>OX422185.1:9300117-9900117 GCA_949130485.1 Agelas oroides
AGGAAGGATACTGATAGCAATCAATTGGGCACTGTGGAACAGGCTTGCAGGACTAAAAAACCTAGACACTCATTACTAAACATTTTCTGCTGAAGCCCTTAACTCTCTCTTAATGAGATTGTGGCCTTGTAGACAGGAGCCTGGAGTTTGCAGATGTTTCCCACATCCCTGCCCACTACTTGTATAGTGGGTTATCTGTATCTCTCTGTTGGGCTATGGGGCTGCCGTCACCATGGTAACCGAAATGGGGGTGGTTTGATAGTCTCCACACTTCCATGGTAACATATTTGCAGTTAATTGCGAAGCTGTACTCGAAGCTGTACTCCAAGCATATCGGGGAGATTTGTAAAATAGTGCACAGTATACATCCCACCGTATGGTATGGTATATGCTCACCGTGTCTCTACTATATCTCTATCTCTAAGGTCAGCTACAGTGTACCCATTCCCTGCACATGATATCATACCTTTAAAAGACCTTTAAGCTGAACTGCCCCCAAGATGAACCTATAGTGACCTGAGTTTAAAGGCTTCTGTCAATTGTGGGTACAGAGTGATAAAAGGTGTGAAGAGTGCATTATTACACAAAATCAATTTTTGTTCTCCTTGTACTTGGTAACATTACTGGTAGCCTCATTTTTATATTTTATTCTAATCTACAATAGTACACAGAAGAAGCTGAAAAGCACTGAAAATGAGAAAAGCCTGCGAGCATTTGATCAAGACACTATAATGACACAAAATGGACTTGGGGGGAGGAGTCCATAATCAAATATGCATACAGTAAGCTTAAAATTGAGTTCCTTACTAGTCAAGCTGAGTAGTTTGGACCACACAAAATGTCTGGAATCCCCAAAAGTGGTGGGCATGTGTAAAAACTGGACTACCGGATCACCCGGATCACCAAAAATGCGTGCAAAAATCGAATGGGCAATTATGAAGTGCTTACGCGCGTACGTAATTGACCTCGTTCCAGGCCCCGCCCACCTCTTTCTCGCTTTTGCTGTACAGGGAATGTTGTAAGCCTGCACCTATCAGACTAGCAGTATTCCGTCTTGGTCGTCTGGCTTGACATTTCTAAGGCCTTCAAGGACATGTAAAAGCCTCCAAGGTGTAGCTGAGCCATTCTTTGTCAGAGCCGGCAGAGGTAATTCACGATAGTTACGTGCACGCCAAAAGCTCACTGCAACAGTTTCCTACGCAAATGCCGACTTGCTGAAACCAAACAGTGTGCGTAGCAAGCCGTAGCACAGAGTACCGTGAGAAACTCTGATTGGGTAGATACTAGTAACTAGCTAGCTGGCTTACCTCGTGTGCAAGTGACTGTCCCTCTGCGCCTTGAAGTAGTGGAGCTTTTCATGAATGCCTTCCTTCGTGCCACAGCCTCAAAAGAGGCAGACTATACAAGTAAGGTTGGAGGCCGCTACATAGCCTGAAAGTAGACTTTGGCCTGGACAATACTGTCAAGAGCAGTCTAATAATATACGTTTACTGCGCATGTGCAAAAACTTATAACTGGCCGTTCGATTTTTTTCTCAAATTTTCGGTGATCCGGGTGATCCGGCAGTCCGGCTTTTACACACGCCCAGAAGTGGTGAAACATTCAATGTTCCAGACCTTAATTACCACATGACAGTCACAGTCTGCCACAGAGTGCAAAGAGTGAAAACTGAGAAGGCCTGAGAATGAAGCTAAAAGTTGGAACTTAGAATCTAATACTTGTATGTGTTCAAATTACTAAATTGCATAGCAGACATGTCATTACAGTACCTACTAGGGTACATGCATGAAGGAAGTAACCAATTGGGGTAGACTCAGCATTCAGTGACTGACTGCAGTACCTGAAGGTCCTTCAACTGGCCTTCATGGAGAACTGTAGTGCTGTCATACATGCAAACTGATAAGTGATGGAGTTAGATTAGGGACACTGACAGACACTGTACCTGCGAGGGCCTCTGGGGGCCTAAAATGTGACATACATTTGACATTTATACGTGGGGCCAACAACACAACATGACTACCAAGCAATCCTTTCTACACTTATTACATCACGCTACACTAGTACTTTACGATTACCAAACCACTTACTTTACATCTGTAACATACCTTTGTGGCAGCCTTGGAATAACATTCTGATTGTACCACCATGTTCAAAGTGCCCTAATGACTGAACTTCCAATAAAGGCAAGATTTGTATTCACTGCCTTGACACTTCATTAACTGACATGTCTACACAGCTTGTATGAGTGTTCATGAAAGTTAAGCACTTTAATGCTTCAAACACAGTGAGGCAATTCAATATGCAATGGATAATATATGTTAGATTTCAACACCGACTGCTACATACATGTTGATAATAACCACAGAAACTGCATAAAATTAGAAATATACCACAAAACAATTGGAGGGGTTTGACCACACCCAGTGTTTCTGTATGTTGCAATAATCCTGAGCATCTGTTATAGTACGTATCTGTTGTGGACAGAAGTGTATTAGCTACTGAGCTATGTACAATAATCCCACTGCTCCTCTCATAACATAACAATACTGTTGCAGTAATACACTGCTGTTGCAATACACTGCTGTTTTAGTTCATTCTGGACCTTCGTCAGGCTTAGACAAACAACTCAACACTTTAGTCCTATAAACATCGGGTGGTAGGCATGTTGTACCATCAGGATCTTCTTGTCTGCAACAAAAATATGTACAGCAATCACAGTATTGTTCTGCTAGTCAGTTGTGAATGTTTGCTTCAAAAATACTTCAATGAGTTATTGCATGATTTTAATGCAAGAGTGATTAGACAGCAGAGAGTGACGGAGCTTGATCAAACAAAGCTGCCTCAAGTAAGGGCTATGCATGTGTAACCAGCTAGGCTGCTTATAGACTTCAGAGATTTAATTCAAGCTGGTTTTATGGTTTGAGCATCAAGCATAGTCCAGCATAGCCCAGCACTTCAGCCACTGTGGTTGCCCTGGCATGACTAATGGCTGTACTCGCTTCATGAACAACACTTCTCTGTAAAATAAAAAAAGATAGACATACATGTTGTACAAAAGTCACCCACTGTGCAGGGCACTTTTTGACCTCATCAGCTGCCTGCACTGGGGTGGGTGACCAGGATGCTATCTCTGGTGAGGACTGTCTCAGACTATGAAATAAGCGGCTACTCACTCAGGCTCATAATGTTATGTGAAGCATCTCACTGACAACAACTGTCAGCATCCCCAATAATTCTGTGTCATTAGAGTTGTATATCTTCCGTAAGTGCTGTTTGTGAGACTGTTTATTCATCCCACACTCCTGTTTACTGTTCTGAATGGATCCACATGGTTTGCAAACATTATGTTTCTGTCAAGGGTCGGTACCATTTACTCAATATCCATTTGAGGAGTTCTGATACAGTGTGTAGGTGTGTGTCACAAAACAAGGGTGTTTAGTGTTGATCATCGAAAGATTCGATCCAAACAAGACCTGAATCATGCAGTGCCATAGCTTCAGCATGCCACGCCAGGTTCAGCAGATAGTTGTTGCTCAAATTCCATATAGCTCTCTCCCTCTCCCTGACATATGGCACAAGCATGGATGGCTTCAACCAAACTGTACCTCATCAGATGAAGTATTCTTCATTGTGTAGTAGTTACCACTCAGCCACTTATTTAAGCCTGTGCCAAACGTGGAAGGGTGGTAAAATAACTGCACATATGTTTAGCACAAACAACCAGACAGTTGATTTTGGTTAATGCATCAGGAGATACTATAATAGTTGCCTTTACTTGTCCTGGATAAACTGTAGCACCTATAGACTGTAGCGTAGAGTCCAGTCAATAGGCACAGCACCTGTAGACTATAGTGTAGAGTCCAGTCAATAGGCACAGCACCTATAGACTGTAGTGTAAAGTGTAGTCAATAGGCGCAGCACCTATAGACTGTAGCGTAGAGTCCATTCAATAGGCGCAGCACCTGTAGACTGTAGCGTAGAGTCCAGCCAATAGGCGCAGCACCTGTAGACTGTAGTGTAAAGTCCAGTCAATAGGCGCAGCACCTATAGACTGTAGTGCAGAGTCTAGTCAATAGGCGCAGCACCTATAGACTGTAGCGTAGAGTCCAGTCAATAGGCGCAGCACCTATAGACTGTAGCGTAAAGTGTAGTCAATAGGCGCAGCACCTGTAGACTATAGTGTAAAGTGTAGTCAATAGGCACAGCACCTGTAGACTGTAGCGTAGAGTGTAGTCAATAGGCGCAGCACCTATAGACTGTAGCATAGAGTCTAGTCAATAGGCGCAGCACCTATAGACTGTAGCGTAGAGTCCAGTCAATTGGCGCAGCACCTGTAGACTGTAGCGTAGAGTCCAGTCAATAGGCGCAGCACCTATAGACTGTAGCATAGAGTCTAGTCAATAGGCGCAGCACCTATAGACTGTAGCGTAGAGTCCAGTCAATTGGCGCAGCACCTGTAGACTGTAGCGTAGAGTGTAGTCAATAGGCGCAGCACCTATAGACTGTAGTGTAGAGTCCACTCAATAGGCGCAGCACCTATAGACTGTAGCGTAGAGTGTAGTCAATAGGCACAGCACCTATAGACTGTAGCGTAGAGTCCAGTCAATTGGCGCAGCACCTGTAGACTGTAGCGTAGAGTGTAGTCAATAGGCGCAGCACCTATAGACTGTAGTGTAGAGTCCACTCAATAGGCGCAGCACCTATAGACTGTAGCGTAGAGTGTAGTCAATAGGCGCAGCACCTATAGACTGTAGCGTAGAGTCCAGTCAATAGGCGCAACACCTATAGACTGTAGCGTAGAGTCCAGTCAATTGGCGCAGCACCTGTAGACTGTAGCGTAGAGTGTATTCAATAGGCGCAACACCTATAGACTGTAGCGTAGAGTCCAGTCAATAGGCGCAGCACCTGTAGACTGTAGCGTAGAGTCCAGTCAATAGGCGCAGCACCTATAGACTGTAGCATAGAGTCTAGTCAATAGGCGCAGCACCTATAGACTGTAGCGTAGAGTCCAGTCAATTGGCGCAGCACCTGTAGACTGTAGCGTAGAGTGTAGTCAATAGGCGCAGCACCTATAGACTGTAGTGTAGAGTCCACTCAATAGGCGCAGCACCTATAGACTGTAGCGTAGAGTGTAGTCAATAGGCGCAGCACCTATAGACTGTAGCGTAGAGTCCAGTCAATAGGCGCAACACCTATAGACTGTAGCGTAGAGTCCAGTCAATTGGCGCAGCACCTGTAGACTGTAGCGTAGAGTGTATTCAATTAGCGCAGCACCTATAGACTGTAGCATAGAGTCTAGTCAATTGGCGCAGCACCTACTGTATGTAGCAGTATTCACACTAATTTATTGATGCAGATGCACAAATTAGAAGAACGTATGCACTTCTTGAAAATTGTGCACTTAAAACCTCCATGTGCCTATTAACTGTTTTTTATGATATGTGCTTGCACATTGAGCACCAGATATGTGACTCTCGATAAACATGTGCAAACATATGGATACAGTACCATGTCAGAACGGAATGGACAATAAACCCTTTCGAATGTGCTGTATTTCACTCACTGAGGATGCAGACACCGTTATATGTTCAAACATCTTACGAGTGTATGACTTGTGATGCAATAGGCTTGTTATGATTGTTGTTGTGTGTGTTGTTGTTGTTGTCACACACACACCAGATCAGAGTAATGTGGTTCCATGCTAGTGGGTATAATCAGCATTGTTGTGCAGTTTGGGGGAATAGTGATGTACACATATGCATTTGCTGCCATCACATGCACACACACACACACACACACACACACACACACACACACACACACACACACACACACACACACACACACACACACACACACACACACACACACACACATCCTCAATATTCACAGCTTCATCATGTCACAAGACAGTGGTCCGGAATATGAAGACATTGATATGGATGAAAGTGGCCTACCCTCCATATTAAACCGTCCCCCAATGCCCCTCCCAGTACCTGTCCCCAGTCCAATACCCAGAGCAGCCAAAAAAATCGACAACACCCCACCACCAGGTAACATCAAGACTCCAGCAGCATTAGTACTGTATAGCAGGATTATCAAGGGGACAAGTTTCACAATTTTTGGGAGTTTGACTCACTGAAACATGATTGTGGCAACAGTGTGCTGCTGCATGGTGCTGTGGTATGTTGCAACTACATGTACTTTTAGCCAGCACATGTAGTGGACCCTCTACATAGCCACAGCCACAGAAGCACTCCAGCATAGTACATGTATGGTGCCGGATAGTTACCAACTGGGTATTGGGTGACTGCATGTTTTAAGTTGTTTATGTCTGCAGACATGGATTATTCACGTTCTGTGTCCCCTAGTTATGCTCAGCATAGCTGATGAGGCATTTTGGCTAAATTCATTCATACTGAAACTTATTCGGGACAAGCCTTAGCCAACCCCACACTAGCAAGTTAAACGGTGGATTTATGCGTACGTATATCTGCATATTCCACGTCTTTCAATTGGTATAGGTAATCACATGAATTTGAGAGCAATAATTACACCAGTGACAGGCAAAGTAATTGCACCAGCGATAGCGAGTACAATTTATGCCTGTTGTGAGTGCAATTTTGTACAAGAATCCATATGTGATTGCATAGTAATCACATATTCAAGTCTTTGAAACCACGCTGTGCAAAATGAGCGAGTAAGCCATACCCATAAGTGAAATGTCGCCCAGGCGTACAGTAACACACAAGGGGAGTGCACGGCACTCCGTTCAAGTCATGAGTAGCTTAGCTACACCCAACACGGGACAGCATTGATAGCTGTATTAAAGTTTCCATTTTTCCAACATACCATTGCTTCTATGCCATATTTCGACGCATTTTCTTTTACTGCATTTCTACCATCGCTATAGCTTTACAGCAATAGCAAGCTAAATATACAGCAGTGCAATTAGATAGCCGTCGCTAAGCCGTGTTACAGATGAAGCTACAGCTAGAGTGGACTGCTTGACTTACGATCAGACCTACTGCCTTCTGCTGTCAATCTTGGGCACTGCTGTTGACTGAAAACAGCCACGTGACCAACCGCCCAAAGCACTACATCGTCTGCATCAGGGCGATTGTAGCCAGCTGCCATGAAGTAGTATTTTACCATTGATGTACGAGCTGTATTGGCATGATGCAGCTAGGGCAGGAGTGAAGGTGGCTAAGACAGACACTTGGGAGGGCAAGCTGGAGTGTGAGTATCTATATATACTGTAGGAAGGATAGCAGTTATGTAGACAAACCATGCAGACTACTTACAGAATGCAGAAAGCTCTAGCGAGTTGAACAGTGGTTTGACTTTGAATGCGCACGTTGAATAGCTGTATATACATGATGAATTACCGCTGCTTTCTCCAAGTCAAAGTGTTATGCATGGTAGGCCAGACTCTAATATATGCTCACAGGCAACAGAAGTTACGCAGGGCTAGACCTAGTCTCGTGCCCAGACCCCACCAGCGAGGAGAGGGTCTGGTGACATCCAGCTGATTCCTTGGGCTTCATTAAAAATTCATAGCTCACTGTATGCATAGTTGCGAACTGATAACTAATTTATGCGCCAAAAAAGTGCTGTGTCATCGTGTTGAAGTAGTCAAGAATTTCCGGTGTTGCAACCACAAATTGTGTTTTCTGCAACGTGATTGGCTGTTGGCAAATTCCTCGTCAAAAAGCAATCAACTTAATGAAGCCGAGGAATCGGCCGAAGGTCACCAGACCCTTTTTTCCTCGTGAGAGGGCGGGGTCTGGGCACGAGACTAGGCTAGACCTAGCCTGTTATAAACTTCCAATTCTGTCATCCTACCAGACCTGATGGTAGCTACCATGTGAGGACTAATGACTGCTACAGGGCAATCTATCCTCTGAACCCATATGACAGTTCATTAGTATAACTAGCTGCCCAAGTAGGACAAATGGCAGTATACAGTGACAGCCCCCACCTGCTTTACATGCATAGTCTGTTTGCTCTGACAAGCCATGAAATCAGCAATGTCCTGCTGCCTCAGGCTTAGTCTCGTTCCCAGACCCCACCAATTAACTCACAAGGAAAAACATTCTGGTGAACCAAGTTGAATTTTCTTGGGCTAGTACACACTTACCTAGCAACGTACAAGACATTTTGCTGCCAACCCCGCTTCAGAAACTAGAGTAGAGATCTTTACTATTGTAAAGGAAGTGCTACATAATAATTACCGATCTCGTGATCTCATTGGTCCTTGCCATTTTTTGGGAATAAGCCCAAGAAATTTGACTTTGTTCACCAGACCATTTCTCACAAGACCGTTTCTCGCCAGGAGGCGCACATGGACTGGGCACAAGACTACTTCAGGCTTGTCCCATGATGATGAAGTATTTGCCTAGTGATTGTACGATCCTGGAGCCCGATGATTGTTAATGAACTCATGACAATACAAGATGTCAACATTCAATCTACTCATCTCTGTCATGTTCAGCTAATGCCTTTCTACAGCCAGCCAAGACAGCCGCCATGTGTACGGCACTTTGTGACTGTGTCTGCCTACCTCCCCCTATCCCCTATCGACTCCTGGCAACTGCGGGCCTTTTCACTTAGTATATATATGTTACAAACTGGTTGCACACTTGACAACATGAAAGCTGGCCAAACAATTTACAGAAGCATACGTCAAGGTTTGAAATCCGGCTGTAACATACGTTTGTATGTTGCAAACCGATTGCAAACTTGAGTTTGTAAACGGGCAACCGGTTTATAAACCGGTCATCAAGTTTTTTAACTGGTTGGCCCGCCTTCAATTGTTCAAAGTGAAGTGGTATCACTTCATATGTATTCACTATACACAGTAATGAATCATTGAGCGTTATTCTCTTCCAGATCCCCCGAGAACATACTTTAGCAAACCAGCATCTCCTCCCATCAAGTACGACACCCTCCCCAGCCACAGAAAGAACATTCCTAGCAGGGTAGGAGTACCACTACCTGGGATACCAACCAGAGTCGCTAATGAAGCACCTCCATCAGTCTTTGCACAAAAATGTGTGTGTGTGTGTGTGTGTGTGTGTGTGTGTGTGTGTGTGTGTGTGTGTGTGTGTGTGTGTGTGTGTGTGTGTGTGTGTGTGTGTGTGTGTGTGTGTGTGTGTGTGTGGTGAGTGTGCATGCATGCATGTGTGTGCATGTATGTGTGTGTGTGGGCGTGTGTGTGTGTGTGGTGAGTGTGCATGCATGCATGTGTGTGCATGTATGTGTGTGCATGTGTGTGTGTGGGCGTGTGTGCACGCATGTATGCGTGTGTGTGTATGTGCACGTGTATATATGCATGTCTGTGCATGTGTGTGATGTTTCAATCTCTTCTCCACTGCCTGTGTCTGTGTGTGTGTGTACGTATGTGTGTGGCTATGTGTGGGTGTGAGTGTGTGTGTGGTACATGCTATTAATTTTGCCTTTTTAATGCCTCTCTTTGCTCCTCTGCTAGCTTCAGCCAGGGAAGGTCGTCCACCCCCAGTAGCACCCAAGGCAGCCCGCCCTTCTCCACCTCCACCACCCACCAAATCAAGGTTTCGATTTGCATCCGCTGGTGACAAACAAAAGAAAGAAGAACCTCCCATCAATGACTCTCACCCTGCAGTTAAAGTTAACCGTAGCAAGACCATTGGTTGTGCAAGTGACCTCCCGCCACTGCCACCCAAACCCTTACCTAAAGCTGTGAGTTCTCATAACTAGTGGGATGTCGAACGTGTGGGTAATCATGAGCAAGCAGTACAGTGAATTGGTCATCGTAATGGTGTACATTCCAATGATACCTGTATCATAGGCCTAATGTGTAGCTGGGGGTGTCCACACCGAAAAAGTACAAAAGATTACTGTCCTGACCCCCTCAATATTTCAGCAACATCCTTAACTCTTTGCACGCGGAAATCATTTACACGTCACCGTTTATTAACGCGGAAATTAAATTTACTAGTCTGAGGTCAAAGTGCCAAGCGTTGCCAAGCAAGCACTAGGGTTTGCCAGCGGTCTGATTTGCATAGATAGCGTGTAACTAAGCGGGACTAGTCTTTCTAAGTTGCTGATCACATCTAGGTAAGCAATTTGTACCTGTTTGAAGCCATTATCTGTAGGTGTACCTCGTAGCTTACCAGGAATTTGAAACGGTGACGATTTTCTCATTTTCTATGTACAGCTCTGACACCCCATGTCTATTTCCAAGTTATTTGAAGTTAGTACCCCTGCGTTATATGAAACCTAGAAGCCGCTTGTTCCCTGTGCTCAAGAAAAAGCTTCGTGTTTGACCGCCGCCTTGTAATTCACGAACGATCACGAACTAGCACCGCCCCTTCCTGCCTTCCCCACGAGGTGATGTAAGTGGAAAGGTGTGGTCTACACTTATTACTACTCAACAGGCAGGGATTTACCCCGAAAGCTCGCTTGGCTTCGCTAATTTACCCCGTAAGATTATACAGCATCAGCGGGCACATAAATGTGCCCGTCGCGTAGTGCAGAAGCGTTACGTGGGCACATAAATGTGCCCGTCGCGTGCAAAGAGTTAAGGCCATCTCCACCGCCACCACCCAAATCAAGATTTCGATTTGCATCCGCTGGTGACAAACAGAAGAAAGGAGAACCTCCCATCAATGACTCTTGCCCTGCAGTTAAAGTTTAGTGCTCCTGCAGACCTCTGATGTCTGTGAACACACAGCCTGGTTTGTTACGCATACTCCTTACTAATAGCAGAGGAAAGCCACCATGCATGCTAAATACATGGTAGCCTTGTTCTAGCAATTTGTCTGATAGTCTGAGGTATGTAGTGTACCCCGGACAATGGATGGCGCACACACGTTTCTGAATGTAAGTGTTCAATGTTGTCACCAATCTCTGCAATGTGCACACCTCCATATTACATAATTATGGTGTGTTTGTTTATTCCTCCACAGGACAGTTTCAGTTTTCCTGAACCACAGCAGAAAAGGAAATTTTCACGAAGCATATCACAGGTACTTAGGAGCGTGTATAAGCACACACACATGCATGCTTACTATCTCCTGTAAACAAATTCCCGGTGACTATCTATCTGTATACTAGGTAACACTGTATGCCATGCCCACTTTCTGAACACCCATAGTGTAGGCTGTGGCTCTTATCGTTAGTTGAGTGTTCAGTGGGGGAGCACCAACACCAGCTAGCACATCATCATTCCTATGTGGGCAAATTTTTGCACATAAATGGAGTGTGAAGCTAAAAACAATAACGACATGGAAGTGGGGCATTTATGGCTTAAATGGGTGGGGGGTTGACTTTAATAGTGGGGCAGTTAATGGCTGAATGGGAAGGGCAGTTAATGGCTAAGTATGATTTTTTCAGGGGGATACCGTATAGCGGGAAAATTTGGCAAGCATTAAATTAGGCGAATCGGTCTCCAGAAAGAATTGGCGAATTTTTAATTTGGCGACCTACCGATTGCAAGTGCGTGCGCAAAGCGCAACAATGCATGACGTAATCAAGGGCCCGTCGGCCGGCCAACGAGACAGCTGGTCTCTCCAACTTCAAGAGCACGTTTAACTTCCTTGTTAGCGTTGTTGAGGTCCTTTTTGCTGAGGGATGAATAGGCACGCATAGATGAAGAAGGAAGTACGGGCTTTTCAACCTTGATCCACTTGAATAGCGACATTGTCTCCCTGGCAAAATGACTTTCACACGTTGTCGATTCTGGTGCCATGGGCTGTGCGCGTGCGAGCTAGTCATTACATCATCAAAATACTGCATATTTAAATATTGGTGGGTTTTAAATTTGGCGATTTTCCGCAAATTCGCCAATTCGCCAAATTAAAAACCTCGCCAAAGTTTCCTGCTATACGGTATGCTACAAAACACTGTTCTTCAGGGGAGTTCCCTTTCAGACTAATCATTGCATGACTACTGGTTTCAGTCCATTTAAACTCCCAACCCATAGCCTACTACAGAAAGGGCGGGACCACTCCCACCTTGGGGTTGCTTTTAGGAGTCCAGTTCTTGATTGTATCCATACAGTCTCTATGTCATAAGTAGCCATACAAGTTGGGGGTGGGGCTTAACGGGTGAAGTTATCACAACATAAAGTAACTAGCGGAATGGGCAAACCAACACACAGAGTCTGGGTGTCGTCTTATCCTCATGTGGCATCTAAGAAGCTTGTTGTTTGGCAAGTATGCAGTGTGTACAATCAATAGCATGGTTTCGAGTGGAATTTGGGATTAATAGCATGAGTGAGTGGCTATTAATTGCATGAGGCGAAGCCAAGTGAAATTATGACATTCACGAGCGCTATTAATCCCAAATTGTAGGAGAAAACATGCTAATCATAAACTTCGCCAAGTTGACAGTGCACTACAATAAGTATGAGCATGTATGAGATAGGCAAGTTTATGGTATGTAAGTTTACAGTACATGGTATGGTTTACTGCAAATTGTTGTTACTTACAAGTCACTGACCAATCAGTAAGTTATTACACTTTCACACTGTTGACAGTCTGTTTTTCAACCAACCTGTGAGCTATTACAATTTTTTGCACCATTTACATGTACAAGAAAAACACTATTTGGCATTTATTACATTAATGGAGCTTAACTATGGACTGAGAAATATGATTAGCATGTAAATACCAAGATGAACTAGTCTATAGTCTTGTACCCAGCCTGTCACACCCACTTTGGCTGCCAGTGTCTAGGAGTGTGGTTTCACTTCCCTCTCAAACCTCCAATGCCCTGCAAGTAAACACATACGTCTACTCATTCCCAGGCCCTTGGCCAGCTTTATGCAATACCATCTACTATACTGGGAATGAGGCTAGTAAACACCAACACATGTTTGGAGTCTGCATGTGACAGGTCACCACAGTATCCAAGTTGTTATCAAAATGCTAACGTTACTGGTAAATAGAGAAACACTGGAAGTGCGGAGGATTGAACTGCTTTGGTCTTTATCGGGTACAGATAAAGATGCTCTCATGGCTTTATGCAAACTAGCACGATGAGCTCGACGACAAAGCCACCATGGTATCCATCTTTGTAGTGAGCGATATGTAGAAAGTGTGATCACACATCCACTTGTTAACATTTATTGAAGACTTGGATAACTGGTTCTTCGAACTATGCAGCAGTTTTTGTTCATGTCGATAGCTTGCTTGTAAAACAGCAGTTTTGAATCAACATAATGTACTCATTTCTGTGAGACTATACAACACTTTACCATCTAACCTGGCTCTGGCACACTATAAAGCTGTTTGCCTTAGCATTGAAGCCTGACAACAAAATGTTCCAGAGATCATTTCTGTTGGGAGGATGGGAACGCTAGGGATGTCTATAAGACCACGTACAATTTTGTGCATTAGGCAAAGTTTCTCCTGCCAGCAAGGGTTGGGAGATTGAGGTCACTTCACAACAGAGATGCTTGCACTGCAGAGCAACTATTTTTGCCCAAGGGCGTGTCTGGTCATCATTTGCCAACTCACATCGAAATCTGCACAATCAAATACACTTAGTTATAATTGGCCCTACAACAGAGATTGCTGGAAATGCAAAAGATTTTAGCCACTTTTAGGTACCCCATGCACCAAGATTAGACAGATCTACATGTCTTTATGGGTCATTAAGTCCTTTAAATCACCTGTTTGATTTGGTACTGCTGGGTGACTGATAGACTAACAGATAAACAAATGTTTTACTGTACTCTGCTTCACATGTGTACGTACATCCTGATGGCTCCAAAGGTTTTTTTTATCTTAATATGAATATGCTATAATAGTGGTTTGCCCACCTGTTATGTTAATGTCAGTAATGAGGAAGTCATGGCTTGTAGTGAGGATTCTAGGCAAAAGGGTTGTTGTTTTTCCTTATATGGTCCTGTTGCCAGTACTGTCCACCTGCTATCTGGCAGTGGATATCAAGTAACACAAGCAAGGGGCTTGCACCATGGTAACCACTGCTCTGACACCACTAAACAATCTTTCAAAAGAGTTGGGTCAATATGTGATGTCAGTTGAGCCGAGACAATACTTGATCGTATCACAATGTCCCAACATTGTAATAATGTGCACTGTACATGTGTTGACTTGATAAATTGTTACACTGAAACTGATACTATCACCATAGTACAAAGCTATACCGGGAAATATCACGAGTTTGTTGCCGTCTGTATTGTTACGAGTGCACAGCACGAGTAACAATGCCAACGGCAACAAACGAGTGATATTTTTTTCCGGTATAGCTTGGTACTATGGTGATAATGATTTTATCGTATGTACCTTTGATTTCATTGCACGTTCAGACGCATGCATGTGACTTGTAGTACCTGATACGGATTCTTGCGTGAATTGTAGTAAAAAATACGGCTTTTTATAAACTGTGTGCAGCTGCAAGGCTTCCCCATTGACTCCCATACATTAGCGTGAATTAGACGTATGATAAAGTAACTGTATAACAGAGTAGGCCTGGAAACCAGGCTATCCTAACCCAATACCATTATATACCCCTACTGAAGTGACATGAGTCTACACATGTACATTTATCCATGGTTGTATCCAGTGTCACTTGCAGACTCACATGCAGATAGATCCTGCCACGCCTCCAAACAGTTTTGGTATATCAGCCTAGCGATTCCAGTAATAAAAGAACACTTGAAAAAGTGTTAAACAATTGCTAAACTCAACAGTCACATTGAAGTTGAAGGTATGTGTACCAAAGCAGTATTGCTGTCTGCATTTCAGCTCTTTCCTAATTAACATGAGTCTCATCCACCATTTCAATATACTGGAGTATGCCATTCACTTACAAAAGAGTAGTTACCCCATGCGCATGTGCAAGGGGTAAAGTGATTGGTCATGTCCGTCCGTCTGTCTGTGTGTCACCACTTCTCCAGATCCAGGCCGTTCTATTAGTGCTAAATTCCTTCAAACTGTGCAAAACTGTCTTGTCTGTGTTTCTTTTTGCTAGATACACAAACGCTTAAAATCCTGCGTTTTGAGTTGGCATCACCTATTGACCACACCCAGATACCTGGCCACCTGTACAACGTGACACAACTGTTTCAGTGTTCCTAGGGTTCACTATACAGTGTGTTTTTGTGAGACGACGGTTTGTTTCTATCCTCAAGGAAGCACACGCATAGCTACGTGGCACACAGGGTATGTGCTCTACAGATCTCTAGTTTGGCAAGTGACTGACAGTGTGGTGAGGAGACCTCCCTGCTTGGTTAGTGCTTTTTTTGCTGACTAGGAACTGCCTGACCCACACACAGCCGGCGGTCTCCCAGTGACTGATTTCACTGCCTCAGTGTCACCTAATGACACTAGGCTTTTCTGCAGAGACATCACCTTTTATGACAGGTTGCGCATGCACTCAGGCCCTGGCTTCTCATTTGCTAGGGAGTTACAAAAAGGGATTGTTTTGTCCTGTACTGGCGTCTTGACTACAACAAGACCTAACCCATACCCAGAGCAGGGTCTTGTCTCTCTAACTGTCATTTAAGTGGGTTTGTTCTGTATTGTGATGCATGATTTTACAAATTCATGATGATACACAAGCAGAAACTGTTTGGAAATGAGGCATACCTAGCCTCGTTCCCAGGCTACTCCAAGATTTTTATCTCGCAGCCGTGGAGAAAAATCGGGAGAAGGCCTGGTACCAATACTACGTCACGGACCAGAAATGGTGGACTCGGTTTCTACTAACCGAGTCCACCATTTCCGGTCCGTGACGTAGTATTGGTACCAGGCCTTCTCCCGATTTTTCTCCATGGCTGTGAGATAAATTCTGGAAGTGGCTTGGGAATGAGGCTAAGGCATACACTATTGTACAGTTACCATGGAGACAGAAGCCTTCTTAGGAATTGAAAATCCCAGATAGAAATGGGCAGGCTAGTCTTGATCTAAGTCAGTCATGTTCTCAGTAAAATATTGCCAGTCTGGGATTTCATCAATAGATTGTAACATCCACTCCCTCTCCAGGAGTATCTTGTTGACTCAGAGGAACTAACCCTCAAACAGCTGGTGGACAAGTACCAGGAGCAATTTCCCCTCCCTGTGCGGGTGTGCAAGGGGTTCTATGGCTCCAGCGATAGAACATCTGTGTCTGAAGGAGACGCATTTAACATTCACTTTGTCAAGAAATCCAAGGTACCTTGTTATAATGAAACCTCTCTCTGTGGAGTCTGGTACGTGTATTACAGCACATCATCATTTGCACGTGGGCAATTAACATTCTATTTCAAGAGCAGCCTCATTCCCAGGCTCTCCCTGCTATGACTGGTTAACATTTGCTTTACACATGCCTTTCAGGGTCAGGTTTATCTTAAAGTATGCATTTCGCACACGCATTTTTCGTTTGAACCAGGAGCAGTACATTTTTCGCTTCACGAACATTTGAAAGTCCAGTGCTTGGGGCAGAAACTACAAGACAAGGCCTCAAGCTTGCTCTTTCGATGGGAGACCCCTCCCCCCCTCTGTCTACCTAGCTATAGTACATCCCGAAAGTCCTTGAACAAAAGACGCGTCTGGACGCAGAGATCCTTTTGCGTCTAGACGCGTCCAGACGTTTATTTTCTGTGCGCAGACGCACGCACGCAGACGCACGTAGACGCAAACGCACGCACGCGGACGAACGCAGACGCATGAAAAATTCTCCATCTACATTCCATGTCTAAGCTGTTACATGTTTAGGCCTTGAGTCTCTCTCCCCGCCAATCCTTGTCCCATGTTGGTAGCTTTTCAAGATCCAGAAATACAGTTGGCACTCGATCGATCGTTTCCGAAACCCCACCCACCAACCTACAGCGCTCAGAACTAGCGTATTCCTGGGAGGCCTTCCTTGATTCTTGGATATGTTTTATTGAGGTCTTGGCTGTACGATGGCCTTTATCTCGTGTCGATAGCTTGCATTTGACCTAAGATAAATACTGTTGAAAGTTAGACTTTACGGTGGAAGGCTCACAGACGCACACGGACGTACACAGACGCATGCAGACGCACGCAGACGAACGCAAAGCAAACTGCGTCCAGTGTGTGGGCGGACACAACCTCAAGACGCGTCCAGACGTTAGACGTTTGTTCAAGGTCTTTCGGGATGTACTATAGACACCAACGTCATTCACATGATAAAATGGACCAGGTGTTTTCCTTTCCGTTTTTGCATACTGCAAGCGATCAAAAACTGGACAGTGGGAAGGCCTTGGAACGAGGCTATCAAAGATAGAGAAAAGTGAAAAGCTAACAGTCACCAGAAATCTGACTCCTGGTTTGAACCATCAGTGCTTTACCACTGACCAATGACCACCGTACAACCACCAGCACTCATTATTCCCTGTGTATATGTACTGCACAGGTGGTACTTCAGTCACACACCTGGCAGCCACTCAGTATGTGCCGGGTGTGCAACTGAAGGACTCGGTACCAACTGTGTAGTACATATAGAGGACTGTAAGGGCTATTGGTTGTCCAGTGGTTGTAGTTCAGGACCGGCACCTGAAGGAAGTTTCGGTTTGATTCCTGGTGACTGCCAGCTTTTCACTTTTCTCTATTTCACCTCATCTTTTGTCCTGTGTCTCTAGCTTCCAAATACAGCAAGTCACCTCTGTGTTGATCATCTGAACAGGATCTATACATTATGCTTTTCCATGAATTTACCTTTCCACACACTCCAACTCTCCCCTCCAGGTGGTAAACATCAGTGACACCAATGGAGGTCAATACAAGATAGCGATGAACTCAGCCATTGAGTTTGGAGTGCTATATAACCCCAACAACGATATTAAGAGTGCTCAGGTACATATAATTAAGCATAACTTGATGAGCACATATGCATTTTTACAGCTCCTCAGTATATGTGTGTGTACCTGTTGCTTGTTAACCCTCGGCGCGCATGCGGTAGTTGTCCTGCGTGTCTGTGTGTCTGTCCGTTTTCTCTATTCTGCCTTCTCGCGCTTTTAGGCGTTCAACGAGAGGTATCAGCGGCTACAGCGCGGAAAATGCAGTACCGTAGTGTCCCGCTAATACGCCCCCTTCGAAAATACACCCCCCCCCTCTTTTCCGCCAAAGTTCCTGCACAGGGTAGTTTGACTCGTTATAACGCCCCCCCGGTGAGCGTCTTCTGGAACATCAAAACTACACGTGCTTACTATACGTTGCAAGTGCGTTCAGTAAGACTATAGTAGTCGGTGAATCTTTTGTAAGTTTTGTGGCTTTTAGAAAAGCCGGTTAGATGTTCCAAGTTTTAAGCTGCTAGTTTAGCAAACAGGTTTATCAGTCTGTCAAGGTGTTTTTGTTTCCCTCTGAAGATGTACACGCACGGAACCACGAGTCCTTTCCCATCAACTTCAGAACGTCTTCTGTCACCATTGACGATGCAAGTCATCTCGCTGCCACTCTTGTGCAAGAAATACCAGCAGACTCTGGAAATTTCCCGTGGTACATGACCGACAGTGTTGCCGTTCTTGAGGACAGCTACAGCGAAGTCGTCGTGAATGTTATTGACCTCGCGTTGAACTGGCAGCTCTTCTCCGATGTAGGGAGACCACGCAGCTTTGTAAACGTGATGTCCGCGAACAGTACTCTCGATCCTGAAAGTCGTCGCCATAGTTAGTTGATAGTGAAAGGCATTGATTTCATAGGGGGGGGGGGGGGGCTTATAGTCGAGACTAATTGCATCCTCGAATATAAGCCCCCCCCCCACTTTAGGCGGGATGTAGTGTACAAAATGGGGGGGCGTATTAACGGGACACTACGGTATATTTAAAAAGCCGTTTTCTCTAAAACTGCTTAGTTCAAAAGTTAGAAGCGTTAACTTATAAACTTACGGCGACTAAGTCAGCCATTTTCTTCACGTGCAATGTTTCCGTATACCTCTCCGTAACACGTACGTAGCGGTAATGTGTGATCACGTGACTTGGAGCACACGGTATAGTGTTTTCCATCGAACGTTTGTGACTGACAGACTGCATGTCTTTTACGAGAGGTTCAGAAAGGTATGCCCACAGTGTAATACCGTAGTGCATGCAATGGAGTGCAATAGGTCTATGCGTCTGAGAAAGGTATCCGCACAGTGTAATACCGTGGTGCACGTGAAGAGATCAGTTTGTGACTGTGGCCATGAAAGGAAAGCACAGTGTACTACTGTTGGGGAGCCTGAGAACGCAATGAAATGTAGAAAAGCCTTACTGTCTGAGGAAGGGTTATTAGTGGGGAAAGAGAGAGACAAAGTCCGCAAAACAAGTAAGAGAGCTTCTGAAACACGCGAGCAGACTTTGCACAGGTAAGAACAGAACCAAACACATCTGGCAAGCATGACAGCTTCTATTGTTCACGAGACAGTGATCGATTCTAGTCAACACACAAGTACAATCACATGCACTGCTGCGCCGAGGGTTTGGCACTTCAGTGCCTTTCATTTATAAATGCGTAAATTAGCCACATAACTATCAGGTAGTCAGGAAAACCTGCTCCTGGTGTCACAGAACTTTTTTCAATTGTAAAATTTTGTGCCACACAAGTTCACTAATTGAGATTATATAAACACCTTTCATCAAATAAGCTAGCTAGTTTCAGACATGTCAAATGCTTAGGAGACCTTCAAATTGTGCAGTGTGGTTCTGGATGCAGCAATTGACGGCACAGATAGCAGCATAGTCTCACAAGCCAGTGAGAGCAGGCTAGCTTGTGTGACTACTGCCAATTTTAGTGCCCTTCGGAAAAAGTGTAAGCATGAGCATGGGTGTGAGCACATTGGTGTGTATGGTGTAAGCATTTTGGCGTGCAGACCCAGCAAAATTTTAAACTGTGCAAGCTGACAGTCGTTTCGAGATGTCTGCAGAACCAGATCAAGAAGTTGCTTCTGATATTGGTTGAAGGTTAGGGTTAACGTTTCAAGAGATTGTAGCATGGTTGCAGATTGCGCTGAGTACTGTCCACAGAATCTACAAGTGATTCGAAATTAACAGTGGTGTTGAAGCTCTCAAGCAGCCTTGCAGGACCGAAGCACGCAAGTTGGATGACCTGCATGATTTTGCTGGTTGAGAACCTTAGCTTGAATCTAGTGGAGATTTGATTTATGAAGTCACAGATGCTAGCACATCAAGAATGCCACTACACAACATTTGGTCAGATTATAATATTATTCATAAGAGGTATGCAGGCCCAACCTCAGCCTCGTTCCTCAAAAACGGGGGGAGGAGAGAGCCTGGCAACATTCTCGAGAAAAGCTGTGGACTTCCGGCGCATCATCATTCATGTGATCAACATTGGACGCTCCCAATTTAGTGATGATTGTCATGTGATTTAATAAGCTGCCATGCAATATTGGTACTATACCTGGCAGCAGCACAAGCTATTTACAATTTCGCTCCTCGTCTTCGAGGCATCCGCAGCTCTGTTGAGTTCTGTGACGCACTTTGTACATGTAAACTCTGAGCTGTGATGTATGGTGAGCGAGTCGATCCCGCAAACTAACTACAGTGAACTTCGATCTTGGACTTTCTGGATTAGCCTCGTCCCCGGCGCGCGCGAAAAACGGAGAAGCGCCTGGTACACACTGTTTGCGCATGCGTTTAATCTCCCCAAGATGTGGGGACTCCGGGCTATTTTCTGATTGTTCCGTGTCATGTGACGTCAGAGTTCGGGCTCGATATAGTAAACTTATCAGGATAATATAATGGCGTGTATGAAAGTTAGGATTTTCGGCAAGCGATTTCTCAAGCCCTTCAGCGACTTGCGACCCCAAGTATGGTTTTCTGAACTTTCAACTCCCTGCTTGCACTTTGCACAGATGAGATTCGGTAAGCCGTCGTCATCGTTCAACGTTTATATCAACAGAGCGCTTATCCTTGATGCTAGTCTTTCCTGGCTAGCTTTTTTACCAAACAACGCTACTCTATGGTGGCTATAAGCCACAGAGGATCCGCAAAGGCGGCATACTGATGCTAACTGGGCCACGTCGGGATGTCTACTACTTAAATTTTGTCAGAGCACACGCCCCTAAACGGTGTAAACGTCATAAACGTGAGCAAAGCCATTTTAATTAACCAGAAGCGCATCAGTGTGTACCAGGCGCTCTTCCTCCGCGCCGGGTACCAGGCTATTTCTGGATGTGCGCCCCTTCCGCACATCCGAAAAGTGTTTTTCACCACCCTTCAAGGTGTAGTCTACACTTCATTTTCAAGTGACAATTTTTTTGCTGAGTGGACAAAATGTCACATGTGCACGTAGTTTTGTTCTGCAATCTGATTGGTACTGCCAGAGCCAGGTGCCGGAAGTCGACAACTTTTCCCGTGGATGTTGACAGGCTCTCTCCTCCCCCCATTTTTGAGGAGAGAGCCTGGGAATGAGGCTAGTCCAACCTAGTTATTCACTATCTACAGAAATCTGGCCCAAGGCTTGCCACACAATGCTAGACACTTTGACCTCAGAGTGGTAGTACAACAGCTGATTGACTTAAAACACCCATACAACCACATTGATAAACTGTAGATTGTCATAAATTTCTCTTTGTGTCTCGTCTATACGTCAAACATGTTTTGCCATGCCTATAAATTCGTATAGACAGTATGAATATGAATAGTGTTACAAAAACTACTCCAATTGGGCTATCATCTTCGTGTTCTCACAGTATGAGATCTCTTCAGCCGGTGGGGGTGGTCATGGAGTCGAGCATTTTGACTGTAACTTGTCCATATACTGGTAGGTACCCACAGTACATTCGAGGAGCACGATAATCCACACAATACGCGTTCCAGTAGTGCATCGCTCACCCCAGATGTAATTAGAGGGCTGTAAAATGGTAAGTAAATTGTGGAAACTCTCACGGCATGCACTAACTCAGCTAGCAACTAACTACAACATGGCAAATTGAGAGACTTGTTCTCATGCCCAGACGGAAAACCACGTGGATAACCACAATTTTCCACGTTTATCCGTCATGTACTGCATGCATACACCCACACTGCATAGGCCTAATAATCACACTCACACTCACGCTTTCATACTTTGTTCAAAGGAAACTGAAATCGACAGTAGTCACATACTCTTCCATACCCTTTCACAGAGCTAGTCATTTGCTAGTCTCATGCAATTCGTATAAACATTCAAATAGTGTAAAAAAAACTACTCCAATTGTAATACTATCATCTTCGTGTTCTCACAGTATGAGAGAACACGAAGATGATAGCCCAACTCCAACATGGATCACTTTCAGTATCACATAGAGCACATAATACTGGAGGCAATAATATATCTACTGGATGAAAGATTGGACCTAGAAATGAGATAGTCATTTACTACCTAAAGTGCTCTACATAGTGGTCGTGTACAAAAACTATTGTTTCTTTTCTCCACCACAGAAGGGTTTCCATTTTGAGAAGGTCTCAGACATCCTTGCAACCAAAGTGATTCCCAGGGCCATTCGTGCCACCCAGGCATGGAAAGGCAGTGGTCCTGATAGCTCTGTGGATGCCAATGAGCTCTTGTTAGTGGTGGGCACAAGGAATAAGCTAAAGACCAAATACCTCAAAGTGTACAGTCCTGCTGCTAATGTGAAGAAAACGCTCCCTGAACAGTGTTTCGGAAAGTTCTCAACACGACCTTACGATGTTCGTTTGTACCTCCCAGAAATTATGCATCACCTAAAGCATCCATTACCCCTCCAAGCTGTGCTCTTTGTCAACTCTGAAATATCTCAAGATCTTCCACCATATCTGATGTCGTCTGTTGTATCACTGACTAGCCAGTCAGTGGAGACTTCCTTGGTGGCAACCAGTACCCTGAATGGGGATATCACACAGGCACAACTCATTGACATTCCATTCGACCTGGACATTGAGGTTGGCACATTTGTGTGTAGGTATGGGTGGGTGAGTGTATGGGTGTGTGTGTGTGTGTGTGTGGGTGTGTGTGTGTGTGTGTGTGTGTGGGTGTGTGTGTGGGTGTGTGTGGGTGTGTGTGTGGGTGTGTGTGGGTGTGTGTGTGGGTGTGTGGGTGTGTGGGTGTGTGTGTGGGTGTGTGTGTTTGTTTCTCGGAAGCTTTGGTGCTAGTGGTGACGTGTTTTGTTGATTCCTGGCCCTGCTGATTTCTTCTCCCGCCAACAAGCGTTCGGAATGATCAGTAGAATGGAAGTGGAATACTGTCAGTAGATGTAAATAGGTAGCTGTGTGGGTGTATGCATCCGTGTACGTGTGCATGCATTTGTGTTTCACTGTGGCTGCATTGCCATATGCTCGACTACCAATCAGGTTCAAGTCCCACCAGTGACCATGCACTACATGCGGACAGTTCCTCTTTCTGAACTTAGCATCTCAAAGAAAATGCAATGTGATCATTTACCATATTTCTTCATTCAAATGCTGCAGGTACTATCTGTGCTTGCTATTCCTTTCAGAAGTCTACAGATGTCAACAAGCTGGCTAGCTCCCTATATATAAGCCTACACAACTATGTATGACATAGCCATGAAGCTATTTGGCACCATTGGGTAGACATAGATAGATATGCACTCTACTAGCCATAACACAACCACTTGGTAAGGGCTGTCAGTAGTATACACATCTTCTCAGTCCTGCCATCAGTGGCAGCAACCTGTCGTAGAACATGAACAGCCCCAGCACTAGCTCAGTGACCATGTCATGTCAGTAATGGTTTGTACATAGACAAAGTCACAATGAGTACATGAGGTTTTCAATAAAGCTGTCTGGCTAGTCAATATGGCCTCACTTGACTCCATAGCACTGAACCAGCAAGTTACATGTTTAGCCTGTGAGGTGAGTCATAGGAACACCAATTAACCTCAGTGAGAGCTCTGCTGTGCTGCTTGCTGCTTGTCTACCTCATACATAGTGCTGAACTCCTGATGTTAGTTTGCCATAATTGTATCTAGCTATACAATTATATATAGTTATGTGTGGGGGTAGGCCCCATCTGCCAGGCCACTTAGCTATTGGCGGCTGTACCCCTAGCATTCTAGGCTGTTCTGTTAGTACGGTATGTTCACCATTTTTGGGGGTACTAGTTACCTCCTATGAGGCCCATAGGACGAAGTCCTACCCCCAAAAATAACTGGTAGTTTAGATTTTTATTATTGTGAAGTAGACCACTGTACCAACTATAGCTATACAAAATAAGACAGTTGTTGGTGTAAATAACTCCTGTTATATAATACAACTACCTAACAATGCTGCTTGATAGAGCTGCTAAGTTCTCTGGCGGAATGCGGATGTAGGTCAGGTATGCTGAGCTTCTCCAGCGTCCAAGTGTTTGTATTATGGAATCTTCAATACCTTGGGAAACTGCTGTTGTGGCTGCGCCATTTCTGAAACTGTGGCCTGAGTACAAATGTCCCTGTATACCTGCCTTTGTTAAAGCATTCCGAAACCGACATACAAATCTGGCCTTGGTTAATGGTGTACCGTCTTGGAACTGACAAAATGGCCCTGGGCTATATATTACCCCTGAGCACCAGGTAATTGAGGAGTGCCATTACTGGACAGAGTTGATTGCCTGTTTTTCCTATGTATATGCTAACACCCTGTCGAAAGGGGTCTGTCTTGGAAGTTTTCAGACGGACCTGGATGATAGATGGATTTATAGCATTATCCACTGAGATGTCGTCGTAGCTTAAATGAGCTGAGGCATCGTAGTTAGAAGTTTATGTGAGTGTAATTTCTCCGAACGTAAAAATCCGAAGAAACAGAGTGTAGATGCACCCCATATGATATGATTGAATTCAGTTGGAGATTGGGCCAATACTTTGTGTACCTGAGACAATATAGTGGGCGTGACTGGTAGCCTGGGGCGTGGTTGGATTGCTTGATCTGACTTAATGCCCCGCAGCAGTAATTGAAGCTTTGGCATATCTTTTTTGAAGGGGTCTGGGTACGACTGAAATGATGTGGTAATATCTAATCCCGGACAAATGGCATTTTATGGTTTGGTGTCTGAGGTCTTGGCGGGCTAGGTATGCTGCAAATTGGCAGAGGCAGTGTTCTGTTGTGGGATAGGGATGGCTGAATCCTGATTTGTTGCAGAAGTCGAGATATCGTGTGTTTGAGCATGTATAAGAGCGCTTGGTTGATGAAGCGTGGGCTGACTGAATATAGAATTACGTCTTTGTCCACAGCTGTGAAGTCCAGTCTGGCTTTTCGTGACTAATCAAAGCTATCAGCTGTTGGGGGATTGGGTTGGGATGTGGGCGTGCCTGTGGGTGATGACATAAAAGTAATATTGATTGCATGAATGTGCATCTGTTATATCATTTGATGGACCAGGTAGATGCTGTGCTGACAACAGCAGGTTATGTTTGGCTGCAATAAAGAACACATTAGGCCCATTGCTGTGGGGTAATGCCGTTGCAATCTGCGGTGATTGCAAGGAAGAGGCAGATCGATCTTGCTGAGTTCGCAACACCGCACCATGGCCTCCTCATCGTCGATCTACACCGCATCCAAAGGATCTTCATTCCCTTGCACGACATCACTTCGCCAACAATGATGTAGAATCTTGGACATGATAGGCTTTCTATATTCAATACAATCAAGCTCGCAAAACGACCTGATAGACAAGACGGCAACCATTTTAACCCAGGCACTCAACGATGACTTATCTAAAACGATCTCACCATCAATGTTCTGAAAGACGTGGCTAAAATTGCTACAAACGGCTACACCATCAGTTCCCTAGAAACAGCAACAGACTACGCCACCAAACTACTTAACTGTGACAACCTCCCAGCAACGATGGATGATAGAGCACCACTGATGATGGCACTCAACTTTGTGACCATTAGCCAACTCACAACAGCATTTGCCACCAAGCTTGAAGACTTGTATTTTGCTGCACCAAGACTACTAGTCCATGCCCACCGCCTCAGTGTTGGACTTTTGCACAACCTCTGGATGTGCTTCTACTGATGGAAGGTTGTTTGTTGCTGGTGTGCACCTGTGGGCAGCATAGTTGAACCCTATTATAAGCCATGGGCTATGCCATCCAGTATGTAGTTGACGAGTTGCTTGTCCGGGTGTGTACTAAGCCACAGTTCCCATGCGTCGTAATCTAGTGGGGTGGTTATGCGTGTAATTGCAGATTTGGCTATTGGTCTGGGCTATGTAACCAATGCTATGAGGTCCTGTTTGTATGGGTAGAGATTGCTGTCTGTAGCACCTGTATAAAGAGGGTGAGGGTGATTGTTTTTTTACCTAGCAGCTCGGTATGTGTGAATTACCGTCCTTTGCGGTACTAAGCATGTATCAGTGGGTATGCATTACTAACCATAAATCAGTGAGCAAATCTCAATGAATTACAAACATGTATCAGAGCAATGCCACAGGTGCATGAGCGATGTACAGAAGCCTGCGTATATGGAAAATGTGAGATAGAATGCCATATTAGCAATCGTGCTATATCTATGAGCATGAGCTGGGTAATATCACACATGCATATGCATGTGGAGGGTATAATAAACAAGGCTATAATAATAATTGTGGTATAATATATATAAGAATCAACATGGGTAACAGCACACATGCATGAGCATGTGGCGGGTATAATCCACTAAAGGATAACTGTACTATTAACCCAGTAGTAGTGGCCCCTCACATATCCATGTGTGCTATGGCTAGTGAACTGCAAACCAAAATATAAATGATATGGTGTAGATGGCATCACTTTGGGATTAATCAAAGTTCTTGCTATCAGTTTACTAGTGGTGATGCTTGGCTTATGTGGCCATCAGTGGAATCCACTCCCTTGCCTAGTTGGATGCTTGCCCTTCTCAGGGCAGTTCTTGGCAGGGTGCTCTTGTCCACAGTTGCTGCAGATATGCCTGTAGATGCATATGAACATGTCCCCATAAAGCTTCTATTATACAAAATGCAATAGGGGACTTTCCTTCGTTTCTTCACTGGTTCAGATTGGGTGTAGTTCGGTGGACTCTGGCTGCCTGGGTAAGGGCGTTTTACCAGTGAAGAAAAGTTGGAGCAATCAACCGTATGGCTTCCACCTTCTATCTGGCATATTGCGCACCACGCTGTAGCTATTCCTTGCCCTGTGAATGCTATATAATGTGTATATTTCTTGACTCAGTTGTGACCACCTGCGATGATTATTGTTTGCTGCCCATTGTCTGCATTCGATATCGTAGTGCAGCCATGATGGATACCTGAATTTCCTGCTGTGTACCAACTCAGGGAGTGCTTCTGGGTACTTGGTGGACAGTATCAGCATATATGTGCTATAAACTTAGATCCACATTGCGATATCTTGGATTTGTCTCTTCTTACGCCTATTATGCCTCCTCTATAGGCCTGCATTTGTACGATTAACAATGTTACTAACTGGTGTCTGTTCTATATGCACTTACGGCTGGTAAGGGGTGGTTGGGGTGTCAGGGGCTGCTGCTGGAGGGTTCTCTTGATGGCCGCTATGCAATCTATAAGGGTCTGGATGAGCTGGGTCGCGTCCTGGTCAGCTACTCCTCCGTCGGGGTCTCAAGAAATAGACCTCTCTAGTTGTAACTTGTAAAATTCTTACCCTTAAAGTGTTGTCAAAACACACTAATTATTGCTAAGACATAACATCATGTCCTCTCTCTTCTGCTACTGTCGATGTGTGTTTGTTAGAACCCCATGCATGCAAACAACCCACCATTTACAAGCACTCATTTCAGCGTTGAAATACGCACTGGTGCTTACTATCCAAAGAGAATCACTCCTTGAGCGTCATGCCTCAATATTCGATGAACGATAGTTGTTACTATCACAGTATTGGCAGGATTTATTTGCAATGTTACCCGAGTGTGATCAAAATGTTAATAGTGAACTTGAACTCCAGTGGCAATCAGCTGCACCATTCTAATGTGTACAGGTACAGGTGATGTCTCCAAAAGACACTGATGAGACGCAACAGTTGTATCACGACACTCGGACATTGCTGGAGACTTTTGACCCCACTCGCCTCTGCCCCTACCTCAACAGCACTACAGCTGATGCTTATGATGCACAGGCAGCCTTCTATAATATTATTAGAGAGGGAAAAGAGTTGGATGGTATGTGTGTGTGTGTGTGTGTGTGTGTGTGTGTGTGTGTGTGTGTGTGTGTGTGTGTGTGTGTGTGTGTGTGTGTGTGTGTGTGTGTGTGTGTGTGTGTGTGTGTGTGTGTGTGTGTGTGTGTGTGTGTGTCTGTCTGTCTGTCTGTGTGTCTGTGTGTGTGTGTGTGTGTGTACACATGCACATGCATGTGTGCGCATGGCCATAGGAAGCAATGTGCACATATCTGTGCAAATGTACCAGATATCTTGAAGGTCTGGGGGCATTCCTAGGTTTTGCATTCCAATTTGAACTCGCATTCTTCACTCCTCTCTATACATTCCAGGTGTTGATCTGGTTAAGCCCTCTAGGATATATGTCAACCTGTGTATTCTAGAAGGGGATCCTTTCGCTGATGATTCCCCTCCACCAACCCCAAAACGTGACCAAACCATGGGTTCTCAGTTTTCAGTTACATCCAGCTCGACTGAGGATATCCTAGAAGAGGTGAAGGAGATGGAAAAGAAGAATGAGGACCTCGAGAACCGTGTGCAGAGTATGGAAGCCACACTCCAGAAGCTGCAACATTTGGCAGAGATTGAGGGGGATATTACAAAAGTTGGTCGAGATATCACATCAGCAAGGGCAGACACCAAGAGAATGGAAGGACGAGTTATTAAAGCTTCAGAGGAGATAACACGCATCAAGACAGACTTAGGCCACATGGGTAAGGAAGGACGGGCTCGTTGTAACAGATTGATATTTATGAACTACTTAACCCTGTTCACCCCCCCCCCCCCTCCTCCCATCACATGTGTGAAGCTTTATAGCACACACAAACGATAATCCAGTAAGCAGTGCATGTTTATTAAGTGTGTGAGTCTATAACAACTAGGAAATATGTATTCATGAATAAACAGACAGTTCCTCCAGTGTCTCTGCAGAACACTGTACCAGGGAGAGCATATTTATGGCCATCCAATTTACAACAGATCATGCTGAACTGTCCTGTAGCCTCATCCCCAGGTTTATATTTCTACTTGATGCGTGGCAGCCATTGCAGCATCAGGACATACAGCCCTTAGCCTAATATAGCACTCAACTTACCTACATCCTCATTCTCTTATCCTAATTATTGTGTCCAGTCCCAAGTCTGGAGCGAGTGGTGAAGTGGTGTGAAGAAATGCAAGGAGAGATAAAGGAGCTACAAAGGCAGATACCAGCTGCAAATGCCCGTGCTGCACTCCCCCTCACCCCAACCTCCCCACTCACACCACAAAGCATCAATGAGACTGCATGCGAGCAGAACAGGCAGTACCTTGCAGGGCTGGACACTGTTCAGGTGGGTTCTAGTTGTTGAATAACAAGCATGATAGCCATCTTCTTGCACATCTATCAATCACTTCATTAGTCATTCCTTTTTTGTACACCCTCCAAACTACTTTGACCACCTTTTTCCCCTCTCCACACCTGCTCAACTCACTTCTCTCTTCTTGTCCCACCTACTCTGTCACTCTCTTTTCTCCCCTCTCCACTTTCTCTTCTCACTTTCTCCTCCTCTCTCTGTCTCCTTCCCCCTACACCCTCCTCCTCCGCTCTCCTTTGCTTTCTTTCACCCCTTTCTTTCCCCTCACCCTCCTCCTCTGCTCTCCTGTGCTCTCTTTCGCCCCTTTCTTCCCCCTACACCCTCCTCCTCTGCTCTCCTTTGCTGTCTTTCACCCCTTTCTTCCCCCCACACCCTCCTCCTCTGCTCTCCTTTGCTCTTTCACCCCTTTCTTCCCCCTCACCCTCCTCCTCTGCTCTCCTTTGCTCTCTTTTACCCCTTTCTTTCCCCTCACCCTCCTCCTCTGCTCTCCTTTGCTCTCTTTCACCCCTTTCTTCCCCCTACACCCTCCTCCTCTGCTCTCCTTTGCTGTCTTTCACCCCTTTCTTCCCCCTACACCCTCCTCCTCTGCTCTCCTTTGCTGTCTTTCACCCCTTTCTTCCCCCTACACCCTCCTCCTCCGCTCTCCTTTGCTTTCTTTCACCCCTTTCTTTCCCCTCACCCTCCTCCTCTGCTCTCCTGTGCTCTCTTTCGCCCCTTTCTTCCCCCTACACCCTCCTCCTCTGCTCTCCTTTGCTGTCTTTCACCCCTTTCTTCCCCCCACACCCTCCTCCTCTGCTCTCCTTTGCTCTTTCACCCCTTTCTTCCCCCTCACCCTCCTCCTCTGCTCTCCTTTGCTCTCTTTCACCCCTTTCTTCCCCCTCACCCTCCTCCTCTGCTCTCCTTTGCTCTCTTTCGCCCCTTTCTTCCCCCTACACCCTCCTCCTCTGCTCTCCTTTGCTCTCTTTCGCCCCTTTCTTCCCCCTACACCCTGCTCCTCTGCTCTCCTTTGCTCTCTTTCGCCCCTTTCTTCCCCCTACACCCTGCTCCTCTGCTCTCCTTTGCTCTCTTTCACCCCTTTCTTCCCCCTACACCCTGCTCCTCTGCTCTCCTTTGCTCTCTTTCGCCCCTTTCTTCCCCCTCACCGTCCTCCTCTGCTCTCCTTTGCTCTCTTTCACCCCTTTCTTCCCCCTACACCCTCCTCCTCTGCTCTCCTTTGCTCTCTTTCACCCCTTTCTTCCCCCTACACCCTCCTCCTCTGCTCTCCTTTGCTCTCTTTCACCCCTTTCTTCCCCCTCACCCTCCTCCTCTGCTCTCCTGTGCTCTCTTTCACCCCTTTCTTCCCCCTACACCCTCCTATCTCTCAGATGATCCATCTCCTAGATGCAATGGGACTAAAGCAGCACCACGAGACCTTCATGAGGGAGAGAATCAGTGGGGAGATCCTAGTTGAGTGTGATGATCAGGTCCTTGAGAAAGAACTGAAGGTAAGCCTCACAAAATATTTTAGTATTATGTTCACCTCTCTTCCCATGTTCACCTCTCTTCCCATGTTCACCCAACCTTTGCTTTAAAGAGTATCCTTGTCCATGAATACATTCCGTGGAGTCAAGTTTTCAAACACTTTGATGAATAAATATCAAGCTACAGAATTAATTTGAATGCTGACGTCCTTACCACACAGACACCATGCTAGCTTACCTTGGTTCAGTGCTCTACAATAGCATTATGCATACCATATTTTTTCAAACAGACACCACACTCGAACAGTAGCCACACAATTAGAAGCTGCCCTAAAATAGTACATGAGCTGTGACTAATGTCAAGGCTAGGCCACATACACTACAAACTGTTGCTGGCAACAATCACCAAGCTGGCACTAGAGCCATTTCAGAATATTTGCCACAACTTACAGTAAAACTGTCGGAGAGGCTGCACCACTGCATGTACCATTGCCAACCTATATATAGCAACAGTGTCCTGCCTAGTTTGTAGCACCAGGCCTATCATAGATACATACCTAGATAGCTAACCTCTTGTTGATATAGGGGACATTCAAAGAAAAAATGCCATCCTGAAACTATAGCATCAAGTGAGGAAGTATGGTAGACATATCAAAGGTTTCACATGTATGCTTTGATGTGCAAAATGTACATAAACTACATAATTATATACCTTAGTCTAACAAAAGAGCACCCATCCATGAAAAAGCACCAACCCCCAACATTCAGCTCAAATTGTGGTAGAAGTCAAAGTTTACTCTAATGAGTGCCCACCCAGAAGTGAGAGTCTACAGACTTTCAGGAACTGAGCTTCAAAGGAGGAAAACTTTGTTGTATGTTATTACTGTTTGTCCAATAATTTTGCTGTCAACTTCAGCAGGGCTACAGATTCAAGTGCATTGAGTCACTGTAAACAGACTCAAATACCCTTTAACCGATTATACACTAAGTTCATTGGAATGTAATTAACCTCAAATACGGGAGATGTTGGTGTCACGTGAGGTCAACTATTATAAAAAATTCTATCTAAAATTTTAAGCGTCTGAGCAAAACTCTACAAACAGTGGAAAAAAGATGGAGAAAGTTCTACACGGTTAATTTTTACCTACGTAAGTGGTTCTGAAGCAAACAGTACCGGTTTGTGGGGAACACTTACTTGTTGATGGTTTTGTGTACGTAGCGTCTTTGGCTTTTCTCGTTGACAGCGAGGTGTAATCCCAGAATTGCTTTGATATGTATGAAGCCTAAAGTCCGCTGCACCTTCATGGCTAATACAGTAAAACCCCCGACAAAGGACACATTGGGGACAGGGCATGTCTCTTGTAGAGAGGTTGTCCTCTTCTCGGAGGTTTTCTTTAAACGCCATTAAAGACAAAAAAAACTAACACTTAACCCTTTAAACCCTATAGTACACTTTTGATAACGTCATACTGCGCACTGCGCAGAAAAGATAGTCTCTGCAGGGTGCTGTGCACATGGCAGCTGCTAGGCTTGGCTGCAAAAGGACCGTGGTTGGCACCGGGTGGGCCAACTCTTGGCCTGGCTGCATGAGCAGGCTTAGAAAATGCTAATGGTCCATGTGAAGGCCGAAATCTAGGGGGAATAGTTTGTGTGGCTGAAGTGCATTTGAGCCCTAAGCCTTTGTCCGACCCTGCCTGAGTTGTAACCCGCTCCAAGTGGGCCATTAGTCTCATTATGGGCTATGAATCTCATTAACAAGCAGTTGGATACAGTTTGGCACATTGGGACTGGTTATGAATATTATTACAGCCTTGCAGAGACCAGCAGTGGCCAACTCAGTATTCTAAGCCCTTACTCGACACTGTCCGGTTGTAGTGGTCAACAGAGCTCTCATGAATATCATTAAATGCTGCCTTTTGTTTTGACTCACTTCACTGTTAACCCTTTAAACCCTATAGTACACTTTTGATAACGTCATACTGCGCACTGCGCGCAGGTTCTGCGTCAGCAGAAAGGGTGGGACAGGGGGAGGTGGGTGGGGTCACCCGCAGGGTGCTGTGCACATGGCAGCTGCTAGGCTTGGCTGCAAAAGGACCGTGGTTGGCACCGGGTGGGCCAACTCTTGGCCTGGCTGCATGAGCAGGCTTAGAAAATGCTACTCTCACCTTTCAGGGGGTTCATTTCTGGCAGGGAAGGCTTCTTGGGCTCTAAGCGGGTGTTTGCCAATCGAGAGTGCTGACCATTGCATGCTCGTTAATGAGGGGGCGTGGTTAAGGTCACGTGTCTGCTTGCTAAGGCTGGAAGTGGAGTTGGGCTCAGTTTTGGAGTCAGAGCTTTGACACAAATGGAGATACGGTGCGTTAAAGGCATGTTTAGGCTAAAACTAATCTCCAGTGAAAAAAATTCAGTGTTTAAAGGGCTAAAGGCTTTAAAATGTATTATTACAATATATTCTGTGCATATATTTTCATTTTTTCAATTCAAGATGGCAGGAGCAACGTTACTTGCATAAAAAATGCAGAATGATGCAATTATGACATATGTTTATACAGTAAACACTCAATTGATATTTGTACGTAGTTAACCGCTCGTTGGCAAATACAGTGGAAAGGACCACCACTGCGGGTGCAGAATACAGAGGTATCCATTATGGGCATTCGGTATACTTCCGGTAGGCGTGGTAATGTGTGAGGTCGCATTTTCGGACCTCTCCGTTGCTATACCATGGCAAGAAAGGCTAGCACGATGAGCAACAGTGCTAATATAATGCCCGGTCTTTGAATCCAGCGACGGTGGTGCACAATCTAACGAAAGCGGTCGACAAGCGTTCGCACTATGTACAAAACTATTGGTGGGTGTACTTTCACTGTCCACTTTCGGAGGTATATTTTGTATTGGCTATGGTACGTCTGGGGCTCATCAGTGTCCGTTGTTCGGAGTTAAGAGGTGTCCACTTCTCAGAGGTTCTATGGTAAAATCAATCGGGGGCAAGTGATCTGTCCACTGTAGAGAGGTTGTCCGCTTTTCAGAGGGTCCGTTATTAGAGGTTTTACTGTAAGTCACTTTCAACGATCGAGCCAATCGAGCCAATCGACAGCGATCATGGCTTCCGGTATTCACTACGCTTCGCCCCTTGAGGGCTTCTAGACCAAACTCCACATATTACTAGGGGAGGCCCCAACCTAACCACAGACCGGATATTAAAGCTGTTGCTAATATATAGCCTACAGCTGTGATAAAGTTCAACTGCAGCTGTGACACGTAATACGCGTCTACAAGCGTACAATACCTTGGTCCAAGGTGAAGCGTACACGCGTCTATCGTGTATAATCGGTTAATGGTTGAATGCAGAAAACACTTGAAAGGGTGCACACCTCATTTTTGGCCACCCGGTAAGGTGCTCCACCCATGGGTGCTCTTTTGCTGCAGCTGACTTTCAGAATCATCTACCCAGAACTGCTATATGGTTGGTTGGCTAATGTGTTGCTATATTTCACCATAATAACAAATGCCTCATCAATTTGAACAATCAGGAAGAGGATGAGGTTGCCTCACTGTGTAGTACATCCTGGTGTCTGTAAACATACTCCAGGAGTACTATCCAGCTCACATGAGTTGCCATTGTGATGTGCATGGGCAATTTAGCTACATAAGGAGACATATTTATTATTACACCCCAAGATGCAAGTTTTACTAAACTCCCACACCTCAAAAAAGCAGTGCATGGACATTCTATGTAAGTGCCAAGGTACACCTAAAACGTGAATAAACTTTGTTCACCAACAAGCATGGGAAAGTGGTGCTTCACCACCTTCACAACTCCGGAAGGGATTCCTCCACCACATTTATGTGAAATCACGCATTCTATATGCCTACATAAAATTGTGCTGAGTGTGCCAAGGTGCTACAGGCTGATTGCAAGTGTACAGCAAGTAAAGGCATGCCTTGTTATTTGATAAGTTAACTTATGTCTCACTCCTCTCTTGAGGTGAAGTAATAAAGCCTTATGAAAAATAACTTGTGTGCTAAACTCCTTTAGCCAAGGTAAATCTGTGGCACTACACTCTAGGTCCTGTGGGATGCAGTTTATAAGACTTGATACTAAGCTTAACTGATGTTTTCTCCTCCAGATTACATCTAAATTGCACCGGGTTCGTCTCCTGAAGCTCATCGCCGGGCGCCATTCTGCAGAAAGCATCATAAAGGGAGATGATCCTTATGTGTATGCATCTAAATCAAAGTACCAATAATCATTTGTCACAAATCAAACAGACTTCACCTGGAAGCAAGTCTTACCTTTTCCAGTGTTACAAATTAATGTCATAGCTTTGTACTATGCTAATATTACAGTGGCTTGGTTATTTGTATTTTTATAATGATTGTGTGTGATTTTTACAATAAATTCCACATTTTGTAAAGTTAAAGTTGCGTATTATACAGGTGACTCTAATGCAGACTGTAAACATGCTCAAAGGGGGGGTTGGAACCCGAGTGGACAAAACATTGCATTAAAGTATGCTTTTAAGTTGCATAAAAGTGCACCTCTGCTTGTAAACTAAACTTCCTGTAGATGTGTGCAAACAGGCTTAAAGAGCTTAAAACCAGAGTAAACCAAATATTGCATGGAAGTATGTAAATTTCATTTGAAGCACCTTTGCTTGAATATCTAGGTTCAAAGGGCAACTAAACTTCCTGAGGCGTTTCCATGTATACATTCTAGAGGGTGAAATACATTGATTGGATAACTTTGTCTTGAACTTGGTGTGTTGTCATGGTAAATGACTGATTCAGCTCAACATTTAACTACTAATCTTGTATAAGTTATAAGTTGGTGCATGAACATTTTTAAGCTGTATAGGTATGGAGTTCTAGCTGCCTCTGCATGAGATAGCCTTGCTTCCACTGCCAACCCAACCCTGAACAACTTAGCTATCAGCCACTTTGAATGACCAGCACCCTGTACCATTTCATCGTAAATGTGTACCAAGTTATACAATGTCACAACAAGTCCCCTCTCAGACCCAAAAATTTTGCATGGCACCTGTGCCACACTATTTCCTCCATGCACTTTGTATTTGTCACTTATCTATATCCCAGCTTACCGGGCCAGGGAATTCTTCCTTTTGAAACATGCCTTTTCTTGGTCTCCTTACTGTCGTATCCCTATACTAAGCTTGGTTTCCTGAAATGCTTGATCAGCACCAATAGCCAACTGGCCTTCTACAATCACTGGACTGGATTAATTAGTGGAATGGACATTTTTTGTACTAAAAATCATTTTTGTGCTACCTAACAAGACTTAGTGTTTGTGTGGATCTTGCTCACTATACATAGCTATGTGACTGGGAGCAAAGAACTACCCCTCCATGGCATATAATGATGCTTATTGCTAGGTAACTGTGTAGGTGTAGTGGCTTTCTCTCCCTGTATTTAGTGTAGAAATCTGGCTTTCAAATCTGCAGTGAAGGTCCTAATGAGTATAGCTACTGATGAGATTTGCAGTCTGGCTTTTAATAGACTTTGTCATATACTTGACTAATGATCAACCTGCCAGTATAATCAAGTTAACCGTGCATTCAGTGTATAAGACAAGCAAGTTAAATCTATAGGTAAGTTGCCAGTGCTGAATGTAATCAGTGAGGCCAGCTAGGAATGTTGTAGCTGGTGTGTGCCCATGCATCAGTATGACAGCTTGGTCAAAATCAGTTTGTGTGAGAAGGTTGTTTTGGGGTCAATGTAATGCATCATGCAACCCTAAATGCAAGTGAGACGCGTGAGCACAAAAGTGATTTTTAGTACAACAAATGTCCACTAGTCCAGTCTAAATTGCATAATAACACTATGGCATGTGTTCAGGTCTACCTAACCTTGCTCAATTAATGCATTCAGCATTGGCAATGTAGATATTGCTGAACTGAGAATGAGGTCGTGTATACTGCAGTTACTTGGTCACACTGACAAGGTATACAAGCTCAATTATGAAAGTAATAGCTAGAACTAGTTCAAATAATATAAGCAGTTTTCAAATCCCCTCTGTAGTGACAATGATCTCACTGTAAACTCAGGTTGTCTACACCAAAACAGTATGGGAGAAAACGTAAGCCACTACAAAGACCTCCCCTGTTGCTGACAATTTGCTGTAGCATTTACTTCAAATTCCATGGTTGTCCCTCCTGGAATAAGCTATGAGTCCAATGAATGCCCATGCAGAGAGAAGCTGCAGGGCGTCCACACAACAATACAGGCAAGTGAGTCTCAATGGATAGTGATTGGATGAAGGTTGTATTTCCTTGTCCATATGGCCAAAATATATTGCCATACGCGCACAAGAATGTCTCCACGCACTGTTTCGTCATTGTGCGTGCCAGCCCCGACAACAGCGCTAGCGGAAATGCCGATACTTCATCAGCACGTCTGAATTAATAAAGATCTCGGCCTAAACCGGAGTGCATTTAGCTAAGCAAGTACCGCCGTCGCAAAGTGGAGCATCGAGCTATAGGTGTACTGATTATGGCTACCTACCAGCTGCGTAAGTTTTGCCATATTTGTTAAAATAGTGCTGTACAATCATTTGTGTACATGAACCGTCTGCAATTGCAAATTTTTTCTTGCAGCTGCTTACACTCCTGTCCAGGAGCCACCGCCTTCCACGCATGACCAACCAAGCGTGGCAGTGCAACCCGGATACTACCAACCTGTACCAGCGCAAGCTACCGCCGCCAACTTTACGGTATGCCACATGCACACATGCCGACTAACTGCATGTAGTTCACTTGACTCATGACATCGGTCGTTCACAACAAAGTCAGGCTGGTACGGAAAAGTCCGGGCCATGTAGAGGTGTATACAACGCCTAGCTTTAGATGAAAAGTCTACCGCATGGCCGTAGCAAGCGGTCGGGCTGGTCGGGTTTTGGCCCGACCACTTTTTCACAGACAAAACTGATTTCATTTGCGAAGCGATCGATCTCCGAACAAATTTAGTGCTGCGGGGCATGCCTTCCATATGTTATGATATGTAGCTGCTACGTACACTAAGTTACAGGCAATCTGCGATCACTATCTCACAGAGAGTACGTGTAGCAACTATTGAAATTCTGTTTGCAAAGAATTGCAGAACATACGAGATTTAGGGCCTAAAAATGGCCTCAGAAGCGATCTCCTAGCGTCGAATTTAACAAAATTTTCCTGGGGGAGCATGCCCCCACACCCCCCAAATATTACATGCGGTATGTAGACTTGGCCACACCACCTTGAAATAGCTTGCTACGGCCCTGTACCGTCTGAAATCGGTTTACTAGCCTGGATGCTGATTTTGTTGCCGCAGTGCGTCGGTTTGCAGAGACACCCCTAATGGAACGCACGCTAACCATCAGTGCGTGTATAAATAACGCTTTTTCAATCTGGTGGTTAAGTTCAACAAAAACAAAAAAAAAAAGAAAAAAGTGGAACAAGCAGACTAGGTATACATACAAGGATTATTAGTTCGTAAACATTTGGTTGGTATAGCTGATCATCACATAGGAAGTACAAACTAACCTGCATGACTGCTCATATTGGTAATGTGGGTGTATACTGTAGGGTCCCTCAATTCACTCCTTGTATACAAAAATCACACCAAATGCCTTAGCTAAACCCCTGGCACCACCACAAAGATTACATGTGTCCAGGTACAATCATTTCAATTTTATTACGTGCTATAGTCAGTGGAGCTTAAACTTCAAGTATTGATTCATATGACATCGAATAAGCTGCTGGTGGCCTATTGGGTAAAGCATCAGACTGCAGATTGAAGTGTCCAAGGTTCCAGAGATTTATATTTCTCTTCCAAGTGCACTCAGCCCTACCTCAAAAATTGAGTAGAAGGTTTTTCTTCGCATCCTTCGGAGGGAATGTTAAGCCATTCAGCCATTGGTCCAAGGAACCCCTTAAAATTAGCCTAAGTGCTATTGGGGATTTCCTTGTTAACTGGGTCATCAGTAAACCATTAAAATATATATATATATATTATTAAACAGAACGTGATTTTAACTTCACCTAACAAGTTAGGTTTGCTTGATGTTTTTATGCTGCAATAACTGTACACCTTTGAATGTGTTAAGCAGATCAAACGTCCTCCTACTTCTCTGGGACACCACACCTTCCGTCAACCCCTCCATCATCACTCACAACCCCTTCTTAGAAAACTTGTTGCTATGTTTGCCATGGGCTTGAATACATGTATGTGCCAAAACTTGTCTATCACAAAACAGTATAGTAGCCTAAAGTTCAAATGACTACAACACACCCCCATGATGCTTAGTGAACCTGAGAGTTTAGTGATGTGTGTTTACTGATTCTGAAATTTATGTAGTACTGCTAAAGTTTGCTGAAATATCTAATGAAATGCAAGAGTGAGCATACACTTAAAACAATTATTATAGACAGTCATGCATAACTACACTCTGTCCATAATTTTAAAATAGTGACAAGAGGCATGGAAACACAGGGGGGGAAAATAGATTGAATGCAGCAAAGGCATTTGAATGCATGAGAGGGAGGCAGTAGCTACTGATCATGTATGAACCACGAATTGTTTGGTGTCACAGAACATTCTCATATAATTTAGCATATAGCTACATACACTAAAATTTGAAGCCAAGATGATATGCCTCATTTCTAGGTAGTTAAGAATGTTTGCGAACAATAAGGTATCACTTCTTGGAATGGATTATTTGGTAGGTAATCTCTGTTGTTGTGACACTATCAGAATCCAGAGAATGCCTCCAAATAAGTTTTCTTGAATAGCAGACTAATTCAACAAAATGTCTTTGAGTTGGAGGAGTTCAGAAGACTTATTTAGAAGCAAGACCTAAGGTTGCGGTTGAAAGATGGTCAAATGTCTTTGAACAAAACTAACCTATATGCATAAGGTGTTCAAGGTGCAGAACACCAATTTAGAAGCCATCCCTAAATTGTTTGTCATGCACATGCAACTGAGATGACTAAAATATGGGTGAAGTACCCCCAAATGTTTGTACTATATGAGCGCACTATATAAAGTCACTTCATTGTTTGATACCATCAGTAATAGGACTTGCCCTTCGAAATTTGGTTGAAGCCATGCAAGTTTTGGTGCATGTCATGGTGAATATGCATGCCAAGAAGGTAGCCAAATTTGGTCTACATAAGGAAGTGGCTAACCTCAACTGCATGACTTTCAAGAAAACTTATTTGGTGCTTTCCTTAGTTGCATGCACTGATGCAACTGAGATGACCTCATTGTACTCTAAATCTTTGTCCATGAAGGTTGTGCAGGCTCCACCAGTTGTCCAAACATTGGCCTACACTGAGAGCAAGCCTGACAACTACCTTGTGTTCTCAGTCCTCACCATGCTGTTCTGCTGCTTCATCTGTGGACTCATTGCACTCATCTACAGCCTCAAGGTATAAACTTTGTCATAACATTTTACCACCCACCATCATTCATCCACCCGCTACCACTGATTGTAGGGCTTAGTACCAGAGCAGCCTCATCATTGCAAAGAGTGTCTCTATCTTACTGTATCATACTTCACCATCTAGCACATTTAAAATCCACTCAGTAGCTTAGCCAAACCCGGGCCCACCTGGGCCTGGGCACAGGTGTCAGCATCTGCAAAATTGAACATCGTAGTATAGCTATTTGCATCTAATGATGCAGTTTCCTATGGTCTCTTAACCTCATCATAGAGGGTATATTATCTATGACCTCACTGTTTGCAAATTTGGCATTGCTACCAAAGTCATCAGTCGGAACTACTCCCGTTTCCAAAAGCATTTCAAAATGGCCTAGAAATAGCCTCAGGACCAACTTGAGTGGCTCCAAAATGCAATAATTTCCTAGGGGAGCATGACCCCAGCTCCCGCCCCAAAAGTTCACAGAAATTCATGCAGTGCCCGGGCATCGTCTGTAACCTGGCTACGCCACTGTTTTAGTATTTTCGAGTCAAAGAGCCCACCATATGCTGATTGTGAGCCCCTATCAGGTAGCTGCTTATATAATTAGATCATGGCTTTTAGCCTGACATTTCCAGATATGGTAATAACTGTTATGATAACACCACTATATATGATACTACCAGTAGGATAATTGTGAGCCCATACAATGAATGGGTTCCATAGCTTTTGGCATGCAGGCATCGTGCCTGCCATGCATATACTGGTATGGTGATAGCATGTGCTCAATTGAGAGCCCATATAATGGTCAAATAGAGTTTTCTAGCCTGATATTTTTCTGTTATTTACTTCCAAGTATGACACTTTTTTAATGCTGCCAGTGCATCATGGGCAATTAGAACATAATATTATTTAATTTGGTTAGACCATTCTGGTTCAGAGCCCTTCAATTCATCTCTCCACTAGTACTGTAAATTCAGCCATTCATTTAAAGATTTAATGATTTTCCCTAGTTTTTACCAGATTGAGAATAATCAAACTCCCTCCACATTGATTTTGATTCCCCTCTTTATGGGTTGTAGCAAGAGCGCATAATGACGTCATTTTTGACGTCATTATGCGCTCTTGGTTTTAGCTATACCTGGATTATATAGCTGTTGCTATAGATTATTTCTGGTCACTAATTTTTTCTCCTACAGTGGCTATTAGCTCTATCATGCAACATAGCTTGTAAAATTGTATGTGTCACTACTTGCATGTAGCTCCAAGTTAAACTCCTTTAGTAGCTAATTCCTCTAAAATGCTTACCTGCTCATTTTCACACTAAAATGTTCACTTGGCTACCCAATCCATCTATGCAACTCTACCTTTGCTCAATATTCGCCCAGGTCGACTCTAGTTGGAACAGTGGAGATCTAGAGGGTGCTAGACAAGCAGCCCAAACTGCTAAGAACTGGAACATTGGAGCCCTGGTGTCTGGGATTGTCACAATTGTTTTAGTCATCATTGTAGCAATTGTGATTCCAGTAGTGACTGTGGCGATTGCGGCTGGTGCAGCTGGTGTGGTCAGTGGTGGATGTTATGACAGCTTTGGTGACTATATTTGCTGAACACAAGGCATGTACTCCCTGTGGTTACTCTACTGTACAGACAAAACTATAGTTTAGCATTTGGACTTTCCAGCTTGTCAGTATTAGCTAGTCACTCTATTGCACTGACTATCAAATATTAAGGCTCATAATAATCTATACTCATAATTATACTTTGCATGATTAGCACCCTTGCCAATAAAATGACAAACATTAGAAATGTAGGGATGGCGTGTCAAAAAGTATGCAAACAAGGTAGGGATCATATAAAAGTGAAGGTAAATATACAAATAATTATTATGGCTTTGTATATTTACCTTCACTTTTATATCATCCTAATCTTGTTTGCATACTTTTGACATGCCATCCCCACATCTAGTTTTTAAAACTATAGTTACATAAATAGAACAGGTCAATAAATAGGCCAAGTTTTAGTTCAAGGCAATATGATTATCTAGTTCTGTGTTACCCTCAAAACTCAGCAGTGGGTCGTTGACTTCAATCAGTCTTTCATGTACTTAGTGCATGTGTACCTGGAAGTGGAAGCAGTATAGCCTATACACCGTTTAAAGATGCATTAATTTGTTGATTATTATATAGTTACAACCACATTTCCAGCCTAATGCAATTCCCACACTACTTCATCCATGCATGTATACAGGCTGGCACATGGACATCACCGGAAAGTAATAATATATTAATCTAAGCTATAGTAACCCAACAGGACCATTTCGTGAGTGTCAGTATTTATCGGAGACTCTCTATGAAGATAGTCAAATGTTTGAGTGGGCTTATATGAGGGACCTTCAGGAAATCATAGTGACTTTTACCCTCAAAATGCCCTCAATGATGAATTCCATTTGTGAAACCTTCCACATCATGGTTCATTCACTGGACAGTCTACACAGAGTTGTAGCAATCCATTCGGCTTCTTTTTAACTAGCACAATTGGTGAGGCCCAGTGTTCAATAATCCCATGGGCCAACATATCCTATAACTCCTGCTGTACCGTCTCGCAATACACCTGTGGAAGTTGGTAAGGTGGAAGACGAACAGGTCTTGCATCACCTGTCTCAATAGGGTGTTTGGCTAATGTTGTACTTCCAGGAGTGTTATGCATCACTGTCTATGGTGAACTCTCCCCAAGTAGCTTCTCCACCTGACATCACTGCTCCTCCGTTTGCTCTTCCCCAAACTGAACACCACCTTCTTCACCATCCTACCATGTGGGAACTCCATCGTTTTCTTCTTCTTATCCCAAGCAAAGTTAGGCCATAATAGATGGAATGCACCACTCCTTCAGCATGTTGACATGGAGAACTCTCTTGCTCTTTCACTTGTTATGTAGATTAACCAGGTGGTTCACCTTTCCAACTGGCTTGACAACCTCATATGGTCCTTGCCACCTGCATGGCTGTCAACTTTGGGGGTGGTAGTGGGGAGCAACACTAAAACCTGGACTCCTGCCATGAAACGTCCTTGATGGGCGCAGTGGTCGTACCACTGCTTCTGGTTGTATTGGGCCTTAGCCAAGTTCTTCTCCAATCGCTCCCTCATTACCAACACATAAGACAAAACACTCATCACTCTTGGAACTTGTTTTCCATGTCTCCTTCAGCACATCTAGGGGGCCTCTCACGTCCCTCCCATATAGCAGCTCAAAAGGGGAAAACCCAGTCGACTCCGGCGGCACCTCCCTGTAGGCAAACAAGACGTACGAGATTAGTTTGTCCCAGTTAGCGGTCCCACAATGTCCATTGCTATCCGCTCAAATGGTGTGGTTATGCTGGGAATAGGTATCATTGGGGCCCTTGGAACTCGTCGCCGGATAGTCACTCTTGCTACTTATACTGTCCGTAACTAAAGTAACTAAAGAACACTAGATTAACCACAGAATGGTCACCCTGGTCGATAGACAGTGATTAGCTACCAGAGACAGTTTCCTTGCTGTTTCTTCCTCTTTTCCTCTTCCTGATTGAGGAAGGGAGGAAACCAATTGTACCACAACAAACAAAATTAAATATAGACATTAGAGACTATAACTAGTGCAGTGTCAGGGGATGCTCTATGTCCAAGCACTGATGCTGAGTTTCCTCAAGCAAGTAGTATTAGTAAGTGGATGGGTTTTAGTAGGTAGTGTGTACTCTACCATCATTCATTTTCTTTATTCTAGCATCATTCTTCTAAATTTATTGAAAAGCAAATGTCGACGAATTGGGAGTAGTCGAAACAGTACAAAAAAAAATTAGTAGACCAAACGGGAGTACCGGTAGACGAAATGGGAGTAATTCGTAGCAGTTACTAAGCACATGGGTGCTCGCTATAGTCATGTACAGAAGCGGAGAGAAAGAACTTCCAAAGGCATGACCAGCTCCATGGCTTTTACAACAGATTATATTCAAAGCGATAGTTCCAGTCACGCCCCTTGGTGGAAAAGTAAAGGCGGCATTGTACGTGCAAGAGCATCATTTGCAGCTCATCAAAATTCTTGCACGTAAACAATTCAGGGGTTGCTGCCTGGCCAGGGGGGGGGGGGGTGTTTGCTCTTTAGGACATCTTTGACTGTGATTTGTTCAGCATCCCCATTATTGATGGTGTCATGAAGGTGCAGAACACCTTCTTTGCCCTTGTCAGTCAGCAATTGCAGGGTGGCATGGGTCTTCCCTTGAAACATCAGTTTCACAAAGGAGCGTGCAAGTTGTTGCTTTGCACCTTGCGATTGATGATTGGGGATGCGGTTTTGGATAACCCTGCCGTCTCTGACTAGCTCCGTTATGTTCCCTTCTTCCCAAAGCTTCATTCGTCTTTCCAGGCAGGCAGCGTGCTCTTTTGGCTTGGAGTTGTGGTGTGACTTCTGGAGTATCAGGAGTGCCAGTACTGTGGCTGCCTTTAGAGCGACTGACTCTAATGCAGAACCTGTGGCAAAGGCGTGAAACAGATGAGCCAGTTCATGTATGAAGGACTTGCCTGCCTTTCCTTGAGGGATCCTGAAGCAATTCTTCTTCCAGTGTACTGTCTCTTTATAGGCGGATTCTAGCGACTTAGTGAAGCTTGTGGCGTCCATGTCTCCCCATGCAGGCAAAGACCGGATTGGCCATAAGGTTGAAGTCGGGAAGGTTACCAACGTCGGAGGGGCCGTCATGGATAGAGTTATTTTCCGAGCTCAAGTTGGTACCAGATAACCTTCTCTTCGTTTATGCAGAAGCCAACTGAGAAGCCACTGAAAGAAAATGGATAGAGATCTTCGGTAGTCTACAATCACTGGACTGGACTAGTGGACTGGACTGGTGGAGTGGACTGGTGGACTGACATTTTTTGTGCTAAAAACCACTTTTGTGCTCTCTTATGAGACCTCACTCTCCTGTAGTGTAGGTTTAGACATGATGCATTTTAGTCTTCATGAACCTGGACACACTATTCTTTCTGTTTAAACATGAAGTAAATAACTGTAGTGCTACAACAGTGGTGAGGCCTTGCTTTACTTTGTGCTTAGTGTGCAGCATGGTGTGAGGGTAGTTTCAGCCTCACATCCAGGTCCCAGTTTTTTTGAGTGCAACTGTAACTTTCTCCTTCAGTGTTATGGTGTAGACAACCGTCTGAGTACAAGTATTTAGTGAAGGGTCTATTCACTTAGTCTCGCGTAGCCAGACTCTCACGACCTTCCGGCGAGTCTGGCTACATGAGACTACTAGTCACTGGCTACATATGACACTTGCAGTTAGATAAACGACTTGTACACTTGCGCTTTGAGTACACTACAGTGCCTAATCTGTAAGTGTTATCGATCTGCAAGTATAATCAATAGCGATGTCAGAGTCTCCAGAAGTATGCCAGTTTTCGTCTACAGAGGCCATATCTACACATTGCTACAACGCATCTGCATCAAATTGAGTACAGAGGTTTCTTAGATGCTTAGGTACATTTGCACTTACTAATTTTGTGAAAATGTCTGCCTTAGTCAAGAATGCATGCACTTTTTTCGTCATATTTCATCCCTTTTCTGTGTATTTTTGAGGTAATAACAGACTTTGTACTCCTGTTCACAATGACTTTCAATATTCAACGATGAACAACTATATTTGTATACCGGACTGGTTGCCCAAGGGGACAGTGCAGGTTTTTGATTGCAACTTTGATCCAACTCCTGCGGAAATGCTACTATTTACAACCGAAAAACGCCGTTTTTTAAGCGTTTATCAAACCTAGTGCAGGCATTACACTAGGTATTCAAAATGAACAACCGTCACTGGACTGAATAGGTACTGACTAACCTTCACAGCGAGTTTCATCTCAATTGGACTAGCTGTCGCTTGCGGAACGTGTACCGGACGCATAATCACGCAAAAACAACGTATAAATTTTCTGCAAATCACTTGCATTTCTAAGCTCATACAACCTGCTATATGGACTCAAAGTTAATGATATTGGTACCGTTAGAATCGCTGTTTCATGCTCTTTTCAAAAATCATAGCTGTTAATGTGATAAATTAATTTCAATTTTTACTCCGATATCGCTATAATCAAGTAACCAATAAGACTCATTCCAAGCGACACCTGTATTGCCAATGGTAGATGCCTCAAGGCTTGCCAAGTAGGCTTTATAGGATTGAGTGTACATGCTTCATGTCATCTAGTATTTAAATATTCTTGCTGGAGTCTGTGAAGGAAAGTGGCTATGTCTCCAAATGCAACCGTACAGGTGAGTTTTCATTAGCGAGCATAAAAATGATTTTTAAACCAGTCCACCAGTCCAGTCCACCAGTCCAGTCCAGTGATTGTAGACTACCGAGATCTTCTGTGGTGGGCAGTCTGTGCACGCTTTCCCGGCCTTAACACATGAGCAGTTCTTGCATCGACCACTACCGTTACATCTGCAGCATTGACGCATCTTGTAGGAGGATGGTTTTCGAAGCTCATGCGTGCGAAAAAGTCTACGCCGGAAGGGCGGATATGACACGTAATTACCATCATCATCGTAGCAGAGGATAAAAGTCTCGGCTCAATCTGCAGCACAGCAGTTTAGTTGGTATTGGATTGTCAGTCGATTGCTGTCGCCAAGTGATCTACACGAAATAATATGGCCACGCATCAATTTTGTGAGTTTTATCATCTACTAGTATCTTTTGCGTTGCACTCTCACAGTAGCTCTAATGTGCCGTCTGCAAAATTTTCCTTGCAGCCGCTTATCCTCTCCGGCAGCAGACGCCTTCCACAGATAAGCAGCCAGGCATGGCGGTGCAACCCTACAGCTACCAGCCTGTACCAGCACAAGCTAGCACAGCCAACTTTACGGTATGACTGCATGGGGAATGATTCATTGATGGCCAGCATAGTTATTCTCCCGGGCCAGACTCTCACGCAGGGAGTAGAGAGTCTAGTTAAATTCCCATCAGGTTTTTGTGTTGCATACTCAGCAGCAGGGTACCTAACATAGGCGTAGGAACCGGAGGGTGGGGGGGGGGGGGGGGGGGGGGGCACTGGGGGCATGTGCCCCCCCAAGTTTTAACTTGGTCTGTGCCATGCCCACTCTATAATGTCCTGTAGTACAAATTCATTTTATTAAAAACTGTGCCACCCCAATCAAAAAGTCTTTCCTATGCCTCTGCCTAATGAAGTATAGGTGTGAACATAATTGGGACATGTTCTGAAAGGCAGGACTTCCATTAAAACGCCAAGCTCTCTAAGCAACATGCCAAAATAGGTGTGTTAGAAGCCAGCTGTTGATAAGTCCTGCCTTTTCAGAACACGTCCCAATTATGTTCACACCTAATTCATTAGGGACCCTGCTGCTAAGTATGCAACACAAAAGCCTAATGAGAATTTGACCAGATTCTCCTCCCGCACGAGTCTGGCCTGCCAGACTACAAGTTATTTGAAGCTAGTACTCTTGCCTTATGTGAAAACTAGAAGCCGCTTGCTCCTTCGCGTTTGAAGGCCCATCTCAAATTTCACGATCGATCACGAACTAGCACGACCCCTTCCTGCCCTTCCCAATGTAAGTGGAAAGGTGTCGTCTACACTTATTACTACTCAACAGGCAGGCATTTACCCTAAAAGCTCGCTTGGCTTTGCTACTTACTGAGTAAGCTCTCCCCGCCAAATCAGCAGCCAAATCAGCAGCTACGTGTGTAGCTTTGTGTCCTAAGTGTTAAATAGGAAATTGGTGCTAGGTGCCTTATTGGAGACAACAGTGGTTATGGAAGATGTAGTGACAGGACATAATCTAACACCACATCCTGATTGTCTCATAAAGGTCAGTCTTATGACACCACTAAGTTTTATAGGAAACCCTGCATGGTTACTTGTACTATTTAACCTTAGAGTCTTTGTGTATATTGGACATCCTGCATGGGTAATTACTACAGGTGTATTCCCTACTAGATTATAAACCTTGTCAAAAAAGTTTATTTTTGTCTTGGGAGCTTGTACTATGTTAGGACTTGGTATGTGATTGGCCAACAATGAATCATGCCAGTATACTGAAGCTAGTAATGATGGCCCACTGGATAGCTGTGTCAAATAGCTCACCCACATTAACTGAATTGAAAAACCCCAACTCGGGGACAAACTGAGGAGCCCAAATCCATAAAGGGTTTTTGATAAACCTGTGGTGGGGTATTTAGTGAGTTGGTCTCTTTAATTTCTAGTAGTATACTTTGTATGTTGGGTACGTTATTAGCAAAAATCTCTATGTCCATGAAGGTTGTGCAGGCTCCACCAACTGTCCAAACATTGGCCTACACTGAGAGCAAGCCTGACAACTACCTTGTGTTCTCAGTCCTCACCATGCTGTTCTGCTGCTTCATCTGTGGACTCATTGCACTCATCTACAGCCTCAAGGTAAACTGCATCAACCCAACATTGTATATTCATCACCCCTCCATTCAACCATAAACTGTCCATCACACCCAACCACAAACGGTTGCCCACTGAAGTCAACTGCACATAGCATGCCTTCTTGTAGTGCTTTAGATGAATGAGTTTGAGTGGTTAATGGAAATTTGGGGGATGGGGACTGAGCGCGAAGCACGAGGCATAGCCGAGCATAGAACGCGAGGCGGAGAGATGCTCCCGATGCTAGCGGTAGGCTGGTGAGCTTCAGCGGTGAGAGGCGAGGAAGCAGGGCGCTTCCGCGAAGTAGCTGGCGTTTCCATCGTCGCTGCGGGCAGTCCGTGTTCTGCAGTAGACACTTTTAACTGTAGACAGCCGAGTGGCTTAATAAACGTTAGTCTCAATATTTCGACTTAGGATGAGTCTTCTTTCCCCAAACACTCCAGCTTCTCCTCCAAAAATTTAAAGACTAGATGTCTACTTGTCAAAAATTCAGTTCTAGACATGATTTTACCTCTCAGATTGTAATCACAGAGGACCTAAAATCCCAAATTTTCTTGAGGAGCATTTCCCCAGACCCTCTTAGGCAACCCTTTATAACGCTTCCCCCCGAAACTCGAAATCCTAGATATATAGAACCCTGCTATCCATTCCATCCATGCAAGTGTGCCCCTACATCCAGGTGGACTCTAGTTGGAACAGTGGAGATTCAGAAGGTGCCAAGCGTGCAGCCCAAACTGCTAAGAACTGGAACATTGGAGCCCTGGTGTCTGGGATCATCGTCATTGTTCTGATTATCATCGGATCAATTGTGGCTCCAGTAGTAGCTGTGGAGATTGCGGCTAGTGCAGTTAGTGCTGATATCAACAATGCAATCAACAATGCAGGAATTGCATTTCCTACATTTCCATCAACTACACCAATAAACTGTTTTGATGAATACGGTGCCTATATCTGCTGAACATGGACTAATTGTTCATAACGTTTACCATGCTTTAGGATGTGTTGATATGTTACTTTCTAGCTGAATAGGATTAGCTGCTGTATTTGAAATTTAACTTCACTGGTTTGTGTAATATCCAAGTTACTGACCATTACTAACTGCAATTGAACATAAATCTGATCATGGAAGTGGTTATAAAATTTTATTGGGTGGGTTAATGACTCTTTACATGAAATCACCATCATCTGTGTACCACTTTAGTGACACCAACTGTTAATTGATGTTAATTGTCGCTAATTTATCCCATATGGAACAGGACAATATTTTGATGTTTGTTCCTAACTTGTAAATGTGCTAATCTGTGTCAATTTGTGAATTGGTTGCCCTGCTCTTTGTTAGCTCTTTGGGGTCACTTTTGTTCTATTGTATGCATCTAAGGCCTCGCTTGTTCTATTGTATGCCTCCAAGGCCTCGCTTGTTCTATTGTACGCCTAAGGACTTGCTTGTTCTGTTGTGCACCTCTAGGGCCCCCTCACTCTCTTATAAGCTGCAAGTCTCACCTTTCATCCAGTTGTCATTGTTGTTGTTCAATTCTTGCTCATGACTCTTGTAAAACCTACTCAGTCAAGTTGAATCGAACACAGCACTGCTCGAGCACGTTAGCCACAGTGAGTATGGTCTAGCCTGTCTTGTATTCGTTCTCATTCCAAGAAAGGCTCAACATCAACTCACAACAGAAGAAACTGTTGACCTCAACCTCTTCATAAGTTGTACTCACACAGTGCCTTATTGGAGAACCTACAGTGGTTATGGCCTACTTAGTGACAGGACATAATCTAACACCACATCCTGACTGTCCCATAAAGGTCAATCTGGTGGCACCACTAAGCTTTATAGGACATCCTGCATGGTTATCACAGGTATATTCCCCTACTAGATTATAAACCTTTCCACCTTTATAATCTAGCAGGGGAATACACCTGTGCATGGTGATACTTCCTATAAGGTGCCATCAGACTGACCTTTATGAGACAATCAGGATGTGGTGTTAGATTATGTCCTGTCACTGCATCTAAGGAAGCCCATTTTGCATATTTTCATGTGATTGTCTCGTACTATGTTCGGACTTGGTACTTGGTTGGCCAACAATGAAATCGTGTCAGTATACTGAATCTAGTATTGACTATACCTCACTGTAGGGAGTGAAAGCCAAATGCTCGTTCTCCTGTTCATCCATTACATCTAATCTCAAATCTGAATACTGCATAAATTCAAGGTAATTTAGTCCTACCAAGACACATCCTGTGCTGCTGAAATTGGAACACACTCTTCCACACACCCACAAAGTCAAGTCTTCCTTTACTAGTGGGATTGGTAGACGACAAAAGTATATCAGTATTCATGAGCGCCTACTGTTGTTTACAGTAAATAATCTCTGAATTTCACCACCAGCCTTTGGTTATGGCTTCTAGGACTGTTTGGAGGACTATACATGTCACGACTGGGCCTTTAAAATGTTGCAAAGTTCCTTCCAGTTCAGTCCAGCTCTGAGAGAGTGAGAATCAGTTGGAATTCGGCTGAGGCCTCTAGGCAATGCTGCTTATGTAGCTTGTCTTCCGCTCCTCTGCCACAGGTCCAAGTGGCTTAATGGTAAGAGCGTCTGACTAGTATTCAGAAGGTCTTGGGTTCGAATCCCAGCTGGATCCCGGATTTTTTCCGTGGATCTATTTCTCACTCTCTCAGCAAAAACATCAGTATTCATGAGTGCCTACTGTCGTTTACAGTAAATAACATCAAACCTCTGAAAGGTTCAGCAAAGTAAATGTGATGGACAACTGCCTAAGAATGACCATGAACAGGAACACATGGAATGCATAGACAATACAAGGGAAACTCTGCATGCAACTGCCCACACAGATCATGGTCCCCTTAATGATCACGGGTGTGCCATATTTCTGTTGTACACTGGTACTGTACTCATCACCCTTGACTCATTTTCTGTGTCTAGTCTGTACCATACACATGAACAATCCAGCTAACTGAGGACAACTTAGTGTAGCACCTGATGCCTGGAGCTCATTAATTCAATGAGCCATCGACTTACTGACGAATAATGAATGTCCACCACTTCCTATGCCCTTGAATCTCTTTCTTCACTGTTTTTATTCATCATTACTAATGATGAATAAAACTTGTAGGACATAGGAAGCAGTGGACATTCATTATTGGTTAGTTAACCCATGTAGAAGTAAGTCTGAAATAGGGTGGACATGATAAGGGTCGTACTCTTATCATGTCCACCCTGCAACTGATTCATTGGCTACATCCCAGTTTACATAGTTAATGTAGATACACTCAGACTTACTTCTACCTGGGTTGACCAAAATAGAATCATTTCCCTTTGGAATGATGAAGAAGGTTAATTTAGCACACCAATTTGCAAAGAGGCACATGCTATAGGCAGTGGCATAGGAACCATAGCAGCAAACATTGACAATCCTGCAGTCAATGTACTCAAAAGCCATGTCAAGCGTGAAACTACCAAATTATGATGTCACAGACCAGTTCCGTTGTGAAGTTGGAATGAGGCAAGGCTGCAATCTGAGCACTCTTCTTCTTACCCTGTTCATCAGTGGACTAGAGACTGAACTTGCGAAAAACAAGATGGGAACTACACTGTGGAACAGACCTATTGATCTACTAATGTATGCTGATGACATTGTGTTGATGTCTTCAAGTGAGGAGGGGTTGAGAAAACATCTCAGATCACTGGAGGAATTCTGTAAACATTGGAAATTAGAGGTAAATATAGACAAAACCAAAGTATGTGCCTTTGGGAAAAACAAGATCACTGTCACCTTTCTCATTAAGGGCATCGACCAGAAAATGGTACAGGCATACAAGTACTTGGGAGTGTGTCTCTCAACAAACTGCAGCTATAATAAAGCTCAGCAAGCCCAGGCCAACCAAGGGAAGAAGGCTATATTTGCACTACAAAGATTACTTTCAAAGTTAAAGCACCTCCAATCACCATTGTACTGAAGCTATTTGATGTAATGATATGGCCAGTACTATCTTATGGATGTGAGCTAGCTATGCATCCAGAGCTGGAGGCAACAGAAACGCATTTTATCTTAAACCTGCCACCAAGTCCAACAAACATGGCCGTACGTGGAGAGCTTGGTCAGCTACCCCTTCATCTCCTGTGGAGAGAAAGAATTTTGAGTTACTAGAATAGACTCTGCTCAGAAGAGACTCCAGAGAGACCTCTCATCTATCCACTTGGATGCATCAAACCGGTAAAACTACCTGGGTAACAAAGGTAAAACAGCTATTTGACAAGGCTGGTATGTCGTTTGCATTCACTCCACAGGGATGTGGACGAAGAGTAATAGAGCAAGTAATGATACGCTACAGAGACCAATTTATTCAGCTCTGGAACAGTGAACTTAGCAGACAGACTAGCATGAGAGGGGAAGCAGGAAACAAACTACGAACTTACAGACTGTTCAAGTCGCGATTCTAACTGGAGGGTTACCTCTCTCAAGTCAAGGTAGCAAAGTATCGCATAGCTCTCACCAAGTTGACAGTGAGTTGTCACAGGCTTCAGATAGAACTGGGAAGGTATCACAAACCATGCTCCATCCCCCCAGAACGGAGGCTTTGCAAATTATGCAACTGTATTGAGGACAAAGTACATTTCCTGTGTGTTTGCCCTGCATATAATAACCTGAGGTTGAACTGTACTCTGTCATTTATAGATTCCATCCAAGCTTTATGTATCTCTCCACTAGAGACAAATTTATTCACATCCAGAAACACAGCAGTCATAAACTCCTCAGCCTTTTGCACAAAGTTTGAATAATAGATGCACATTTAGTTATTTTGCAACCACTGTACAGTACTGGAGGGAGTCTATACAAACCAAGAAAGTGCCACCAGTCTTGAGGTGATAGCTACACAGTTCCTTTCTTTCATGCAAGATTAACAATACCAATGAGGTAATACTCTTTCCATTTCTTGGAAGCTGGGCCGGTCGGCTTCGAGTACCAAACTACAGGTAATTCAGGTCATAGTGAGGCTGAAAATTCATCAAGCGTGGCAAGTTGAACTTGCATAGATCTTCAGTGAGACAAATCAGACAGAGATCAGTGAGGAGAACTGAGCAAATCTAGCTTTAGGCATGCAAATTACAATGGAACAACCTATTACCTAACCTGCTAAACCTTTTCACTTCAAAGATTGTACAGTACATGTAGCTACCAGGCACTTGACAAAATATTCCTGAGGAGGAAGATCAGCAAACACTAGAGGTACGTCCAGGAAGTATAGCTACAACCTCTCTCAGCATATTGATGTCAGCTTAGGAGGTGCATATGCATGAGGTGCCTTTCATACGTCGATCTTTTGCTTATCGGGTCTTCATGATAACCTCGTTCCCAGTAGCCTCGTTCTAGCAACTACTTAAGTATAAGCTTTGAGGGACAAACCGCAGAAACGTTTGCGCAAACAAAACCTGCCCCGTACCTTAAACGAATGCCACTATGTACGGAGAAGCAGGCGCGCGCCGCCGCGTATAATAACCCTTTGATGCGGCATGCGGCCATGACATGCTGAGGAGTCTCTACCTTTTCCGAGGGGTCCGTCACGGCGCGCCTCGGCGTACGAGATTTCGAAATCCACTGGATTTCACGTGGATTTCGGATTTCAGAATGGATTTCGGATTTCAAAGTGGATTTCTGGATTTCAAAGTGGATTTCTGGATTTCGAAGTGGATTTCTGGATTTCAAGTGGATTTCTGGATTTCGAAGTGGATTTCTGGATTTCAAGTGGATTTCTGGATTTCAAAGTGGATTTCTGGATTTCAAAGTGGATTTCTGGATTTCAAGCGGATTTCTGGATTTCAAAGCGGATTTCTGGATTTCAAAGCGGATTTCTGGATTTCATTTGAACCGCTATTATTCCGAAGATACAGCTAAAATATACTCATGAACAATCATGAACCACATTCTTCTCAGCCTATATGCTAACAATACAATGTCACAGGCACTTCACCGCTACATAGCGCATATAGGCAGCGTGTTCGTTGATTGTCATACATATACATACGCATACTGCGTGTTCGTTGATTTTCATACATATTCATACCATACTGCAATCATACATAATACATTTGACAATTGCAATTACATCACCTTGGAAGAATGACCTTTGTACCCGACCACGAAGATCGGTCGGGTTCAAAGGTCATTCATTGTGGTGACGTTTATTACGTCATAGAAATCGGTGCACGTGCATGCTTGTAGTGTAAAGTATACGGATATTTGCGGAGTATTTTAATAGAATCCTGAATTGGATTTCCGGATTTCAGAGTGGATTTCTGGATTTCAGATTGGATTTCTGGATTTCAAATTGGATTTCTGGATTTCAGATTGGATTTCTGGATTTCACAGTGGATTTCTGGATTTCTGGATTTCACAGTGGATTTCTGGATTTCAGTTTGGATTTCTGCCGACGGTGTACGAGATTTCTTTCGTGACGGACCCCTCGACCTTTTCCGTAGTTCCAGAGGATGAAACAGGTATGTGTGTATCAATAAGAGCAAGTAATCTTTGCTGTATAAGCTTAGAAACTCATTTGTGTTGATTAGCTGCCTAGTAGTCAGGCAAAAGCAATGACCTCGTCGAGTGTGTGGGTTTGTTCCGTTTTGTTGCTGGGGAATGCCTGTGTAGGTTGGTAGAAAGGCTACCTGATCTGACAAAGTCTCCTACTAACACCCCACTGTCCCTGAGATAGCTGGACCTGGGCTAGTCCAATAAGCATACAAGCTGTGTCCCACTGACTCAGTTAAGGCCACTATTTGTTGCATATTAGTTTCTCATCAGGAACTTTCTCTAACGTTCGTGCGGGCGGGCGGGCGGCCATTACCATTATACCATTATTCGCCAACCGCAAATGAAATCAGCTCCTGGACTCGCGAGGCCACGCTCCCTGTGAAAGGAGTGACGTCTGGGTGTATGCGCTCCGATATTTTAGGGAGGGAGACATCTTTTAGCTGCTTTGCAGTTTGCTGAGTACTAAATCAGCATGTAAATCAGCAGCATCGACGTTTACAGAGTGCAAAATCGATAAAATATACATGGCCAGCGAAGCGGGTCCCAAAAAAGCATGCGGGCGGGGGATGAGAAACTAATATGCAACAAATACAAATAGTGCCCTAAAGCACTTCCTTTTTTAACTTCAAGTTTATAAAACTAGTTGTTCCCATGCATCAAGGCTTAGAAGCTAATTCGTGCACTGGTAGAAGCTTAACATATTATAACATAGTCCAATGTGTGAGTTACTGATGTGCAGTAGCTCAATAGAAGCACTTGTCGCAATAATACATGCTGGAGAGTAGGGTAAGCATATTCGTACCTCAATGTGATAATATTATGTTTCAATGACCAGATAGTCTTCTAACCTTGTTCCCTGGGTCCCACTCAGCATTTTATCACTTGCATTACAGAAAAGTCGAGAAAGCGTGGTACATTATTTCACGTATGTGATGTCAGGATCGAAGAATGGTAGAAAGGGTTTAACTGTGCACGATCATACCTGAGTTCAAAACAGCAAGCAACTAGGTTGAACTTACCACATGTATCTAGCTAGTCGAGGCGGTAACTGTACCTGAACATGGGCGTATTTGCTTGAACATGCAATTTGCTGAAAATTTTGTCCGTTTGTCAAATCATGTCATGGCAGGAGATTATGAACCACTTCACGGCACTCAGAAGTTCCTGATCATTGTCTTGTGAGATTATGTACTGTGCTCTTCCTAATTTTTCTGCATGATGACAATGCTGGACGGGGTCTGAATAACAGCTATTCTATTCAATAAGTGTACAGCCCCCTTTCCCACTGACACAAAGGCTTGCCAAGGTGTTGTAAGAGACTCGTAAGTATGCATTTACATCACTATTTCAAGCCAAATTCTTGCCAAGATGGTTGCCTCTTATACATACTTATGAAGCTATTTTGGCTTGACCTGCTGTACTAACACATGCATACATGTATGTACATTGACTAGTACTAATATACACAATGTCACTGTCCCCATTTAAATGCTTGTGATGCCAGATCAAACAAGTATTTTGAAAGCAATACATGGGAACTGAACTACAGTCTGATTATCATAGGCCAGGTTTTACGGGCAATGGAGTATGCCATGTACTGATGTATGCAAGTTTGCCGTACATAGTAAAGTGACTTTACACTACGAAAAGGTTTGTACGCTAACGTAGTGTGCCCATGGTGTGCCCTGGCATCGGCTGTGTCCTGGCTATGCCTCTGATACACAATCATTTGCCACAGGAATGTGACCAGCCCCCCAACTGTGGTAATGGTATTGTATGAGATTAACGTGTTGATCGTCTTTTTTATATGTTTTTGCCCCACAGATGAACAAAAGCCCGTCCTTGCCTATGATAAGGGCAAACCTGAGTTGCTCCTTCGGATTATATTTTTGTGTGTACCTCTTGTTGTCTGCCTCTCTGAGATTATTGTATCTGAGAGTAACTCAAATCTTATACAGCATGCATGCATATTTGTACATGATGTTTAGTTTACATTTACTGCTCAAGTTTTTGCTAACACGTTTAACAATTCAACACAGCGTTTGGCATCTGTGGCTACTTCAATCTCCCCATTGTCAGATCCCAGAGATGACCAATTCTCCAGCAAACACTTGCGTGTACTTTGTTCTTTGGCTCGCCCAGCTTTTTCAACTTAGGACAAAAAACTGGACGAGTCCACACTCGACTAGACTATGGTGTAGCCTCGTTCCCGGGCCCCGCCCAGCTTTCCGTCACTTGCAGTACGGAAAAGCTTTTCCGTCTGCAAGCGAAGGAAAGCTGGGCGGGGCCTGGGAACGAGGCTATCTATGGTGAGTACTGAATGCGGGCATTCCGGGTTAAAATATACGCGGCGGCGCGCGCCTGCTTCTCGGTACATACCCAGTAGTGGCATTCCAATTAAACCCATTAACGGGTCGAAGTTTTCCCAGGCCGTTCCCGCCTCCAGTTTTTGATCGCTTAGTTACAGTATGCAAAAACGGAGGGGGAAGGCCTGGGAGAAAGAGTCACGTGCGTGACGTCAGGTAGACGTGAGTGGACGTGAGGGGGGCGGTGCCCGATCATTGTGTTGATCAGCCTCAAGTCCACCGAACAACGAGCTGTATTGACGCTGTCTTTCTAACGTTACAGTCTCAAGTTCTTGGAGAAGATATTACGAGAAGGACCTCGAGATTCTTCGTCGGGCACCGGTGGAGAACCGACGATTCTGACTTGGTAAAGCCCTGCACTGTTTATCGCAATTAGCAGTTATTATTCTTGGTAAAGCCCTGCACTGTTATCGTACGCATTCAATTAGCAGTTGTTATCCTAATTAATACGAGTCTGAGAAAATTTTCAGGTGTGCTATGACAAGTTAGCAAAAGAAATAGCTATACCTAGCTAGCTAGGTACTTCTATGCAGCTAGCTACACACGTTTTCCCTAGTTGTCCAGTGCGTTTGCTACTACTTAAACCAAAGAAATTACTGCTGATGAATTACAATGTCATAGTGATGTAAAGAATGAATAGGATTCCCACTATCTACAAAGTAGCAATTTTGTGTGTACACTGATGTAGACAGCTCCAAACGTCCTTAAAACACCCCTTTATTTTCTCAAGACTTTGCAAACCTAACTTCACTGATTACTCTTTGCTGACTTTAACTTCACTTGCCTAATAGTATATCTTCAGAAGAGATGGAAAAGGGTGTACACCTAAGTATCTGGAATACCCCAATAGCATACTGGATCACTACTAAGACGTATGTTTTAGCACATACACCATGGTGCTACAGTTGTATGAGAGCACAAGACAGTTTTATGCAATTTTAGGCCTCCCTACTTATTCGTATGAAGATTCTACTTCTGGAAGCCCATTCTTAATGGTTTTCAATCCCACTCTTCCGCATGCATGTAACATGAGCAATCCTGTGTGTGTCTGGACTACTGTCATGAGTATTGACATCAAGTATGAAATAGATGCTTACAAGCCAGCTTTTTTACACATGTTTACGTAAATGCTTCGAATTTATGCACCCAGACACTGACTCACATAGTTTGCATACTAGTACTACGGTAGTTGTGTGCACCCAGACACTGACTCACACACTGCAAAAACAAATTGGTTGTTTTAACCACAGAGTGGTTACCCTGGTTGCAGACAAGCCAAAGAGACAGTGGTTATGTACTATATATTTTGCTGATAACATAAGACAACTGGAGGGGAAGCTTTCCCAGACTATCTTACAACCAGCATCTTGCAGTTAGTAACCACTGAACATCTGTGGTTACACCTGCTTGTATGCAACAACAACCATGTTCTTGCAGATATAGTAACCACTGAACATCTGTGAGAGAGTCACCATGCAGCTTTTGTCAAAAGCATCATCTTTTAAGTGTGGTTGTATAGTGACTCCCTCACAGATGTTCTGTGGGCAATGTATCATTTGGGCTCAGGTTGCTTATGCAATTAGCCTCTAATACCAAAATAAGCTTCTCGTAACCACTGTCTCCTCAGCTTGACTGCAACCAGGGTAACCACTCTGTAGTTAAAACAACCAATATTTTTTGCAGTGATGTGCATGCACATAGTTTGCATACTAGTACTACGGTAGTTGTGTGCACCCAGACACTGACTCACATAGTTTGCATACTAGTACTACGGTAGTTGTGTGCACCCAGACACTGCCTCACATAGTTTGCATACTAGTACTACGGTAGTTGTGTGCGCCCAGACACTGACTCACATAGTTTGCATACTAGTACTACGGTAGTTGTGTGCACCCAGACACTGACTCACATAGTTTGCATACTAGTACTACGGTAGTTGTGTGCACCCAGACACTGACTCACATAGTTTGCATACTAGTACTACGGTAGTTGTGTGCACCCAGACACTGACTCACATAGTTTGCATACTAGTACTACGGTAGTTGTGTGCACCCAGACACTGACTCACATAGTTTGCATACTAGTACTACGGTAGTTGTGTGCGCCCAGACACTGACTCACATAGTTTGCATACTAGTACTACGGTAGTTGTGTGCCTTTTGCTGTGCTATTTCCATTTAAAACTGAACTACTTAACTCCCACTGAATTCCTAGCATACAGATTACACTGAAGATTAATGTACTGTACGTCATGCATGATAATCATACATCTAACTCACGTGAATGTATGGGAGTCAATGGGAAGCCTTGCAGCTGTGCACAGTTTATAAAAAGCCGTATTTTGTACTACAATTTACACGAGAATCCGTATATATCAGTACTGCAAGTCACATGATAATCCTTATCAGGTACTACAAGTCACGTTCATATGCAATGAAATCGAAGGTTCGTATGATAAAATCGTTATCACCATAGTACAAAGCTATACCGGAAAAAATATCCCTTGTTTGTTGCCGTTGGCATTGTTACTCGTGTGCAGCACAATATTTTCTGGTATAGCTTTGTACTATGGTGATACTTCTATATTATCATATGTCTAACTCACGCTAATGTATGGGAGTCAATGGGGAAGCCTTGCAGCTGCACGCAGTTTATAAAAAGCCGTATTTTTTACTACAAGTCACGCGAGAATCCGTATCAGTACTGCAAGTCACGCGAGAATCCGTATCAGGTACTACAAGTCACGTGAGAATCCGTATCAGGTACTACAAGTCACGTGCGCTGCGTCTGAACGTGCAATGAAATCGAAGGTTCGTATGATAAAATCATTATCACCATAGTACCAAGCTATACCGGGAAAAATATCACTCGTTTGTTGCCGTTGGCATTGTTACTCGTGCTGCGCACTCGTAACAATACAGACGGCAACAAACTCGTGATATTTTCCGGTATAGCTTGATACTATGGTGATACTTCTATATTAACATCATGATAAGTAGTTGTATGAGAGCGCAAGACACAGTTTTATGCAATTTTAGGCCTCCCTACTTATTCGTATGAAGATTCTACTTCTGGAAGCCATTTCCCACTCTTCCGCATGCATGTAACATGAGCAATCCTGTGTGTGTCTGGACTACTGTCATGAGTATTGACATCAAGTATGAAATAGATGCTTACAAGCCAGCTTTTTTACACATGTTTACGTAAATGCTTCGAATTTATGCACCCAGACACTGACTCACATAGTTTGCATACTAGTACTACGGTAGTTGTGTACCTTTCGCTGTGCTATTTCCATTTAAAACTGAACTACTTAACTCCCACTGAATTCCTAGCATACAGATTACACTGAAGATTAATGTACTGTACGTCATGCATGATAATCATACATCTAACTCACGTGAATGTATGGGAGTCAATGGGAAGCCTTGCAGCTGTGCACAGTTTATAAAAAGCCGTATTTTGTACTACAATTTACGCGAGAATCCGTATATATCAGTACTGCATGTCACATGATAATCCTTATCAGGTACTACAAGTCACGTTCATATGCAATGAAATCGAAGGTTCGTATGATAAAATCGTTATCACCATAGTACAATGGTATACCGGAAAAAATATCCCTTGTTTGTTGCTGTTGGCATTGTTACTCGTGCGCAGCACCAGTAACAATACAGACGGCAACAAACTCGTGATATTTTCCGGTATAGCTTGGTACTATGGTGATAATTATATATTAACATCATGATAAGTAGAGCACAATTACACCACTATGAGAGAATGTCATACCAAGTTTACAGTATATATAATTATGAGCATTTATATTGCATGTTTGTTCTACACAAGATCTTCTCATGAACACCAGATGCATAGATTAATCTTGATACTTCTCGACCCATCACTCCACCTGCTTGGAGTGTAAATCCAAAGTGGAGATTGATACTCATTGCAGTGATTTCATCCACTTCAATTTTACAACACTGGGCACATGGCAGACTTGTGCGTCCAGTTGAAGGAAATTTGGTTGTGATCATTGAAAAGTTTGGCATGGAAGGGAAATGGGTGGAAAAAGATTGGTACGCACTGCTGTAACTGGGACAATACAAGACTGGCAAAAAGCGTGGGACTTAACTGATACCTGGTGAGAGAATGTGGTTGCTTAGTATTGTGATCCTGGTGTTAAAGCTTATTAAGTCTGGAAACATAGCTGGGATTGCCAGCCAAGTTTTGAGCTGCCTTGGCAATACATTTTAAGTTTTACCAGCAAGGACCTGTATGGTACAAGTCAAATTTACTGCAACTTCTTCTCTTCAATCAAATCCCAAGGACCAGTGATATACATGGAGCAGCCATAACAGACTTTCTGCATTAGAATCCCCTGAATACAGCCGCTTTCCAGAAACTCGATCTTCCTGTAATGTCCCCTTAGCAGTTCACTTTAACTTGACAAATTTGATTCTTTCCTGTACACTTATAATAAAGAGAATGTTGTGAGGTACCGATTCTCTAGGCATCTTTTTATGCCTGATTTCCAGAGTAAATGAATAGAAGGGTTTTTTTTTTTTAGCCAAAGGTATCAGTTTTGATATACACTGATCCCATGGACATGAATTTTTCTCCCAGTTCTCTACATCAACATTATAAGGGACGCCCATTCAATATCCTCCAGTAGCTTGTTTACAGCCTGGATTTCAGCATGATCATATATCCTTGGTTATGTCTTTGCAAATTTGGAAGTTTCTATTTTAAGGACAATTCAACTCCATGATGGTCCAAATTGGGGAGAAAATGTGGAAAGGTTATAGTTCTTATTCCAGAATCATGAAAACAACTGTCTGTTATGCCATAAGATAGGACATACTCATTCTTTCTTAAATATACTTTCTAAATAAACAGTAAGATTGAGTGTGTAGGAGTGCACAATAACTACAAACCGTTACAGAAATGACCACTGGTAGCCTCATTTCAAGGCTCTCCCCTGTGCAGGGGAGAGCCTTGGAATGAGGTTAGGCCTCTGTTTTATCAACGTTTTCATGATAAAAACAAGATGACTGGGGAACTATTATTGTGATTGTAACAGCTCAATGACCAATTTTGCACAGATTGCTTTATTATGAGTTGGATGGATGCTGAACAACTTACGAACCGGTTCATGTGTCATGTGAAATGTCTCATTTCTATACAGGAGATCAAAAAGATGCACAGAAAAAGAGTTCAGCAAGTCAACGATGATGATGATGCATACGAAACCCTCCCTTCCACTGCAGAAGTAAGTTTGCAATCACAATCATGGGCATTACCAATGACTAGACAAAGAAATCTCCCTCCCATACCTCCTGCACGAGCAGCTACCCTTCCACGAGCAGCAAGGCTTGAACAAAAAATCTGCAATTCAGTCACTCCTAGGTGCAAGTCAGATGAGGAGAAACTGTTGAAGGCAACTGTGCAAAGGTCTCTTAGTGGCAACAAGGGCAGCCTCCCTTGCAGTGAATCATGTCACCTGTCAGATTTCATTTCAAGACATTCAAATCTTCTCCCCTTCTGCGTAAAAGTATGCAATGGGTTTTGCAGTTCTGCCACTGATCTGTCAATTTCACAAAATGAAATCTTCAATCTCCACTTTGTCAAACACACAAAAGTGGTTACAATGAAAGATTCTGAAGGCAGAGAAGACTATTCAGTACCTGTCAACTCCTCTGTTCCATTTGGCATTGTTTACAACCCAGTCCAAAATGAAAAGCAAGCATTGGAAGGCTTCCACTTTGAAACCGTGGGTGACATTTTACGAATGAAGCCCCTCCCAACAGTCATCTCTGCTACCAAGGCCTACCACAGCAACAGCCTGGAAACTTCCGTTGAAGCCAACGAAATTTTGCTCATTAAAGGAGTCGCAACAAGGTCAACACTTCGGGGTAGAGGGAAGTCACTAAAAGTGTACAGCCTGAAGCATGGAGCAAAGCAGCTGACAGAGAAGTGTGCTGGAGGATTCTCTACAAAGCCACGCTCTGTTAAGATGCACTTGTCAACAATGATAGAACATTCAATACATTTTCCACAGAAAGCTGTGTTGATTGCTGACCATCAGATTGACGCCGTTCTCTCCAGCAGCATGGCAGCACTACCTGTCATCCTAGAGAAAGTGAAAGGTGAAACATCAGTCATTGCAACCAGTGCAGAAGAGGAAGGCACCGAGAATGGTGCGAAACTGGACATATCCTCTGATTTAGATGTGCAAGTGGAAGCTGTGTCCATAACTGAAACAGAGGAGAGCCTGCTGCAAGAAAACTCACAGAGCCTTTACAACAGCTTTGACATTTCCACACTTCAGATTGTCATTGACAAACCTAGTTCCAGAGCTTACGAACTGCAGTGTCTTCTTTATAAGAAGCTACGTCATGGAAAGGAAATGGATGGAGTGCAACTTGTACTCCCCTCGTTACTTCAGCCACAAGATGATCCCTTCGATGAAACCTATGAAGATACCAAACCACTAGTCTTACAACCTCATTCCATGCCACTACAAGCGTCACCATCATCACTTTCACTTGAGCCAGAAAGATCACTTTCAATTGAGCCAACAAGACCACTTTCAATTCAGCCAGCAAGATCACTTTCACTTGAGCCAGAGGCATCAAGCCCAGAGCAGGAAAATTTATATGAAATAATTCAAACTGAAAGGTTAGGTCAAAGTGATGGTGAATATATTGACATGAAACCTAATGATGAGCCAAAGCAACAAACAACGATCCTAGAACGTGTAAATGAGATTAATTACAACTGCCAAACTATCGAGATGCAAATAGCTCAGATGTCAGATCATGTTGAGCTGCTTGCAACCAGGGTAGACAAGCTAATGCAGACAGTTGAAGTGCTCAAATTTGAACAGCAGCAACTTGCTTCCAAAGCTGATGGCATTGACTCTCTGAGGTCTTGGTGCACTAGTCTACAAGAGGAGATTAAACAAATTCAGAGTAAGCCATCACCGTTACCGAGGCCCTCCTACAAGGCTGCTAGGGTAGCAAGCAGCCCTGCAACAACTCCAGAAGAAAATAAAGTGTTCATCTCTTCCTTGGATTGCCAAAGGGTACATTCTATTACATAGGACCCCGGAATATGCTGATGGACTAACACACAAATCCGTACGAGTTTTTGGCTGATTTTAGGGCTGGATTAACACTCAAATCAGTATGAGATGACTTAATTTTTCTGAGAACGATTTCTAAATAGACACGCAAAATCTGCATGAGTTAGTAGCAATTTTATAAGTAACTAACACTTGTACCCGTATGAGATACGGTGTCAACACGCAGTGCGCCCTAATTGAAATTTTCAATTATGGTATAGTCGGACCATGTGCATTGCTGCTTGCCGCACCATGCCATGCCAGGGCTGTCTCTATAAATGTCTTCTGACCAAGAGGAAAGTGTATAGCATCGATCTGAAGGCGATTGTGAAGACGTCTTGGTGCATTCCAGTAACACTCAAATCCGTACAAGATAGGTACTATACAAAACAACTAACACTCCATTGTACGAAAATGGCGCAAAATGACCGTACGAGATAGGCATATTTTGGTTTTTTGAGTGTTAGTTCCATCAGCATATTCCGGGGTCCTTATTACATACTTTGCATACTAATAGCACATACAATCTTCAATTCATGCTAGCTAAGTCCAAAACATAATGTGTTGGTGCGGTAAACCTCTTGGTATTAGCTATGTAAGTTCTGTGAATGATTAGTTTGACTCCAGGACTGCTGCAAACTCACTGTGTGTATAGTTCTTTGCTTAGTAGACTGTTACATGGTTGGATACACTTGATAGCAACATTTCAACTGATTAGCACTGAGCTGCATAGCGACCAACCAAAGTTTCATGCAATGACAAATGTTTACTGTATACTCCTAAGCTATAGAGGTATATCATATCTATTGTCACCATTAGGTATTAAAGCTCCTTGATGCAATGGAGCTTTCCCAGTATAAGGAGGCCTTCCTGAAGGAGCAAATCAGTGGCGATATCCTGCTGCACTGTGACAACCAGATCCTAGAGGTTGAACTGAAGATGTCTTCACGTTTGCACCGTCTTAGACTTATGCAAGTTATCGATGGGAAGGTTCCAGTCCAGCAACTTCTCCATGACAGCCGCTATGTCATCTTCACCAATGTGTAGTATTTCAGCACGTAGAGATAAGCATGTAGAGATATTCTTAATCGTGCTACTGTTATTATAGTATGTCATCTAGCTAGTGGTTAAGTGCACATTATATTTCATATCTTAGTTATCTGATCAGTGGGTGATGTAGGTGCATGCTTGTGTCAGAGTCAATCTATTGAGCTAGACCATCTCTCTTCACCTCGAAAAGGGGTATAGCAGATGCCTTTAATATTGACAGTTCACAACTTATTTAATCTGCTACATACCTCCTAGAACTGCACCTGGTTTAGTTTACAGAAACTGAAGCCAACTTTCAGGTGTTGATACTAGTTGAAAATTGGTCACTATGTGTGTGTAGGGTGGGTTGACTGTACAAGCACATTGCCTGAGTGGGTACACAGACTATCCACCACCTCAGCCTCCGCTCAATTATCTTTTGGAGGCTGAGGTGGTGGATAGTGAGAGTATTCACTCAGACAATGTGCTTGTACAGTCAATCATCCCAGGCCCAGAACTCTGTTCACCGGGAATCTCAATTCAAAATAAGGCAGTGTATGCAACTATGAGAATGAGAAAAACAGCTGGAGTCGGCTGAGGCCTCTTGCCTGGATTTTATAAACAGACTCGCTTCCGCTCCTCTGCCATGGGTCCAGTGGCTCAGTGGTAAGAGCGTCCAAGTAGTAATTGGAAGGTCCCAGGTTTGATTCCCAGCTTGCTGGATCCCTGTGGATTTTTCATTCTCCCTCTCTCCAAAGCTTATACATCAAGTTCGTTCCTGCCTATACAGAGCACTACAACAAGTAGGTACTCACATAGGTGATACCATTTACGGAATGGTAAAATGAAGCCTTTACAATACTGTACAGAAATACATGGCCATATCTTATTATAGGATCTAGACGTAACAAATGAAATCATCACTCTGCAAGTCAAGCCAAAACTGCTTAAAGAAGATTATTCAAACCCATACCAACAACATAGCCAATGGCCTGCTATAGTTGTGTCTATCTGAATGCAAATAGTTTGTTCCTCCAAAACTCACTGTGCCACGAGAGAACAATGGGGTCATGATTATGCCAATCCACCCATGAAACATGTAGCTATAACTATAACTATAGCTAGTTGCAACATCTGTTATGACTCTTTGTATAGTGAAAGTGGATTAGACAGAATATTTTGTCTGTATGTGTGGCACATGATGAAATGTATCATAAGCCAAAACCAACACACACCCAGTTCATCACAGCAAGGTTAACAATGTCACTTTATAATTAGAACTCGTAGCAATAAAAACAAGCATACATATGACAAAACACACTAGTCTCACAATTCCGAATTCTCAGCAAGTCTAACTACAGCTATCAGAGAACAACAGTTCAATAGATCAGAGACTGCTTTGAAGATAGCAGGATGCATTTTGGTGTAATAGCTGTGATGCTGGCAGTGGCAGGTCTTTCACTGGGAACAGGTATGATGTATATTTTGCTGCTTAGTGTGTTGATACTAGATTGTTGTATGCACATGGTAGGTACTTCATTGAGTTGATTTCTTGCAGCTACCGTGGCAGCTTTGCACTTGCAAAAACCTTGTGCATATATACATCACTCTGATTGCACAATTTTAATTGATCACACATCCATGGGTTCAACCATATGAGAGAGATTATAACCAGTGCAGATATAATATCACACACACATTATTGTCATTATACTCTGTGACAGCTTCATGTCAAGCATTGCATTTGCACAGCCTAAAAGATGAGGATATCACACATGCATAATAACCACTCATACACTACACACAGGCACTAGGTCACCTCCAACAACGCTACTACTGCCCACAGTTCGCCCTACCATTAATTGCAGACTTGTGCTGTGTGCTCCTCCTCCTTGCCTGAACCCATACGCTTCTGTACCAGCTTTTGGATTATGCTGCCCTACATGTCCACGTAGGCAGATATGTTGCATGCACATATTCAAACTCTGATAATTATCTCACATGATTATACAAACAGGCCCAAGACCACCTCCTACAAAGCCACCACTTCCCACAGTTCGTCCTACTCTTGATTGCAGACTTGTACTGTGTGCACGCCCCTCTTGCCCAAACCCACTTCCACCTCCTCCAGGACAGTGCTGCCCAATATGTCTAGGTAGGTGCTTTTTTGTGTGTTTTTTGTAAACCTGCAAAAGGTAATGCAGGCCCGATGAGGGCAGTCTATATGTACACATACAGCTTACAGTACTGATATTACGTTTCTTGCAAGTAGACAATCACCAGTAGTTGGCACATCAACAACATCAACAACAACAACAACAACAAAAGATGTTTAACTCATAAACTCATCTTCTCACATAGAGGACTGTCGTGTAGTGCTGTGTCTACGTCCTCCCTGCCCCAATCCACTTCCTCCTCCACCAGGAAGATGCTGTTCAAGCTCCCCAGGTATATCTAGGCACATGTAATGTAACATGTTACACAGTATTCTAACAAACTGTGCAGTAATAACCACCTGGTACTTCAAAATCTTTTTCTAATCTGTGCAGGTATAGTATCACACAAGGTCATACACATTACATTTGTTATAAGGCTCCCCAAGCATGCATAGATTGTGCGACTTGGTCATTGCATGCTCCACAGCATTGCAAAATCTATTCTGAGCATGGCTATATTGATGTGTACAACAGATATATAAAGTGTTTGCTTATAATTGAATGACATTTTAATGAAATCGTTTCTTGTATGTATCAATTGAGGACATTCATAACTGAAACACAAAATTTCCTAATCACACAACACCCACAGGCACACAGCAAAGCTATACTACTTTCAGTTTGTCCTAACACTGATTGTATTCTTGTGCGATTGGAGTGTTCTCACTGCCCCCTATACAAACTGTTAGACTCTCATGTCCACATGACCAGTGTGCACTTGTTCCCTTGCACACATTTGAATATAACCATACACACAGTTACGAGGCCACCACCGACAAAGCCACCACTTCCAACAGTCCACCCCACCATTGATTGTAGACTTGTGAGGTGTGCACATCCAACTTGCCCAAATCCACTCCCGCCTCTACCAGGACAATGCTGCCCGAGATGTCTAGGTAAGCAGTATTTTTGATTATATAAACCTGCAAAAGGTAATGCAGGCCTGGATTATACTGACCCGTTCACACACACATGCAGCTTGCAGTATACAGTTAGAATAGAATAGACAAAAGCCTGAAGATGTACACTCCAACAATGATTTATCAGATTTTAGCTCTTACAAAGCCAACACTTCCATTGCTTGCACAGAGGACTGTCGTGTAAGGTTTTGTCTGCGTCCTCCCTGCCCCAATCCACTCCCTCCTCCACCAGGAAGATGCTGTTCAAGATGCCCAGGTACGTATAGCTAGCTGCACTGTGTAACAATACTGGTATGCCATGACTAAGTAGCAGCTGTGTAATAGTGCAAGTGTACATGATTAAAAAAAGAGAAGCAGACTAGAGAGTACTTTTAGTCTAAAAATGCCAAGAAACTGTGATAGTTACTGCTGGAAATGAAATAATCTTGCAGTGTGGGGTAAAAATGTATATAATATATGTCATCTGCAGTGTTTTGGAATTTTTTTTGGAGGGGGAGGTGGGGGGGTAAGAAGAGAAGTTACGTTCTTTGTCACTGTACATAAAATATGGACGATGCTGCGTGTAACTTCATCAAGCAAAAAGATGCATCTACCACGTAAATATAGCTGCATGGAATATGGTTCAACATTAGGCAAACAGAAGCCACAGTGGAATCTTGTGACCTAGTGTTTTGACCTACCGGTATATATATTTGTTTGAAATCTGTAACATGAAGCATAATGTATCTTAATTAGTAACTTCCTGTAGTGTCTTCTATACTGAAAGTAGTAGGTATTATTGCTAACTCTCACGCCAAGCCTCGTGGTTCAAGCCAACCCACTAAGCAGTATAGACATTACAGTGTACAATGAGATTGAAAGAGTAGGAATTAGTGCTTGTTAGAATCAACCATGCACTTGTAGAGTAACCTTCCTAAAGCTGAGTGGGAGTGAAAACTAGATGAGGTTTAGGAATCTGCGTCAATAGTTGTGTGGCATATGAGTGTTGAACAGGAACACATGGAATGCATAGACAATACAAGGGAGCAACTGCCCACACAGATCATGGTCCCCTTAATGATCACGGGTGTGCCATATTTCTGTATTTATGTTGTACACTGGTATTGTACTCATCACCCTTGACTCATTTTCTGTGTCTAGTCTGTACCATGCACATGAACAATCCAGCTAACTGAGGACAACTTAGTGTAGCACCTGATGCCTGGAGCTTATTAATTCAATGAGCCATCGACTTACTGACGAATAATGAATGTCCACCACTTCCTATGCCCTTGAATCTCTTTTTTCACCGTTTTTATTAATAATCATGAATAAAAAATTGTAGGACATAGATAGGAAGCAGTGGACATTCATTATGGGTTAGTTAACCCATGTAGAAGTCTGAAATAGGGTGGACATGATAAGGGTCGTACTCTTATTCATGTCCACCCTGCAACTGGTTCATCGGTTACATCCCAGTTTACGTAGTTAATGTAGATACACTCAGACTTACTTCTACCTGGGTTGACCAAAATAGAATCATTTCCCTTTGGAATGATGCAGAAGGTTAATTTAGCACACCAATTTGCAAAGAGGCACATGCTATAGGCAGTGGCATAGGAACCATAGCAGCAAACATTGACAATCCTGCAGTCAATGTACTCAAAAGCCATGTCAAGTGTGAAACTACCAAATTATGATGTCACAGACCAGTTCCGTTGTGAAGTTGGAATGAGGCAAGGCTGCAATCTGAGCCCTCTTCTTTTTACCCTGTTCATCAGTGGACTAGAGACTGAACTTGTGAAAAACAAAATGGGAACTACACTGTGGAACAGACCTATTGATCTACTGATGTATGCTGATGACATTGTGTTGATGTCTTCAAGTGAGGAGGGACTGAGAAAACATCTCAGATCACGGGAGGAATTCTGTAAACAGTGGAAATTAGAGGTAAGTATAGACAAAACCAAAGTATGTGCCTTTCGGAAAAAGCCAAGATTACTGTCACCTTTTTCATTTACGGGTATTGACCAGAAAATGGTACAGCCATGTAAATACTTGGGAGTGTGACTCTCAACAAACTGCAGCTATAATAAAGCTCAGCAAGCCCAGGCCAACCAAGGGAAGAAGGCTAAATTTGCACTACAAAGATTACTTTCAAAGTTAAAGCACCCTCCAATCACCATTGTACTGAAGCTATTTGATGTAATGATATGGCCAGTACTATCTTATGGATGTGAGCTATGCATCCAGAGCTGGAGGCAACAGAAATGCATTTTCTCAAATATATCTTAAACCTGCCACCAAGTCCAACAAACATTTCCTTTCATCTATCCACTTGGATGCATCAAACCGGTAAAACTACCTGGGTAACAAAGGTAAAAGAGCTATTTGACAAGGCTGGTATGTCGTTTGCATTCACTCCACAGGGATGTGGACGAAGAGAAATAGAGCAAGTAATGATACGCTACAGAGACCAATTTATTCAGCTCTGGAACAGTGAACTTAGCAGACAGACTAGCATGAGAGGGGAAGCAGGAAACAAACTACGAACTTACAGACTGTTCAAGTCGCGATTCTAACTGGAGGGTTACCTCTCTCAAGTCAAGGTAGCAAAGTATCGCATAGCTCTCACCAAGTTGACAGTGAGTTGTCACAGGCTTCAGATAGAACTGGGAAGGTATCACAAACCATGCTCCATCCCCCCAGAACGGAGGCTTTGCAAATTATGCAACTGTATTGAGGACAAAGTACATTTCCTGTGTGTTTGCCCTGCATATAATAACCTGAGGTTGAACTGTACTCTGTCATTTATAGATTCCATCCAAGCTTTATGTATCTCTCCACTAGAGACAAATTTATTCACATCCAGAAACACAGCGGTCATAAACTCCTCAGCCTTTTGCACACATGGAGTTTGAATAATAGATGCACATTTAGTTATTTTGCAACCACAGTACAGTACTCGAGGGAGTCTATACAAACCAAGAAAGTGCCACTTGTCTTGAGGTGATAGCTACACAGTTCCTTTCTTTCATGCAAGATTAACAATACCAATGAGGTAATACTCTTTCCATTTCTTGGAAGCTGGGCCGATCGGCTTCGAGTACCAAACTACAGGTAATTCAGGTCATAGTGAGGCTGAAAATTCATCAAGCGTGGCAAGTTGAACTTGCATAGATCTTCAGTGAGACAAATCAGACAGAGATCAGTGAGGAGAACTGAGCAAATCTAGCTTTAGGCATGCAAATTACAATGGAACAACCTATTAACTAACCTACTAAACCTTTTCACTTCAAAGATTGTACAGTACATGTAGCTACCAGGCACTTGACAAAATATTCCTGAGGAGGAAGATCAGCAAACACTAGAGGCACGTCCAGGAAGTATAGCTACAACCTCTCTCAGTTCATATTGATGTCAGCTTAGGAGGTGCATATGCATGAGGTGCCTTTCATACGTCGATCTTTTGCTTAACGGGTCTTCATGATAACCTCGTTCCCAGTAGCCTCGTTCCAGCAACTACTTAAGTATAAGCTTTGAGGGACAAACCGCAGAAACGTTTGCGCAAACAAAACCCGCCCCGTACCAATTAAACGAATGCCAGTGTATGTAAGGTAAGGAGAAGCAGGCGCGCGCCGCCGCGTATAATAACCCTTTGATGCCGCATGCGGCCATGACATGCTGAGGAGTCTCTACCTTTCCAGACATGAAACAAGTATGTGTGTATCGATAAGAGCAAGTAATCTTTGCTGTATAAGCTTAGAAACTCATTTGTGTTGATTAGCTGCCTAGTAGTCAGGCAAGAGCAATGACCTCGTCCAGTGTGTGGGTTTGTTCCGTTTTGTTGCTGGGGAATGCCTGTGTAGGTTGGTAGAAAGGCTACCTGATCTGACAAGGTCTCCTACTAACACCCCACTATCCCTGAGATAGCTGGACCTGGGCTAGTCCAATAAGCATACAAGCTGTGTCCCACTGACTCAGTTAAGGCCACTATTTGTTGCATCACAGTTAGTTTCTCATCAGGAACTTTCTCTAATGTTCGTGCGGGCGGGCGGCCATTACCATTATACCATTATTCGCCAACCACAAATAAAATCAGCTCCTGGACACGCGAGGCCACGCTCCCTGTGAAAGGAGTGATGTCTGGGTGTATGCGCTCCAATATTTTAGGGAGGGAGACATCTTTTAGCTGCTTTGCAGTATGCTGAGTACTAAATCAACATGTAAATCAGCAGCATCGACGTTTACAGAGTGCAAAATCTACATGGCCAGCGAAGCGGGTCCCAAAAAAGCATGCGGGCGGGGGATGAGAAACTAATATGCAACAAATACAAATAGTGCCCTAAAGCACTTCCTTTTTTAACTTCAAGTTTAGTTGTTCCCATGCATCAAGGCTTAGAAGCTAATTCGTGCACTGGTAGAAGCTTAACATATTATAACATAGTCCAATGTGTGAGTTACTGATGTGCAGTAGCTCAATAGAAGCACTTGTCACAATAATACATGCTGGAGAGTAGGGTAAGCATATTCGTACCTCAATGTGATAATATTATGTTTCAATGACCAGATAGTCTTCTAACCTTGTTCCCTGGGTCCCACTCAGCATTTTATCACTTGCATTACAGAAAAGTCGAGAAAGCGTGGTACATTATTTCACGTATGTGATGTCAGGATCGAAGAATGGTAGAAATGGTTCAACTGTGCACGATCATACCTGAGTTCAAAACAGCAAGCAACTAGGTTGAACTTACCACATGTATCTAGCTAGTCGAGGCAGTAACTGTACCTGAACATGGGCGTATTTGCTTGAACATGCAATTTGCTGAAAATTTTGTCCGTTTGTCAAATCATGTCATGGCAGGAGATTATGAACCACTTCACGGCACTCAGAAGTTCCTGATCATGGTCTTGTGAGATTATGTACTGTGCTCTTCCTAATTTTCTGCATGATGACAATGCTGGACGGGGTCTGAATAACAGCTATTCTATTCAATAAGTGTACAGCCCCCTTTCCCACTGACACAAAGGCTTGCCAAGGTGTTGTAAGAGACTCGTAAGTATGCATTTACATCACTATTTCAAGCCAAATTCTTGCCAAGATGGTTGCCTCTTATACATACTTATGAAAGCTATTTTGGCTTGACTTGCTGTACTAACACATGTATACATGTATGTACATTGACTAGTACTAATATACACAATGTCACTGTCCCCATTTAAATGCTTGTGATGCCAGATCAAACAAGTATTTTGAAAGCAATACATGGGAACTGAACTACAGTCTGATCATCATAGGCCAGGTTTTACGGGCAATGGAGTATGCCATGTACTGATGTAGTCTCGCGTGGCCACACCCCGTTCCGCAAGAGAGGGAAGGGGTCTGGTAACTTCTTTTACAGCAGTTTGTTGCCCCGCTCTTTACAGTGCGTGACCAATCACAGCGCAGTATTCTGTCACATGAGTGCTGTTATCACAACTTCAATAGGAAATTACAAGGTGTAAATCAACTGTGAAACCACAAGCAGCTGCTTCATCAGTCTTCTCGAGATAATTATGCACCTTAGCGCTAGCGCAACGCGAGTAAATGAAATTCCTGTGCAACAAGCGGCTGCAGCGAAAGTTACCAGACCCCTTCCCTCTCTTGCGGAATGGGGTGTGGCCACGCGAGACTAGTACTGATGGTACCACTGATCAGCATTTACTTTCTTCTTCCATGTTGAATAGTACTTAAGAGCAGATTTGTAATTAGATGTTGTTCACTGCTAGCACAAATACTGGAAGTTTCACATTTGTTGTCATACTCAAAATGGTGTATGTGCACTTAGACTGGTTTGTGCCTGCACCGGTACGGCACAGTCTCTAGTTGCTATGGCACGTTTCTCAGTGTGTGTATTACTAAAGATTTTAAGTTGTTGTACTCAAAAGTGGCGTATGCAAACTATGGTATACATGTTCCCTGGCCATCCTTAGCATTCTCAAGATATCAATATCTTTGTAGATGCCTGAAAATTATCGGCACCAAATCTACTGTTGTAAATCGCGAATCGGGCACTAAAAATGCATAAAGCTGTTGAAATCGAGCTGTGTATTATAGCTATCTATATCTTCAGAGTAATAAGGTCTCATATGCTCCTATCATCTCAATGTATGCAAGTTTGCCGTACGTAGTAAAGTGACTTTACACTACGAAAAGGTTTGTACGCTAACGTAGTGTGCCCATGGTGTGCCCTGGCATCGGCTGTGTCCTGGCTATGCCTCTGATACACAATCATTTGCCACAGGAATGTGACTAACCTCCCAACTGTGGTAATGGTATTGTATGAGATTAACGTGTTGCTTGTTTGCTTTATATGCTTTTGCCCCACAGATGAACAAATGTCAGTCCTTGCCTATGATAAGGGCAAACCTGAGTTGCTCCTTCGGATTATATTTTGTGTGTACCTCTTGTTGTTTGCCTCTCTGAGATTATTGTATCTGAGAGTAACTCAAATCTTATACAGCATGCATGCATATTTGTATATGATGTTTAGTTTACATTTACTGCTCAAATTTTTGCTAACACGTTTAACAATTCAACACAGCGTTTGGCATCTGTGGCTACTTCAATCTCCCCATTGTCAGATCCCAGAGATGACCAATTCTCCAGCAAACACTTGCGTGTACTTTGTTCTTTGGCTCGCCCAGCTTTTTCAACTTAGGACAAAAAACTGGACGAGTCCACACTCGACTAGACTATGGTGTAGCCTCGTTCCCGGGCCCCGCCCAGCTTTCCGTCACTTGCAGTACGGAAAAGCTTTTCCGTCTGCAAGCGAAGGAAAGCTGGGCGGGGCCCGGGAACGAGGCTAACTATGGTGAGTACTGAATGCGGGCATTCCGGGTTAAAATATACGCGGCGGCGCGCGCCTGCTTCTCGGTACATACCCGGTAGTGGCATTCCAATTAAACCCATTAACGGGTCTAAGTACTATACGTTTTCCCAGGCCGTTCCCGCCTCCAGTTTTTGATCGCTTAGTAACAGTATGCAAAAACGGAGGGGGAAGGCCTGGGAGAAAGAGTCACGTGCGTGACGTCAGGTAAACGTGAGTAGACGTGAGGGGGGCGGTGCTAGCCTCGTACCCAGTCCTCCACCACAGCTATCGTCGCTTGCAGTACGAATAGGCCTGGTAAAAATTATCACGTGATGTATGCTACTGTCTACGTCACACACGTTACTTCTAAAATTTTTTAGCCCCGTACCCAGGCGAACGGTATCTTGGGAACGAGACTGGAATTATAATGCTGCAGTAGCCACGATATCGATCGATTGCGTGCAGATAGAAGCAATATATGTGAAGCGCGATGTTCCAAGAGCAAGCTAGTGTCATAGCGACTTCAAAACCAACCTCTGGAGCCGCTGGCAACAGCTGGTCGCGCTCCAGGTTTGTCATACAGCTTCTAGCGCTCTTGTTTCCATTCGAGCGTCCTTTTTCTCTCGTTCTATTTTTTTTTTCGTCTTCGTCTGAACATGACATTCGTTAGATAAACGTCCCCCACGAGCTCCAGTCCGTCTAAGTCGGCTTTGTGCAGTTACCTCGTGACGTAGCGAAAAATATTAAGGTTATGTTATTACGTCAGTGGCATACATCACGTGATAATTTTTACCGGGCCTTCTCCGCGTTATTCGTACTGCAAGCGACGATAGCTGTGGTGGTGGACTGGGAACGAGGCTAGGGCGGTGCCCGATCATTGATCAGCCTCAAGTCCACCGAACAACGAGCTGTATTGACGCTGTCTTTCTAACGTTACAGTCTCAAGTTCTTGGAGAAGATATTACGAGAAGGACCTCGAGATTCTTCGTCGGGCACCGGTGGAGAACCGACGATTCTGACTTGGTAAAGCCCTGCACTGTTATCGCATGCATTCAATTAGCAGTTGTTATCCTCGCAGTTTAATTAATACGAGTCTGAGAAAATTTTCAGGTGTGCTATGACAAGCTAGCAAAAGAAATAGCTATACCTAGCTAGCTAGGTACTTCTATGCAGCTAGCTACACACGTTTTCCCTAGTTGTCCAGTGCGTTTGCTACTACTTAAACCAAAGAAATTACTGCTGATGAATTACAATGTCATAGTGATGTAAAGAATGAATAGGATGCCCACTATCTACAAAGTAGCAATTTTGTGTGTACACTGATGTAGACAGCTCCAAACGTCCTTAAAACACCCCTTTATTTTCTCAAGACTTTGCAAACCTAGCTTCACTGATTACTCTTTGCTGACTTTAACTTCACTTGCCTAATAGTATATCTTCAGAAGAGGTGGAAAAGGGTGTACACCTAAGTATCTGGAATACCCCAATAGCATACTGGATCACTACAAAGACATACTAATTGTTTTAGCACATAGCTACACCATAGTGCTACGTTGTATGAGAGCGCAAGACACAGTTTTATGCAATTTTAGGCCTCCCTACTTATTCGTATGAAGATTCTACTTCTGGAAGCCATTTCCCACTCTTCCGCATGCATGTAACATGAGCAATCCTGTGTGTGTCTGGACTACTGTCATGAGTATTGACATCAAGTATGAAATAGATGCTTACAAGCCAGCTTTTTTACACATGTTTACGTAAATGCTTCGAATTTATGCACCCAGACACTGACTCACATAGTTTGCATACTAGTACTACGGTAGTTGTGTACCTTTCGCTGTGCTATTTCCATTTAAAACTGAACTACTTAACTCCCACTGAATTCCTAGCATACAGATTACACTGAAGATTAATGTACTGTACGTCATGCATGATAATCATACATCTAACTCACGTGAATGTATGGGAGTCAATGGGAAGCCTTGCAGCTGTGCACAGTTTATAAAAAGCCGTATTTTGTACTACAATTTACGCGAGAATCCGTATATATCAGTACTGCATGTCACATGATAATCCTTATCAGGTACTACAAGTCACGTTCATATGCAATGAAATCGAAGGTTCGTATGATAAAATCGTTATCACCATAGTACAATGGTATACCGGAAAAAATATCCCTTGTTTGTTGCTGTTGGCATTGTTACTCGTGCGCAGCACCAGTAACAATACAGACGGCAACAAACTCGTGATATTTTCCGGTATAGCTTGGTACTATGGTGATAATTATATATTAACATCATGATAAGTAGAGCACAATTACACCACTATGAGAGAATGTCATACCAAGTTTACAGTATATATAATTATGAGCATTTATATTGCATGTTTGTTCTACACAAGATCTTCTCATGAACACCAGATGCATAGATTAATCTTGATACTTCTCGACCCATCACTCCACCTGCTTGGAGTGTAAATCCAATGTGGGGATTGATACTCATTGCAGTGATTTCATCCACTTCAATTTTATAACAATGGGCACATGGCAGACTTGTGCGTCCAGTCAAAGGAAGTTTGGTTGTGATCATTGAAAAGTTTGGCATGGAAGGGAAATGGGTGGAAAAAGATGGGCATGCACTGCTGTAACTGGGACAATGCAAGACTGGCAAAAAGCGTGGGACTACTGATACCTGGTGACAGAGTGTGCATGGTTGCTTAGTATTGTGATCCGGTGTTAAAGCTTATTAAGTCTGGAAACATAGCTGGGATTGCCAGCCAAGTTTAATGAGCATCCTGCTGTTACAAGCTTATTAAGTCTGGAAGCATAGCTGGGATTGCCAGCCAAGTTTTGAGCTGACTTGGCCATACATTTTAAGTTATACATTTAAGGACCTGTATGGTACAAGTCAAATTTACTGCAACTTCTTCTCTTCAATCAAATCCCAAGGACCAGTGACATAAATGGAGCAGCCATAACAGACTTTCTACATTAGAATCCCCTGAATACAGCCGCTTTCCAGAAACTCGATCTTCCTCTAATGTCTTCTTAGCAGTTCACTTTAACTTGACAAATTTAATTCTTTCCTGTAAGAATGTTGTGAGGTACCGATTCTCTAGGTATCTTTTTATGCCTGATTTCCAGAGTAAATGAATGGGTTTTTTTTTTTAGCCAAGGGTATCAGTTTTGATGCACACTGATCCCATGGACATGAATTTTTTCTCCCAGTTATCTACATCAACATTATAAGGGACGCCCAGTCAATATCCTCCAGTAGCTTGTTTACAGCCTGGATTTCAGCATGATCATAATCCTTGTTTATTTTTTTTGCAAATGTGTAATTTTCTGTTTTAAGGACAGTTCAACTCCATGACAAATTTCCTAGGGAAGAAAAAGTGGAAAAGCTGTGCCATTTGGATAGCCAAGAAATAAAAACTGTTGCAGTATTGATAAAAATTTTTTAACAATACAAAAAGGAAGAAACACTGATAGTAAGTGGAAAAGTAGATGAAGTTACTATATACAATGAACGTTTGATCCAAAAAAGGTCCATGGAGTACTGAAGCATATAACCAAGCCTCAAGCATTTGAGTAATGAACAGTTTAAGAAATCTGGTCAATGTGGAAACCCACAAAATGTCCTATAACTAAGATAGTTAAGCTGCATCCATACCCGCAGAGAAGCCCCTGACTGTCATGGGCAAAGCAGAATCCATTCTGGTTTTGTGACATTTCATTATAAGCCATAGCCTAACAACTTGATTTTTTTTGTTTGGCATAGTCCGTTTAACTAAGAGACCCCAATAGCACAATTAAGGATTTTCAGTGAACAACTGAACAGAATGCAAAGAAACTCTTTTTCCCAATTTGTGTGGTAGGGCTAGGTGCATCTGGAAGAGAAGCAAATCTCCACTATTGGGGATAGGAACTAAGCCACCAGCAACCACAGTTACAAATAACTTAGCCACTCTTCGTGTTTTCTTTTATATGTACCATGCACACATCCTTCCTTTGATGCCTCCATGCAGTTATATCTACGTTATGCATTGAAGTCTATACCCCCTAATCTTTGCGAACAACTCTTATAGCTGATTACGTTACCCTGTGCCACTAAGAAATTTCTGTATTTAGAACAATACTGACCATAAACTGCCACATCAAACAGTAATTCTGTGACACATATGACTCCTGCCAGTTGCATCTACTACAATGTCACAACAAGGGGTATTGACTGAGTTCTTATTCCAGAACCATGAAAACAACTGTCTGTTATGCCATAAGATAGGACATACTCATTCTTTCTTAAATAAACTTTCTAAATAAACAGTAAGATTGAGTGTGTAGGAGTGCACAATAACCACCAACCGTTACAGAAATGACCACTGGTAGTCTCATTCCAAGGCTCTCCCCTGTGCAGGGGAGAGCCTTGGAATGAGGCTAGGCCTCTGTTTCATCAAAGTTTTCATAATAAAAACAAAATGACTGGCGAACTATTATTGTGATTGTAACAGCTCAGATCAATGACCAATTTTACACAGATTGTTTTATTATGAGCTGGATGGATGCTGAACAACTTATGAACCGGTTCATGTGTTATGTGAAATGTCTCACTTCTACAGGAGATCAAAAAGATGCACAGAAAAAGAGTTCAGCAAGTCAACGATGATGATGATGCGTACGAAACCCTCCCTTCCACTGCAGAAGTAAGTTTGCAATCACAATCACGGGCATCACTGATGACTAGACAAAGAAAACTCCCTCCCATACCCCCTGCGCGAGCAGCTACCCTTCCACGAGCAGCAAGGCTTGAACAAAAAATCTGCAATTCAGTCACTCCTAGGCACAAGTCAGATGAGGAGAAACTGTTGAAGGCAACTGTGCAAAGGTCTCTTAGTGGCAACAAGGGCAGCCTCCCTTGCAGTGAATCATGTCACCTGTCAGATTTCATTTCAAGACATTCAAACCTTCTCCCCTTCTGCGTAAAAGTATGCAATGGGTTTTGCAGTTCTGCCACTGATTTGTCAATTTCACTAAATGAAATCTTCAATCTCCACTTTGTCAAACACACAAAAGTGGTTGTAATGAAAGATTCTGAAGACAGAGAAGAGTATTCAGTACCTGTCAACTCCTCTGTTCCATTTGGCATTGTTTACAACCCAGTCCAAAATGAAAAGCAAGCATTGGAAGGCTTCCACTTTGAAACCGTGGGTGACATTTTACGAATGAAGCCCCTCCCAACAGTCATCTCTGCTACCAAGGCCTACCACAGCAACAGCCTGGAAACTTCCGTTGAAGCCAACGAAATTTTGCTCATTAAAGGAGTCGCAACAAGGTCAACACTTCGGGGTAGAGGGAAGTCACTAAAAGTGTACAGCCTGAAGCATGGAGCAAAGCAGCTGACAGAGAAGTGTGCTGGAGGATTCTCTACAAAGCCACGCTCTGTTAAGATGCACTTGTCAACAATGATAGAACATTCAATACATTTTCCACAGAAAGCTGTGTTGATTGCTGACCATCAGATTGACGCCGTTCTCTCCAGCAGCATGGCAGCACTACCTGTCATCCTAGAGAAAGTGAAAGGTGAAACATCAGTCATTGCAACCAGTGCAGAAGAGGAAGGCACCGAGAATGGTGCGAAACTGGACATATCCTCTGATTTAGATGTGCAAGTGGAAGCTGTGTCCATAACTGAAACAGAGGAGAGCCTGCTGCAAGAAAACTCACAGAGCCTTTACAACAGCTTTGACATTTCCACACTTCAGATTGTCATTGACAAACCTAGTTCCAGAGCTTACGAACTGCAGTGTCTTCTTTATAAGAAGCTACGTCATGGAAAGGAAATGGATGGAGTGCAACTTGTACTCCCCTCGTTACTTCAGCCACAAGATGATCCCTTCGATGAAACCTATGAAGATACCGAACTACTAGTCTTACAACCTCATTCCATGCCACTACAAGCGTCACCATCATCACTTTCACTTGAGCCAGCAAGATCAATTTCAATTGAGCCAGCAAGATCACTTTCAATTGAGCCAGCAAGATCACTTTCAATTGAGCCAACAAGATCACTTTCACTTGAGCCAGAGGCATCAAGCCCAGAGCAGGAAAATTTATATGAAATAATTCAAACTGAAAGGTTAGGTCAAAGTGATGGTGAATATATTGACATGAAACCTGATGATGAGCCAAAGCAACAAACAACGATCCTAGAACGCGTAAATGAGATTAATTACAACTGCCAAACTATCGAGATGCAAATAACTCAGATGTCAGATCATGTTGAGCTGCTTGCAACCAGGGTAGACAAGCTAATGCAGACAGTTGAAGTGCTCAAATTTGAACAGCAGCAACTTGCTTCCAAAGCTGATGGCATTGACTCTCTGAGGTCTTGGTGCACTAGTCTACAAGAGGAGATTAAACAAATTCAGAGTAAGCCATCACCATTACCGAGGCCCTCCTACAAGGCTGCTAGGGCAGCAAGCAGCCCTGCAACAACTCCAGAAGAAAACAAAGTGTTCATCTCTTCCTTGGATTGCCAAAGGGTACATTCTATTACATAGGACCCCGGAATACGCTGATGGACTAACACACAAATCCGTACGAGTTTTTGGCTGATTTTAGGGCTGGATTAACACTCAAAATCTGTACGAGATGACTTAATTTTTCTGAGAATGATTTCTAAATAGACACACAAAATCTGCACGAGTTAGTAGCAATTTTATAAGTAACTAACAATTGTACCCGTATGAGATACGGTGTCAACACGCAGTGCGCCCTAATTGAAATTTTCAATTATGGTAGTTGGACCATGTGCATTGCTGCTTGCCGCACCATGCCATGCCAGGGCTGTCTCTATAAATGTCTTCTGACCAAGAGGAAAGTGTATAGCATCGATCTGAAGGCGATTGTGAAGACGTCTTGGTGCATTCCAGTAACACTCAAATCCGTACAAGATAGGTACTATACAAAACAACTAACACTCCATTGTACGAAAATGGCGCAAAATGACCGTACGAGATAGGCATATTTTGGTTTTTTGAGTGTTAGTTCCATCAGCATATTCCGGGGTCCTTATTACATACTTTGTTGCATACTAATAGCACATACAATCTTCAATTCATGCTAGCTAAGTCCAAAACATAATGTGTTGGTGCGGTAAACCTCTTGGTATTAGCTATGTAAGTTCTGTGAATGATTAGTTTGACTCCAGGACTGCTGCAAACTCACTGTGTGTATAGTTCTTTGCTAAGTAGACTGTTACATGGTTGGATACACTTGATAGCAACATTTCAACTGATTAGCACTGAGCTGCATAGCGACCAACCAAAGTTTCATGCAATGACAAATGTTTACTGTATACTCCTAAGCTATAGAGGTATATCATATCATTGTCACCATTAGGTATTAAAGCTCCTTGATGCAATGGAGCTTTCCCAGTATAAGGAGGCCTTCCTGAAGGAGCAAATCAGTGGCGATATCCTGCTGCACTGTGACAACCAGATCCTAGAGGTTGAACTGAAGATGTCTTCACGTTTGCACCGTCTTAGACTTATGCAAGTTATCGATGGGAAGGCTCCAGTCCAGCAACTTCTCCACGACAGCCGCTATGTCATCTTTACCAAGCAACAGTAGAACCAAATATCTGTGTGCAGATAGTGCTATATATATTACCTTGCATGTCAATGTAGTGGCATCATGCATAATTATTCTAATTAAGAAGCAGATGTATCCTTAGCTATGGCCTAGCTTGTGTAGTATACTACAGTATTCCAGCACGTAGAGATAATCATGTAGAGATATTCTTAATCGTGCTACTGTTATTATAGTATGTCATCTAGCTAGTGGTTATGTGCACATTATATTTCATATCCTAGTTATCTGATCAGTGGGTGATGGAGGTGCATGCTTGTGTCAGAGTCAATCTATTGAGCTAGACCATCTCTCTTCACCTCGAAAAGGGGTATAGCAGATGCCTTTAGTATTCACAGTTCACAACTTATTTAATCTGCTACATACCTCCTAGAATTGCACCTGGTTTAGTTTACAGAAACTGAAGCCAACTTTCAGGTGTTGATACTAGTTGAAAATTGGTCACTGTGTGTGTAGGGTGGATTGACTGTATAGGGACATTGCCTGAGTGGATACACAGACTATCCACCACCTCAGCCTCCGCTCAATTATCTTTCGGAGGCTGAGGTGGTGGATAGTGAGAGTATTCACTCAGACAATGTGCTTGTACAGTCAATCATCCCAGGCCCAGAACTCTGTTCACCAGGAATCTCAATCCAAAATAAGGCAGTGTATGCAACTGTGAGAATGAGAAAAACAGCTGGAGTCGGCTGAGGCAGACTCGCTTCTGCTCCTCTGCCATGGGTCCAGTGACTCAGTGGTAAGAACGTCCAAGTAGTAATTGGAAGGTCCCAGGTTTGATTCCCGGCCTGCTGGATCCCTGTGAATTTTTCATTCTCCCTCTCTCCAAAGCTTATACCTCAAGTTCATTCCTGCCTATACAGAGCATTACAACAAGTAGGTACTCACATAGGTGATACCATTTACGGAATGGTAAAATGAAGCCCTTACAATACTGTACAGAAATACATGGCCATATCTTATTATAGGATCTAGACGTAACAAATGAAATCATCACTCTGCAAGTCAAGCCAAAACTGCTTAAAGAAGATTATTCAAACCCATACCAACAACATAGCCAATGGCCTGCTATAGTTGTGTCTATCTGAATGCAAATAGTTCGTTCCTCCAAAACTCACTGTGCCACGAGAGAACAATGGGGTCATGATTATGTCAATCTACCCATGAAACATGTAGCTATAACTATAGCTAGTTGCAACATCTGTTATGACTCCTTGTATAGTGAAAGTGGATTAGACAGAGTATTTTGTCTGTATGTGTGGCACATAATGAAATGTATCATAAGCCAAAACCAACACACACCCAGTTCATCACAGCAAGGTTAACAATGTCACTTTATAATTAGAACTCGTAGCAATAAAAACAAGCATACATATGACAAAACACACTAGTCTCACAATTCCGAATTCTCAGCAAGTCTAACTACAGCTATCAGAGAACAACAGTTCAATAGATCAGAGACTGCTTTGAAGATAGCAGGATGCATTTTGGTGTAATAGCTGTGATGCTGGCAGTGGCAGGTCTTTCACTGGGAACAGGTATGATGTATATTTTGCTGCTTAGTGTGTTGATACTAGATTGTTGTATGCACATGGTAGGTACTTCATTGAGTTGATTTCTTGCAGCTACCGTGGCAGCTTTGCACTTGCAAAAACCTTGTGCATATACACATCACTCTGATTGCACAATTTTAATTGATCACACATCCATGGGTACAACCATATGAGAGAGATTATAACCAGTGCAGATATAATATCACACACACATTATTGTCATTATACTCTGTGACAGCTTCATGTCAAGCCTTGCATTTGCACAGCCTAAAAGATGAAGATATCACACATGCATAATAATCACACATGCATAATAACCACTCATACACTACACACAGGCACTAGGTCACCTCCAACAACGCTACTACTGCCTACAGTTCGCCCTACCATTAATTGCAGACTTGTGCTGTGTGCTCCTCCTCCTTGCCTGAACCCATACGCTTCTGTACCAGCTTTTGGATTATGCTGCCCTACATGTCCACGTAGGCAGATATGTTGCATGCACATATTCAAACTCTGATAATTATCTCACATGATTATACAAACAGGCCCAAGACCACCTCCTACAAAGCCACCACTTCCCACAGTTCGTCCTACTCTTGATTGCAGACTTGTACTGTGTGCACGCCCCTCTTGCCCAAACCCACTTCCACCTCCTCCAGGACAGTGCTGCCCAATATGTCTAGGTAGGTGCTTTTTTGTGTGTTTTTTGTAAACCTGCAAAAGGTAATGCAGGCCCGATGAGGGCAGTCTATATGTACACATACAGCTTACAGTACTGATATTACGTTTCTTGCAAGTAGACAATCACCAGTAGTTGGCACATCAACAACATCAACAACAACAAAAAAAGATGTTTAGCTCACAAACTTTCTCACATAGAGGACTGTCGTGTAGTGCTGTGTCTACGTCCTCCCTGCCCCAATCCACTTCCTCCTCCACCAGGAAGATGCTGTTCAAGCTGCCCAGGTATATCTAGGCACATGTAATGTAACATGTTACACAGTATTCTAACAAACTGTGCAGTAATAACCACCTGGTACTTCAATCTTTTTCTAATCTGTGCAGGTATAGTATCACACAAGGTCATACACATTACATTTGTTATAAGGCTCCCCAGGCATGCATAGATTGTGCGACTTGGTCATTGCATGCTCCACAGCATTGCAAAATCTATTCTGAGCATGGCTATATTGATGTGTACAACAGATATATAAAGTGTTTGCTTATAATTGAATGACATTTTAATGAAATCGTTTCTTGTATGTATCGATTGAGGACATATATAATTGAAACACAAAATTTCCTAATCACACAACACTCACAGGCACACAGCAAAGCTATACTACTTTCAGTTTGTCCTAACACTGATTGTATTCTTGTGTGATTGGAGTGTTCTCACTGCCCCAACCCACAACCCCTATACAAACTGTTAGACTCTCATGTCCACATGACCAGTGTGCACTTGTTCCCTTGCACACAGTCTTTTTCCTAATCACACAAAGTCATATACATTACCTTTTTTTATAAGGCTGCCCAGGCATACATTGATTGTGCAACGTGGTCATTGCTCTATAGCATTGCAAATGCTATTCTGAGCATGATGTGCACAACAGATACCATAGTGCAAAAGAGTGCCCACCCTCGAAAGAGCGCCCATCTCCTACTTTCTGGTTCAATTTCCTGTATATACACCACACTCACAGTGTCATTTTGCTGTTCAGACCGAATTTGTGGGCAATGAGTCGCCGTAAGTATACATAACAGTCCTAAGCTTTGTGGTTAAATGCAAAAACACTTAAAAGAGCACCCATCCCCTTCTTTGGCAGGCTTGTAAGGTGCTCCGCCCATGGGCGCTCTTCGCATGGGCTGTTTGCTTATAATTGCATGAATTTTCTGAATGCAATGGTTTCTTGTATGTATCGATTGAGGACATTCATAACTGAAACACAAAATTTCCTAATCATACAATACCCACAGGCACACAGCAAAGCTATACTACTTTCAGTTTGTCCTAACACTGATCGTATTCTTGTGTGATTGGAGTGTTCTCACTGCCCCCTATACAAACTGTTAGACTCTCATGTCCACATGACCAGTGTGCACTTGTTCCCTTGCACACATTTGAATATAACCATACACACAGTTACGAGGCCACCACCGACAAAGCCACCACTTCCAACAGTCCACCCCACCATTGATTGTAGACTTGTGAGGTGTGCACATCCAACTTGCCCAAATCCACTCCCGCCTCTACCAGGACAATGCTGCCCAAGATGTCTAGGTAAGCAGTATTTTTGATTATATAAACCTGCAAAAGGTAATGCAGGCCTGGATTATACTGACCCGTTCACACACACATGCAGCTTGCAGTATACAGTTAGAATAGAATAGACAAAAGCCTGAAGATGTACACTCCAACAATGATTTATCAGATTTTAGCTCTTACAAAGCCAACACTTCCATTGCTTGCACAGAGGACTGTCGTGTAAGGTTTTGTCTGCGTCCTCCCTGCCCCAATCCACTCCCTCCTCCACCAGGAAGATGCTGTTCAAGATGCCCAGGTACGTATAGCTAGCTGCACTGTGTAACAATACTGGTATGCCATGACTAAGTAGCAGCTGTGTAATAATGCAAGTGTACATGATTAAAAAAAGAGAAGCAGACTAGAGAGTACTTTTAGTCTAAAAATGCCAAGAAACTGTGATAGTTACTGCTGGAAATGAAATAATCTTGCAGTGTGGGGTAAAAATGTAATATAATATATGTCATCTGCAGTGTTTTGGAATTTTTTTTTGGAGGGGGAGGTGGGGGGAGGGGTAAGAAGAGAAGTTACGTTCTTTGTCACTGTACATAAAATATGGACGATGCTGCGTGTAACTTCATCAAGCAAAAGGATGCATCTACCACGTAAATATAGCTGCATGGAATATGGTTCAACATTAGGCAAACAGAAGCCACAGTGGAATCTTGTGACCTAGTGTTTTGACCTACCGGTATATATATTTGTTTGAAATCTGTAACATGAAGCATAATGTATCTTAATTAGTAACTTCCTGTAGTGTCTTCTATACTGAAAGTAGTAGGTATTATTGCTAACTCTCACGCCAAGCCTCGTGGTTCAAGCCAACCCACTAAGCAGTATAGACATTACAGTGTACAATGAGATTGAAAGAGTAGGAATTAGTGCTTGTTAGAATCAACCATGCACTTGTAGAGTAACCTTCCTAAAGCTGAGTGGGAGTGAAAACTAGATGAGGTTTAGGATTGCGTCTATAGTTGTGTGGCATATGAGTGTTGGAGAGAAAATGAGAATACCATACTATTAATCAGACAAACCAGACTGAGTGCAAAAGTGTAACTATTTAACTAATATTGATATTTTAAGCATGATCAATAGATGTATATGCCACACCCAGTCTCACACTCCCACTCAGTTATATATGTATATACCACACCCACTCTCTCACTCCTACTCGCTTTAACCACACCCACTATTAAACTTTGACTACCACTGAGATCTCTGAGCCAATGTACTTTTGGAGCTGGTTTTGATGCCAACTTGTACTACAGATTAACATGTAGAGTAAGTTAGCAATCATCGGACGACAGGTATATTCGGACACTCAAACGCGGAGGGAAAACTGCGTAAACAGTCGGCGATACCACAAGACTGTAGCTGAGGTACGTGGTACCTGGTGCACCAAAAATGACGCCCGCGCATTGTTTCCTGTTGGCGCTAGAAGCGATAAAATGGCCGTCCGAAAAACATCAATATTCGGAAAAGTGTATGTATTTTCAGACACTGTTGTTTGTGCCTTCTCTGAAGCTGCTTTTGGAGAGATTTTAGCATCGATACGATGCCCCAAGACCTCCCCAATTCGCAATATATTTTGGTAGCGGTAGCTGCTTTGAACACTCAGGGGCGCAGCTGAACATGGACCAGTCCGATTCGATCGATATCGGACGGTGAAATTTGTCATTTCTTGCTGTGTTGTCTCCAAACAAGTCGAAGTCTCCACCATATTAGCATCAGTAGAATCTACAGGCTCTTGGCTACATGCTGGTACTCGTCCGGAGTTTGTGCGTTGAGTAGTTCTCGAGATATAAATATTGCACAATATCGTTTGAACTCACCTATTTATGCTGCACATAAATCAACCAGCGTAGTTTATGGAAAGAAACATGAGTGTTCAAAGCAGCTACCGCTACCAAAATATATTGCGAATTGGGGAGGTCTTGGGGCATCGTATCGATGCTAAAATCTCTCCAAAAGCAGCTTCAGAGAAGGCACAAACAACAGTGTCTGAAAATACATACACTTTTCCGAATATTGATGTTTTTCGGACGGCCATTTTATCGCTTCTAGCGCCAACAGGAAACAATGCGCGGGCGTCATTTTTGGTACACCAGGTACCACGTACCTCAGCTACAGTCTTGTGGTATCGCCAAATGTTTACGCAGTTTTCCCTCCGCGTTTGAGTGTCCGAATATACCTGTCGTATTGTGAAATTCTACAGCATGTGTTCTGGAGAACTGTGTAAATAATTGTATCCTTTGCAGTTTCTTCAGACGTTGAGCTTAGGCACGCAATTACAAAACCTGATGTAGTTGCCTTGATGCCAACCAGCCATGACTGTGAAGATGATGAATGTGTAGATGGAAGTGCAATAAGTCCTGCAACAGTATATGATTGCTAACTTACTCTAAGTGCATTACTAGGAGTTCAAGTCAGCGGAGAAGTTGAAAGCTGGCATCTAGTTGTCATTTCTTTAGATGGAGGCCCCCCAGAGCACCTTTTGCACTAGTGTGTGGAAGTGCTGTGCCACTAACACTAACTTGTAGATCTGAACCAGTTCATTGCTTACCTCTTTGTGCAGTATCTCCCCCCACCTGCCCTCCGGACAAGCCTACAGTGAACTGCTTTGCAGACCCCTGCCAGGTCACCTCATGCCCCGCCCACCCAGAGGCAAGATGTGTGTCTGACTTCTGTGGAGGCTGTAACGCAAGATTCTTTGATGATAATGGCAATGAAGTGACTAAGTCTTGCAGTAAGTGCATTTAAGGCTGAATCCAGCGAGTTTACAGTGACTAACTCATTCAGATATTGCATATAAGGAATGGCAAATCATGAAGTGAATCATCACATGTACAGTCGCAAGTTGCTATATGATTCTCCCACCTTACGTACAGAATGTAGTGATTGTAATTTATGTAGCTAACAATGCACCAGCCTTGTTTCCAAGCTTCCCATGCATGCAGTTCATCACTTCATCATACTTCCCTCACCCTTTCCCTTTACATGATGAAAAATTGTCAATTTGAGGTTGGGATGTGTACATTCCTTGCACAAAATTTCAGAGTGTCCAGTTGAAGGCCAGCTCTTCACCAGATGTGGCTCAGCCTGCCCTCCAAATTGCACCAACCCCTCCCCATTTTGTACCCGGCAGTGTGTTGCTCGCTGTGAGTGTCCCAGAGGGAAGGTGATTGATGAGAGAAAGAACAAGTGTGTTCCTGTCAACCAATGCACAGGTGAAGTGTGTGGTATAGTTGAAATTAGTTCTCATTGCATATAATTTCAAGTGGGAACATAGTAACACTTGCATTCTTCTGATATTCTTTATTACACAACTCACCAGATTTTGTGTTAATTTGATACTAATATACTAATACGAGAAATGTGTGCTATGGGCTCCCTTTAGATCTTTGTGAGCTGCCTGCAGATCCAGGTCCTTGCAGAGCATATTTCCCCTCCTTCTTTTTCAATGCAACTTCTGGTCAGTGTGAACGTTTCATCTACGGAGGGTGCAGAGGCAATGCAAACAGATTTAAGTCCCTAACCACCTGTCAAAGGAGATGCAGTAAGTTTTCTCAGCCCTATATATTATGCTATTACTGTTACATCTTCACTGTGAAGAAATACTACAGTATTGCCCAAATTGTACATAACACCATATAACTGTATGGTTGTAGAGGTAATAGTTTACAGCAGAATCAGGATTGCGGTGCAAGCTTGTTATCTAGACTTTGGCATATAGTAGGTATGCACAGCTTGCATGAATATAGGCAGTACTACAGTTTACACAGGCTTTATTAAACTTCTGTCTTCTCATCCCACAGATTTGTGCAAGCTCCGTCCAGACAGTGGTCCCTGCCTAGCTCTCATTCGTTCATACTTTTTCAATTCCTCTTCAGGCAGATGTGAATTGTTCAACTATGGAGGGTGCAAGGGCAATGCAAACAGGTGTGGCTCCCTTATTATGAATAAAGTGTATATTTCTCAAGTAACAAGTACATTCGAGAGTTTGTTCCTCTCTATTCAGCACAAAATTCCTTTTAATCATGACAGACAACAAGAAACCACGTGTAGAACAAGCTTATCCATTTACACATGTACAAAGAATGCAAAAACACTAAATATGGGCACATGAGTCATGAGATTATGTAGATTGTACAACAGTAGCAGCATACTTGCATAAGAAAGATTGGTTGTGGAAAAGACAAAACAACAGTTTTACACAGCGTTGGTGGCACTCTCTTTCCCCATTTCAATTATTTCAGGTTTCCCTCTCTGACTGCCTGCCAAAGGGCATGTGGTCCCCCTTGTCCCATCAAGGGCCAAGTTTTTCAGGCCTGTCGGCCTTGTCCTGCAACCTGCAACAATCCAAGGGTCATCTGCCCAGCAGTGTGCATACCTGGTTGTGGCTGTCCATCAGGAAAGGTGCGCGAACTGAAACTATATGCTCTCAGTTACCCAAGCCCTTTTTTGGCTGAACTCTGCATGAACTACTTGACACTGCTTTGGGCAGAGAAAGAAACAGCCCAAGTAGATATATTTATTATTCACCCATATAGTAACAACTAGATGAATTACAGCACGGACAATGAGGTACTCCACCTCAGTAAGTCCTCACTCATCTCTTCTACTTCCAACAGTTTGCCAATAACAGCAACAAGAACATGACTCAGCTTTATGGGCACGCTATTAGCATCTCAAATGCAGACAAAAAAACTTAATTTGGTGAAATGTACAAGTGTGTTGAGGCATGAGCATGATTTGTACTCCTCTTTTTCAGATAATAGATGTGAAAAGCAAACGCTGTGTTAAACCAAGGGCCTGTCCTAATGTCTGCACCCTCCCCCAAGACCCGGGACCCTGTGAAGCCCTCATACCATCTTACTTCTTCAATTCAACCTCCAAAAGGTAGATTGCACATGTATGATTTACAATTAACTGTTAATGCCTGATGTACAATTTCACACCTGACAGCTTAGCACCACTTAACGTGGTTGAGAGGATATGAGTATACAAAAGCAACAGCATGTAGCTAATCTTGTGAAAACTTTGTAGTATACCATTAGCTACTATAAAAATACTGCTAGCTAAGACATGAGTGTGTCCTCACTAGGTGTGAACGTTTTAACTATGGTGGGTGCGGTGGTAATGGAAATCGCTTCACATCCCTGCAACATTGCAAGAGGAGGTGTGGTCCCACTGGTAAGCTATCCACTACAGAAACTGAACAGAAAGTTCTTGAAATCCATTCAGAAGTGTAGCTAATTATTGCTACTTATTATACACTTAACCCTTCCTTTGTGTGTGTGTGTGATGGATTTAGAAAAACCAACCAACCACTGAGGAAGAATTCATGCTAATGTTCATTGATCCCGCATAGGAAGTTGCCCTCCTGTTTGCAGTGCCACCTTTTGCCGGAGAAACAGAACAGCTCTCTGTACTTTGTAAGACCCACACCCTATATATACTTCTTGTATTTGTGCCGGTTTTTGATATTTCATGATACTCTAAATTTGAGCTGAAAGATAGAATTTTGATATTTCATGATACTCTAAATTTGAGCTGAAAGATAGAATAACTACAGCCACATTATACGTAGAAGTTTGACTGCAGCTGTTCATTAGTTCCCATTACTTGTATCAATTCCTCCAGCCCTGGACCTCGCGAGATTCCTGGTTGTACAGGACGCTGTCAGGTGACCTACTGCCATGCCTGCTACTTCTCCGAGCAGCCACTCCAACTTCCTGGGAATTGTCCACTGTGTGGAGCACCTGTAACTAACTTGAAGTGTCTCAACCATTGGGCATTCTGTATCCACTTGGCTGACAAGCTGAGCCATGGCTGGGTGAGTCCTGTAACATGTTGATAGGTACACTAGCTATCCTGAAACTGAGGAACAACTGAGGTACAGACTGATCAGCTTGAGATCTGAATAAACAACCTTGTAATTTTTGTTCACCTTGCAGACCTCTTTATCTACTGAAGAAAACTTCAAGTGCTATCGCTACCCCTGCCCACTTCGTGGATGACAAACAAGCTACACCAAATGACAATTAACAACACATGTGTCTATTTACTGCATGATTTTAATTAAGACTGTTAGGAACGATGTCTGCTAAAGCTCTTTTGTCTACTGCATTGGAACTGCTACATTTTCAGCATGTTGGAATAAAGAGAATTTAGATGCAGGCCTGCATGTTTACTTTCCTCAATTTTCACCTCAAAACATCAAAAAAATTTTTGATTTCTTGTTTGTCAATGTTATGGTTTTTGGTATAGATGTGTGGTAATAGGTACATCCTCATAGCATGACAGACAATTTTTCATGACTTACAGCACAATCGACATACGTCATTTCACTTATCATACCAATACCAAATTTTTCAACCAAACCTGATGCATTCCTCTGGGAGCATTCCCACAACACTACTTTCATTGAACGAAAAGGTGGCTTCTAATCCAATTTCACACTAGCTGACCATAAGTGTTGAAGAATTCATGATTCTTATACTGATGTCTACATGGTACATGGTAGTGTGAAACGCAGTATTCCTGTAATTTTAACAGTTTGCCCTTCCATTATACTTATGAACTACTAAAGTTGACATTTGAGATTTATTAGTGATATGCATCATAACTTGAGCATTATAATATGACATAATAAATATATCATTGTTTCTCAGGCAATCCCGCATGCCAATTTCCACCCGCACGATAATTTTTTAGTAATGGTCACGTGACATTTTCCCACCATACGGATTTTGTATACGTATATTACGTCTTCCGGTGATATCCATTATGATAATCGGAGTTATGCGGTTGTCGTACAACGAAAGAGCTGTGCCAGACGGCAGATTTCGGCACCATCTGTTCCAAGCTGTGTTCATGCGAATGACCTATCCTTCAAGAGATGTGTATTTCAGGTGGTCAAGGGTCCACACAGCTGTCGAGACTGCTGTTATTGCTCCCGTCGGTATGTGAGAACACTGTAAAAGCCGGGTCCAGCTTCAAGCCTCTGAAATTGGTGAGATTCAAGCGCCCATAGCGCATGAACACAGGGTGCCATCAAGACCGTACTTGCACCAGATTAAAGATCTGTTTCTGTGCTTTCTGAAAATCCTCACATGATGGGGTGACATCCCCACTTAGATTTGGAGCTATAAGCCCGTGGAGTTAACCATGTTTTGTGGTTTTGGTGCGCATGGGTAGTAACTTTGTCCAATCATATCTCTTGAACCCTACCACCTATGGACATGAGACTTGAACCGTTGGATGCAGCAAAGATTGAAGTTTATAAGGGTATGTAAAAGTATTGTGACATCCCCATCAGGTATGGAGCTGTGAGCCCGTGAAATAAACCATTTTTCATGATGTTGATGCACACGGGTAAATTTGTGTGACTGTATCTCTTGAACCCTTCCCTCTACAGACACGGAACTTGTACCATTGGATACAGCAAAGGTTGAGGTTTATAAAGACGTGTTCAAGCATAGTGACATCCCCGTCACAATTGGAGCTGTGAGTCCTTGAAGTAAACCATGTTTCATGGTTCTGTACGCATTGGTAATTTTGTGTGACCATATCTCCTGAACCCTACTACTTATGGACATGGAACTTGTACCATAGGACACAGCAAAGGTTGAGGTTTATAAAGACATACCCTTATAAACTTCAATCTTTGCTGCATCCAACGGTTCAAGTCTCATGTCCATAGGTGGTAGGGTTCAAGAGATATGATTGGACAAAGTTACTACCCATGCGCACCAAAACCACAAAACATGGTTAACTCCACGGGCTTATAGCTCCAAATCTAAGTGGGGATGTCACCCCATCATGTGAGGATTTTCAGAAAGCACAGAAACAGATCTTTAATCTGGTGCAAGTACGGTCTTGATAGCACCCTGTGTTCATGCGCTATGGGCGCTTGAATCTCACCAATTTCAGAGGCTTGAAGCTGGACCCGGCTTTTACAGTGTTCTCACATACCGACGGGAGCAATAACAGCAGTCTCGACAGCTGTGTGGACCCTTGACCACCTGAAATACACATCTCTTGAAGGATAGGTCATTCGCATGAACACAGCTTGGAACAGATGGTGCCGAAATCTGCCGTCTGGCACAGCTCTTTCGTTGTACGACAACCGCATAACTCCGATTATCATAACGGATATCACCGGAAGACGTAACGTACGTATACAAAATCCGTATACTTGCACTACCTCCTCTGGCACTGATAGTATAGTCTCGTGCCCCGCCCGCGCGCGCCTCCCGGCGAGAAACGTTTCTCCTCGTGAGAGGGTGGGGTCTGGGGACGAGACTACTGATAGTACTGGATCCAGACATATAGTCTGCAAGCCACACCTCTTTGCGAAGGGTAAAGACTTGTAGCACATGTTGCTGGAGGGCATGCAGCAACAAAACACCAGTTGGACAAGACATCAGGTAGTCTGTATTGTGTTCAAAGAGATTGTGCAACTTAATTTTATAGCAAGAAAATTATGTAGCTTATGCTCGACTCGTGTAGAAACCCCCAACAATATTGAATACTGTGCTCAGGCTCGTCCCTAGCTTGTGAGCTAACCTGTTACCTACTATGACCAAGAGTTTATTACCAAAGGGTAGTTACTTACATGCCACCTATTCAAGCATTTGCGACCGGTTTGATCGGCAAAAAATGTGCTTAATCGCTTGATCGTTCCCTTCTGAGGCTCTTGAGCGCTTGATTTTCAAAGGGTCAAAGGTCAAATTGCAGCTGTGTGTTGTTGATCCATTGATTTTAGCAGTTCTTGATCCCTTGATTGGCCCCCAAAGGGGGCTTTGATTGTTTGATTCCCAGTCGCAAACGCTTCTACATGTATGTGACTACCCCTTGTAAGACTAAGGTCTCAGTTAGACAGGATTCCTCATGTTTTGTGGGTTACTATGACAAAGTGTAGCCTCCTTCCCAGACTCTCAGTGTATCCTCACTTGATTTATTGCAAGCCTATTAGTAGAGCCTGGAAATGAGTCAGGCTGCAAGCCTAACTCAGGGCATGTAGTCATGTATGCATCGTTGGCTGTTTGCTGTTTCCAGAGCAGAAACTGCAAGCAGCATATTAAAAGTTGGATAGAAACCAGGATAAGTGTATTAGCATCAGGCTTGTGCTAGTTTGTGACACACACTGTACCCCAAACGAGAACATAGTCATGGAAACTGGGGGCAGAGAGGCTTTTGTGATAGGGAGGAGCAAGGTAAACTAGATGCTAAATGTTCTTTCAGTTTGACTGTAAGCAAACGTGCAAGAGTGCCTCAGAGGACAGAGTTCAGATGTACCAGGAACAGTAGTCTCGTGCCCAAACCTTTATGTATGTGTATAAACAGGGTCTGGTGTTCTGAGTGACATTCTTGTCACTTGGGACGGAGCCACTATTGAATTTGAGAGCTGCAATCGGATTGCAGAAGGCATAATTATGTTAGCATGGCACAGTGGCGTAGCTACACCTGGGCCCATACGGGCCCAGGCCCTGGTGAATTTCTGAGTGCCCTGGTAAATCATGTGAGGTCAACTTACCTGAATCCAGTGGCGTAGCGAGGAATGGGCCTAGTAGGGCCATGCCCGACCACTCGAAAATCAAGCTTACGCTATAATAGTTCTTGCTAGCTATATAGTTAGTAGTTGCCAGTTCTGCACGGCCGGTAACCGTGCTGTGTCAGCAACTTGCACGACTCAATGAAATGCTTTCACGTGAGATCGAGAAGGCTCGCACACAAAATGGAAAGTGGATCTTGCAGTGCAGCGTCGAATCAAACGTGTATGGGTGTCTATATATGTGTTTTCTATGCAAGATGAAGTGCCAATAGTCTCAGAGTCAGAGCTTCCGCGCTTCCCTGGTGGGCCCGACCACTCTTCAAATCCTAGCTACGCCACTGGCATGGCATAAACAACAGATTGTCATATATTGAATCGTAGAGAATGTGTCTGTCTGTTACCACTGGCCCAATAAAGTTTACAGCCTTGATCTTTTGTGAATCATGAAGCACAAGCACTAAACCGTCGGCATTTTGAGATCAAGATTTTAAATGCAATTATGACATTCTTTGTGTAGTAAGCACCATTCCATTTGACAAGAAATGTCACTCAGAACATGAGACATTTGTGCTTTTTGAGAGTATGGCAATGAGACTACTTTGGGAGTATACACTTCGACAGATTGCACTGTGCATGATTCAGTTTGCAAAAGCAGTTTTCTCTGAAAGTAGTCTATGTTGTTATAATGTTGCACAACATCTTTGGACACAATACAGACCATGTGATTTTGTTTTGCTGCATCCCTTCCAGCAACTGTTTTGCATGACTTTCTGAGGGACAAGTTTCTAGTATCTTACATAATGCGGTCTAGTGAAACCGTACCCCAAGATGCTCACACAAAATTTGTTCTTGTACTCAGATTGTAGTAAACATTTAGGTCATCACATGCAAACTAGAACTTACTATAAAAAATCTGCACATGCCCGGCTCACTAGACAGGCGAAGCTAGACCTGAGCGAGAAAGACTAGACTAGTAACTCACACAGCATGTAGATGAACATTTACTCCTACAACCAGGAGTTACAGCTAGCTAGCTGTTGCACTGTAGGTTTATAGGTAGGTATAATATTATTCAGCTCACAAGCTAGCATGGAAAAAGTACTGAACCTCTTCAGGTCCAGAAATTATGCTGCATTTAGTTCACAGAGTTACTATAAAACCACGACCCGTAAAACTATAGCAGGGCCATAGGAAGCAAGAAAAAACCTGTCTGGCCAAATTCCCAGAAGGGATGAGGGATAGCATGCTTTGCACGCCGGGGTGTGGGGCATGCTCCTAAGACTGCTTCTGGTGGCTTCTCAGACGCCAATTTCATTAGGGAAATGCAAACCATTGTAGATCAAAGGCATGCTCCCCCAGGAAAATTACTCCTTCTAAGACTGCTTCTGGTGGCTTCTCAGACGCCAATTTCATTTTAGGGAAATGCAAACCATTGTAGATGAAAGCAGAGTCTTTCACATTGCCGCGATCTTCGTCTTCCCCGTCTTGATGGCTGTCACGCACGTATGGCCGAAGGCTAAAGTCTACATGTAGTTGACTCGTAGTGTAACCACTGCCACATATATAACGTGGCGGGGGAAGTCACTCGGCGGAGGTTACGAAAACATAAACCTGGGTTACAGTCAGGACCAGTGTTGCTCCTAGTTTCAGGGTCAGGGTTTGGTTTAGGGCGTATAATATATTTTTTGGACACACTTTCGACTTAGTCTCTGGACGGCAATGCATTTGCGCATGCGCAGTGCCACACCCTCTGTGTATTTTGACCTTTGAGAAGGGCGTGTTGAACATGATCGAGCAAACAACTGTCAAGAAGACTGCAGTTAGAAAGAGAGCTACTCCTCAGGTGATTTTTAGCAACAAAGAACTTCAGCCTATAACTACAATGTACTTCTAGTGAACTATCTGACCACTGTTCCATCTCTGTTGTCAGTAGATGGCAGGTGTAAGGTGTATCCAAGATAATTAAACCCCTGGGCATAGTTAAGGGAAGGCAAAGCAAAGGTGTTTGTCACTTTAAGATAAGGAAAAAAAAAAGAAATGTATAAAATACCCATTCCCTGTCCAAGCCCTAACCCTAACCCTAACCCTAACCGTAACACTAACTCCTAACCATTACACCACGAACAACTTCGGCAGACCATGCACACAATTCCGCCTAATGTACACTACCCCTTATATATAAGCCAAGAATTTAACCATGAATTTAATCATCTTAGATACACCTTACACCTGCCATGAACCCTGTTGTCTCCTCTAGAAAATTAGCCAAGGACAATCATAATAAAGCGTCATATAGTCTATTCTAGCCTTTAAGACATTCCAACAACCTGGAAACTCTCAGGGAATGTTGTCCCAGGAATGGGCAGCAATTAGAACTATCTTGCGTTTACTGATGAGGAACAGAAACGACCCAGAGATTGACACTGAGCCGACTATTGAACTGCTATGTATTGTGGTGGCTAGAAATGGTGTGAGAGTGTGTCATCATGTTGATTGAACATGATCGAGCCAAACGATACTATGAAGATGGCAATTGGAAAGGAAGCTATCCTTCAGAGGACCTTTAACATCAAAAATTTCAGTCTATAGCTACAATGCACTATCAGTGAACTGTGAACATGACTGGAAAGTATCTGCCACCGTACACTAACAGCCCTCCAAAAGAGTCACCCCATCTACAGTTGACAATCTTGGCCTTTTGTTTGATCTTCAGGCCCTATTTAAAATTTTATTGTCTACAGAGTGCATATGAATCTGCAAGCTGACTTTGTCAGAGTGGTGTCATCCTTTGCGTGGATAATGTTTGAGTGGATAATGTTTGAGTACATAGCATTAGCCAATGTTTGGGCCGGCCAGGTCTGACCAACATAAAACTACACTGGTATGACCTTAATCATCAGCTACACCTACAAGTAAACACATTAGTCAATCATCACTGACGTCCTTGGAAGAAGTTGGCATTCTATATCAACTGAAAATCAAGACTGTTTGCATTAGCCCTGTTTACGTACATTTCACACTTAGACTGGTTTTGTTAGAAAGTTTACACAGCTGCCCTAAACAAATTTGAAACTGATTTGAAACTAGTTGAAAGTGCTATAGTGTAGTAAATGGGGCTATTGTCCGGGCATTGTGCATGACCAATGGACAAGGTTTGACAGACTTTCACCAGACAAGTTTATGATTGCAATGTATCATTCTCTTCATCAGGCTCAAAACATAAATGCTAATGGAGATTGCAAATTGGCAGTTGAAACATTGCAAAATTCAAATTTGTCTAGTAAAAGTGTGTCAAAATTTGTCTATAACAAGGTTGCAGTGTTTTCACTTTCCAAATTCCAATATATCAGTGATTCCCTACACTCATGTACCGACAGGCAAAACATTCAGTCTCACTGCTTCAATAGTCTTGTTCCCAGACCCTCTAGAAACTACTGCTTCAAAACCCCACAGAATGAGATCTCAATCAGTGTGAATCTCTGGGTCCTTTCTGTTCCTCATCAGTAAACGCAAGATAGTTCCAATTGGTGCCCATTCCCGATACAACATTCCCTGAGAATTTTCAGGTTGTTGGAATGTCTTAAAGGCTAGAATAGACTATATGACGCATTATTATGATTGTCCTTGGCTAATTTTCTAGAGGAGACAACAGCCTGAGATGGAACAGTGGTCAGATGCTTTCCAGTCTTGCTCACAGTTCACTAGAAGTACATTGTATTTATAGGCTGAAGTTCTTTGTTGCTAAAAATCACCTGAGGAGTTGCTCTCTTTCTAACTGCAGTCTTCTTGACAGTCGTTTGCTCGATCATGTTCAACACGCCCTTCTCAAAGGTCAAAGTACACAGAGGGTGTGGCACTACGCATGCGCAAATGCATTGCCGTCCAGAGACTAAGTCGAAAGTGCGTCCAAAAAAAAAAATACGCCCGTACCGGCCGTGGTGACTCTACGGGCCTGTATAGCAAGCTGTAAGTGAAAGTTGACCTCACAGGGGACTTGATACGGTGTCAAGTGAATATAGGCATCCCGATGCCTATATTTACGTGAATATAAGCATCCGGGTGTCCATTTTCACAGTACATATGGGCATCCCGCTGTGAAAATAGGCACCCCATGCAAACATTGAAATTTTGCCCATTTTAACAATACTGAGTGTAGGCGTCCCTATGTAAAAGAAGGTATCCCATGCAAACAGTGAGATTTTGCCTGTGAGTACAGGTATCCCTATAGTAAAAATAGGCATCTTATGCATTCGGTTAAACTTTACACGTAAATGTAGGCATCTGGGTACCTTGACTTACATGAAAATAGGCTTCCTAGCTAATGTATATTCGCTACACAAACCGCACTGCTAGATGACTTCAAAACATCCTGGCATGTACACAATAATTGTACAAAAATGAAGTGAAAAGTTGGCTACAGGTTGAACAATATACCAAGTGCATGTCGGGTACATTAGCAGCTGATATATAGCGCAAGTGCATGGTTGTAAATGGCAGCTGTGAATGAGAATCTCCTATCAGCACCTTGCTCGTCAGAGTGCAACTCTTACTATAAAATCCCTCGATCTTCAATTTAATTTCTAGCACGAACCTCCGGGTATATGATCTCTACTACCTAAATTGGCCACTTTATACTTGGCCATTCTGCACCTGACATGTTGACTGTATCCGCCAGTATCATTACGCACTATCTGTGTCACCAACGAAGACAAATGTGTTCACCACACTTATAGAAACACACCTAGTGCAATCCCTGGCCCCAGCCCTAACCCTAACTCTAACCCTTAACCATTTAGCCAACAAGCCACAACAGACGACCAGCACACTGTTCGGTCTAATGTATGCTGTGAAACGAATTAATTATGAATATTCAACACACATGAACCGCTGTGAAACGAATTACTTATTGGGGCGAGCCTGAGCGAGCCCCACATTAACGTGTTGAACGCAAGCGGTGTCTGTATGTATGTATGTATGTAGATATGTATTCGTACGTCGTACCGTAAATACATTCGTATTCGTTGAATAACAATACTCGCGTTGTGAAAAATTTGAAAATACACGTGTAGCTATTTCTCGGCAGTCTCAAACGTAAATCTAAGGGTAGTTGATATGGAACCATCGTGTTCTCGAAGTGAAGCTTCGGGGTTGTCGATATGGCACCACCTTGTTCTCGAAGTGACCGCGAAGGACCCTGCAAACAACGGAGGAGAAAAGGAAACGTAGAATCGAACGTGACAGAGCGCGCCGCGCTGCTGAAACATCAGAACAAAAAGAACACAGACTGGTACTAGGACAAAAGATAGATTGCTGAGGTAGTCTCGCGAGACTGTAGCCTCGTTCCCAGGCCCCGCCTAGCTTTCCGTCGCTTGCACAGTACAGAAAAGCTGCGGAAAGCTGGGCGGGGCCTGGGAACGAGGCTAAGACTACTGCTGAGTAGCTTCGTCTTCTCTTCGGGCCTGGGAACGAGGCTAACTGCTGAGGTACCAGAGATCAGACCAACGACAGATGGGTGCGAATACAGCGGCAACGTGCCGCCTACTTCGGTTACATAAGTGCAAAAGCAATAACCAACCAGATTGTTGCTCTTCTCTCCTTCATGCCACTGCTGGCTCAGGTTCGCCCCACAATGCAACGCATTCTGCTAGTAAATATTCAACAGAAGACGTAATGATGACGTGATGCAACATGAACATCTACAACCGTCACTGCTCCTTCACTTGCCACCTTTAGAAATAGTTTAAACAGTTTGAACTATTCATTGTCTTTGTAGTTTGTCTTGTCACAGATAGTTGTAGTTATCATTTTTGGGGGTCATGTCTTGTATTAGCAGCTTGCTATTTACGTGTATCCCTTGTCTATGTGACATAAAGTTTTATAAACCAAAAAAAAAATTTTTAAAAAAATAAAAAATGATGTGAAAAAAGCGAATTCCTTATTAGTACGGTAAAGCGGGAGAGGGCCTGGTATCTTTTCTCACGTGAGTGACGTCAGGATAGAAAGGATGGTAGAAAGGGTTTAATTGTGCGTGGGCGCACCGGGCCCAGAACAGGGAAAACCACACGTATCTAGCTAGCGGGAGGCGACTGTCTTACACACCAAGCGTTGAGCGTGTAGTCGGTTTAAAATACGCGAAACGCAGCCTGTTCTGCAAAATTTCGCCATTTTCCGATTACGTCATGCTCACGTGAGAAAAGATACCAGGCTCTCCACGGCTTTTCCTAGTCTCGCAAGCCCGACCCACTTCCGCTAGAGAACAGAGAGGGTCTGGTGAACAGCGTATACAAGCCGTGTCCCGCCGTACTGTACAGTGCGGTACAATCAGATTGCAGTATTTTGTCACATGACGCATTACGTCACCGTTTCAGTAGCAATAGCAGTCTTGAAAACGGCGAACATGAGCTAGGGCATCTTTTCCGCTACTGCAGAAGCTGTAAAAACACTTCGGCTATACTTCTCAGGGAGCGTGCTTACTCCGCAACAGGTAATTCAAGAGTGCATTATTTGAAATCTGGGTACGTCATCCAGCTAATTGCATTCCGTTGGGACACGCTTGTATACGCAGTTCACCAGACCCTTCCCTTCTTTTGCGGAAGTGGGTCGGGCTTGCGAGACTAGGCTTTTCCGTACTGCAAGCGACGGAAAGCTGGGCGGGGGCGGGGTTCACTAAGTTCACCCAACTCCATGTGGTGACGTCATAAACTGTAATGTGCGCATTGCGCGCGCAGAGCGCATGGAACTGGATCCAGACATGTAGCACATTAGTCTCGCAAGCCACACCTCTCTGCGAATGGTAAATAGCTCCTAGATCCTCGAGTCGAGTTTGAGTTGCTGGAGGGCACATGCAGCAACAAAACACCAGTTGAACAAGACATCAGGTAGTCTGTATTGTATTCAAAGTGATTGTGCAACTTTTTTATAGCAAGAAAATTATGTAGCTAATACTGGACTCGTGTAAAAAACCCCAACAGGTTCAGTCAGTATTTTAATATTGAATACTGTGATCATGTTCGTCCCTAGCTTGTGAGCTAACCTGTTACCTACTAAAACTAATACTTTCCTACTAAGACCAAGGGGTAGTCACATGCCGTGTGTTCAAGCGTTTGCGACTGGGATCAAGGTTTTTGATTGGCAAAAAGTGTGCTTAATTGCTTGATCGTTCCCTTCTGTGTTCTTGATCCATTGATTTGAGCAGTTCAGAGGTCACCTTGATCAGCCCCCCAAAAAGGGCTTTGATCACTTGATTCAATTTGATCCCAGTCGCAAATGCTTCTACATGGGACATATAGAATGACTACCCCTTGTAAGAGTTACACAGGATTCCTCATGTTTTTGCAGGTTGCTATGACAAAGTGTAGCCTCCTTCCCAGACTCTCAGTGTATCCTCACTTGATTTATTGCAAGCTTATTAGTGAAGCCCGGAAATGAGTTAGGCCATGTAGTCATGTACCCATTGTTGGTTGCTTGCTGTTTCCAGAGCAGAAACTGCAAGCAGCATATTAAAGTTGGATAGAAACCAGGATAAGTGTCTTAGCATCTGGCTTATGTAGCCTCGTTCCCAGGCCTTCCCCATTTTTACCTTCCATTTGCGTTCACAATAATACACGGGAGCGGAAGACCAGTGTTTTTACCTTCCGTTTGTGTTCACAATAATACACGGGAGCAGAAGACCAGCTGGTCTTCCGCTCCCGTGTATTATTGTGAACGCTGGTCTTCCGGTACTGTGTATTATTGTGAATGCAAACGGAAGGTAAAAACGGGGGGGGGGGGGGGGGCCCCCGTTTTTACCTTCCGTTTTTTCCGTTGGGGGGCTGGGAATGAGGCTAAGGCTTATGCTAGTTTAAACGTCTGTGGAGCAATTTGACACACACTGTACCCCAAACGAGAACATTGTCATGGAAACTGGGGGCAGAGAGGCTTTTGTGATAGGGAGGAGCAAGGTAAAATTAAAGAAGATGTAAATGTTCTTCAGCACTAAACTGTCGGCATTTTGAGATCAAGATTTTAAATGCAATTATGACATTCTTTGTGTAGTAAGCAACCATTACACATGACAAGACATGTCCCTCAGAACATGAGACATTTGTGAGAGTATGGCAATGAGACTACTTTGGGAGTACACTTCAACAGATTGCACTGTGCATGATTCAGTTTGCAAGAGCAGTTTTCTCTGAAAATAGTCTATGTACGCTAGATTTCAGTATTCTTGTTAAAATGTTGCACATCTTTGTACACAATACAGACTCTGTGATTTTTCTGGTGTTTTGTTTTGCTGCATGCCTTCTAGCAACTGTTTGCATGACTTGCTCAGGGACAAGTTTTTAGTATCTTAAATAATGCAGTCAAGTGAAACCGTACCCCAAGATGCTCACACAAAATTTGTTCTTGTACTCAGATTGTAGTAAACATTTAGGTCATCACATGCAAACTAGAACTTACTATAAAAATCTGCACATGGCTCATGATCACTATAGTGATCATGAGCCATGTGCTGGTTTTGTACGTTTGCATAGGGCTCATGGAAGCTGTCATTGAGGACAGCATTCAAAAACTTTCGTCGGGATCGTCCTGATGAGAACGGGCAACCTACCACACCTACTACAGCCACCGGGGGACCACCATCCAAACGGCTTAGGGTGTCAATGAATAACAGCACAACTCAGCTCACTCAAGAAGAATATGAGGATGCTGTGACAGAGCTGAAGCAAGCATACAGGGGCGATAAGAAGAAACGGAATTATGCCACGATTAAACTTTTGATGGAGTCAACGCAACCTCAACGGCGTGAATGGATTTTGGAGAAGAGACCACTTGTGGCAGAAATAGTTGAAATGTTTCCATTTCTGTCTTCAAGCAAAACGGTAAGTTTGTTTTCTAATCCACACACTATGTGGTCACAGAATGTCGTGTTGTTATTGATTGATGTAAACACCTTTATGTCTTGTAATAATCAATAATGTATGTGTGTACTCTGCTATTACTACAGCTTCGGCGAGAGTTCCGTGCCATTGCTGAGATTGATGGTCGGGCAACATCACTCATGAGTTCGTGGCCAGACTGGGTGGAGCGACTTGTACAGTTGAGCAAGGCAGAGGCAGCTACTCGTCCAGTGGTTAGAAAGCTTCTTCTGGAGTATGAAGCTGGTGCAGGCATGGACAATCCGACAGGTTTGTGGCATGCATGTGTAATATGTTTCTAGTACTGTGTCATGTGCTATCAGACTTTACTACGTGATCATACTTACAACAATGATGTGCTTTAATTGGGATTGATATGCTCGAATAGAGAGCAAGTCAGTACTTTGTAGTTAGGTTGTACTTTCACTCATCTTTGGGTTGTGAAAATGTTGCTGCCTACTCGCGCAACAACTCATAATATTGCTAGCCTCATTCCCAGGCGCGGAGGAGGGGGAAGAGAAAGAGCGCCTGGTACACACTGTTTGTGCTTGCGCGTACTTATAGCAAAGGCCACGTGATAGAATTAGGGGCGTGTACTAATGTGACGATCAACAGTTCACGTGAATAGCATAAACAGTCATAACATACCTCGGCTTTTGTTGTTAGGACGCTATAAACATCGCTGCTACATGCTCTAGCTATCTAGTTTTATAAATACAAAGATAAATGTCTGGTAGGCAGGCATAGGAATTGACTTACCGAAGATGGTGGATAACTGCATAAAGGTACGTTTCCTCGGTAAACGCACTCATTGGAGGCAGCCTGTTCTTTTTTGGGCTTTACTATACGCACAAACACGGTTGCCATGGAATTCCGTGGTGATTAAGCGCATGTGCAAACAGTGTGTACCAGGCGCTCTTTCTCCTCCCCTTCCTCCACGCCTGGGAATGAGTTGCATGACAACTCAGTAATGTATCTTTCTGCAATAGTGCTAAACTTGTGATGATTGATGTGCTTACTTCTACCACAGAGCACTCACATGGTGTTGTTTTGGAGTTGTTGCTTAAACTCCTATATCCAAAGGGACCACTAAAGGCTGTATTCATCAAAAAGTTTGAGGTGAGTGACATTGGAATTAATAACTTCATCAATCTCCCTTGCTCGGTCCAAACTAACTTTCACAACCCTTTAAGAGTATCCTAGGATATTCACTCTTACATATCAACAAGAGCACAGACTATAGCTACCATCATTAGCCACACATGAAGACCTCCCATGCTTTTGTTGCTTCAGCTGCTGCATGTAGTCCTAGGGTAGCCTCGTTCCCAGGCCACTCCCAGATTTTATCTCGCAGCCGTGGAGAAAAATCGGGAGGTGAGGGCAAACGCGTCGCTCCGTGTCAAAGTAAGTGTCTGCACTCGGACCACTATCCTCAAAGAGGCTCAGAGCCAGGGCTAAACGGCTTAGATAACTTGTACATACCTACAAGTAGCCTTGCCATCTGTTTCTCCGTCCTTGAGGATGGTGGCCCGAGTGCAGAGACTTAATTGTTTTGACACGGAGCGACGTGCTTGCCTTGAGGCCTGCTGTTCCTCAGTTGACGTACACGCATAACCCCTTCCACTTACGTCTATACATCCTTCGTTAGCAACTTGGTACTTGCGAAGTCTGTAGCTGTTGGCATAACGCCTGGGCAAGCTTTACTATTCGATCGCTTGCTGTATTGGCCGCTTAATGCGTGAGCATCATTACGAAACCGAGTCCACCATTTCTGGTCCGTGACGTAGTATTGCTCCCAGGCCTTCTCCCGAGTTTTCTCCACGGCTGCGAGATAAAATCTGGGAGTGGCCTGGGAACGAGGCTAGTCCTAGGGCTTGTCTGGAAGTGCACAGGTGTAGGGAACTGTCTGATCATCTGTTGGGCAGTTACCCACTTTGTAGGTGCACTTCAATTCATTTGAAAAGAACTTGTGCAGTAGCCTTCCACTTAATTGGATTAGTCAAAATTCCAAGAATTGAATTTCTTCCGCTAGATTGAGTCTACCATTCTATTAGAATGATGACGATATCTGAAACTGCTCAATTACAGAGGTATATGCTATAGAGAGAAAGTCCGTTAAAAGAGCTTTCACTGCATTTCCAACTTGTTTTGTTTTGGCGAGGGGGTGGATAGGAGGGAAGTACAGCATCTTGATTGGACACGCATGCATGTGAGCAATGTAGGAGTAGAGTTTGTATGCTAAATCATTGTCTTGTGCCATGAACCGTCCTATTTTATTTATGATTGTTTTGCCTTATTCTTGCAGGCATGTGACATTGATGTCGACAGGGAGATAAGTGAAATTGCTCAGTCAGCTCCCTACATTGTACAGACTGGAAGAGCCGGATCTGAAAATGTGCAATTTTTTATTGCATGTGAGAGGCAGGTTGTATGTGAGAGCAAGTCATTACTGGATGCTGTCATTGACTTAATTGCTTGTTACTATGTCTTCGATATTTCTTATCCAAAAGGAGTGCAAGGCATTTTAGTTTTTTTTGAACACTGTGTGTTTTGTATGAAATTTTCACAGCCATTACCTCTTTGTACGCAGAAACTTGTTACTAGTTTAAAAAAGGTTGCTGTTTAATTGTTGTTGTTCTATAGAACTAGCTAATGTATCTTTAGGATTGTACATTATTTGCTTGTAAATGTAAACTGTTCTTATATAACTATATGATCAATTTTAGAAGCACTACAAAATTGCTATTGCATGATCACCATGGCAAATTTACAGTAAAATACAGCATAGTTGGTGTTCATTATATCCCTGGGGGGCATTGATATAAGCTGCATCTGGTGTACAGTATATTCCTTTGGGGTGTATCTTATATCACCTTGGGGTGTAGTTTTAAACCCCTAGGGGTGTATCCTTTCACCTCATGGGGTGTGTCCTAGAACCCTGTGGGGCACTATGTCTTCCTGGCTGGTAGAGCACCCTTAAGGGTGTATTGTTCGCACCCCACTTTTTACAGTGTAGTATAGACTGGTGAAGCTAGACCTGAGCGTGAAAGACTAGGCTAGTAAGTCACACAGCATGTTACTGAGCTAGCTGTTGCACTCACAAGCTACAAAAAAGGCATGAGAAAAGTACTGAAGCTCTTCAGGTCCAGAAATTATGCTGAATTTAGTTCACAGAGTTACTGTAAGTACAAAACTACGACCCGTAAAACTATAGCAAGCTGTAAGTGAAAGTTTACCTCACAAGGGACTTTATACTGAGCTTCTTCGGGAGATGGCACATATAGCAAGTCCTGAAATGACGTAATGTTTACATAATGCATTACTTAACTAGTATTGTAATGATTCCACTGGTTCCTCTAGTTCCACTAGTTTCCACTGGTTCCTTGGTTTCTCTGGTTTCTCTGGTTTCCACTGGTTCCTCTGGTTCCACTTGTTCCACTGGTTCCTCTGGTTCCACCGGTTCCATTGGTTCCTCTGGTTCCCATGGTTCCACTGGTTCCTCTGGTTCCTCTGGTTCCTTGGTTTCTCTGGTTCCTCTGGTTCCTTGGTTTCTCTGGTTCCTCCGGTTCCACTTGTTCCTTTGGTTCCTCCGGTTCCACTGGTTTCTCTAGTTCCTCCGGTTCCTTGGTTCCTCTGGTTCCTCCAGTTCCCCTGGTTCCACTGGTTCCTCTGGTTCCACTGGTTTCTCCGGTTCCTCCGGTTCCACTAGTTTCCACTGGTTCCTCTGTTTCCATTAGTTCCTCTTGTTCCTCTGGTTCCTCCGGTTCCACTGGTTTCTCTGGTTCCTCCGGTTCCTTGGTTCCTCTGGTTCCTCTGGTTCCACTGGTTCCCTGGTTCCACTGGTTCCTCTGGTTCCACTAGTTCCTCTGGTTCCACTAGTTCCACTGGTTCCTCTGGTTCCCCTGGTTCCCTGGTTCCACTAGTTCCTCTGGTTCCACTAGTTCCTCTGGTTCCACTAGTTCCTCTGGTTCCACTAGTTCCACTGGTTCCTCTGGTTCCCCTGGTTCCCTGGTTCCACTGGTTCCTCTGGTTCCACTAGTTCCTCTGGTTCCACTAGTTCCTCTGGTTCCACTAGTTTCCACTGGTTCCACTGGTTTCTACGGTTCCTCCGGTTCCTCTGGTTCCTCTGGTTCCTCTGGTTCCTCTGGTTCCACTAGTTTCCACTGGTTCCTCTGGTTCCACTGGTTCCACTAGTTCCTCTGGTTCCACTAGTTCCTCTGGTTCCTCTGGTTTCTCTGGTTCCTCTGGTTCATTCCTCTGGTTCCCTGGTTTCTCTGGTTCCACTGGTTCCTTGGTTCCTCCGGTTCCCCTGGTTCCACTAGTTTCCACTGGTTCCTGTGGTTCCACTGGTTCCACTGGTTCCTCCGGTTCCACTGGTTTCTCTGGTTCCTCTGGTTCATTCCTCTGGTTCCCTGGTTCCACTGGTTCCACTAGTTTCCACTGGTTCCTCTGGTTCCACTGGTTCCTCTTGTTCCTCTGGTTCCACTGGTTCCCCTGGTTTCTCTGGTTCCTCCAGTTCCTTGGTTCCTCCGGTTCCTTGGTTCCTCTGGTTCCTCTGGTTCCACTAGTTTCCACTGGTTCCTCTGGTTCCACTAGTTTCCACTGGTTCCTCTGGTTCCACTAGTTTCCACTTGTTCCTCCGGTTCCACTGGTTCCACTAGTTTCCACTTGTTCCTCCGGTTCCACTGGTTCCACTAGTTTCCACTGGTTCCTCCGGTTCCACTGGTTCCACTAGTTTCCACTGGTTCCTCTTGTTCCTCTGGTTCCACTGGTTCCACTGGTTCCTGGTTCCTCCGGTTCCACTGGTTTCTCTGGTTCCTCTGGTTCATTCCTCTGGTTCCCTGGTTTCTCGGGTTCCACTGGTTCCTCTAGTTCCCCTGCTTCCACTGGTTCCACCTGTTCCCCCTGGTCCTCTAGTTACCTACCTTACTGTGATTTCTTGGATTACTATGGTTCCTTGAGTTACTGGTCTCTGCATGCAGTTTCTTGGTTGAATGCACTGTATTTGCTGAGAGATACCTCACAGGCACACCAGCCTTGACAACAATTCTGGTGGTCACTGCATTACAAAAACAAAGATCCTGCAGCCATGCACCCATGCAGGTCACTTCACATAATTACGACCAGCGTACCATAAGTGCAACAACAAAAAAGTTTAGTAACCCTGCATTTATTTCTCCAGAACTGACAATTTTACTATAGAAAATTGTGTTGCTTTTGCGCAAGTGTCCATTGGCTTTAATCGGATTAGTGACTACTCCCGTTTTGCCTACTCTACTAAAAATGAAATTATGATTTGCCAGAAAGCTCATCCCAATGTATGTAAACTGGTTGAATTTTTTAAACAGGAGCAAGCACACACAGAAGTTTTGATTGATCAGCTTGTAACTAGTTCCCAGCCACCATAAAGTGTTGTAGTAACTAAAAAATACTCTTTGCTTTGCTTAGAAACTGTTTTTAGTTGAGTAGGCGAAATGGCACATTTTTAGCAGGCAAAATGGGAGTAGGCAAAATAAGATTTGTTCCAAAATTTCTTTTAATGCGTGAGGCTCTCATGGTGGTAGGTATGGTGGTCAGACGGATCATAGTTTGTATAAAACAACTTTCACATTCCAAAGGGGGAATTGGTTGAGGTGTATAAAGTAACACAACTAACCTTGCAGTATGGCAATGAGGTTATAACATGTTGCACTGTTGATACATGTAACAAATACATCAAGCAGTTATAATCACACCTCCCTGTAAAATGATTAGTAACCTGTGACCTTAATTATTGACACTCTGTATTACTATCAGTTATCTTGTGTAATGCAAGACACCAGTCTGCTTCATGTGTGGCATAACAGCTGCAACTCCAGAAAACAAGTTTATGTGGATGTATATTTACATGATGTTATTAAGAGGTCCATTACAGTTTTTCACGTGGAGTTTTTGCGAAACAGTTGACAAGATGAAGTCTTCAAGTGTAGCAGTGTGCGTCTTTTTTTCCTTACTTGTGACTAGTAGCCTTGCTGTGATACCAACGGTGTGGAGTGACTACATTGCCACAGTGTGTAGGACATTTGAGGTTTCACCAACAAGCAGTGTAGTCCAGAGTCAGGTGCAGATATGTGCAACAACTACTGGAGTGCAGAATCCTCTATTGCATTTAATGCCACACATCATCATATGGGCTCCAGGAGAACAGTTTCCTCACTTATTTCCCAATGGACTGAAATGTCCTAAATGCCACAATGAAAATGCTGATGAAAGTAGCCCTCTATGTGCTGTTGGGTGGAGGGATGGGAGAGGACCAGCCCGTTCAGAACCCAGAAAGATTCATGGAACTGATGGTGTCGTTTTGTTGGTTGGTAGGGTGTATAAGTGCACCAAACAAGGTCATGAAATCTTGAGTTACAATGCTGGGTTACTGCAACAAATTCCAACCGCTTACTTGGTACCATTCCAACTTTGGCACCGAACTGGTTTCACACCTGACTTAATGATGCTGATTGAATCCCTGGTTACAGCAGGCGTGAGTTTGTCTGGAATTAGGGATATGCTTTTCAGAAAGAGATGCCTTCACTACAACACAGTCAAGTCAAGGTTTTCTACCCTGCGTAACATGCTCTTGCCCCATGACATTTCACAAGTACCGTTTCCAACTTTTGATGAGTGGAGTGCATACTTTCCATCGCTAGTACCTTCTAGACATGCCATATCTGCGTGCTTTCTGGCCAGCTTCTGGAAAAAAGCACACCTGTACAAACTTCACATGCAAAGAGTAAGCACCGACAACCAAGATGGATGGCTTAGCTGTGATCATACCTTTAAGTCAGCAGGTGAGTACTTCATATAACTACAGCTAATGTGTATACTCATGGTCAACCTATGGTGTAAAATTTTGATTTGCAGTAAGTCAAATGGTCTCATGTCCAGAGTATTGTAAGGAGGGTCTGGGCACCAGACTATAAGACCAACATTGTTGTATTCTGGTAGGTAGTTTAAAAACAATTGTTTAAAAAATTGATTTCCTCAAACCCTGTGTTGTCTGTTTGCAGCAAACATTGGATTATCTCGTGATATGGATTCCAGATGGATCACCCAATATGGTGCACTCTTTTGTGTATTAAACCATGTTGGACAAGTAGTTAGTTGGCGCTTGACGTCAAAGCTAACTTTTGAGAATGTTCTAGAACAGCTCATGATGCTGAAATGTCGATTAGATCAACAAGGATCACAGTTGAAAGAATTCTATATAGACAATTGCTGCACCTGGCGTAAGAAATTACAGCAAGTGTTTGGCCCACATCTACTTGTTTATCTAGACATATTTCATGCAGTGAAAAGGGTCAGTGAGAAAATACCTAAGCGACACACACTACGGTCACCATGTATGCAGGAATTCAAAATGGTATTTCGCGACCCAACGGATGTTGGTCCAGAAAGGACCAAACCTACGCCAAATGTCCAGGTCTTAAAAAATAACTTAGATTCATTTACACACCGATGGAAGGATGCTGCTTTCAATGGTGTGAAGGTGTTGAGTGCAGCTGCCCTGAGTGAACTAAACAAATTACGTAAGCACATGGAAAAAGGGTGCCTGTCTGGCATAAAACCTGGCCGGGGAACTAATAGAAACGAAGGATTACATAAAAATCTTAACAAAATAATGGGATCCTCACGGTATGGAGTTGAGCTGTCATATGCGTTACTTACAGAATGTTTTTACCAAAATAACGAAAGGATTCAAGCCAAAGTTGAAAGTAGATGCGAATTTCCCATAGAACAACATTCTACCATTCTTGAATCCCTTCCTGATTCAGGAGAAAGTTTTGGACTAGCGTTCTCATCCCCACATCCAATACAAGCTGCTGGTACAGGTTCTACAACATTGCTCAAACTTGACTGGAAAAGTAATTCTTATGCAGATTTTGTTAAAAGGATAACTGACACATCTTATCCACAATGTACCGTTAACAGCCAGATGGACTATGATAGTAATGACGATGATGTAATATCCCCACCATGTGAACCACTGTCTGGGGATGAAAACAGTGGAGACGAAGGGACCACGACAATCCCCATATCAACAGTTAAGAAAATTCTGTTGAGGGCTTTACAGATGCTCTTTGCCCACAAACACTTATCTAGTTGTGCAAAAACTGCTCAATTGAAGGCCCATGATCTACCGTTCATGAATCTGATAGTTAGCAATCTCAATCCTTGTGATTTCTCCACAACTGCACACACCTATGATGCATCCGTTCATGAGCAACGCCTACAAAATGTGTTAGGATCTTGGAACTTCAAAAGAATTCCGGTGACAGGTGATGGCAACTGCCTATTCTATGCGATAGCATTCAGCTTGCTACAGCTGATGCAATCTGGAGGTCTGCCATCTCACGTTGTCCAAATACTTCACATTGTACAAGACATGACAATCAATCAACTTGCAAAACAACTACGAACAGCAGTTGTTGGAGAGTGGTTGGGGGAGAACAGTGCACACTACGAATCATTTTTGACCCATTCTCAGTTACAGCAAGAGGCACAGATGTTTACAGAGAGTGGCCATTTTTCTGGTGAATTAGGCGATCTTGTCCTAAGTGCATTGGCAAACCTTCTTCACACACCCATTGTTGTATTTACCTCGGCTGAAAACATGCCTGTTGTTGTAATTCAGCCAACAACTTGCCCCGAAATGGAAATAGTCGACATGGACCCAATATACGTAGCTTATCTGCAATATGGGCCAGGACACTATGATGCTGTTGTGTGGGTAGAACCTGAAGACAGTGGTGAAGATGATTCGTCACAGCATGAAATGTGCACATGTGGGAGAAATCCTACCAAAAGCTTACCTTGTGCCATGGCATTGAATAGGTATACAACAAAATGCCCATGTTATAAATCAGGAAGGGGGTGCACAGAATCATGCAAATGCAAAGGATGTAAAAATCCACATGGGCAAAAGCCCAAGATTAATAGGCCAAAGACAGGCCAAAAACGCTCCAGGGAGAGATATGACACCCATGAATATGAACTTAGGGGCAGGAAGACAGCCAAATTTATGCATCAAGTTGGCGAAGACATGACCACTGGAACCATCAGCACACTGGAATTTCTTGTGATCAGCAGCATTATTCAATCACAGTACCCTGATTGTGCTGACTGGACTCAAGTCAATACCATTGAGGCAGGTGTTATTCATAGTGCATTTCAGGCAATAGTAGCTATGAGTATCACACTTGGTCTAAACTTGCCACTCTTCTCACGTTGTATTGAGGAAATACAAAAGACTATCAAAAGATACAGTATTTTGTATGAACTTTTTTTTAGGCTGCACCAAAACTGAATAACACTATTATAGCTAATCCGCACAGTTATTACCTTAACCCTTCATCACCACTTTACCACTGCTGTTCTAAGTGTATATATATATATTGAGCAAGTTGTCTATGTTTGTGTATATAAGTATTGTTAGAAGACATCTTCTCTTTTGGGCTGCTGTTCACATGGTTTGTAACATTCAAGTATCTCTCCCATTTGTGGTAGCAGCCTTCCTCAGTTATAAGAAAGGCCCTTCACGTAAGTTGTTCTGAGGGCTTCGGCAATGCTCTTGAAAATTTGTAGTTAGAAATATGACCTGTTAACATACCACAGTTAAACTTACAAGGCTACTAACAAAAGGAAGTATAGACTGGATGGATAGAGTTTCTTTAGACATGCATATCTGCATTCTTTCCAGCTTGTAGAAGAGGGTATACACATAATGGACACAACAGATTGCTTACCTATTTTAAGTCCACAGGTGAGTTGTTGTTGTACACTACCATTATTTGATATAGTATACATAGCTCTTCATCAAAACAGGCAATCTAATTACTGTGATTTATATACCTGTATTGACTTTTGGGTCCACAAAAACAAGAAACTTCCGTTTACGCAAGCTTATTGTTTCCAGCGCTGTAGCGCCGCTAGCAGTTGCATTGTTTCATACCTGGGGTTTTGGCAGAGTATAGCCAATGCATGACAGCAACAATGAAACAAAGGCAGAAAGCTAGACAAAGTGGAGCGAAAAAGCAGAAAAGCAGGAGCTCGAAGTGGGGTCCGATGACAGTGGTGAGGCGAAAAACTGCTGCTGGCCACATTAGGCAACATCAGAACATCTTTTTTTGGGCTGCAAAATACCCTGGGGTCCACGTCCCGCAGCCTGGGATCAGGAATGCCTTCGCCTGCGAGCGAAGGCCTTTCTGATGCTGACTGGGGTATACAAACACATAATTATGCACCTTTCGTTTAAAACCTTCCTAACCCCAAGAATTAACAGGTTACCTTGTATGAGTGGTTGTGCATATGTGTTCAAACTTTCTAACCAAAATCTGACCGTCCAAGCAGCCATGAGTGATGAGCGATACGTCAGATGCAGTTAGCGTATTCAAGAAATTGTAAGTTCTTAAACAGCTGTGTTACAGTCTTGTTCCAGAGGGTTGCCCATGCATATGTTGCATTTCATGAGAATAGTTCATTCCCACAAGTTGTGTTGGTTAACTTCATTTTACTAAAAGCTGCCTGTTGTCTGTCCTACAGCAAACCACAGTTGGTGGTAGAGGTTAAGTGGACGAAAGCTTGTGTGCTTTCCCAAATGGTATAAAGGAAATTTATTCAATTTTGCTGAATGTCCTCTGAACATCTACAAAAGGTAACATATTTATTATCTCTCCATCATCATCACTCCTACCCTCTCGTCACTCCTTTTGCCAGAACTTCCTTATATCAATCATCTTTTTTTATCAGCTGTACTCATCTATGGAATTGTTTATCTGACAGTATTGTCTGTGTTCCCACAACCTCTTCATTTAAGCGCAAGACCTTTTATTTTTGCTTACTGCAATAATTTGTTTACTAGTCTGGTGCCCACACCACCCTACCACGAGGTGCTCTGGGCACTAGCATAGATAATAGTCATGATTGATTATCAATAGCACTAGACTACGCTGTGTGAGGTAGCCTCGTTCCCAGACTCCTCTGCTCCGGAATGCGAAATGGAAGTTGTACAGGCGGAGAGCTCCACGCGTGTACATTTCGCGTTCCGGGGAGCCTGGGAACGAAGCTATTGATAAAGGGAGGTCAGAACTGAATGGCCTGCGTTCTGGGTTTGGCCAAGCCAGCTAGAGATACTGTCTGCTGTCATGGATAAAGTTAGGGTTAGAGATATTAATAATATATCGGTATATCAAGAAGCAACATAATGAAGGAAGTAAATATAAAGTTTCACAGAGAACTAATAAATGTCCGTTCCCTTGCAGATTCTTTTTGCAAATGGTGGCACCTCTCCCCTTGACCTTGTGAGGTATCTTCTCTTGGGAGTTTGCTGAACTGTCATGGGGAATTGAGCTGGAGCATGAGGTGTTTGGGGTGACGGCAGTGGGTCCTGATCTGCCATGGCCAACTGAGCTGCTGCACTAGGTGTTAGGGGGGAAGGCATTCGATCAAGATTACCCTGCAATGGCTTCTGTGAATCACAATCTGCTGGGTGTGAATGAGCTGGACTAGGAAGTGCTGATGGTGATGGTGTTGGATGGAGATAGTCCTGGGGCACCTTAACTGGGTGGTCATCTTCCAAGGATGGCTGAGGTGGACTGTGTGGTGTTGTCCGTGATTGAAATTGATAGTCTTGAGGTTTCTTCAATGGACTGTACTCTTCCAGGAGAGATGGACTTGGAGGTAATTGAGCACTTGTAGATGAGTGAGTTGTTGGAGACATACCTATTGTGTAAAAACATACTGGGCGGTAAGAAGTGTCGATAGCTTTGAAATATCCATAAATGATAAACATGTATGTACTTATTAATGTGTTTGTATATACGTAGTCTTAATTGTGTCACTCAAGTGGAAAGAAACTGGCTTCCAAGCATGCCTTGTTAACTCGAGGTACCCATAAGAAAAAGAGTATTTTAAATTTCAATACCTGATGTGTTTGTACCTTCTTCATCTGTCTCTTTAGGTACTGATTGATTGGTCACTGCAAGCATTGTTGAAGAAAATATATGAATTGGGAGTATAAGAAATGTGATTGTGAGCTTACCACTCTTTAGCTGCAGCTGCATGTCTTTTGGGAGGCTGCTTAGCTTCACAGCACAACACTTCCGTTTGATAGCCGTTTTCCCCCTCAGGATGTTTGTGGTGTCAGATGTTGGGAGTAGAAAGTCTCGTGAAATGTTTTTGTGCACCCCAAACCCACCAGCCTCTATTGAAGCTTTTATCTTCGTGATCGAGAAGGAAAGTTGTTTGGCAACATCTTCTAAGACAATGGCGACAACTTCCTCGGTTCCCACCAAAGTATTTGTTCGCATGTACTGCAAGACCTACATGAAAACAAAGCACAAACACAACAGGTGAGTGAGTGACTTAACAACAGGTATATGGTGACCACTCAGTATTTAGGACCATTGTACGTACTCATTCTAGTAAGTAGCCTAGCTATTAATATATTATACTAGTTCACTAGCCTCTTTCCGTGGTTTCTTTTCTGAAAATTGCAGAGCCTCTTCAACCATCTTTAATACCACTTCATAAGAACAACCAGCTCGCTGCCGAGGGTTTGAAGAAGCAGAGTCTTGGATGTTCTGAATAATGTCGCAGAAGGTGATGTCAATACTGGAGCCTGCCTCCAAAAGTAGCTGCAATTGGAAAGTACCATACATAAATAGCTGAAAAACTAGCTGCTACAAAATAAACCAATTTCTATACAAGCAAGGTTGAAGTGTAATTTCAACTAACAATTGACCCTACAAAACATCTATCTTCAGATGATACGGGGATATACTGAAGGTGTGTATTGGTTTTACCAACAATTGATTTCCATGTTTTTTCGGGGGAATGTCAGGCAAGCACAAGTAGTCAATACCAGGCTGTTTTTCCCCCCCACAACCTTGAAACGAAGCTAAGCTGAGACCATATGCATGTACATGCATTTCACTCAATAACATTGCAGTACCTTTTTCACAAAAAACAATAGAAGTGCCCAGTTTTGCAGGTTCCTCCCCTGAAACACCCCTCGAAGTTTTTCCTTGATGTCCAACACTTCCTGTTTTCCCTCTGCAGATACAACTGCTTTCCTCTGCAGGATTGACCAGCCAACCATCGAGGACATAGTTCCAGTGGAAATGATGTCCTCAAACTCAGTGTACGTCTCCTCCTCTTCTTCATTTGCTGGGCCTATTGTTGGTTCTCTGAATTGGATGACTGTAGTTCGACTCAGAACCCTGTGAAGGAATGGAGACGGGATAACAATGATTGAAGTAACATCCTGAAACAAGGTAATGAAATGCCGTAGCCAAGCCCTGATAACAGCACTTTATCTGATCACTGTGAGAGCTTATCATGCAGAGATTCTAATTAACAAGCAGGAAAGTGATGGAGGTGTAAGTGCCACTTACCTTTGATCACTATTAAGGGAGAAGTTGGTTGCTATCATTGGTATAGAATTAGGTTTGAGGGAGCCTTTGCGGAGGTTTGCTGTTTTGCAGCCATTGTACAAGTCGACAATAAGATCATTGATGTCAAGTGCAGACCCACTTCTCGATCGTGGTGGATCATCTATTGCGAAAGGCAGAGAGGATATTGCCGCTCTTTCTAGGAAGAAGGCATTCGTACCCTTGACATACATAGCTGAGGACTGTGAACCTGTAAGAAATAGAAACACTGAAGCAGTAGTCTATATATTTATGTATGTTGTATGTAGCACCTCACCAGTCAATGAAAGGGCTGCCTTGATTGCTGTTGTCTTTCCTGTCTCAGCTGGCCCATGAGAGACGAGAATAGGGCAGCCAGCATAAGCTTGGGTCAAGGTCTTGTAGTGAAGTGACATCACCCCACCAGCGATAACCAAAACTGAGCTGATGAAGTTGTGTTTCTGGACAATTTTCATCACAGATAGCAACCGAACAAGTGGGGATGCCGAGACAAGTGAGCTGTACAATGGAAGATTTATTGCTGGGAGAAGATCATTGGAAGGGACATTCCCGATTTCTCCCAGCAATGATCGGTCAAGCCATATGTACGTTGACTGGTTGGTGATGATTATCTGCCCATCTCCATCAATCTATACGAATAAATCATACAAAGCAATCATGGCATCAAAAATGTGATAATCAAGTACACAACCACCCAATGTGAAATGTGAATTTTTAACATCCACTAAACTGCACTCCAAGATGCTCCTAAATGTGCTGCAGATTTTAACTGCTCTTTACCACACAGAACTTCATCAGTAGGCTTGCAATTAACAGCTACTCAGCTAAAAAAACTAGTTATTACAAGGCTTCTTCAAAACAAGATAAGTAAGTAGTCTATTGTGAATTTCTTTACGCATGTTTTCCTCAGGATTAAGTACTAATACCCAGTGTGTTTGCACCAAAAAGTGCTTTGGAAGTACTTGGTTACAACATCTGACTGAAATTCAGAAAACATAGCTTTGAATCCTGGCTTGATTTCAATGTGGTTTATAACCATCATCTAACTCTGCAAATCAAACTCAACCCTATTTAAGTTTATGTTAGAGCTACAATACTGCAACACAAACCTGCAAGTCCTTTCCCAGGACCCACACACTATCACAAGGCTGCTGCCCAATTATGCAAGCAGCTGTCCGGATTGGCATATCTGGCTTGTTGCTTTTCAAATGCAGGATCAAGGCAGAAAACTGGATGTCATTCATGGCCAGGGACATTCCTCCACTTCCAAAAGAACTGTTTATTTGGCACATGAATTTAGTTTTGCAGGATGCAGATTCCATGGAGAAGAAACATTGGCTGCATGTGACACAAGAGTGTACACCATTCCTCAACTAATAGTTCTGCTGATGCATAGATTATTTCACAATTTTCCCACATAGGTACACTTCATTCTAAGATAAAACCACACAGTTTAAGTGACAAGCAACATAGGGTTGCCAATTGCATGTAGTTTATGAGACAAACAGCGAATGCACAATGCAAATTTTAGCTCCTGTTTTTTTTTTTAATATGACAAGGAGTCGAAGCATGTGCTACAGATATGCTTACTTTGTCTTCCCATCAACTGCCCTTTTAACCACAGCAAGATAACCAGTGTGGGCCCCAGCCTCCACCAGTGCCTTCAAGGCAATTGCAAAATCGCCCTTTGACTCTGACCGAGAACCATTCTTAAGTAGGCCTACTGAGGGAGTGTCCCAGTCAATGAAGAAGGAAGTCTGTAAGTAGAGAAGTTGCTGTTCTGTTTCAGCAGCTATATGCAACTATGCTTTCAATTAGGTGATACACAAGGAACCATAGGAACTGGGAACATGGGAAACCAGTGCAACCAGTTATAGTCTACTTGTTAATGCAGTATAAGATATTGCGTGGTATAGATGTAGCATGTTACTGTTTTACATTTATCTATGAGTCAATGAGTGCCCTGGTGTCCACTTAGTACCAACGCGAGTGCTGCTGTTGCGGTCAAAGCGTCAAAGCGGTGCTGAATATAGACCGCGTATGGCAGTATATAGGTCGGTTGTAAGCGCTCACCCGCCGATGCTCCGTAGGTAGATAGTTAATTTCGAGATGCAGTATAGCTATGCTACCTTTAATTGGTACGCCCACCCAGACTGGATTTTAGGGCGCTTGAAATCAAACATATATCAATACCTTCTCGCGAACCGTAATATAATGTAAAATGTAAAATTACTTATATCTTACATTGCTCTGGCTCTGGGATGAAGGTGTAGTAGAACCATTTCCACACACATCAGAGGACTGCGGACCGCAGACAAGGTAAACCATGTAAACAATAATAAACTAAAAGGTTTCAATCCGTCCCTTCCCTACTCTCGAAGACTAAAGCACTGAAGGTCTGCAGGATTGCGAAACATTTTAGTGAAGCTAACAGTGTACCAAGATATAGTAATACAACATTATGCGCAAACAACCATACAGCTTTTGGTTAAAGGAGTATGCATATTTATATACCATGTTGCAGTTGTAAGGAGGAGCGATGTACGCGGAATCCCCGGGTACAAGATTTCTGATGCTGCCGCCTAAGACCACCACTTTTCAGTCTTCAACACTCAAAGAGAACGATGCACTGAATCGGCCGTGTCTGGATTGTGCTGCATACTTATACTTGCGCCGAGAGTGCTAGTGCGTACGGCAGGCCGTCCAATTAGTGCGCGGGGCGGGCGGTTCTCTAACGTCCAATTAGTGCGCGGGGCGGGCGGTTCTCTAACATATGTACATGCATGTTAATGCACACACTCATACAAACCATCTATAATACCGAGTCCAAGCAAAAAAACAAACATTTTGAAGTCAAAAAAAAGTAGCTTAAAGAGCAGCCTTAGACAATTGAACCATATGCATATTGCCTGGGTTACCTATAGTTTACCCCAAGATATGGCTTTCCAAACTGAAATACTTTACCCACTTTTTAAAACAAAATTCAATGGAAAGGGTGGCACCGCGCAACATCGTCAAGTACATACAACACCTCATCCAGTTTTAAATTTTCTGGGGATCAATATGATTCTTGTGCTATGATATCCTAGCCTTTTTTGGAGCACAACAGCTCACAGCAGTGGTATCAGTGCATATTATGTTAGACTTTTAAAGTTTGTTTTTATCACTTACAGTATCGGTAAATTGTACGTAGCTAACATTTCCAGGCCTGAAACAGCTAATACTTGACCAAAGTAGACAAAATTGGTATCAAACAGTTCCATTTGGTGTGTACATTCATAATCTGATGTTTGTTTTCATTTTGGTGTAAGTGTTCTGAAATTAGTCTAGGTGCGGTTGTGTTTTTACCACTTATAGTATCGGTCACTTGTAACTAACGTTTCCAGGCATGAAACAGCTAATACTTGACCAAAGTAGACAAAATTGGTATCAAACAGTTCCATTTGGTGTGTACATTCATAATCTGATGTTTGTTTTCAGTCTTTAGGAAGTATATTACTAAAATAGGTAACACATATCATGTATTAAGTTGGCTAGTAAGGGTAACTCTTGTGAAGGAGTAAATTGAACTCCCCAAGGTGTTAGTCACTATGATGAAGGAGTTAATTGTCGATAAGAGGAGTTCCAGGAACTCCTTATTTTTAAGAGTGTGTTTCCATGGCAACCTATGTGTTAAACTACAGGTAACATCAGAATGACAAGAAGCAGTTAATACACATTACAAAGCTACATTAACAAAGCAAAATAAATGAGGTTAATTCATGTGAGGAAAGAGGCAGCTTGAGTTGTTCACGCGTAGTAATACAAAGTGCACTTACCTATGGTGCTTGCAGTTACAAGAGCAGTGCTAGTAATCATTTGAAACATTCACATCTCAAATAAAAGTAGTGGACTTAGGAAATGATAATTTTTGCCATTGTGACATTGAAAATTAATGTGGAAACTTTGAACAGCCCCCCATTCCTACTCCAGTTAACATGATATGAACACATGTAAACCAGTAATTATCTTCTTTGGATTTACAAAATGGACAGAAAACTGACTCCACTCTTGTTGTCTACATGGATGAGGTTGAGAGTGTAATTAAAATGAGGAGTTGATTTGCATTAGATAATTAATTATCTTTACCACTAATGTCACTGCTATCAACATCCACATATTATTAGGCATTAAATACATGTGTAGTCCAATTGTGTGTTAAGATAGCAGCTGGAGTAGAGAACATCACTGGCTAGCAGCTAATGACATACCACAACTTAACAAATGGAAAGTAACACTGAGACTAGACTTGGCGCTGCCTTATACCCCCCTCCCACCCTCATTTTGCTGAATCCAAAATTTGCCTACCCCAACCCACACGTTCTATCTGAGTAACACGTTGCTTGCTCTGGAGTAACCAGTTGATTACTTCATTAGAATGAGTGATTTGAATTTCTCAATCTCTGACTGAAACTGTTAAAAAGTTAATTGTTGAACCACTACTGGTTTGTGTATACATGTAGAGATGACACCAATTTGTGGCATTCTCCTGCCACCCCCTTATCATCACAGAACAAACCAGTACCTATGTATGTGCTAGAAACTATGTAAACACTAAATGAATATTGAGACAATAGTGTGCACAGAGCATAGCTGCACAAGTGGTTGCCTTGTTAAAACACTTTAGAGATGCCATACAGATGTTACAAACTTAGTAAGTGCCCAGCACAATCATCCTGTTTGCACTTATTGAAGCCCAAGAGTTCTCACAGTGATACATCTTTCCAAAAACTGCATTTTCTCTAGTTCTTCTGCTGATTCTGCATGCATTGAATGTTATTCTTGCTTTCAGTAAGCGATAGCTTGAGAAAACAGCAGACTGAGAAACAAATTGTATCAATAAGTAACTCGGGGTACAAAAGATGCAATTTCAAAAAACCACACTGAACCTTGGGGATAAATTTACTGGTCTAGTAAACGCTAGACCAGTAGAGAGTAAGTTACTTTGTTAATAATACCACTCTCACATTGTGTGGACTGTTGCACATGCATCCGTTACACATTGAGGTCGTTTATAGTGCAGTACTGGAACTCTTGAAGGACAACTGGTGAGGTAGTGTAGGACTGGAACTTTTACAGGACAACTGATGAGGTAGTATAATTCTAAAACTCTTGCAGGAGGACATGTGAGGTAGCATGGGAGATGGTGACTCATGCAGGACAAATGGTTAGGTAGTGTGGGAAGTGCAAACTCGTGGAGGACAACTAGTGAGTTAGTGTATATAAGATTTGGAACTCTGAGCACAGGTGCACGGGGGTTGCATGGCTGATCTGGAACGTGCCTGAGACTAGGTAGTAGAGCAAGAGTACTACTCACCAACTCTCAAAAGACTTAAGCTCTTCCTCAGCAGCTCCTCACCTAGTCTCACAACTCTTGCAGAAGTGCGCATGCTTCACGTGAATGGTTCAAAGTTTTTTGTTTGTTTTTTCAAAAATTTTAATATTGGGGGCTTCTCTTTTTTTTTTTTTCCTTTTTTTTGCCAGAGCCTATTGCCGGAGCCTGGTAAACACTCAACCACAATGCAACCAATGGTGATTGTTAGGGAATGGGTGAGATGGTGAATGAGATAGTGGGATGAATGGGTTGATTTTTCAGAATAGTGAGATGAGATGATGGGGTGAAGTTTTTCAGTACGAGATGTGAGAAATGCTGTCAATACATTCACAGCTGTTGTCAATTAATCTGAGTTCACTCAAGTCATCAGTTGCTTGTGATGACTCTAAACAAAAACACAGACAAATCGGCAACTTCAGGAAGCAAGTGAGCACATCCATAGTTTTTAGGTCATAAGTTGTCTTCAGATCAAGGCAACAGTAAGAGACTCCAGAACACATCAGCAAGTGACAACTAGCAACCGTTTTGTACCTCTGGAACAATGACTGCCAGTGTATGCAGCCAGCAGGAGTTCAGATTGGAAGACAGTCAGTTGCGAGAAACAGCAAGAGAATCTAGAACACATCAACCATCAACCGTCCGCACCTTTGGAGCATGATCGGTAGCACATGTGATGACTGCTGCAGCCAGTGAGAAATCAGATCTGAATATCTTCAGTTGCAAGATGTCTGTCTAGCACGACAGCAACATGATGGGGATGATGGTGATTTTGTTTTTCAATATGATTACAAAGACAAGGGTAACTATTTATGACATAGTGCCCTATGAATAGCATTACAGTGAAAATGAAACTGCTAGTAAAGTGGTTGGGACCAGGAATGGCTCAAGGTGTAGCATTTCTTTTTTTGCCCCATCTTTTCTCTTTTTCACAGAATGCACAATACAATTCAGGAGAGGGCATAATATGCATGCATATAGTTGGCGGCAAAATGAGTTGAGAGAGAAAGAGAGACTGATACAAGTTGAGTTGAGAGAGAGAGAGAGAGAGAGAGAGAGAGAGAGAGAGAGAGAGAGAGAGAGAGAGAGAGAGACTCTGTCCTCTTCCTTGCACATGGTCTCATGTACTTGTACTCGTCCCATGCTGCCTATTTAGGTACAAAACACCAAACCAGTGGAACCAGTAGAACTAGAGGAACCAGAGAAACCAGAGGAACCAGAGGAATCTGTTGAATCAGTGGAACCAGGGGAACCAGAGGAACCAGAGAAACCAAAGGAATCAGTGGAATCGGTGGAACCAGGGGAACCAAAGGAACCAAAGGAACCAGAGGAACAAGAGGAACCAGTGGAACTAGAGGAATGAGAGGAACCAGTGGAACCAGTGGAACTAGAGGAACCAGTGGAACCAGAGGAACCAGTGGAACCAGTGGAACCAGAGGAACCAGAGGAACCAAGGAACCGGAGGAACCAAGGAACCGGAGGAACCAGAGAAACCAGAGGAACCAGTGGAACCAGAGGAACCAGTGGAACCAGAGGAACCAGTGGAAACTAGTGGAACCAGTGGAACCAGTGGAACCGGAGGAACCGGAGAAACCAGAGGAACCAGTGGAACCGGAGGAACTAATGGAACCAGAGGAACCAGTGGAACCAGAGGAACCAGGGGAACTAGAGGAACCAGTGGAACCAGTGGAACCAGAGGAACCAGTGGGACTAGAGGAACCAGTGGAACCAGTGGAACCAGGGAACCAGGGGAACCGGAGGAACCAGGGGAACTAGTGGAACCAGAGGAACCAGAGGAACCGGAGGAACCGGAGAAACCAGAGGAACCAAGGAACCAGAGGAACCAGTGGAACCAGAGGAACCAGTGGAACCAGAGGAACCAGTGGAAACTAGTGGAACCAGTGGAACCAGTGGAACCGGAGGAACCGGAGAAACCAGAGGAACCAGTGGAACCGGAGGAACTAATGGAACCAGAGGAACCAGTGGAACCAGAGGAACCAGGGGAACTAGAGGAACCAGTGGAACCAGTGGAACCAGAGGAACCAGTGGGACTAGAGGAACCAGTGGAACCAGTGGAACCAGGGAACCAGGGGAACCGGAGGAACCAGGGGAACTAGTGGAACCAGAGGAACCAGAGGAACCGGAGGAACCGGAGAAACCAGAGGAACCAAGGAACCAGAGGAACCAGTGGAACCAGTGGAACCAGAGGAACCAGTGGAACAAGTGGAAACTAGTGGAACCAGAGGAACCAGAGGAACCAGTGGAACCAGAGGAACCAGTGGAACCAGAGGAACCGGAGAAACCAGTGGAACCAGAGGAACCAGTGGAACCAGAGGAACCAGTGGAACCAGAGGAACCAGTGGAACCAGGGGAACCGGAGGAACCAGTGGAAACTAGTGGAACCAGTGGAACCAGAGGAACCAGTGGAACCAGAGGAACCAGTGGAACCAGTGGAAACTAGTGGAACCAGAGGAACCGGAGGAACCAAGGAACCGGAAGAACCAGAGGAACCAGTGGAACCGGAGGAACCGGAGAAACTAGTGGAACCAGAGGAACCAGTGGAACCAGTGGAAACTAGTGGAACCAGAGGAACCAGAGGAACAAGTGGAACCGGAGGAACCAGAGAAACCAAGGAACCAGAGGAACCAGAGGAAACTAGTGGAACCAGAGAAACCAGTGGAACCGGAGGAACCAAAGGAACAAGTGGAACCGGAGGAACCATGGGAACCAAGGAACCAGAGGAACCAGAGAAACCAGTGGAACCAGTGGAACCAGAGGAACCAGTGGAACCAGAGGAACCAGTGGAACCAGAGGAACCGGTGGAAACCAGAGAAACCAGAGAAACCAAGGAACCAGTGGAAACTAGTGGAACTAGAGGAACCAGTGGAACCATTACAATACTAGTTACTCATGATTAAGTAATGCATTATGTAAACATTACGTCATTTCAGGACTTGCTATATGTGCCATCTGCCGCTTCTTCGGGTCCAATTAACATGTCTGGATCCAGTTCCATCTTCGATCCGCGCGCGCAATGCGCAAGGAATAAACATTACAAATTGTGATGTCACCACATGGAGTTGGGTGAACTTAGTGAACCCCGTCACGCAATGTTCGAACGGAACTGAAATCTACAGTAATGTACCAGGCTCTCCCCCTCATTAGCGGGGAGAGGCTGGGAACGAGGCTATCCTTCGCTTATCTGATCTGGTCCAGTCAAGCCAAGTTTTGGGGACAGTGCATACAGGTGAGCTTAGCACACTCCATGTTGCTAATTAAACCAGTAACGTGAAGTTTCAAGAGAGAAGGGAAACGTACCTAGGGTTTAACCGAGCGAGTATAACATGTCGGATGCATGTAGCTACATGTGTGATGGCTGAACGTCGAAACGTACCAGGATTCTCGCTCGGCTTTTAGCGGGCGGTTCTGCACTATTGGATTGATTGCAATACCATTTGCATGTGGTAAATAGTAAAAGCACAGTTGGGTTACTTCCTGTGTACATGGCCTGGATTTTGTTCAAGAGCACAGGAAAGTCCCAGGGGTGTAAGAGGGTCCATGGAGTACTCGTCCAAGGGGGTCCAAGTCTGTGAAGCATCTTTTCCGGGGACGCAACTCCATGGAGTGTTGGTCCCAGGGCGCAAGTCCATACACTGTCCCAAGGTCTACTTCGATTGGACTGAGCCATCTGTACCAAAACCAATGACTGTCTGTCCCAGTGGTTAAATAGAATGACGACATCAATAGGGAGTGTATCCCCATTTAGAAGGAATAGCCCAATCCTGCCTACAGCAGTTACTGACCTGGCTTCCCACGTCAACAGTGGTATGTAAACATGGAGTTTCATACCTGCTATTGCATTGCACACCATTTGGAAGTACGTAAATTTCTAGCAAGAACGCTGAAAACCTACTGACATTTCATTTGAATCAGGCATCAAGGTACATAAAAGTGGCTCCTTATGAAATTTTGTTACTGTTAATTCTTTGTGCTGCTACACAGAATCTGATGCTGGATGGAAAACGCACAGTCAGAAAGCAAATCAGGAGGTATGTTCATCTAAATCTCTTACAGACTTATACTGTTGGCTTTCGGTAGTATCTACTGTACAACCAGGGGCAATTATGCAGATGCCCAGTAGTACCAAATGATGGTGGTAATGTAGAGGTGTCAGAAGCATTTTAAGGCCATTGCAGTGTGTGTGTAAGTACCAACGGGGTCTGGCAGCATGCTCCCCAGGAAAATTTTCAGTAAGATGCAATGAGGTTACTTCTGAGGCCACTTTTGGGCCATAAGCACTGCTATAGTCTTTTGTTCAGTCTCATGAAAATATTACCACTTGATGCCAGGATGCAAAAACTGGTTCAGTCACAACTCACAGCACAACAATGATTGAAACTATCCAAAATCACACTTGGTAAAAACTGAAACCTCATGGTTATTGAGGCTCTTACAGCACTATTTGACTCCTGTGGTATTACTCATAGTATGTGCTGTTGATTTACTAAACATTAATCTTCTAATTACATTTTTAACCCTCGGCGTGCATGCGCAGCGAGGGTTACTGTATTTGGTCTGTGTGTCTGTCTGTCTGTTACTCAACATCTCACTTTATACGTGATTATTCGTGCCACAAACGATACTACCCTTCTCAGCAGCGGATGAAGGTCGAAAATTTTAAGCGATTTTCTCTGAAAATGCTTCGTTGTGAAGCTAGAGTGTTTCCTGTTTAATCATACACTGCTGACAATGGCTATTTCTGTGCAAGGCCTTGATGCAAACTAGTGTGAAAACGATGCAGGGATGAGGCTTTGTATATTTACCTTCACTATATCATCCCTACCTTGTTTGCATACTTTTTGGCATGCCATCCCTACATCTTTTTACATTTTTAATGTTTTTTAAGTCTTGTAGTATATACTAGTAAGATGCTGAATCATCCTGGGGTGAGCTAGCCTCATCCCCAGGCCCATTCGAAAAATCGGAGAAGAGGGCCTGGTATCCACTGTTTGCGCATGCGCTTAATTTCCCGACATTCCGGGAATTCCGGATAATACCGTGTTACCTCCGCGTGCCGTGACGTCAGGTACATGTATTTTGCCGTATATTTAATCGTACACTGCTGACAATGGCTATTTCTGTGCAAGGCCTTGATTCTACCGTGTTGTGTGCCTTCCTGCGACTTCGAGGCGAAGCGACAGCGCTAAAACACGACAAGAAAGCATCTATGAAGCATTTATGCTTGTATCTTATGGGTTTTGGCAAGTTATAATTCGTGTTACACTTACATTTGTAGTTTGAAGATGGTACTGCGTCGACAGCGCAGTTCAAGCGATAAGCGCTGGGGTCAGAAGGCCTGGGCAAAGAGCTAGGAGAGCAGCGCTCGCCTCTTTGGCGTTATACTATAAAAGCCCATATGCCATATATGAACGTCATAGTTCATAACCACATGATGTTGGCCGTCATTTGACACATCCTTGCACAATTTCACGTGAGCTGTACGCACTAGCTGAAGTACATGTCAGTGTGGACATTCAATCATCGTGAAATATTTGAATGCGCTGATTTAAAATTTCCGGTAAATGGTCGGTCCACCAAGCATACACACGCACATCCGCAATGCAGTCACGCTAGTGTGGGGCTCACTCAGGCTCGCCCCAATTATATGAACCATGGTAAGGAGGTGTATATGGCGAATCATACTACCCTCGACCTCAGTCATCGGTCTCAGGTATAGTATATTCGCCATATACACCTCCTTACCATGGTTTATATCATGGGGTACGGTAGTACGCCATATGTAGGGATGACCCCGAAAAAAAATGGCAGCCACATTAAAAGTGCACAGATGACACACTCGAAATGTCTGCGTTAGATTAGTCAACGGCCTCCATGAGCCACATCAGGCATTATCGAGTACTTCCATGGGCAACGGGACCGTTAAATTTGCTGGAGAGCATCACTGAAGTACCAGACCTGTCAGCCAGGCTAGCACGATAACCGCTGTAGCTATTACAACGATTCAAACTCGAAAAAACGACATAAATCACTGGGTATTGCACTCACTACTTATCATTATCGTAGAACTCAAACTATTCCTCAGTGATTCTCAAGCACTCCGATGTTAATGCTTAGTGCAAATACGCCATTTTGCTAGAATAAGATTATTCATAGCAAGCGCGCCCCCCGGAAGCTCAACTGAGCACGTGTTTAGATCCAGCTTACCGTGAAAGATGGGCAACAGCCAAAGTCAGGTATATAGTATAATGCAAAACATAGAGAGGGGATGTGCATGTTTCCAGGAGAAGGTATGTATTGCTAGAGCTGCTGAGTTTCTACTTCCATTCAATTTTTATTTTCAACTTTCACATTTCAAATTTGCTTGTTATAGTCATTTACAACAAAAATGCATATAGTACACATACAATGTTTAGTTGAAGATAGCATTTTGGCTGGTGTCTTCTTAACATCCTCCGCAGCAATTAGCAGCCTATTGGTAGCTTGGTCCTTGAATTGCTCTATTGCAGCTAGTACTTGAAGTTGGGCACATCCACATTGCGTCCACCTGACGTCATTCACGTGATAGGTGTTCCCAGGCCTTCCCCGTTTTTCGTGCTCTTCCGCTGCCGTGTATTATACTGAACGCGAACCGAAGAACGAAAACGGGGAGGCCTGGGAACAAGGCTATGAAAAGCTCTCTGCAGACTTCGTCCCCACAGAGCTCACATACATGTAATATTGAGTCGTAAGACACCATTACACAACAGTTTTACAGTGAGTATCTATTGGTTTGATACCACAGCGTTAGGATCCATGGAATTTATAAGCATCTCGTGCTTTGCACTTGAGGCTTTACTTTGGCTTCTAAACACCATAAATAAATTTACAATTTCACTTGGAAGCATTTGAATTTATAATGATTGTTTGTTCTTTGTAAACACCACAGTTCTATGCTTTCATACTTTACAGACCATGCATCTTCCCCTTGTCTTCCTTTCCCACCTCTCTTCTCTCTTACTATTTCTAAAAAAAAAAAAACAGGAACAAGTCACAAAAAAGTTTTCCGAATGAAAACAAGCGCATGTAGGGATGGAACCCTCAAAAACCAGCCAAACAAGATGGGAACGACACAACACATTCACACCATCCCTACATCTTGTGCCATTCTACCAACTATGCACAACACAAAACTCTCTACTCACTCACTAAATGAACACCGTACTTAGCGCTGCTCACTCCACAGCCTTCCACATAAAGGACAATCCATATCTGCCACATTCAGCAGTGTAAGAGACTGCAGGATAATTACACTGAGTCTACTTCGTTCTATTTAGCTAGTTTCAGTGCTGTTTGTATCCCTTACACAAAACTCACTTCAACAAATTTCATTCAACATGTGGACTAACAATGATCTCGTGATACAGAACTTGTTTTCAATAAGGTGTTTTACCGTGCCCACCCACTCATTGAGTGTGCACGGGTCTGCTCCCTCCTTAGAAGCCCACTATCTCTACTTGTGTACTCCCTCCATGCACAGTTTCAGACACAGATCCCAGTTGATATTATTTTGCTCTCTAAAATTAGGGCTTTTTCTAATGAAATGTCTAAGTTTCCTATTGGTTATGATGCTGAGGTCACCAGTGACCACATGGCCTAAGGGCTGGTAAAGAAAGGCAGATGAACTGCACTTGCAGTTTGTGCAGTCGTCGCTGGATAGGTTAATGCTCTCTGTAACTTTGTTAAAGTTGAAGACTGACGGTCCTATAGTCTTGGTATATTTGTAAGAAACTGTTGGGGTTCATTTGTTCAAAAAACACTGGGATTTAACCTGCCTGGAACGGAGTATCCCACTCAAGTTGATCATTTCGATGCCTTTGTTATGGAATTTTACTTTCAAAAAATGCTTATGGTTATTCTCTTTGGTATGCTGTTTTGGAGGCTGAGGCTGAGAGGTACCTAGTCTAAATTTGATCAAATCCTTCAACATTAGAAGGAGATGAGTAGGAAAGGCATGGAGGTGGAGTTGTTCCTCAACGAGTGTCCTGGTATCCCTAAGAGAGGTATTTCTAAGCCCCAAAATTGCCCTAATGTATTTATGCAGAAAATACATGGATTTGAATTACCAAGTTTGTTTTTAAGCCAATCACGAGGGTTAGTGTTTTTTTTTGTATTCTTGTGCTTGTCAGAGAGTCGGTAGACTCTCTATGTAGGGATGGCGCCGACGCGCAATATATGCAATACTTAAGCAAAAGCCGTATAACTTCACCATAAACACCCTAAAAGCTTATTTAAGCGCCCAGGCTTCCTCTTTGAGTGCCTTTGTGATCAGCAAGACTCATACTAGTGGCCAAAAGCCACGCAGAAGACAGCTAAACGCAGAAGTGTGCGGTAGCAAAAGTGCCATTTTTCGTCTTCTTTCTTTCTTTGTTCAGACCTCTTTGTAATTACGATAACTCTTAAACGGCTCAAGTACTCACCTTGATTTTAGCACGAAACGAATGCTCATCACAGCGTGCAGCTTCCCAACTACTCAGCGTCTTCATAGCTTCAAATTTACAAAAAGCTGTTCACAGCACAGCCCGACTGCTGTCCGTTGCGTAGGACGCCATTTTCTAATCTTGTACGCATGCACACATGCAGTCTCGTTCCCAAACCAAAGACCACGGTCATTTCTCTGGGAACGAGACTAGTGCTCACGCAAAATCGCGTGCGTATATACCTGCACGGCTGGCACGGTCTATTCCCGTGGTTGTGGGAAAGGCTTATTGACACCATGTAGGTAAGGAGCTGTATTGAGTTGCTTACTTATAGCTACACTATGAAATAGAGAGTCTACCGACTCTCTGATACAGCTTTAGGTAACGCCTGGATGGTCAGTTTTTATGCTCTGTCAGTACAGTTTTTTGTGCTGGTCAGTTGTCATGTGATCGTAAATCAGGAAATCGGCTTCACAAAGGGCTCAAACTCTGGTACAGAGAGTTATTAACCCTCCATCAGATTCCAGCTGGCATGTTACATGCTTGGAACCACTGCTAAGCTGTCAAATTTATGATGTTTCAAGTTCTAGGGTTGTAGTTACACTTGAACGAAATCTTCTTAGTATTAGGTCTAACTGTAACTGAGATTAACATCAAAAAAGTACAGAAACAAGAAATAAAAAATGTAAAAAGATGTAGGGATGGCATGCCAAAAAGTATACAAACAAGGTAGGGATGATAGCATAAAAGCAAAGGTTAACATAAAGGCAATGCCCCATCCCTACATCTTTTTCACACTGCAGTTAGACAGCATGCTTGAAACCTAAACCTGCACCATCTGTGGAGTTAATAATGCTGTAAATGAGCACCAACTACTTGAGTTTTTAAATACTACAGCACTTACTATATGACCAGTCCTGCAGCTCACTTCTGCTCAGTGTCTAGGTTGTATAAGCGGTCCGTATACAATATTAAATGCCAACAAGGGTTCCACTGTTACTACAAATAGCATGTCAGCATCAAAAGCTACCTGGTCGCTAAATGCATAGCTTCCGACAAGGTACACATACACCACATACCCCATGCTGCTTAGACTACACTGCAATCTGGACCCCAGACCCTTCTTGCCCTTTCGAAGGGTTTGGAGTCCAGAACCCAGGCCATGTGGGAGGAGGAAAGTGGCCTGAGAACAAGGTTACAGCGCTATGCCCTTCAAGAACTGCCAGTAAGGTTGTTGTACGTTTTATAGAGACCTCCAATACACTGTCATAACTGCAGTGTGAAAAAGATGTAGGGATGGGGCATTGCCTTTATGTTGACCTTTGCTTTTATGCTATCATCCCTACCTTGTTTGTATACTTTTTGGCATGCCATCCCTACATCTTTTTATTTCTTTAAAAAATTGAGGCTTCAGGCTTTTAATGTTTGCTCTATGGTTGTTCATTCTTTTCCTCAAGGCTTGACTTGTCTCTCCTACATATTGTATGCCGCAACGTTGACAGGTAACTAAATAGACAACATTCGAGGTGCTGCAAGACCAGTCTCCTGAGCCTATAACTTTGTGCGTTTTTCCGGTGACACTACTTCTAAACATCGTGTAAGCCTTAGCATGTAAGGCAATTCTTGGAGTTACATTTGCTAATGCTGTTTGGTCTTCGATGCTGCTGGGATCTGGAATCATTCGTGGCGTTGGTACATGACAAACCTGTGTCTTCTTGCTGAGTCTTCGAGGTGCTAGCATCAACAACAAGAGGCACACCTCTAACCTCCTGCATAGTCTTCGAGGTGCTAGCAATAACTACACTCGGCACACCTCTGACCTCATGTAGGGGACCTTATTGACCCGGGCGACATCCCAGCCAGTATGAATTTTCTTTTTGGACACTCATCATGGTTTTGTGTTCGAGCTAGAGGGATAAGTGGCTCAAGCCGCTCGAGAAACCGAGCCAACGTTACCTAGTAGAACACGTGAAGCCGGGGTGCCCACAGGGGCACCACCAGACACAGACACGTAAACTAGGCATATGCAGGAACAATCAACGAACCACATCTCCCTTAAAAATAGGCCTATATAGATGTCATGCAAAGTCACCCACTGGGCAGGACGCGTTTCGGCCAATACCAGGCCTCGTCAGCTGCACTGGGGTGACCAGGAGTGGGGACTGCTATCTCATACACAGAATGCCCCTAGTGGGGTTTGGAAATAAGGCTATAGATCTCCTTCAAGCCTAAGTGGAGCCTGGAAATGGAATGAGCTAGGCCGCAAGCCTAAGTTGGGGCATATAGTCATGTACCCATCATTATGTTGTTTGCTGTTTCCATAGGAGAAAACTGCAAGCAGCACATTAAAAGCTGCATAAAAGCCAGGATAAGTGGCTTAGCGTCAGGCTTAAGCTAGTTTGTCTGTGAAGCAATTTGACACACAAAAGAGAACGTAATCATGGGAACTGGGGGTGGAGAGGCTTTTGTGGTAGGGAGGAGGTAAACTTAGTCTATCGAAGAAGATGCTAAACATTCTTCCTGTTTGACTGTAAGCAAGTTTACAATGGTGTCTCAGATGGAGATTGAGGACACAGTTCAGATATAGAAACTGGAAACAGCATAACACATTTGACAGTAGTCTCGTGACCAAACCTTCACACATGTGTGAAGAGGGTCTGGTGTTCTGAGTGACATTTCTTGTCACATGGGACAGGGTCACTCTCAAATTCAAGAGCTCCAATCAGACTTTGCGGAAGGCATAATCTATTGCTTGGGGTAAGCAAGATATTGTCGTGCTTTGAATTGCAGAGAAAATGTGTCTAGCACCTTTTTACCGCTACGTAGCCCATTACACAAAGTCACAAAAAAGTTTTCTGAACAAAAACAAGCACATGTAGGGATGGAACCCTCAAAAACCAGGCAAACAAGATGGGAACGACACCACAACACTTTCACACCATCCCTACATCTTGTGCCATTTTGCCTTGTGTTGGTTTGTGTGCATAGGAGGGTGGTGGAAGGCACTGGCTTGGGTAGTGCTCATGGGTATGTAGTGCATGTTGATGTGCATGGAGAGTAAGGTGTGTTGTGGGTTGCTGCAACGCAATTGCATTGAGCATGGTAGATACGGTCAGTCTTGTATGCTGAACGTGGCAGATATCTTGTATGCAGGAAGGCTGGTGAGTGAGCAGTAGTGAGTGGCTTGTTCGCTTATTTAGTGGGTTCGAATAGGCTAATGTACATGTTGAGAGTTTTGTGGTGTGCATACTTGGCAAAATGGCACAAGATGTAGGGATGTTGTGAAAGTGTTGTCGTGTCATTCCCATCTTGTTTGCCTGGTTTTTGAGGGTTCCATCACTACATGCACTTGTTTTCGTTCAGAAGACTTTTTTGTGACTTGTTCCTGTTGTTTTCTTTTTAAGAGAGAAGAGAGGTGGGAGGGGAGGCTGAGGCGAAAATGCATGGTCTGTAAAGTAAAAAGTATAGAACTTTGTTGTTCAAAGGAACCACGAAAGAGTTGTCGTAAACATCCGAAAATCAAACTTTTTTATTTAGGTTAGACACCAAACTAGGGCTGCCATGACATGTAATTTTATGTCATATGATATGACGATATGTCGTGACATGAGGTTCATTTCTGAAATTGTAATCTATCACTGCATGAAAAAAGTCTTAAGTGACTCAGTAACTTAGTATGCTAGTGTTTGGTAAGTTACGAGTACATGTGACCTTCGACAAGTGGAAATATAGGTCTGTTGGCTCAAATTTCCTACATTCTGTGTCAGCTTCTTGTGTGTTTAGGTAAATCCCAGCTACGTAATTATGCAAATGCACACTGTTTAAGAATATTGATATAGACTTGGCTTATGTCATATCATGTCAAGACTACTTTATGTCATGACATAACGACATATGACATATCGTGGCAGCCCTACACCAAACCATAGGAATTTATGGGATTTAGAAGCCCAAGAAATACCTTACATAATACCTAAGTGTGAAGCGTGCATTTTATGATGCTTTATGCAGGCATTATAAATCCCGTAGATCCCTACACTGCGGTGTCAAACCAATTTAGACCATAGCTATACTTACCGTCAAACTGTTACTGCAATGGTGTCTTACAACTTGGTATTACGTGACCTCGGTGGGGATGAAGTCTACAGAGAGTTTTTCTGTGAACCCAATAGTAGTCCACATGAATTGGGAGCAGCTGAGCCACCGCCTGTTTCAGCAGCTGCCTCCTCTAGTGCAGGAGTTTTGAATGAAGCCAATGTTAACTCACTGCTACTAGCTGCACTAGAGCAGTTCGAGGACCAAGCTACCAATCGGGCTACTCTTTGCATTGGGAGACTTAGGCACAACACAAAAGGAGGATACTAAAAAGACACTAGCCCAAATGTCAACTTTGGAGAAAAATCAGGAGAAAATTCGGAAATGAAAAGCCTGGATTTGAGGCTAGTCATACAGACGACAAAGGTTATGCCACATGTGCCAACTGAAATCAGCGTCTTCGCTGATGCACCTAACTGACTGGCAAGTGCTAAAGCTCTATGATGGCAGGCCCATGTGTAGCACTATATCTACCTCTGTGCTAGCTATCATTACATGGATATCATGATATACACTGGGTATTAGTATTTAAACTGTACATGAAGCTTATACTGAGCATAGACTCTACTATCTATGTACTGAGCAGGACACATCTCACGCACAGTAGTACATTCATGCACACTTATCAATCCTGAAACAGGGACACAATCCAGCACAATGGTTAGCAACAAGGCAAAGTAGGTTGAGAACTCCACAAGGCACAACTCCCTGAACTCGATACAATACTCATTCAGCAACATGGAGAGTCATGTGACAGAAATACTGCCGACCAATATCAAAGTGAAGTATCTTATTCCCAGACTTCGTTGGGAATGAGACTGAAGTGTCAGTGTGTGTGTGTGCTCACTGAGTTTAAACAGTCTGTCAGTTGATATTTCCCTGTTCATCAGTATTGGTGCAGCTTGCATGTGTTCTTGCAAATCTGTAGGATTCATCCTGTCTAGCCAACGTACATTATCCCATGGTCTGAACAGAGGATCCAGTACACAACACCTTTTCCATTGGTCAGAGGGAACCAGATCTTTCAAGTTTACCAGGATCTGTAGTTTGGTCGGGTATGAAGTATGGGTATGGTCCTGACCCCTCTCCATAGTTGGAGAGGGGTCAGGACTCTTCTGATGGACTGATAGGTTGCAGGTGTATGGGATATAACAACAGTGGCCCTTGGTCGATCAGCGTTGAGCAATAGCTATTGTCTATTGAGGTGCTTATGATTCACAACTCTAGCTAGGTAGCCATTTGTCTTCAGACAACACGTTTCTCGTCAACCTGTGCAGCAACAACACAAAGACTCACAATCCTAGAAAATAGCCACCATGAAACATCTTCAGAAGATTATAACTCATAAGCTCTTTCAGACTAGAGTTATGGCTGTGCAACACTGGACTATGATAATTTTTGTTCTAACTGCAGATAAAGCTCCAGAAATTGTTGGTAACCCTGAGTCTTGTATTGATGTGACCCCTGGGGAAGCTGCATCATTTTCTGTCCAAGCTATTGGAGATGACCCACTTGAATATGTTTGGGAGCATCAGTCAGGTACATCTGAAGGCATACAAAGGTTGCACATACGTATAGTTGGGGTAAGCCTGAACAAGACTGTGGTCTATAGAAAATTTTGTCTGTCTATCTGTCTATCTCTGTCTGTCTGTCTGTTTTCTATGCCATTTGGAGTGGTAGGATGTGTGGTGCATGATATAACTTTCATTACCACGTCCAACATAATCGGGGTGAGCGTGAGTGAGCCCCACACTAGTGAGTTAAATTGCAATTTTTTATTTTATTATTATCTGTCGTACGTCATTCCGTATGTTTTTGATGCTATAATTTAACATGATAGCCGGAGGCTACATACGGACCGTATGTAAGATTTGTACTTTCTTTCCTGATGGAGAGAATTTTCCGGTCGACTCCTAACCAAGTTCTGACAGAACATGCTGAGTGGCTGCCAGGTGTGCGACTGAGGCATTCAGTACCACCTGTGCAGTACATATGGAGGATTGTGAGGGTTGGTGAGGGTTGGTTGTCCGGCTGTCATGGCTCAGTGGCAGAGCACTGGCGGCTCAAGCCAGACGTGTCCTGGGTTCGACTCCCGGCAACTGCCGCCGACCTTTTCACTTTTCTCTATTTTTCACCTCATAACATCTAAATTCCAGTTAGAGCATAAAATTCTTCAACAATACAGCCTATAGTTCCATAATTTGCACCAATTGAATAGCTAGTGCATATGTAGCATGCATAATGACTTTCCCAGTATAAGCTGCCTAAAGGAAAAGGACAGTGAATGAAAAAATAAGCTAACTAGGCTGTGTGCTCATAAACAGCAGATCCTAGTTTCCTAGCTTGTGTGGGCATGCAATTCTGGTAAGGACTGTGCCTTTGCTATTTGTATGGGATCAGCATTGCACTTCACTCAGGATCGCCCCACTATGATTCGTCATCTGTCTAGTTACTGAACTGGGGTGACAGTAGTGGAGTTATCTAATTCAAACGCTTTCCTCAACTTGTTGATCTACACATTAGTTACTGGTGAGCAACCTGTGGACTATGGATGTTTTTCCTCTGGAAGGAAAGCCAAAGGAAAAGCTGCATCAGTCACATTGCAAAAGTGCTACAGTATTCTGACAAACCAGATAACACCAGAAGATATAGCGCCAGAGTTGTTTGCCAAAGAGATCATTAATGGAAATGATGTTGAAAAGGCGAAAAACTTTCTCTATCTCAAGCAAGTACGTGCCCAAAACTTACTACTGACGCTGATGAGGAAAGTAGAGGCAAGGCCTGAGTGGTTTGACACCATCTGCAACATCCTTGAGAAGGAGTCAGTCACTGTTGTGGAGAATCTGAGAAGTACGCATGTTAAGTTGTGACTCTGCATGCAATCCATACTACCTCAATAGCTATTCAACGAAACGTAAGATTAGTGCTAATTTTTTTACATGCAGCTCAGTTTGAAACAGCCATAAAGGTAAGCATTTTCTACATGCATATAAGTTAATTGATTTTCTTTCAAATTTGCTTTTCTGCTTATCTTTATTCATAGAAGATTGATGGCTGGCAGGCCATGTCCACTGATGATGGTAGGTTTGCTGGGGTGGACACAGCAACACTGACAGTTTCCCGAGTCCAGCAGTCAGATGAAGGGAATTACAGGTGTACCGTCTCAAACAGATTGGGGAAGGTGACTTCAAAACTGGCTCGTTTAACAATCAGTAAGTTTATACTTAGAACTATCATGCATAGTTCCTACTTGAGGCAGTTTAGAGACAGCAGTGGTAAATTCCTATGCATGCTAAATACGCAGCTATCAAATTTGCACACTCAAAGCCCAAAACTGTCAGAATAATTTTTGCTATCCTTAGTAGCCTAAGTTATCTACTGCTAGTCCTCATTCATTAGGTGCTCATGCTGTGGGGTGAGCGTGAGCAAGCCATAGACTGTGGCATTGAACTGTTGTATAGCTAAGGCTTTACCAGTGCAATATCAGATCCCAGCACACAGGCAGTGGCATGTAACTAAACAAGGTTTGTCATGATTGCAGAGGATAGCTTGTCATGGCGGGTACCATACAATGGAGCCATTTGTTCTACCTAAGTAGCTACTCTGGCCAGCTGTATGCTAAGTCTGAACACAGCCTGGCTTATCATGCTTAATCCTTACTTGAGGCATCTTAGAGAAACAGCAGATGGGGGTTGCCATGCACCAGCCATGAAGCAGGATCTCGGCCACCTTCTGCGTTCAGCATGTCTACACAACTGTTAGCCCTTGTATACATGCAGTAGATACTCATGCTCCAGCTGCCTATCGCCGAATATCGCTGCCAACAGAACTGCTATCTCTTGTACAGTAGGTGCACACACTCCAGCTGCCCTTCCTGGCTGTCTTTCATAAGTGTCATCTTTCAATCACCTTGGAGTTACCTGGCTGCCAGAGAAATCAAGTTGTGCGAAAATCTTACTTATGGCCCACATGCAGCCCGCGACTATCGCGTTAAATTACAGTATCAAAAGCACACGAAACAACGTACACCAGATATATATATATATGAAAAATCGCAATTCAACTGACTAGTGTAAGGGCTCGCTCACGCTCACCCCAATAATTTGCATGGGTGCTGCAAGTTAAATCCACCCATAAATTCAAAAATTGTAGTATATTAGATCATGGATGGTAACAGATTTTAATTGCAAAGCGGTCTTCAACTTTCAGTCTTCAAATTTCTTGTAGTCAAGAGGTTCTTCATGTGTAATAGCGGCTACTAATTTAGTACATTGCTCTTTGACTTGGAAATTGCCTTCTATCATGATAGGGTACACTGCTTATTGTAAATTGAGGTTGAATGGGATTGCAGGTCTGCGTCAAGCCTGAGGCTCTATCGTAGTTGTTAAAGCAGACTTGCTTCTGCTCCACTGCTGTGAGCGCAGTGGCTTGGTGGTACGGTCCAGGATTTGATTCCTAGCTGAATCCCTGTGGATTTTTGTTACGGAACAGATGCTGAATCTGTGACACTGATCCATGCTGTTAAGACATCACTTAGTTGAATTTCGGCTCATGGTTGGGTGCACTGTTTTAGTTGTAATGGAGATCCACGTTGCAAGCCTGGGGTGGATTGACCGCATTGTAGTATTGCAAAAGAGTACACGTGGGCGGAGCACTTTATAAGTTTGCCTAAAAGGGAGATGGGCGCTCTTTCAAGTGTTCCCCATTTAACCACCCATGTGTGCTCACAGCGGTTCAATGCCCTTGAGGCCTTGAATCTATCACCCTGGTGGTGTTGACAGCAACGTACAACGGCCTTCGAAGTCAAGTCTTGATAGCACACAACGCTCTGAACAGCAACATGTGAGCGTGGTGTAGCTAGCAAGTGCAGCCACAACATCTATGCAAAGCCACCCTTTGGTAAAGTATGACACGAAGTTTTTTTACCTCAGATATGCTAGTGCTTGAGGCTGTGCTTTTCAAAACTCCATGAGTGTGTTCCATTAGCCATACAAAGCTTACTCCAGGGTGGGCGCTCACAATTTAGAATAAACTTTTACCCTATATAGGGAACTGGGCCAAAAGTAGGGGGTGGGCACTCTTTTGTGAGACTATGGTACAAGCATATTTCCTGAGTGGATGCTCTCATACAGCAGGCAACAAAGCATCAATATATAATTGCACCTGAGACTAGGGAGATACCGGTAGATAGTGAGGGTATCCACTCAGGTAATACGTAGAGCCAATGCACTTGTAGAGCCAATTCACCCACTTTCTAGTTGGTGCAAGCCTGAGCAAGCCCCACACTAATGAATTCTGTATCTGTGTATGTGTGTGTATGTGTATATGTTATATATACTATAGTGCGTGGGTGGATCAAAGGCACCGCATGGTGTCATATACCGTATAGCGGGAAATTTTCGTATGGTGCAAAATTTCGCATATTTCGCATAAAACTCCAAGATGCGAAAATTTAAACTACGAAAATTTTGATTCTAGCACGAGGAGATCGAAAGTAAAAGAGATGGCATTGTATCAATATTTGCAACCTCTGGACGCCCTTCCAGACCCCTAACCCCCTGCATAGATAGAGAGAGCAAACAGATGATATCTTCTTCGGAACGTGGCCAATGATGGCCTCCCCTCTGACCACCGCTACAGCGAAAGGGTCGGCTCTGTTGCCATCTTCACGCTGCTGGCATGGCAATTCCTCACCGACAACAGTAGCCCAGATATCCTTGTAGACTTGGTAGCCTCTCACCATTGCCTCAACCGAAAATGACGCCATAGTTGCTGCAAAATGACATGTCATGTGAGGGGGTGTGGCAACATGCTAGCGCTTGTGTGCGAAAATTAAAATACGAAAATTTCTTCTAAAGGCCAGTCAGTCATTTATGCGATGTAAACAGCAAATATTATGTCATCACTTTTATATCATTATTAGTGTAATGTCATGTTTACAACTAAAATTGATAAACCATAACGGTGATGGTGTACACAAAAAATTGCATGTCAGCCTCTTCCAAATCAATTCATGGTTTCTCATCCCTAAGCAGAAAATTAGATGTGGGTTGGCCAAGAATTGAGTTACATCTCTCCTTGTGAACGATGGGATATCCACCATTGGGTTTATCGAGGTCCTTCTTTGAAATCAAGAACTGCACTGTTTCCAAGTTTTGTGCAAGGTCATAATAGCTAACTGCTTCAAAAGAGAATTCAGCAATAACCCTCGGTCTTTCTGCTAGTAACGAAGCACGGCTCTCAGGTCTCAACTGTACTGCATTGGGTAGTTTGTTGTGTAGGTTGAGTTCACTCTCGCTGAGTCCATCTTCTCTGAGAGTTGCTAAAACGTCGTGCTGGCTAGAAACGTCTATATTTGCATCATCATTGTCCCTGGCAAATTGTGTAGTGGAGACAACAAAACTGTGGCAAATGCTTCCCATTCTTGCTCACCTGGGTACAGTTCACTGAAATCACAACCATTGATTGAATTCTTTGTTGTTAAAGATCACCTGCGGGATGGCGTCCCTTTCTTGACGTTGATCAAGCTCTCACAACTGACAAAGGTCTAAGTATGCAGAGGGCGTGGCATGACGCATGCACATTGACAGAGGATGTTCCGTCCTATTTAGTACAAAATTAATGATGATGTAATGATGACGCATGCGGCTTTCACCCGGCACCTTACGCGACCTTTTTGAATTTTGAATGGCGAGGCTGGTGTCGTTGTGCGTTGCTGCTGCTTTTTGACTGGAAAAGAATGAGTTTGAGTATGCTTAAGCCACTAAAGCATCCCCAAAACTTATCTGTGGTCAAGACAGATTCGGGACCCATGACAAACACCCTTTCACTCGCGTCGACTTGAAACCAAGAGTCTACTGAGCTAGCTTCCTACCTAGCCGCTCTCGGAAGCTGGCGATTGTGAAACAATGATTCGAGCTGGCAGTAGAACGCCCAGCCTCCCTGTTCCGCTGGCTGTGGCGGCAACGACTCGTCGAATACAAACTGGTCCTAGCGCTATCCCTGGATCAACTGCCTGGCGAGTCAGAAATTATCGTCGGCATCCGTCGGGGTAGTGGCTATCTGCCGGGAAACAGTAACGTCTGTCCAGCCGTGCGTGGTTCCACACACCAAGTAAGTGCTGTGTCGCTGCACGATAAACCTGGTAAATTTGTGTGACGCTTTAGCTTTCACTGTGCTAGTACTTACTGAGTACAGTGCAGGGGCTCTATAGTGCTGGAAGTGGCTCTCCTATAGTGAGGTCTGGGGAGAATTGCCCCTTCCATTGCAAAAACCATGCAAAATTTTCCGTTTCTCTGTGCTCAACCGCTTATTGCCAAATATATGTTCTGCGCAATCTGAGAATTTGCGCAATCTCGAGATTGTGTTGGGCATTCTCAGAATCCCGAGATTGCGTAACACATGTGCGCAATCTGGAGATTGCGTAACACGTGTGTGCAATCTCCAGATTGCGTAACACGTGTGCGCATACGCAATCTACGAACTTTGCCTGTACGCCCGACATCGAGTGTGATCTGTGTAGCTCGCAAGATGGAAGACATCCTCGATAAGCGGTGTCTGCCTCCATAGGAGGCATATTGCGTTCTGGAAGAGTGAGTAATGCTGTGTATTGATGAGCAACGGAAGAGGAGAAGGTCGCATTCGAAGTTTGCCTGTCGATCGTAGTTGGCCACAGTCAGCTTACATGCCACACGCTACTGGTTCAATCGAGTGTATACCATCTAATTGTGTCAGCAACAGTTGAAACGTACCTTCGCTGAAATTGTCAGCCGTGTATTATTGGTCATTTACGAGTACACAGCGGGTACCCGCGTTTCCACCGTTGTAGCTTATTCAGACTTTACTTGCTGGTCTCCTGACTACGTCCTGAGTAAGGCAGGTTTGTTTTCAACCAAGCTAAGCTAAGCCAAACTCTGCTATATTACAAGATATGACGCAATGAATCAACACAACACAAAGTCGCCATTTTAGCTTCTCTCGTAACCGCGAGATGGTTTCTGCACATGAGCGTCGGGATAAAAGATTGTGCGCTGTAGCTGCGCAATCTCGAGATCACACAACTATAGTGCGCAATCGGGATTCTGAGAATGCGCAACGCAATCTCGAGATTACACAAATTCTCAGCTTGCGCGGAACATATGCACCCCTGACTCAGCAATATACTCCCTGTGGTCGCATTAGCAGGGGTCTATATGCCATATATGACACCATGCGGCGCCTTTGATCTGCCCACGCACTATAGTATATGTATATATATGTATATATTTGTTGTGTGTATTCCGTATGTTAGTTTAGACTAATTTAACACAACTGAGCACTGCGTATGGACAATACGTAACATTTTCACCCTGCTCCAGCATGAACAGTGTGGGTGAAGACAGCTACGAGAGACACTGGAGTGTGAGCATCTATTATACGAGGGCTGGAAGTTATGCAGACAAACCTGGCTACCTAGAGAACTCTGAAGGCGACAAATTTTTTGATCGTCGAAGTTGAATAGCTCGTGGTGTATTGCCTCTACAATTATCTTTGTTAGCTATAGAAATGCATGATCTGGTAATTTACTCAGACTGGTGAGGTCTTAGCTAGAAAAAAATAGCTGCTCTGCATTGTTTGCTCAGGCTCGTCCCCACCACCTTAATAGAATGCAAATAGCACAAACAAATTTAATTCTGAGAATTTATGGGTGGATCTAACTTTGAAGCAAGACATTACTACTAAGGGTTGAATCCAGTATTACCAGAAATGAAGCCACTCTGTTATCAGATCCAGTATATTTTGCAAATGCAGAAATTTGTGGTAAGTAATTTCACAATGAATTATTATGGAATGTCTCATCTAAGTAGTTGTGCAATCACTTTTAGCCAAACTTGGTATTCAAATACTGCATGGTGAGCACTATTTGTGTAACAAACCCTGATACTCTGGACAGAAAATAATGTGTAGAGCAGTGGTTAAGTTTTACAATTTTTCATGGCATTTCACTCACACAGTATGAGAGCCACATTCTCCGTTCTTTCTGTGGATAAGGTTCAACAGTCACTGGAGGGGGCTAGTTTTAGTCATAAACTGTAAAGCTTAACGGATGGAGAGTTGAAAGCGTTATTGCAAGCTCAAATTTTGCCACTTATTTCACAGTACAAACTCTCTCCAGCATTCATTAGTCGAGAATACGTCACATTACCCCCTCGACTAAACACTGGAGAAGCTTATCATAAGGTGAGTTGCTAAACTAATTACCGGATTCATGAGACATCACGGAAAAAATGTATCCATGGCCTTCTGGGTGGGCATGGCCAATGGCGTACAGTGATCGACAACATAGAAACTTTTCAGGCCTTTATGCCCTTTGTCACTTGCAGTATGGCTAGTCGCCCTTCGAAGAGCTGCTGATGCAGCTGCTGCAGTCAATTGCCTAACTCTAGAAGCAGAGACAGCTGTGGCCTTGCGGTACAATGGTGGGCGGAAACCGGAAATGATTATTGCATTTGTGCTGATTACCTACCCACCACCTTAAGTACTGTATCTAAAATATATAGAAATCCTCCCATTAACCCGCTGTTGTAGGGCTCGCTCAGGCTTGTCCCAGCTAATAACAGTGCACTCTTATACGAACAATTTTTAAAGATTCTAGTTCTTTATAACGGCCTTGTAGTGCATTTGTGATAGACTAGTGATATTATCACATGTACAGCGGTATTGTTGCACAATATACCGTATTTCTGCCACTCTCGAATAGTGGCCGCCCTCGAATAGTAGCCGCACAATCCCAAGCTCTTCAACGAAATAAACGCTGCCCTCGAATAGTAGCCGCAGCTAGTAAACGCGGCACGCGCACATGTGTGTGAATGATTTCTGACGATGGTCATCACACTAGCGCTAGGACTTACCAGTCGTTCCCACAGCTGACAGCAGTACTTGAGAGGCTGTGCGTACTACTGACAGCGTCTAGCAACCACATCACCATCTCATTCGTACGTACCTTATCCAGCCGTAGCTGATGTTCCAGGCTTTCCAAAAAATTAAACGCCGCCCTCGAATAGTAGCCACACAAAACAAGCAGTGAAATAAATAGTAGCCAAGGCGTCTGATCGAAGAAATACGGTAGTCATGCTTTCTGCAGTTTTGCATAAATATGTTGTTCTCATTATACCATGAGAGATATAGGCATCTTGGTAAGTGAACGTGGTGGTCAAAGTACGTAGAAATCAAAACAACCTAGTAATGACAATTGTATATTGCCAACAAGCAAGGATATAGAAGCACATTTGTATATCTTGGAGGACTGCTTTCTTGCAACTTCAGCGTGGTCTTCAAGCCTATATTTCTTCACTTTCCTGAATTCACACTAGTAACTATAATCATGAGTAGCAAAACGGTAAATATTATGTTCAAAGTTTAAAATCTTAGTATGCATGAATTTCTATATGGGGAGATAACAGTGTCATATTTCCAACAAAGTTGGTATAGCTGTTCCCATTGGTATTGTGTGTGTTAGGACATGTACTCAGATCATTTATTGACATGTAAAACATACCCACAGCTGAACCTCCAAAAATCACTTTGAGTCCTGAGAGTGCAACTGATGTCATTCCCCGTATGCACCCTGTCAGTTTTGATGTTGAAGCAACTGGAAGAAAGCCCATTGATTACCAGTGGGAGAGGAGACCAGCAGATGCAGAGGACAGCTGGGAGCCACTCCATGCCTCAGATGAAAGCTTTGAAGGAGTTGAGAGTAGCACCCTGACCATTTCTACTGTTCAGGAGCACCACAAAGGAGAGTATCGATGTGTGCTTAGAAGTCCTACCGGAAGCACCACATCGAAATCTGCAACTCTTTCTCTTGTGAATCCTGGTGAGATATTGGACATCAATTTGGGATTAAAATTCATCGTCCTCTAATTTTTGTATTCTCCATAGATTATGTTATATCACAGTTCCTGGAGAAAGTTTGTGCTGCTGAAGAACTACGTTCAGAGGATAAGATTGAGACCTTCATACAAACGTTTGGAGCCAAAAGCGAGGTTGGCTTGCACTGAGTAATAGTTATCACACATATAAACATAAATATAAGCCCTCAACCCAGTCGTATAGCAATCACATTCTTCTCCCAGTTGGCATTGCTTCACTGAGTGTTCTGTTTGCTATATCTACCATTGATCCTGTTGATTGATTGGGGTGAGTCTGAGCAAGCCCCACACTAGCAAGTTGAACAATGGATTCTCTCTCTCTCTCTCTCTCTCTGGTCAGAGGAAGTTTACAATAGATATACCCCGAGCCGAAGGCGAGGGTATATCTAACTGCAAAGTTCTGATGACCGAGGTCGAGGGTAGTATCATTCGCCATATACACCTCCTTACTATGGTTCATATAATATATACTATAGTCCGTGGGCGGATTATGTAAGCGGTTTCCAGTCCCAGTATTGCATTTTTGAATTTTGAATCGACGTGGCTACTGTCCTTGTGTGTTGCTGCTGCTTTTTGACTGGAAAAGGAGGTTTTTGAGTATGCTTAGGCCACTAAAGCACCCCCAAAACATCTCTGCACTCAAGGCAAAGTTGGATCCATGATGAAGCGCCTTCCATAGACTTGAACCAAGATGCTGCTGACACTCGGCCATGATGCCGATGGGCAGCTAGCTTGCTACCTAGACGCTCTCACAAGCTGGCGATCATGAAACAATTATTTGAGCTGACAGTAGAACACCCAGCCTCCCTGTTCCGCTGGCAGTGGCAGCAACAACTCGTCGAATACAAACTGGTTCTAGCGCTATCCCTGGATCAACCACTTGGCGAGTGAAATTGTTGTCAGCATCAGGGTTCTCGCTAGGCCTTTTCCAAAGGGCACTATGCCCTTTGGGGCCTCTAATGTGCCCTTTGGGGCCTCTAATGTGCCCTTTGGCTCCACCCCAAGACCAACATACCGTAGACTCTGGTTAATAAGCGCATGCACTTATAAGTGTAAGTGGTAAGCAAATATACGCCTAATAGAGGATATGCGCTAAATAAGGAATGAAACCCACGCCCTACAGGCGGGCATGAGTGCGCAGTAGATTGTTAGGCGCGTTCACCTGGCAAGTATCAACGTAAAATCAGAAGGCTCCATCCTCCTCGAAGAGATCGTGATTCGCAGCCATTGTGTATTCAAGGAAATATGCAAGGCTCTACGCGTCATACAGGAGAAATTTTACTTGACCTAGTAGTCCAGTCGTAAGCCGTGAAGGATGTGGCTTGTGACTTCGTGTTAGCCAGAAGCGGAAAAAACCAGTGTAGCTCTTCTTTCTTTGACTTCAGGATGACCATCGAGTGTGCTGCATGTTCTTCATGCCATGGTTTTTACTCGATCTCTCGCCGCCAGCGTATACTCTATTTAATGCACATGCGCTTAATAAATGATGCCCTGTACCAGGAAGGAAGCATGTTCCTAATAGCAATGTGCGCCTAATAACCAGAGTTTACGGTATTTTTAACAGCCACTTAAACCACTTGAACTTAAAAACTGGCTGGACTCTGAATATAGAACTTAGTGAACATTGAACTTAAGGTGGCGGTAGAAGTCACTCGGCGGAGGTTAACGAAAACATAAACCTGGTTTACAGTCAGGACCAGTGTTACTCCTAGTTTCAGGGTTAGGGTTTGGTTTAGGGCAATCTTGCTTCGCCTAATTTTAAAAAAGGGTTTTAGTAGCTTATTAATATATTCATGACCCAAAATTGCGGCTCGATGGACGCATCTACATGCTCACTGTAGGTAGCGTCCTAACCACCAATGTATCTCAAATCAGTCTGTGCCAGCTTTTGTTCAGAGCTACTCTCAAAGTCAGGCTAGACTCATGTTTGTCACTACTCTTGGAATGGACAACTTTGACTGCACCAAAATGAATGCACATTTCAAAAATTCACAGCTTGTCTACGGGAGGGGCTCATTCACAAGTGGAAGCAAGCATTACTAGCCCCACCTCTCCCCCTTATGTTGCTAAACAACTCACGGCTCTGTTCCACACACAACCACTCTTCAGCTTTCTTGTCTACTTCAGCGTAGTACCAACGATATATTGCACATTCTAGTTAAAGCCCAGCCCGGCACTCAAAGCTCCGGGCCATGCTCACCTACTAGGCTTGGCATATGATCGCAAGACCTGGGCCTACCCAATGAGTACAGTCTTGGCCACTGTGGCCTTTCTGCTGCTTCTAGACACAAGCTTGCTTTCACAAGCAGGCATCACGCACTACTCACAGCTACTGACACTACAGCACTCTACTAAACTCGTTTTTTTTTTCCTTTTTTTAAGTCGATCTAAGCTTATCTTCAAAGTTCCGACCACCACATGAGGGGTTCCGCCAGCCCACATCTTAACTAACTTAATTATAAACTGATTATTGGATGGCAATGCCGACAGGAAACGGGGAAAATCCCCAATTTTACGGACAGTGAACGGATGAAGACTCCCAAAACTGACTGTGCGCTAAAAGATTAACAAGACAAAGAAGTCTATCAGCTTGGATTCCATGTTTGTCGACCTTGAAAGTACAGGGTTCTCTGCCACCCTAAGATGCCGCACATAACTGAACCTATGAATATTTCACATGCTACATTTGTCAAGTCAACCCAATCCAGTGCTACCACAGAACAGACATGACACCACTAATCATATTCTTGAGGACCAATGAACAGAATGTTGCCTAGGGGTGCCACACAGAGCTAACTAAATTCAACTATTAGAAAATTTATGAATATTCTAGCTTTGATGTTGGAGTGTTAATGAGGTCTTTTATTTCACATAGAATACCTCAGGTTTTCTATCTCAAATAGAAACCTCGAGTCAAATATAATTAAATCAAAGAGTACATATCCAATCAGGAGTGCAGTTGGACACGGTCTACAAACATGTACATACAACAATCAGGAGTACAAGCGCACTGCCAGTTGGATGCATCCACAAACAAGCAAGATGCAGCAGTACTTGTTATAGTTAATGTTGATATTAAAGTTTGATGCTCCTCCAAAGTTCATCTGCGGCAACGGAAGGACAGGTGATGCTGGGACACCTCCATTCACTGCTGGAGGTAGTGTACAGACAATGGCACTCTCACCCTCTAACTTTGTTTTCTTTGTGCTTTGCACTCCATTCAAAATGTCTGAGGTTACTTCTTTCAGCTGCTCACTGACACGCTTGTATGATCTTACACCACTGGTAGTGCTGTACCCAGTGAGGGAGCATTATCAGCTGTTCGTCCACACCAGCTTCAAATAAACGCGTAGCAGCTGTTCGGCGAAGTGAATGGTTGCTGTAGTGCCCTTCTATCCCAGCAGCTGTCATAAGACGTTTCACGGTACTTGCGAGTGTGTTGTGACCAATGGCAGTCTTTGAATACCACACATCAGCTGTGAAATGAACTAGTGGTTTGAGATAAAAAGCTCCATCAGGTCGGTCCAGGGGGCATTTAGAGTTGTAAAGCTTATATAAGCGTATAAGACACCTCCTAGGATCGTCTTTGTTTTCTTTCTGGATTACCTCCTTAGGGGCTTTCTTGCGCTGTTTCAGGCCTCCCTGGTTTGTTTAGGAAACATTTTCCCTATAAACCAGGTGTGCTGAACCATTAGGTAATTCAACCAGTTGGATCTGCGATGGACGATGGCGAAGGCTACGGTGTTCTGATCCACTCCTTAATGCGAAATACAACGCCTATATAGAAGACAAGTGTGTCTAACAATTGCTGCGGTGACGAATCACCAAGTAGCCCTTTTCCCCACAATGTATCTTCCATGTCTTCGGATATCACCTCTGCCTGACGGGGCTGATGCATGCCACTAGATTTTAGCGCTTTCATTTGAGCATCGAGTGTACTAGTGAATGCAGCAAATACAGGATCTTCAAATGGTTTTACATCTGCACGATCGCCTTCCTTTAGTGCCCGAAACAGCAAACAGCACAAGGAGTAGAGCGTATCGGGTGGATACGGTTCTTTGTCCCGTCTACGTGCTTCTGTGACAAACTTACATAGCCAGAAAGCCATGTCTGTTTTGTCCATTTCAACAAAATTGTCTTGAAGTAGGTGTAACGTCTCTTCTTCTTCGACAAGATTCCTTCGTCGGTACAGGGCCCAATCCCTCCACACTCGAAGTGCCCAGTTGGTTTGGTTTTGAATCTTTTGGGGAACCCCACTTTTCCGAAGCGCGCTTATTTCCGACGAATCCGTTGGAGGCGCCCAACGACTGGATACTTCAGTCGACTTTTCGTAGTCCTGAGATGCCACCAGCAAAAAACCGTCAACATTTTCCTCGTCAATGCTATTCTGCAACACGGCTTCATATTGTTGAGATGCTGCGAGCAGGTTCTCGGTGTCGTAACAGGAATCCCACGGGAAAGGCTCCCAAGATTCTCCCAGTCCGAGAAGAAACTCACGCGAAGGAATCCAGTTTTCTGGAACGGATTTTAATCCATCCAGGAGCGATGGAGAAACTGCCATAATTTGTCAAACCAAACCTATGCCATAAGCAACTAGCAGACTACTAAAACGGCTGGCTCAGTTTTGCAATAAAAGCATACGCTGCCTCAAATCTGATTGGCTTGCTGCAAAGCAGCAATTATTGGCAGACAATTTGATTGGTCCGTTACAGTGCAGCATGGTTACCTTAACAACGGGTTATGCAATGTTGCACCATTTTCTAAGCCGGTTAGAAACCGCACCCTCGGTTCCTACACTTAGTATGCATGAGGGGAGAGATTGCCCGACTTCTAGCCGGAATTACACATACCTTTAATGAGATTCATTGATCTCAATTGGGACATTAACAACATTCACAAGTATCCAAGAGGGTTAATGAGATTCATAGCCCTGTTCTGTTCGGGTTTGAGTCCATGAAAGGGTTAGGGCATACTCAAATATTCATCATCATTTACCCATTCCTTTCAACCCCAAGTGTTCATGCTCTGAGCAATAAATTACAAATATTCTATGAGAATTTACAGGTGTTCAATGGGATTTAGAACACCTGCTGTTGACCAATCATATTGAAGCATTTACTGCAACCATGATCTAATTATTGCCAGTACCTTCAATTGTCTTTCAGATGGTGAGAAGGTGCCTGATGACCATAATCAACATGGACACTGAACATCAAGAAGTTGTGAGGGTCTTTCTGCAGTCTGCTGCACCCAACTTTGAGCAAAATGTAAGCAGTTTTTTCCTCTCCTCATTACCCAAGAATAGCTGCACAATTTTACCAAGAGCTCCTGTGCATGCAGTGATTGATTCTAAATAACATGTAGACCTATATTATTTGTTTGCTGTTCAGGTATAGAGTTGCACAATATGATATCAAAACATAAGTTCTGTCAGTATATAACACTATAAGTATGCATGCATCATCTCTTGCTTTTGTTCTATTTGAGTAAATCACCTATATACTGTACCAATTGCTTATGTTCTATTTGAGTAAATCACCTATATACTGTACCAATATACAAGCCATTATGGCAGCTTTCTCACGTGTGGTTTTACATCATCTTTTAATTTTCTTATGGCACAATACAATACTGTGTGGAACATAGGGCATTGTAGCTGAGCAAGCATGTGCATGGATATTCCCACTTGCACTACTGTAGGAGTACCTTCATTCAGTCAATTCAACACCGAGCCACAGACATTCTTCCACGAAGCTATTACTGCTGAAGCATTATGGCCTACAAGCTAATAAGCTTAGCACTCAAAACATTAGTCTAGCAGGGGATCCTTCACCACCCTCTGCTGTCACCTACATGTAGTCAGATTGGAGAAAGCTTATACCACCCCCAAATGTGATACCGTATAAGAGGTTTCTTTCAGGGGAGAAAACTTTCACAAGTTGCTAGAAAATAGAATTTCATGAAAAAGAAATTTCACAAATTGTGTCAACCCAGTTCACCACACCCACTGAACATGATTTGAACTATGAGTGACTAGTATAACCTATGTCAGCTATGTCACCTCTGAGGCTACCATATACGTCTACAGGAAGGTTTGGTAGACTGCTATTGACACATTCTGCCTTGCTAGTGAGAGGGAGTCAACGCACACCATCTCTAGTCTCCTGCTAAGTGCAACTACACGATCCCTACATTGTCATGGTTTCTGGAGACCACTCTTGCAGCAGGTAAAACCACTGACAAGGGACATGTGGCTTTGTTAACATGAAATCCAGCACTCTGTAGGTACGTACGTAACTTAAGGTGGCGGGTAAGCTATCCACGCAAGCGCAATAATTGTTTCCCGTTTACGCCCACCATTGTACAGCTGGTTTGTCTTCTTGAACGAAGCAAATCACTGTAGCAGCTGCTTCAGTAGCTTATCGAAGAGCTACGTAGCCGTACAGGCGTACTACAAGCGACAAAAGCATGAAGGAAGGGCTGAGAAGTTTCTACGTCGTCGATCGCCATACACCAATGGCCACACCCACCAAGAAGGCCATGGATAAATTTTTTCGTGACGCTTCGTGAATCAGGTAAACGACTTTAGCAACTCTCCTTACTATAAACAGCTTCTCCAGTGGTTAGTCGAGGGGGTAACGTAAAGTATTCGTGACTAACAAACGCCGGGGCGAGATCGTGCCGCGAAACGCCACAAAAAGTGACTTTCCAATAACAGTTTCAACTCGCCATCCGTTAAGCTTTACAGCTTATGACCAAAACTCTACGTAGCCCCCTCTAGAGACTGTTGAACTTTCTCCTCGCCAAGAATGGAGTATGTGGCTCTCGTACCGTGCGAGTGAAACGTGATGAAAAATTGTAAAACTCAACCACTGCTCTCCGCGCTATTCTTTGTATCATTGTATCAAGATTTGTTACACAGATAGTACTTGCCATACAGTACTTGAATATCAAGTTTGGCTGTAAGTGATTGCATAACTAGTAAGATGAGACATTTTATATATGGCAGATAATTTATTGTGAAATTATTTACCCGCCACCTTAAACTTGCAGGCAAAATGCGAAATTTGCAAAAGTTATCTCCCGCGAAAGAAAGCTGCAAGGCTGTAATATGCAAGCACAAGTTACTCACGCTTTTTGAGTTTTCGAAAAATGGAGACTTTGTCTCTCACAGTAGTAGCCATCAAACACCAAGGTTTATTGTGCACATGCTTTGTACAAATTTTCATTCGGATATTGTATCCAGATTGCTCCGCATAAATTGAATTTTGCATTTCCAGTAAGTGGTCATTCCAATTAAACAAAGAAACAAGCATGCATCATACATACACACCACATGCGCAATGCAAGGGTCTACTAGTACAGGGCTCACCCTAATTAGGTATGACCTTATCTGAAATAGGTTACCCTTGACTCAACTATGCTCATATATACATTATGCATACCTCTGCATTTCTCTATATGTATAGGGAATGACACCTTCACAGTGTGCATGCATGAAGGGACATTCAAAGATTGTCTGGCTGTTGTTAGAAAATGGTGACTCAAAAGCAGTACGGACAGAGGTAAATTTTCTTGTACTACATACCGTATAGCAGGAAATTTTTGCGAGGCAGAAATTTTCGCGATCAAGCACCAGCTCGCGAGAAGAAAATTTCTTCCTCCAACAATTTTATGCTGAAAACGAGTTGAGGAAGCCGAGCACGTTGTCGTCGAGCCGCGGATCCAGTAACTAAACTCAACAGAGAATTGACCCATTTTGTCGTAGAAACATCGAGCAAACTGCGGGAATTTTTTGCGACCTACGATCAACTTGCCAGCTGTCACTGCAACTGTGAATGGATCCTCGGATTTAGCTCGCACGCTTTGGCATGGCAGTTCTTCACTGACCCACACGCTGAGTTCCCCGGCAGGGTCGCCATTTCTGTGTGCGAAATTGTAGGGTGTGTGGTCAGAGATCGCAACCTTGTCACGAAATTAAAAATCACTAAATTTTTTGCCTGGCGTATTTGTTAGTGATTCGCGAAAATTTATACTCGCGAAAATGTCCCGCTATACGGTATGGTACCTTATTGTAATGGTTTAGTATTAATGCATTTTTAATAAGTGAGATTAATGCAAGGATCACAATATTTAAGTATACAAATATTTTTTTCAAAAGCCTTGTTTTGTGAGTAGTTTCATTAAAGGCATGACTAGATAACGATAGCTAGCTGTCCCATATGTAGGCCATTTGTTTCAAAATTGCAATACAAAAATGCCCTCTGTGCATCTCCACAATCAACTCAATCATAGGAGTCAATCGATCGTGGTAAAACTCCACAAAATCATCTTGGTCAAAAAAACAACTACATGTAGATCATAGTGAAAATCTATTCAATCTGTGCCACGTTCAACTTGATAGCTTACAAAATTGACTCGGTCCAAAAAAAACACGACTTGATGTAATAATATCGGCGACCCAAAATTAACTTGATCTGTGCCACATTCAACGTGATAGTTTACAAAATTGACTTGGTCCAAAAAGCCAACTCGATGTAATCGATCGTGGTGAAAATTGACTTAATCTGCGCCACATTCAACTCGACCGTCTATACAATTGATTTTATGTACTTACCATATTGTCACGGACAAGCGCCATCCCCGCACAAGCGCCCACCCCCAAATTTTGATAGTTTTATAGTTTTTTGTGGTCGTCCGTGTAATGGCCCACGATGCAAAATTCTTGCATAGTGAGCCAAAAGTAGGTCCGCTGAGCTCACGTACATCATTCTGATGCGCTTCAGGCACCACAACATCTGGCAGCAAAGTTTAGCACACACCCGTCCGTAGCCTCGTTCGCAGCATTCCTCACTTGCAGCACGAAGTGGATACTGCAAGCAACAAACATTGCAGAGGCTTGTCAACGAGGCTACGCATTGGTCCATTTTCTAGTACGATACAGCTTTCTCTGCCATTGGGCTGACCTCAACAAAGCACGGGCAAAGCGTGGGCGAAGTGACAATGCAGGTTGATTTGGTACCCCCCAGCAGCTAACTTCTCATCCGGGGTGGGCGCTTGCACGAGGATAGTTGAACCATTCAAGCACCTCCTCTGTGCAACTGCCATTCACAATCCACTGATTCAACCACATTCAAGTCAATCCTTCAGCAATCGACTCAATTTACTCACGATTGTCTACACGATGAGCAATTTACTCACACCAGCCAACCAACCGCATCACTTAACCACACCCACTGGGCATGTGGAGTAAAGTTTAGCTTTGAACATCTTGTCTCAGCTGAAAATAAGATATCATGCAGTATATATAGAAGATTTGAGGTTTTCAGGTGGTTGTAGGTTAGTGGTAGAGCATTGGCGGCTTGTAGCTTAGTGGTAGAGCATTGGCGGCTTGTAGCTTAGTGGTAGAGCATTGGCGGCTTGTAGCTTAGTGGTAGAGCATTGGAGGCTTGTAGCTTAGTGGTAGAGCATTGGAGGCTTGTAGGTTAGTGGTAGAGCATTGGCGGCTCAAGACAGGAACCCTGGGTCCAATTTCCAATGACAGCCAGCTTTTTACCCTCCTCTATTTTGCCTCATAAATTCAAACAGGTCCTTTTCTTTCAGCTGAGGCAAGATATTCAAAGCAACTATAGCTAAACCTTTCTGTGCATGCGCAGTGAGTGTACTCAAGTGTGATTTGTGACTGCTATATAGCATAACAGTGAATAGTTGTGTCAAAATAGTGACAGTGAAAGTGAATCGAAATAAATTTAAGGATCCTTGTGAGATGCTACCCATCTGCTACCCAATGGACACTGCAAGAACTGCTCTTGCAAAATGCTCAAACTGTCCACTGTTTCATTATGGCCATTGCTTGAATACTGAACCTCAGCCACAGCCACAGCTATCCCTTCCACTACAAACGTTTGACCTAAAATGCCCTCATCTCTGCATACTTCCAAACATGTGCTGTCATCAAAGAGCCTATTGGAGGACAGCATTGATCCAGCTAGGTCTGACACTACAAAACCATGACACTGATGGTACTATAGACACTTTCTCCTCAGCTGCTATAGCCACAATACAACAGATCATTGAAGTTGGCAGTAGTACATGCAATCTCTCAGTTCCACTGTCAGTGATGGCATTTAGTCAATACAAATGGTCCATGTACTAGCTGAGTGACTGTTGTTTGTACATGTTTTTTTACATGGTTGTAGCCTCATATATACTAGCTGCAGCTACTACTTGAGGGCAGCACTTAATTCGCTTATCGCTTCTTGTGTATCACACTAGAATTGTAAGCTAGCCATGCTACCAGTACTCAGAGGATTTGTTATGAAATTGTTCAGATGATCTTCCTGGACATTAATGCACGCACTCTATAATGTTAACCTGTTACTTACGCGGCACAAACAACGCAAGATTGCTGCTCATATTATTATTTCTCTTGTATAGTGGGTAGCAGGTTATATATTGGTTATCCTAGAGCGTATAACTATTATACCTAGTAATATCTCATCATAGATTGCTGATAGTTGTAGAGGTTTTTGGGGGGGGGGGTGGGTTCTGTAGATCTGTACATCATACGTAGCATCACATTATTGCAGTCATGCTTTAACAGTGATCCTCTTATTCTACAAGGATGGAAAGACGCTATTGCACTTGGCATGTGAGCGAGGTCACAGCGAAGTTATTGTACCACTACTTTTCAACAAAGTTGATATCAACAGTCAAGACAAGGTGAATGAATGTGTTGTATAGCTCAGCTTGATGTGTGTATGATGGTCTTGTGCTCACCAACTGTGAAGTAAAGCTACACAAAATGTGTAAGTTCTGTGTAAACTGATGGAGATATGGCTAGCTGTTGTACTAATTAATGTGCAGGTAAACCTGGCTTCTCTCAGTGTCTGCTTTTGAATCCCCCCAGAGACAAAGGACACCACTTCATGCTGCATGTGAGGTTTTCAAGGACTTGCCCTCACAGAAGTTGGTTAGTTACACATTAATGCTAACCTATCTCTTCGTTGGACTCTAATGCATGCTCACAGCTACTAAAACACAGCTATGGTTTATTGAGTGATTGTGATAATGTGTTGAGGATGCAGTCATTCCTTAAACTACTATGGGGATGTTTGAGCATCATGGGGTGAGCCTGAGTATGCAGCACACTGCTGGTTTAATAGAGTAAGTCAGCAATCATCGGACGACAGGTATAATCAGACACTCAAACATGGAGAGAAAACTGCGTAAATGCTTGGCGATACCACAAGACTGTAGCGGAGATACGCGGTACATGGTCTACCAAAAATGACGCCCGAACATTGTTTCCTGTTAACGCTAGAAGCAATAAAATGACTGTCCGAATAAAATCAATCCTCGGATAAATGTATCTATTTTCGGACACTGTTGTCTGTGCATTCACTGAAGCTGCTTTTGGAGAGATTTTAGCATCGATATGATACCCCAAGACCCCTCCATTTCGCAATCAGTTTTTATCGCGGTAGGTGCTTTAAGCACTTGGGGGCACGACTAAATATGGACCAGGGTCATCCGATCAATAATCGGATCGTGATATTTGTTGTTTCTTTCTGTGTTGTCTCCAAACAAGTTGAAGTCTCCACAATATCATGTTCAACCTTCGTCAAATATTTGAATGTGCTCATTTGAACATTTAAGGTAAGTGGTCGTCCAAGAAAACAAGCAAGCAAGCAAGCAAACATACATATGCACGGTGAAATGCAGTCCCGCTAGAGTGAAGCTCACTCAGGCTCACACCAATCAACCAACTATTCTGTACACCACCCTCTTAAAATGAATTTATGAGCTTCTACTATCTGTCTTCAGGGATTGGATATGATTGAGAACCTCCTTAATAATGGAGCACGTGTGGATGTGACAGATGAGGTTGGTTAGCTGTATCCATCACACTAACACTTTATGTATGCTTATTTATTGCTGAATGTCATTTCCATGGTAGGCATGGCAAACTTCGCTGCACCTTGCCTGTTTGAGGGGCAGCACTCATCTCATCAAGGAGCTTCTGAAGAAGGACAGTTGTCTCTTAGCTATCAATTCAAAAGACAAGGTAGTTTGTCAATTTCATGAGCATATGTTTCTCTCATCTGATCATGATGATTGTATGTATATCTGCTTCACTTTAACTTTTCACACATTATATATGGCTAAAACAATTGCAACCCACTGTAAAACATGGAATATACTCATTCCCCGGACTCACCAGAAGTAGAGGTATGCTTTGGACAAAATGACTTCTTCACAGTCTCTCCAAGTGCAGGAATACTGCGCAGTCTCAAGTATCTATACTAGCTACTATTTTGAAGCAACCAACCTTCACTTTTGGATTTTCCCTGCAGCTTGTGAGTTACTGCTTTCTGCACAAGGAGACTGTCACATTTAGATCATAGCCTGATCTTGACCTTAGCTCGACACCCAAGGATACAATAATGTCCTTGGATGACAAGTCACCCTAAGTATAGCGGGAAATTTTCGTGATTTTCGCAATCAAACACCAGATCGCGAAAATTTCTTCCTCCAAAACTTTCTTGCTGACGACAAGTTGAGGAAGCCTAGCATATATTGTCATCGAGCTGCAGATCCAGTAACTCAATGGAAAATTGACTCATTTTGTCGTCAAGCAAACTGCGCAAATTTTTCGCGACCTACAATCAACTCGCCTGTTGTCACCGCAACTGCGAACGGATCCTCGGAGTTAGCTCACTCCATTTGGCATGGCAGCTCTTCGCCAACAGCGACCTATGTGCTTTGATAAGCATGGTAGCCTCTTACTACCGTTTTCATGTTGCTGAGTTCCCTGGCTGGGTCACCATTTCCATGCGTGAAATTGTAGGAGGTGTGGTCAGAGATCATGACCTTGTCATGAAATTAAAAATTGCGAAATTTGTTTCCTGGCGTGATTGTCAGTGATTCGCGAAAATTTATGCTCGCTAAAATTTCCCGCTATACGGTCAATACATACCATAGCTTGTTGGAAGTTGGTGACCTAAATTGTCACAACCCAGCCATATTTTGCTACCAAAAACTACAGCTAGTTCGTGAACCACAAGACATGATGCAAGGATAGATTATGACCTGCTGTTTAGCAAATATAAACACAAAGATTGAGCTAGTGTATAGCCTCATTACCCAGCTCTCTCACTTGCGAACATCATGTGTGTAAACTCATAAAATCAGGGAATTTACAAGTTTTCATACTGGAGAACCTGGGGACAACGTTATAGCTAGCTAGTGTACATATAGTCGTGTTGTAGTACTACAGTTAATGTTTCTGTGCTCAAAGAGTCCGTCATTTCATCATCAGATCAAAGCATACTTCCAGTGATCCCGCAGAATGAGTCCTTACCTCAGTCCATTCCAAGTTTTACAGTAGGTGAAAAATTATGTAGATGTAGCCACAGAACAGCAAGGCATAGACAAATGTAAATAGCATTCTAAGGCAATAGAACTACGTATGAGCTTACTGTTACTGTATGGTATGTGCCTACAAAACACTTAAGTCTATCTTTCTAATTAGTTGTTCAAGTACAGGTATATAATGGTATCTACTACAGAAGTGGGTTCTCAAATGCATATGGTGACTTATTCTAACCTACAGGGTGAAAACACTCCTTTCCACCTTGTCTGTCATGGTGGATTCTCGGAAGTTGTGGAGATGCTGCTGCTCAAGGGAGCTAGTTGCACCTCTCAAAATGAGGTAAGCTTTATATACACTGCTCCCTAAGTTAATGCTTTAATGAATGAAGCACATATAGTGCAAAACCCTCGGCGTTTGATGTGTGTTTTGGGTCACTGAGTGAAAAACTTTAGTACTAAAACTGGCAATAACCCTGTCATTATGCTCTTATGTAATGTTATTATGCTGACATGGCAAGCATAGCTATGCAAGTATGACGTTCCAAGGTGTATACTGTAAAATCGGGATAAAACACACAAAATAAGCACCCCATGAATATAGGCACCCGTTTTGATTACAACAACCACATCGTGTTTATAAGCACCCATACAAAAATAGGCACCCCACATGAAAAGGCACCTGTTACTATGCAAACAGAAGTGAATTTGCTGATTCAGCTTTTTCGAACGTAGCTGCAACTTTTTGCCAGTGTGATTGTAAGCAAGCTATTGACATGGGATAAACCGAAATTTTAGGTTAGGCTTCTTGGTAAAACAAATCCGGGAATTAGCAAAAACCTGCCACAGATTCGTTGGTTCCAAGTGCTTTACGTTGGTGGGCGGGGGTTGGCAATGATTGATTGCTGACTGTATCTCTGTTTGTACAAAAGCTATAAACATTGGACAAAAATTAGCAGAAAAAGAACATAGGCCTATGTAAAATATACACAGCTAATCCGTTCCCACACAACTGCATGCTACCATAAAATTACGTGGTTATCCCATGAAAATAAGCACCCCTCGAAAATAAGCACTCATTCTGGCTGCTAATTTCGAAAATAGGCACCTGTGCTTAATATCCGATTTTACGGTAGCACGGTGTGAGGATTATATATACTGTATAGCTGGAAAATTTATGCTGGAATAAAAGTAATGGATAGTGTGAGAAAATTAATGTGACAATGTTGCACGCGGAAATTATATACACGTCACCGTTTATTAACGCGGAAATTAAAATTATCTGTGTGAGGTCAAAGTTGCTTAGCAAGCCCTAGGCCTTGCCAGCGGCCTGATTTGCATAAGTAGCATGTAACAAGGCTGGACTAGTTCATCTAAATTGCTGATCACCGCTAGGTAAGCAATTTGTACCTGTTTGAAGCCATTATCTGTAGGTGTATATCGTAGCTTACCAGCAATTTGAAACGGTGCCGATTTTCTCATTTGTTACGTACAGCTCCGACGGACTAAGCCCTTTTCCAAGTTATTTGAAGCTAGTACTCCAGCCTTATGTGAAATCTGGAAGCCACTTGCTCCCTATGTTGAAGAAAAAGCTTCGCTTTGACGGCCCTTGTCAAAATTCACGAACGATCATGATCTAGCACCGCCCCTTCCGGCTTCCCTGCTGGGTGATCTAAGTGGAAAGGTGTGGTCTACACATAGTGCCAGGTCAGCAGATACACACCGATGAAAGCCAAGAAGCTTTCGAGGGTAGTGGGTATTTTAGTAAGATCAGTGACAAGTCAGTCGTGTTATAGGAGCTGTCGCTATCCCTACACACTAGTCTGTCTCTCTTGTCCATCGAGAGCTCGTCATCATCATCAAGAAGCCAAGAACGCAGTGGTGGTCAGAAAATCACGCCAGAACTTTTGAACGAAGCGTTTTCAGCGAAAGCCACACGACTAAAATCTTGAAAACGCCATAAACAACCCTATGACACCTCACTTGAGACGTATAAACGAGGTATGTAGCTGCTAGCGTGGTAACAGACAGACAGACAGACACACACACACACACACACACACACAAAACGACTACTGTAACCCTACGGCGCATGCGCGCCGAGGGTTAATGATGGTATGCTACTTCAGATGATTTCTTGTTGCAGGATGGAAATACTCCCTTCCACCTTGCTTGTGCAGGAGGTTACTTGGAGGTTGTTCAAAAACTGTTGCTTGACAAGCGTGGGATTCGTTGCATCAACATAGCAAACAAGGTGTGTTTATTGTGGTTCATTAATTGTTCATATTGAGGACATTAAATATCGTGAACTTGGGATATTAAGCAATGGTGACTATTTCGAAATTAGCAGCCAGAATGGGTGGTTATAATAATTGTGGGGTGCTAATGTAATATTATGGTAGTGCACAATCCAGCTCCTAATAATAAGCCAGGGTTTCATACAGGATTTAGAGTTGGGGGGGGGGATGGTAACAGGATGATAGTAGTGTGTGAAACGCATGCGTGCCTACTAGGGGGGTCTGGGGGCATGCCCCCCCCCCAGGAAAATTTTGAATTTACATCCTCTCAGATTGCTTCTGACGCAACCTGGGACAAAATTTCCAAACAACATTTTGATGACACATACTTATGTTCAGTAACATGTAAATAGCTAATATAATAAACATACTCAATTTCAAGATTTCTGGGGGGGTGGGGAGGAATTTCTGGGGGGGTGGGGGGGGGGGGGGGGGGGGAGGAATTCCAGGGCCCTGTCCCCTCTGTATGAAACCCTGTAAGCATATCCATTGCATATGTAGAGTACAGTGAAGCTAACTTGACCTGCTATTGCATGTACTGTACACTGTATGTCTAAGTATTCTGCCGACCTACCACAGGCTCTAATTGGTGATAATTGAAGCCATGTAGAGGCGAAATGATAAACAAAGGCAGCCAACTTCTATATACGTCTATAGTGCAGGCCCCATTTAGTGTTGACATCAGTGACTTGAACACATCAACTCAATACCATACACGTGTGATGTATTTGCTCTTTTTAGTGGGGCTGCCATATGGTTGGAAATTTTCGCAGGTACAAATCCAGGCTTCACAAATTTTGGCGGTTTTTATTTTCACGGTCAGTGAATCAGGAACCTGCACGTTAGCTGTCTGGACAGCTAAAGCTGAGCGAATGTCTAGAATTGTCTGCAGAGAGAGATGGCAATCTCAGCTCTTTGTTCCTTATTGGGGAGAAAAGATATACTGGTGCAGCCAGACCAGGTATAAAGTTGCCTCATACCCAGGCCGTTCATGGAGGTGATTGCTTCCGCTCTCAGCCGTGTGGGTTCATTTGTCTGTGCTTACATAGCACTTCGATTTCCTGATTGGCTTGAGCAATAGCCAGCAAAGGCGAACTCGCTGACAGGCTTCTGTTGGAGTTACTGCTGATTGCAGTTCCATTTGAACAATGTTTACTGTATTCCGCATAGTCACACTTGCCCTGGAAAAAACTGAGCAGCTGCTCTTTTGGTGGGAATTTCAAACCGTATCGTCATGTCTGCTGAACCAGGTCGAAAAGCTGCCTACTCTGTAGATCTTCGCTGGAGAGTGATATGGCAAAGAGCTGTCATTTTGAGGATATCGGCAAATCTAAGTATATCAACTGGCACTGTCCACAATGTTTTGAAGCAATTTGAGGAGACAGAAGGCGTGGCAGCACAATTAAGGACAGAAGGAAAGGCCTGACATAAACGAACTTACTAGCACTGAAGAAGTGTTTGTTGAAGGATTGGTGCTAGAAAATACAGCATTACAACTGCAAGAAGTAAAAATATGGATATGCCATAAGAGGTAAAACACCACAATTGAACCAATTGCTTGCAGAGGTCAAGGTATCTCAGCAATAACAGCCCTAACAAAAGATGGAATTCTTGCAACTGAGCACGATACCAGCATTACAGACTCAGATACATCTATGACTTCTTTCATGGTAGTGTTATCCCAAACATGCACCCTTATGACGGTGTAGCACCCAAATCCATACTCATCATGGATAATTGCTCAATGCATCATGTCCTGGACCTTCTACCGAGCTGCGGTATTTTGGTTGTATTTTTGTCACCCTATAGCCCTGATTTCACTCCCATTTTAGTTTTCTAAAACAATACTTAAAGAAGCATGATGAAGTTTTGCAAGCCATGACTAACCTCTTCCCTCTTATTCAATCTGCATTTGACAGTATCACCCCAATACTAGCATCATCATGGATCACAGACCGTTGAATTTATATTGATAGTAACTTTGATTTGATTCAACTGTGGGAATATCAGTGCTTTTGTATATAGACAATAGTTTCAGTCAGCAGTGTGGATTCACCACAGAGTCAGCAGTGTATACTAAGGACACTACAGGGTCTTAATATCCCCCAAGAATGGCCTTCTGAAGTTCGTTAAATTCCTCTTGAGACACCTTTGTCCAAGATGTCAATACATCTCCCTAACTGATCAAAGATCTCATGCCCAAACGCTTTCCAGGAGACGCTCCAGGTATAGTACCGCTCAAGTCACCTCTTTTCGATGATGAGGAAGCCTTGGCATATGCAGATTGACTCAGAATCCTCCCTTTTTTGTGCCCACTAAAAAAAGGATAGTATGGAAGGGCATCAATGTACTCATTGTAAGGTTGGCAAGTATATCAGTGAGAAAACATTAGGTGTAGCAGCACTACTTTGGTTATCCAAGTGGAGCGACAACCCCCATCACGTGTGGCCTGTGCATAGACAACAGCAAAATTTCTGTTTGCGAATGCAAACCTGAATAGTTTTGGGCCAGCAGGAAAGTGACAGGTAAGTTGTCTTCAAGCAATAAGCAACATTAGAAATAGCACTATGTCATACATAACCAATCCAGTAGGAAGTCACTTATCCGAACACGTTGGGACCAGAGGATGTTCAGATAACTGCAATGTTTGGATAATTGAAGTATGACAGAGGGCGCCAGTATAATGCTAGCCCACGGGACACAAACTGTACGCGCAAGTGAACGGCTGACTTGCTGCTGTCACCGATGTGCCCTGGCTGCCAAGTCTGAAATTGAACTTGTGGACACTGTATATGTAGCAAACGCTAGAATGCGCACAACCGTAAGCCGTCGCTCATTTTCCTGCGCATACAGTACCCAGTGGCTCACTTTCAGAGTTACTTTTACATTTGTTGCGAAGCCTGCCTTGCCTGTGGAAGATATTCTGTGTTTTCACCTGCACCGTAACGGGTGGAGTGAGCCCTGAAATGCTTGATATCAGCCATTTGAATAGCTAAAGCTAACACAGTGTTTACACAACCTGCAGCCAGTGGCTTCACCACTTACTCTGACTTGTATTCTAGCTTGGATACCACCTGAGTATCTGTATTTTGTAGTCCCATGCCCAGATCCTAGTCTCAAAAATTTTTTGCAGTTTTATTAATTTTCACAAATGCCTCTTGACTCGCGAAAATGCTAAAAAAATAGATCCCTCATGAAAGTTACCAACCATATGGTAATAAACTTCACAAGGTACTGACGGGTTGGAGGTTGACCAGCTGGTGTCTACAACAGAAAGCAAACAGAGTGCATGCTAGCTAGTCTCCTTGAACTTTGTGTTGTTTCCTGTGTGTGGGAAGGAGAAAAAATAACCTGATACACACTGTATACACTGTTCCTGCATTCATCAATTTCCTTGGTAATCTGCACTATATTAAAATTACAGCCAATTTCCTTTTACCTGCTAAAAGACCAAACTGTGTTCCCTATGAGGCACATGAGGCACATGGGGCACATGAGGACATGGGATTAGGAAAAAATCAACTGATTAATGCCTGTTAGTGTTAGTTTCAGATGGAGTATATTTTCAGGAATTACAAAATTTCCAGAAATCGAAGCAAGGCCCAGTATTCACAAACACTGTGTACTAAGTTCTTTTCTTCACCCACACACAAACCTGAAATTTGACTAACTACAAAGTCAAAGGATTGACTACCATTATGAAAGTCAATTTCATGGTCTCAGTATGACTTTCCATTTGTAGACTATGAAGAGAAACATGTGTATTATAGCTGAATGCATCACACCCAGTACAACAACAAACTCACAGTTGTCCCTGGAGTAACCGCTACAGCAATGTAGTCGTCGGTCACCGACAATGGCGCCAGCACCACATTAGACCGACTTGCTGGCATTGGTGGGTGATTATGCAGTGGGTAGCCACCATAATACTGACCGTGTTGTCCATACAGAGCACTAGTCAGAAGAAGAGTCAAATATTTTACCACCCAACCACTCTTTCTGATTGATCCTGGCTTCACTGCACGCACGTGACAGAGAAATTGCACAATCATTGTTTGTGGTTTGTAGTATCACGGAACACGATTTTGTGAACCCAGCCCAATCCACTTTCTAAAGAACACCCACATGGGCAATGCACTTAACATATTAGGGGGCGGGCAATCCTCCAACTGATTCGCATTTATCCACAAAGGACACCCATGCACATTTGTTTATGGTGAGCACCGACAAATCCACCATCGTGCCCAATTCAGCCACGATGACAGTAAGTATATTGGGCAAACAACAGTTTGCAACAGTGCCACCATCCTTTGCAGCTCAATTTCGAGCAGCACTCAACACTCCGAAGCGTAGCATACCACCAGGATTTGATGTACTAGCACCAAATTAGCTATACATTCGTGTAGAAGCAGTTCGACACCCGAAGGAGATTTGCTAAGAAATAAACACTCAACTTCGAGGGAGAAATACCATCATGTACATGTATGGTCAACTTGAGCACACTTTTTGTGGTTAATGTTGGGCTATGCAGATCTGAGGTTAGAAACTTACTTGAGTAAACGTTGACCCTATACAGGAAATTGAGCCAAAAGCTGGGGTTGTGCATTTTTTTCCCAAGACTACAATTGAAGTATGAGGCAATATTGCACATGGTATTACACCAGACTGCAACATCAACAAGACTGAACTCACCCAGCAAAGGATGAAACCTAATCCCACGCCAGACGCACACACATATAACAGAATCTCTTGGTTAGTGTGATAGACGCAAGTCAGGTATATACACAGTCCTGCAGGACAGATGATAAAATATAGTATCTAGATAATCTATAAATTGTATGTAGTACATATCCATGAATTGAATGGATATTGTGACTGGAGTTTGAAGGTTCAATATGCAGCCATTTCAGGCCAAAAGCACTTTCTTTGCAGGAAGGAGACACCCCACTACACCTTGCCTGTGACAAAGGTTTCTCAGAAGTTGTCAAGAAAATTCTGAGGAAGAGTGATTCTTCTTCTATTATTGCAAAGAATCAAGTATGTCGCTTCACAGAGCACCATGTAACTACAGTTTACACTGGGAGGTGCATACTAGCTGCCAGAGGGCCTGGAAGCAGTTTTGATCCTCAATTTGCAAAAGATAACGTAGATGGTTGCTTGGTTGCTACCATATGCATCAGCATAAGAATAATGCTGTTATTGTGTTTGTCATGTAATTCAAGTTTAAGTCAGCCTAGTGCAAGCATATAATGGGTATAAATCAAGTGTGTATTGTGTCTTCAGTGGCAGTGTGACAGCATGCAACTTATACCACATTCAAAAAAGACTTGATACACCAGCTGGCTACATTCACACTTGATATGAGTAACTAGTGAATACAAACAGTTTAAAAGCCATGGTTCAACTAGGCAACTAGGCAATGAAAGTAAGCTTCCTGACTTAATATACAAGTATCCTGATTTTTAGGAGGGGAACACACCACTTCATCTAGCTGCACGTGGTGGCTTTCAGGATCTGGCACACTTTCTGGTTCAAAAAGGAGGAGACCTAAATCTATCCAACAAGGTAACTTCTTAAGTTAATAAATCATTTTCTGCTAGCTTACCGATAATCTATTTGTAGACTACACAGAAATGGAAAATATTATACATTGATTGGGTGACTGTACATACCTTCTTCACCAGGCTTTGATTAAGCATGTGGTTTATTGGGGTGCCTGTCCCCAGACCCTCCTACCTTGCATATGGGTCATTCCATGTCAAATCAACACAAAAAATGCCTGACCCTCACAGATTTGGACGAAACTTGGTTCTTACATAGTGTCTGTTGAGACAGTCACTCATAGTTAGTTTCAGCATTATATGTTTTATGGCTTCAGAGTTAGAGCCAGCCAAACAGTTGATTTTTTGCCAAATTTCAGCTTACCCCTTGTTACTCAATCAACTGTAACTTTGATCAACTTTATGACCTACATTTTGCACCACTTATAGCTCATAAAAGTCCCTTTCATTTGGTATAATTATCAAGTATATCCCATAAAGTTTGGGTCAAAGGTCATCACTAGTGTATTTTGACCTTTGCTCTGTCAAAAATGGATGTTTTGATTCAAATCAATTTTTTACCAAATGTTCTTTGGGTCCTTAATTCTCTTTAAGGTTACAGGATACCAGTCGCACACATACTTACCGTATATTCTACATTTACCTACACAAGTTACAATTTTCACTTGAAACAGCCGTGATTAGATGTGTATTTTTTTCCAGCCAAATATAGAGTTCAGCAGTTTACGAAGCAGTTTAACGTCCAAAGTGGGAAAACGCAGGGCATGACGGAGAGCTTTTTTGGATAGCGTCAGCTGTCATAAGTGTACAGAAGTTAATAATTGTGTGGTACATGGAGTTTACTGCACTCCAGACTATTTATCAAACAGAGAGAGGTACTTTCCCTAAAAAGCCTCTGTCATGCACTCGAAAATGTTATGCATGCTACTCCCTCCCGTTTGTTTGTGGAAGCGAAATTTGGCTGAAACTAACTATGGGTGAATGTCTCAAGAGACCCTATGTAAGAACCAAGTTTCATCCAAATCCGTGATGGTCAGGTATCTATCTCCTACCAAAATGTTACTAGTACTTGCTCTCTTCCCACTTCAAGTATGGTTTTTCTATTCTAGGAGGGAAGCACTCCAGCCATGCTTGCACATGCAAAGCAGCATCCTGAACTGGCAGCTGAGTTAACACCAAGGCACAAAAAGTACCTGCAAGCAATACTACATACATTTCATATACCAGGTAACTGAAATCATCAGAGTGAGCTGGATTATTGCATTCACTTTATCTAGTATTCGTATTTCTGTTACACTGTCATCAAGATGATCCATTGCTACTTGGTAGCCTAGCACATTTTCTTCCCTCATTACTGAGACATGAAGGATCTAGGAGCTCATCACTCAGTTAATGGGGACAGGGACAATAGTTACCAAGTTTGTTAGATCTGTCTTTCACATTTACTACAAAGCAGCAAAGCTGAAGCCCCTGGAAACTACTTGAGTATGGGCTCACAAGCATTCACATGGAAAGTATGGTTGCGTGGTATGATCCTACCTTAATGTCTTGTGCTTGGGGGTGACGCAAACCACTATACTGGGTTTTCAGAAGCTTGTGAAGTGGTAATAGTGAAAGATAAGCCAAATTTGCTGACGAACCAACCTTCCAGGTTGAAGCCATCTTGCAGGGTCAATTGTTAGAGTCTCCTAACTTTTAAGGATACTGAGTTTGCTAACTTGCATGCCCATAAACATAACCATCTTCCTCTGAAGTAGGCCTGGCGAAGGGACATGTTATCAATGACAAACCATGCCTACTAGGACTGGCATGAACTGGACATTTGGGATATCTGACTGCTAAAACTGAGTTTGGTTCACCAACATTGAAACAAATTGAAGGAGCATAAGAATGGCTTTGTCTGATAACTGTTGCGCATGTGACAAAATCTTCACTCATGTATGAGTTTGTCATCAATGTCTATCACATGGTGAATTTAAATCAGTCAGGTGTAAACTTTGATTTTTTTTTTTGTTTGGACAGAATCAGCAGATGATGAGAATTCCCCACAGCGGCCTCGAATGAGAGTGAAAACACTTACAAGAGGTTGTTCATATTTCCCATTCAGCATACATACAACTTTGGTTTGTTGTGCAGTGTTACTCATTCATTCACAGAAGTAGCTAACAAGAAGCCCTATGTGTTTAAGAGATAGTTTCTGAAAGATATAACTTGTGTTTACCTTTTTCATGTACAGATACCAGGGAACAAGTCTACACCTCTAGGGGGTATTTAACCGAAGAGAGACCACGTGGTTTCAGTATGAGTCACAGGACAACAGGCAGAAGTCCTTCAAGTGGTAAGTAAATTGTACTTGTCTGAGACTATGTATCAGTATACCTTATGGCCAGACGAATTGGTACCTGTTTGCCTATTCCTGTTTTGCCTACATTAAGCCAAAAAGTGGCATTTTGCCTACACTTTGAAAAAATGATAGTTGGGCATCAAAGCTATGTCAAAGTGACATTCTGTAATGCGATTGGCTTTGTCTGTCTTCGTATAAAGAGCTGTAGTTGAGTGTACCAACTGGTACAGGTCAATAGTGTTTTGGTACAGTTAAAGAATGTGGAATTATAGGTTGATGGTGTTCCTTACACAGAGCCCTGAAAGCCACTAACAGAGATCAGGAGATAAAAGAACTTAAAGAACGTTTTGATAAAAATTGTAATTTTGTTAGAGGAATATGTACGAGGAAAAAATATTGTTGTATTATTAGTGCATTTATATTACTTAGAAACGGCTTTTTAAATGAGTAGGCGAAACACTACTTTGGCCTAAAGTAGGCAAAATAGGAGTAGGCAAAATAGGAGTAGGCGAACAAGGAATATCCCAGCCAGAATTGTTGGTAAGATTTTTAATTTGGTGAGATTTGCAGATTTTTGAACGTAACACCAAAGTAAATTCACGGACTGTTATACCAATGGTTTAGTATTGTAGGCAAGGTGTGATGCACTTTCCACGAGCTAGCTGACATGGCTTGTACCAGGCAATCCCCTTTTTGTTGCAGGGAAGAGTTTGAAGTGTAAATAAATAAGTTGGGATGTATGCGCAATAATAGCCTTGATGAACCTTGAACCTCGTACCAGACCAAGATATACAGCCAGGTTGGTACACAGTAGGTTGAAGGACTGAAATTTTTAAAGCAACGACCAACAGAATTGTCGAGGATCAAAGTTATGTTGGGCTATGATTATTATGAACTTTAGCTAAGGTGTTGTACTTATATCAGCCAAATTTTGCCATGGAGTGAGTACAGAGTGAGTATCCACACGTCCACCATTGTATCTTATTAGGAGTTCACTATCACCTCGTCTGACTATTCAGTAAAGAAGATTTATTTTCAACCAAACTATGCCTAGCTACCAGTGTCTGAACTCAGGATATAATGCAGTGAGTCAGCATGACACAAATCACCAATATTGACAGATAATCGATTTCTGCACGTGCTGATCGAGATAAAGAATCAATTTTCTTAATTTCTGATTGTTCTGGCTGTTTGGGCCGTTTCAATGTCCTGGATTTTCCATACACCCACCGTACCTCGTCTTTCTCAGGTCAACAGCCTCTGAGTGCACTGGTCACTAATAGTGGTGGAAGTGCCACGCACAATACAAAGTCTGTGATAGTAGAGCCAAATTGCCACTTCCACATTTACACAACAGTTCTTTCCCATGAGTTGGTATGCAATATGTTTTGCAAACATAAGTCTGCATACACAGCTATCAACTCCAAAAATCTATGCTGATATTGGCATGCAGAGTTGCCTCTGCGGTAGTTAGGTGGGTGGTGTATTACTTGTGGACACCCCAAACTGCCAAATTAAAATTCAGTTTTCAGCAATCCACCAAATTATTTATTGCCAGTAATTAGTGTTGTGACCAGCTTCAGAGCTCCTGTGTGTGTTTTGAAGCAAACTGCATCACACAACGCATAACCTAACTCTAATATACCGGACTACCAATGGTATATGTCTTTAAAAATGATGTACTTCGGAAACCATTTCCGTTATACTGTGCCACAACACAGCTCTGCATAAACAAACCTTTGGAAGACCAATGTGAAGCTCTGTTAATTTTATTCTCAGAAAAGTGCATGCAAACAAAGGAAGTCTTTTTCATTCAGAATGAGCCTTCCAATTCTCTGAAGAAACCTTCCACACACGTCACAGATGCTGCTTGTTAGGTGCATGTACTTATAGGAGCTGGCAGCAAGAAACTATGCACTGAACAAGGAGTAGGTGCTTAACAAAAAGTAAGTGCTTAAGTGGTCCAATAATTGCGGAGGAAGAGCGTGTTGCTAATTATTTTGTGTAGTTGAAAAACAGCTAAAGACTTCTGGCAAAAAGCAGTGGAGAGCCTTATGATTTGCTTAGCATTGTTGCAGTTTTACAATAATTATGTCACCAAAGTATAAGCTGTGAGACAAACATGAACATTTCTTACCGACCTTCAGTTAGTTCTGATAATTGTAGCTTAGCTGTTTTATGACCATTTAAATCTGCAGTGAGGTTAGAGCTTTCTTTAGCTTCATGTATCTCATCTTTGTAGCCTTTCCGCTTTTCAAGATTGGTCTTGAAATACATTGGCGAATCCACTGTGCGATAGAGAACACATTCCACTAAATTCAATTTCAGGTCATGCACTTGACACGTGATGGGTAAGACCCTCTGCAAATCATGCGCTTAACAATCAGTGCCTATGGTACAAAAAAAAAACATTCCAAATGACAGCATGCCTACCCCGTAATTGTATGGTATGCAGCCTTTATCTGCCTGTGCTGAACTTTGATCTGTATGTCGATTTCTTGCAGTGGTAAACATGAATGGGGAAGCCTCTCTTCGTGAGAACTTCACTTGGTCTGGATACAGCAGTGATGGTATGTCTGCAGCAAGTAGGTGTTACCCCAGCCAGGGTTTTAGGTTGTTGGTTCAACCTGGAGCACACAAGTAAAGAAAGTAGCTAACTGAATAGTAGTGACATACCGTATAGCTGGAAATTTTTTACTGGTGCAAAATTTCGCAGAAATGCCTCCAGACCCTCCACAAGAAATTTCATTCTTGCGGAACGCAAGCCGTTCAAGCCACATCCCTACCAGAAGATTGCCACACCTCACATGCAAGCCTGGCACCTCCCAAGTCAGTCAAATCAACGTCAATGACGACAAAGCGAACAGCCAAGTTGCTACAACAGGGGATGGAAGGGAATTCACAAGCTGTAAATAGCTGTAAACAACGACGAAGCGGCATCTCATCCACACAATAATTTCTACTTCATTCACACTTCGATCGACACGACTCACACTAATATGTATGCACGTGCATCACAGTGTCATCAAAATTTCCAGCCTGGTTCATTTTTTCACAGTTTATATTTTCGCAGTTGCCGATCAATCCGTGAAAATCATGAAAATTTGCACCCAGAGAAAATTTCCCACTATACAGTATGTAACCATGACCAATACTTCAGGTATTGACACTAGGGCTTCACTCTGAGAGTTGGAAACCTTGATTGGCATGCTGTTGTGCCTAACAAAATTTTTGCTGGTGGCCATTGGCCTAGGCCTTCTTCACCCCAAGTTCGTTACCTGCAGTATGTAGAAATAGAGATGAAGGCCTGGGGGATCTGTGTTACGTGTTATCATGCCTTTGATGCATACACAAGCTATGAAGGAGATTGATCTTGTGTTCTATACCAGGGAAAAGCACTTGCAGAGACCCATGCTGGCTAGAAGACATACGGCTACAAAATGTTGCTAAGGGACACATGCAAAATATTTAGCATTGACAAAATTTAACTATTGAAGTTCATTTTGGAGTTGAAATGCTTGATTCACAACCATCCTACAGCTGTTATGCTTCAAGTAGGAATGAGTTTTTTTGTCGTGATCCTATATGTCAACTGTTCCATGGATCACATAACATTTCTCTTGCCTTCTTTACCACACTGTATTGAAGTGATCAAAAACTAGAAACAAAGAAGGTCTAGAAATGAGGCTAACGTATTTTTGCAAATAAAATGCATGATCCAATGTAGCGCAAGAAATTGAATTCTGGGAATTTATGGGTGGATCCAACTTAGCGCAAGCTGCCACTGATCAATTTTTGGTTGGTCCAATTTAGCGCAATACCAGGGATAAAGCCTCTCAGTTGTGCCAGTCAATTTATTTTGTGGCAACAATGGGCAGTCAAGAACACTGATTTCCAGGAAAAAGAGCTATGCCATAAGTGTTCTACTTTGGTGCTTGTATACCATATAGCGGGAAATTTTCGCTGGTCCAAATTTTCGCGAAAATCCCGTTTCCCCTCCAGAAGAAATTTTCGCGGTTTTAATTTTCGCGTTTAGCGCGAGCTATTGCCACGCCCCTTTATCGTCGCCGGTCTAACGGAGGACGAAAGATGTCCCGTGGGAGAGGGTGGGACGTCGTCTACCGGTTTGAAATAGCGCTACAGTGCCATCGTCAGATCGAGCAAGCTAGCGCATAAAACACACGTATGAAAATTTCCACGAGTTCAAAAGTTCACGTGTTCAAATTTTCCCGGTTCATATTTCGCGGTTCTTATTTTCGCGTTTTGGTCGTGGGTCGCGAAAATCGCGAAAATTTCCCGCTATACGGTATAAGACTTTTTGTTGTTGTAGCTGCTACTGTCTACTAGGCTCCCACACATTATGCTTCATTGCTATCCTATTATGCTATTCCTTTATTCCTGATAATTTTACCAATTATGCTCAGTTATCTTCCCCATTAGATATTGTAGTATGCTAATTGCCGATACATTCTTGGCTCTTTCATTATAGCAAATAGGTCAGCTGCTATGATAACCTTTGGCTGCACAAATGGATGGCAATTGAGAATCATTGTGAAATCTACATAAGTACTTGCTCCCACAATATGTAGCGTTTCCATAGTACAGTGGTGTTACCTAGGTAAACAGTTGCCTAGGCGAAAGTGTGCATAGCTGGCATGACTACATAGCTACTGATTGCAGATGCATTCTTGGTTCCTTTACAAGCATACAATAGCAAATAATACTTCATTCATTCATATCAGAAGCCTTTTGGTCATTAAATTGGGGTGGGGGGGGTTCCCTACTTCTGCTGCAAACATTGAAATTGGCAATTTTCCACTTTGTGTAATCTCAATTCATTATCAGCCCTAACTGACATGTTTTTCTCCTGTTAACAGGAAGAGGAACAGGAAGTCGCAAGTCTGTACATGATCAACCAACCATCAAAGCACTTGCTGCGATAGCTGCTTTTGAGAAGTGTTTTGACACTCTAGCAAAGGAAGTTGATCCTGGAAGAGTGGCCCCTGCTCTATTTGCCAGAAGTGTTATCAACAGTGAGTCTCTCAGAGAAGCCAGAGCAATAAACCTCCTAGTCACTCTTCTAGAGAAGATCAGAAGAGAGCCCAAGGTGTTCCATGTCATATGCAAGGTTTTGGAGGAGAATGCTGTTTCAGCTGTGAAAGTTCTTAGAGGTACGAACACATAGCTTCAGTAAAAATCACAACTACGTGTCTTGTACAGATAACATGTAAGTTTGGGAAGGAAAGGTGAGAGTTAATACTTTTCCTATATTTTAACACTTGCAGCTGAGTTTGAGAGACAAGTCCTGGTAAGATTACTATCATCACCTTACTGTACTGCATTGAATTGTTATTGATGGTGTCTATAGAGGCTGGAGCTGGAGAAAGCTTGTCATGAGGAGGAAGTTGAAGCTGTGGGAACTGCCCTAATGAAATGTGGTCCAGACAGTGAAGTAAGTAAAAACAAGTATTCTTGAACACTGGTGTACTTTACAATTTCCTACGGATTATAGCTGATCAAAAAATGGATGGTGGGAAGGACTGGGAATGAGCCTACAGTTGCTGGATATTGAGGGAGAGTTACATCAGTAGTGATTGCATCTCTTCCTGTGTTTGATTAAATTGTCATTTCGTGCTGTTCTACACGCTGATGGATGCATGTTCTTCATCAGATTGCTCGCACTGCACTAATGACAGTAACAAATATGGAGGCTGAGAGTGTCAACGTTGCTACAGTGTTCCTGAAATGTGGCACACCAGTGGAATTTGAAGTAGATGTAAGTTCACTAAAATTACTCTTCAGCTAGGCTTTTAGATGCTATTAAACCCCTCAATTATAGCAGCTATATTTGAAAATACTGCATAATGTTTTCACAGGGCAATTTTCACATGCTATGGCATCTGTAAAAAGCATATTTCTTAGTTTTAATGCTGACCAAGAAATACCTTGTAAGCAAGCATATCAAAGTAGTTACTGTTATTGGTATATATCTAGTAGCAGTGTTTTGAATAATAACTACTGATGTTCTTTACAAGGGCTGGACACCCCTGCAACGTGCATGTGTAAATGGCCATTGGAAAATCGCACAGTTACTCCTGGAGAATGGTGCAAACTTGGAAGTCCAATCTGAGGTACACAGCTATGACTGTAGTACAAAGTAACAGCCCTGCATCCATAATCATGATCATGCTTGTTTTGCACTGGCTGTATTCTAGTATACATCTATTTCTGTTCATTTGTGCATGATCAACTGTATTGATTATCATGTGACAAGAAACATACCGCAATTATGGTACTATTATTGCATAGGATCAGAAATCTCTTCTGCACCTGGCCTGTGAGAATGGCTGCGGTGGTGTTGTTCACCTCTTACTGGGAATTTATCGAGGAGACATCAGTTTGGATCAAACTGACAAGGTGTGTATTTGGTCAAAATGGTTGGCATTGACTGTCCCAAAATGCCACAGCTGAACATAGTACATGTATGTAGTTGAAATCCAAATTTTCAGGAAAAATTAGAATACACATTATTTTTCTCTGAGTGTACAAATGAAGGGCATAGAAGCCAAGCCTGCTTGATGAAATAGGCAAAAAGAATGGTTTATGTGATCATTCTTGTTAATTAGAATGTATAAAATAGTTTCCTTACCATTTGAACGAATTGGAACAGTTTGAGTGGCGATTGAGATGGACTACCTTATGAGTGACAAGATCTCAGAAGACTCAGACATTCACTCAAGCATAGCGCTGTTCCTGCCTAATTTTTTGATTAGAAATTCAAACCCTGAGTTAGAGTGAATATTAAATATTGCATTCCCAACATTCCAGATTTATAGTGACTGTTGTGGACAGAATGCATCAAAGATATGAAATTGTTCACCATCAGTCAAGCATGTTACCATGATGACATCATACAGACTACACCCTCATACTGTGTTTTGCTGACTTCACAGACTAAGCAACCAGTTGTTGTTGGACTAAGTCTGCTGAACCACATTAATACAGCTATTACTACAGTCATTACTACAGTACTAGATAACACACCCCCACTTATATTTAGTGGAGCAAGAGCAGAAGGGTTTATGGTCTGAAGACATTGTGTACTCCAAGGAAGTTTACTTGGGCGGAATCAAAGTCAATAGTTTACTGGGCTTCCTCATTTACAGCTGGGTGTTCCACAAAAGTATAAATACACATAGCACAACTCCCAGATTCCTCATAACTATTTGGCTTCAGAAGAGAGAACTGGATTGGGCACCCTAGTACTCAGAAATAGATGTAAAATTCCGTGTAGTTTCTGGCCGCTTCCATATTATTCTGATTACACATCATGGGAGGAGCCTGGGAACAAGTAGATTTACTATGCACATGAAAGGCCATGCTTCTCCCCACACTTCCTCCATGGTGTTATCCCCCTGTAGGTTGGTGGAGGGTTCTGGTATGAAAGTGGCATTGTGTGATTTTCTTGGTTTGTTTGTTTTTTGCAGTCTGGACGAACTCCTCTTCACACTGCTTCTGCAGCTGCAGCGAAGCTTCTTGCCAGGGTAAGTAGCATCAGATCTTTCATGATGTAAGGCTAAGCTTATGATAGTGTACACACCACTAAAACAGCTAGTGTGCAACAATAATTGCAGGGAACTGCCAGTCCTGGCTGAAAAACCCTAAAGTCTAATTTTTCAGGTGGTGAGAAAATCTACCACATTCCCAGGCTGCTGGAGAAAAGTTTCTCTGTAACTAACTCGAAATCAAAACATTTTTCTTGAACTCTTCAACTGAATGCTTCAGTCATTACGAACAAACCCCACTACTTATAGTCATGCACCACTAAGGATACATGTCATTGGAGGTCAAAGATCAGTGAAGATTGCTCCTTCCCGTTTCCTCATCACACACTCTAGCAACTAGTTCTCTTTCTCGTTTGAAGCACTCCTCTGTGGGTGTCATCTGAATGTGCAGGGCTTCCTTCGCCTTTATCTCCTGTTCCCTGTCATGGTCCAACACCAATGTCTACTCCCAGTGGATGGGGTGATAATTGTTCCGTGCATGTTCCACTGAGGCTGACCTCTCTTTTTCATCTCCAGTTTCTGTTTGGCCTCCCCAGTGTAGACCTGGCCACAGTTGCATGGGACACAATATGCCACAATAGATTGTTTACCTAGCGGTGTTGTATCTTTGACTCTGGTCAACAATCAATGGAGAGTTCACACAGATTTGAAGACTTCCAAACTTGCCTGATGTCCTCACTTGTCCCAACCATGCAGGGGATCACCGTCAGTGGCCTTTTCTCTTCCTCCTGCTCCTTATTGTGGCTACTGGTGTCAGCTTCCTGTGTAGGCAGAGCAGAAGCACTATGAATGAAGTTGGCGAGAACTAGATGGTCTGCTTCCTTCTGAAGGTTGTCCTGCATGCTAACAATCCCTCTGGCCCTATCATGGAGACACCTCACCACACCTCTCTTCACACGGGTACGGGTTCGTGTGCATCGGCTTCATGAAGGTGGAGATGTCTAGACTACCATCCTCTGAGTAGAGTATCGAGGAAAGGGAGTGTCTGTCTTCTTCCTGTTCCACAGTGAACTTGATGGTTAGCCTGACCCAGTCCAAATGCTGGAGAAATTCTTCAGTCTCTCCTGCTGGGGGGATGTGAGTGGTGTTAGTGTACTTGTAGATTGGTATGATGGTGATCCTATGCAAGAAACAATGAGTGTGAGTGGGACTTCAGGTTTGTGGATCTCAGGCAAGCTGTATATCCTAGTCAGTTGGCTTCCTGTAGATCTCAGGCTATTGTAGACTGCACTAGTAATCTCCCCATTTTCTTTAATCCCTTATGTTTACAACTCAGCCCATTCTCCTGGGTTGCTGTTGGGTAGGGGCCCCTTCAGTTTCCCATAGGTAGCAGTCCCCAGCATCTCATCCATCTTGCCGTTGTAGTTACATCTCCTCATCACCACGGTCACGTTCCCCTTCTCTACTGGTAAAATAATCACCTTGTCCTCCAATCCCCTCAACACCTTCAGTACTATTCTCTGGTTCTTTGTCAAGTTGCTCCTCGGTACCTTCACATGTCTCAGGATTCTGCACACCCTTCACACCCGTCATCATCAGCATCCTTCAGTGACCATATCCTGGCTCCACCTGCTGCAGCCTTGGTATCTGTCTGTAACAACAGGATTGGAACCTACCACCCTCACATCCAGAGACTGATACCTTATCCACTAGGCCACGACGTATTGTTTGCTTTGATCTCTACAAAAGCTGGCTACCTGTTGATGTACAGTTAGTTACTTCACTTACAGATCCTCATTTGCACCTGGAATTAAATCCTACCGTGCATCTTCTGTTTTCGAAGGTGTCTGCCTATGCATGTATCTGTATGTTCTTAATGAGTTCTGTGTGTGAGCAACATTAGTGCAACCAAAACTGTTTTGGGGTTGCAGGAAGGTCTACAAGAAGAGCTGGATACTGCTATTTTTTGGGACATGCAAACTGACAGATTCTATGTATAATAAAGTGCAATCTAAATAGATCCTTCAAAAGATGCCCCACTCAAAAAGTAGCCACAGGATTGGAATAGCTGAAAGAAAGAAATACCGCCCACAAGCAGTTGCTGTGCCTAGTACACAAGGCAGTGCAATCACATGTATTGCTGCTGACATTTTTATCAGGGCTCTTCATATTCTATCACTGGTTGCCACTGCTGACAGCAGGATTGAGAGGATGCATGTACTACAGCCTACTAGTCATTGCATTGTGACTAGCTGCTGAGAAGTAGAGTGTCTTCCCATTTCCATCATACGTCTGTAGTCCCAAGACACAAGCTGTATTTTGGCTAGTTAGAACTGTACATGCTGGTAGCTAGTCAGCTCGATATTTACTCCTACATGCCACTCTTGGATAGCTGCATGTAAACAGTTGAACAGCAAAAGAAATGGTAGCCTCAGGAAATGTATGCCTTTGATTCTGACCACTCATTACCTATTAGGATATGAGGACAGTTGAAAAATCTAACGAGAAAGAAGTCCTTGGACTGATAGAGAATCTTCTAAACTCTGAAGCAAAGATCGACTCAAAAGACAAGGTACAATAACATTATGTAATCTACATTCAATATACGTAGCCGTCAGCATGTTTGCATTTCATATCAACCACCTCTTTAAATGACATTGCAGTTATGTGGTTATACCGATAGCTGGCTTCCAGCACATACAGGAAATTGTCTCAAGTAGTTCTCTGGTACTAGAGGTATTGTGTCTACACTAAACGCATCCTTGGTATACAGCTTTCATTGAATATTTTACAAAGAACTTGCTTTTTTCCAGTACCATGGATGTATTCATTTTCTTAGTATTGTAGGTCATAAGTATATCTGCAATTGTCAGCTCTGCCTTGGCACTTGATCCTGCATTTCATAGAAATGTCCCAGTTACAAACCAACAGCAAAGCCAGTGCTGAAATGCATGCAAACCCAAATTTTAGTGCTCATTGAACAAACGTAATTCTGTTTCACTCTTTTGTAATTTGTAAGTATTAGTTATGTATTCACTCCTTGGACAATATCTCAGATAGAGCCCTTGTAATGTAACAAACCTTGAGGTCACAGGCCGAGACAATTGTTGAAATACAAAGGCTGATAAGTGTCCAAGGGGCTAGTACAATAACTGATTGTGGTATGTTCATAAAGAATCTTTTCTGAACAACCAAATAACTGGTTGTTTTTGGTGTCTTGTTCTTGCACTACAGCTGCAATTTACGACTATTCTAAGTCAGACACTTAGCTCATTTACACTTTTTGCAGATGTACTCTAGCAACACTAAACTACGCACTGTGTCTCAGATGCAGTGCATCTGGCATAAGCTTTAGCTCAGTATGGTAAATATGGTACAAAGTGGTACTTCGATCCAAATAGGATGGTAACACTGCCCTTCATCTCGCGTGTGAGAGTGGAAACTTGAAAGTGGTGCATATACTACTGGCCAAAGATGCAGAATGCAAAACAATCAACTCTAAAAACATGGTAAGCTAAAATGACATTTATAACATGTAAACATGTAACTGACTTGTCTGTACTTCTGCATTTATACTTATGTTGTCAACATGATTAACATAGATGTTACTGTCAGCATAATGTATGTCTTGCCAAAGCTGGAAATCTTCATTTGAAGTGCAAGGGCTATATATGACAGTGTATATTACAGTCTGAGCTAAATCTCTGCCCTCTGTGGCCCCAAACTTGAGTGAATCAAAGTCAACACTTTCCCACTTACTGTAGGCTTTTTGAACCAACCACATGCATGCTGTAACAGTTCTTGTTGTATGCTTATAGTATCCATTGTTTCAATATCTGAGGATAGGGATCATCATTTCTCTTTGGCCAATGTGTAGGTAGGCAACAGAAAAACTGATGGTTAACAGTCTTCGGCCATCACTCTCGTTTCTACATCTAATTGTTCATGTCGCCCCTTTACTGCCCTTGCTGTTAGCTAGCTTTAACTACGTTAAACCTTATTACAGCGATTTCAAATCTGCTGTGCAAGAAACTCAATATCTATCTGAGATACATAAAAAGTAGACTATAATAGTTTGTGCGCAGAGCTACTTTTTGGCCAATTCCATCTTGGACTCTACTAGGTTAAGTGTCAAAAATTGGCCAAAATTGTTCAAGTGACTTTTGAAGCTTCACTGTGAAAACAATGGATTTCATTTGATCTAACATTCCTGGACCACTTAAGTTTATACGTAGCTGTCAAGAGACTACTCTAGCCGTTATTTTATGTTGCAAAACATTTCCCCATAGAAGAAGTTTGGAGTGACTTTTCACAAGGAAATTTAGCAAGCACCAGCGCAATTGATTATTTACCATTGGTAGATTGTTAAATTGTGTTGAAGAGTATGTTCATATATAACCCCCCATATAAAATAAAAAATTCCATAGTTTGGCATATAACTTTCTGTTTCCCTTGTACATTTTTGGAGAACAGAGGCCATAGAAAATATTGTAACTGTAGTTTACAAACAAGGTCACTTGTTTCTTGGATTTCAGCATACTTGGTTTAGGTTTATACGATCTGTATTTTTTTTCTTTTACCCTAATATAGGCATACAATATGTTGCACACAGATGCCATCAAAACATAGCTCATTTTTAGCTTCAACTTTTTTTCCCTACTTGTAGCTTCAGAACACTCCACTTCATCTTGCTGCTGGTGCTGGCTTCTTGGATATTGTAGAAGCACTACTGAAGCAGGGAGGAGACCCAACTATTGTTAACCAGGTAAGAGTACACCAATCAGCACTTGCACCATGTTGTAGAACCACTTACACAAAGTGATTTACACCAAGCATTGTCCCAGTATTGGAAGCAATCAACAATCATGGCATACAGTACATCATATGTAGATTTGACCCAGTTGGGGTGGGTGTTGGAACAAATCTTATATGGGCAGTTCACCAGACTCTTTCTCCCGGCGAGAGTCTGGCTACGCGAGACTATGGACTACTAGGTCTAGTAAAATTTCTCCCGTACAATGCGTAGAACCCCGCATATTCGCTGAATACACAATGGCTGCAAGTCACGATCTCTTTGAGGAGGATGGAGCCTTCTGATTTTACGTCGATACTTGCCAGGTGAACGCATGTAATGATCTACTGCGCACTCAGAGTCATGCCCACCTGTAGGGTGTGGCTTTCATTGCATCCCTTATTTAGCGCATATCCTCTATTAGGTGCATATTTGCTTACCACTTACACTTATAAGCACATGCGCTTATTAACCAGAGTATATGGTGTAGTTTGTTCATATCAAGCAGCCACTCATCTATTTGTAACACAGAACAATTTTCCATCATCAGAACGTTATCCCTTTTCTGGCTAAATGTCTGCAGTCCACATAATCTTGTCTACTTCAGACTATGACATTGTATACCCTTAGATCCAAGGATTTGAATTACAAACGCTTGAATCTAAGGGCGAACATAGATAACATGGATAATGTTCTGATGATGGAAATTATTCTGTGTCAAAAATAGATGAGTGGCAGCTTGATACGTAGAAGGCACCTTTAATCACTATAGACTGGAGCAAACAGTTTCTTCTGGACAGGCAGCCAATCCAGCACTAAGTCAACTGCTTGATACCAGCTGCTGCTTAGTTCATGTCCAGCTACAAGAAGAATTAAGTAACAGCAATCAACATCTCTAGAACTACATGTAATTACAGCTGACAAAAAGTTACTTTAAGTAAATGTTATTGGGGCAAGCCTGAGTGAGTTAAACAGTTGAATTTTTATATATATATCTGGCATATGTGTTCCGTATATCTTTTAGATTGTAATTTAACACATCCACACGCCATGTACAGACAATAAGTAACATTTTCACTCTGCAAGCTATTGACTTCCTGATGTGGCCAGCACAAGCAGTGTGATTGAAGATGGCTACGAGAGACGCTTGGGAGGGGTAGCCAGAGCGTGAGCGTAAACTGTACACGAGGGCTGGAAATTGTGTAGACAAACCTGGCTATGTACAGAACTCAGAAGTAGCAGAGATTGTTTGATTGTCCAAGTTGAACAGCAATACCTCTGCCATTTGAAATATGCCAAACAAGCCAGGTAGTATATTCAGAGTCAGCAGAGGTTAGTAGGAGGCCAACCTTAATAATATCTTGTGTACAGTCCCTAGCAGGACAGATGCTCCATCATGTAGTATCTCTTTATGTAAGGGAGCCTATGCATGGGTTGTTCACAGACAGTAGAGATCCCTGCAAGCTACAGACATGCATTGTCTGTACGCTGCTCTGCGTTGCTCGCTCAGGTTCACCCCACAATGTTCTATATTGTGATAATGCAACAGTTGTAGCTAAAAAAACTTCGATCATGACAAGACTACAGTAAATGCACGAAGTATGGTAGGAAGCATCTAACCCTGAGGCACTTTCTTTGTTCAGTCAAGTACAGCACTCCCTATTCACTTCATCACAGCTTAAGTGTTGTCCTCACCCTCCAAAGTCTTGACAAATCAATCTTGTGTTGTTGCAGTTGATTCCTTAAGTGAAATACAATACAGAGAATCAGCTGAGTAGCAAACTTTACATGTTTTACCCTCATTTGTGCCTTGTAGAGGGCTCCATTTCTGGCACTGTAGGCAGTTTTCAGTCTGAACAGGCATTCACTGGTTGAGAGCCCTGACTATTGAAAGTTCGCTAATGAATGGTTGAAAGCACCATTTGCTCAATTTTTCACCACTAGCTCCCAGCAGAAGTTGAAATACAGTACACTGAAGGTAGCAGTAGGCTAAAAATGACTTGTAAAGAATAAAGTAATTGATCGGTTTTAAGCATCAGATTTTAACATCAGCCTGACAGTCTCACTTGCTATGTCACAGACTAGCAAAAACCTGGAGAAAGAACAAAGCAACAGTGTTGGGTAGAGATTCATACCCCATAAATGCATTTACTAAGCTGGAATAAAACTAGTGCTATAATATTATACTGCGTGTTGATTTCTCTAGGCTGGGCAGAAACCTGTGGATGTTGCTAGAACTAATGGACACTGCAGTGTGGTGGAATGCTTTCCGAAGAAGTGGAGGTTTTCTAAATTTTTTTTGTAAATTTTAGCTGTTGCATGTAACTTTTCTAACAGAGTATAAACCTATTTTCATTCATTTTGCGGAGTTCTATTCATTCTTTGTACTAATGCATTCTATTTTCTTGTTCAAGTGGTTATGACTGTACCCCAGGTGGTAAGGAAACAGCAACTAAAGCCCACTTGTGTACCATTTAATGTTAGGAAGAACAAGGAGTTTTTATCAGAATTGAATAAACGTGCTTCAAGCTCAGAGTTGTAGTTAAGGAATGTATGCAGGTATTTTAGCGCTTCAAAAGCCTATCGAGAGACCGAAGACCAGGCTATATCGATAATGCTCTTTTGGTCATAACAGCTCTAGCCATTTGAAATCCACACTACCCAAGGCCTTCACATAAGCTCTTTTTCGTCTAAGTGTCTGCTTACTGAGCACCCACGAGCTCACCATTTTCAGCAACCAGCCTGTCTCTTAGCGCAAGTATCTAGGTTGAGTCGATGGCATTTTCCAATACCACTTGAAATGCAGGGCAACTGTGAAAGCTAGTCTCGTGCCCAGACCCTCCCCCACACGTGCGAGAAAGAGGGGCAGGGTAGCTCCCCAATCTGAGAGCTTGAATCAGATTCTAGAACGCATAATTATATGTGCATGACGTAAGCGATCGTATTTTGAATAATTATTTGTAAGTTTCATTGGCTGGAGTAATCAAGAAATTTGCAATCAAGTAGACAAGTATAGTAGGATGAACACAGACTTTGAGTGTAACAAATACATATATTTAGAATGCTTATAAAAAGTTGCACCACCATTCATGCTTGGACGTTCTGACTGGAGATCAACAGGCTCACACAGAGCTGTGTTTCCAGGCATGTTTGCAGAAAATCTAGCCCCCTGGTGGACAAAATAGAGGCTCTTAGCAGAGCAAAGCTCAAGTGGCAACATATCTCTGCTTAATGGCTGTCTTCTCACTCAACATTGCAGCAAGTCTCTTACAGAAGATTGTGGTGGCTTTCCCATACCCCAGTTGATAGGGCTGGTGGTGTAAGAAGTGAATGATTTACTTCTTTGATTCTCTGGTCATATGGAACTCTCTTCTCTTACTCATGCAAGATATAGACACACTACATACACACAAGGAAAACGCAAGCTACTATGACTCAGACAGAAAGGAAGGGTACCTCTGCACACTTTGAACAGTAGCAGATGGCATCCCAGTAGGGTGAACAACTGTTGCATGCTCCCTGCTGGATCTCTAACACAGCATTGCTGTCTGTTTATTAATCACTCCTTCCCATCTCAATCAACAATTCTCCACTTGTGGACCACATTGTATAGTCTGTAAATTAATTAATTGCAAGACTTACTATAAGTTGCAAGTTCTCATGATTATTATGCTAGTAAATCTGCATTGTTGCTATACTCAGAGCACTGTAGAAGGGACACAGTACTCCATCACTGGCATCTGATACTACTGTTAGTATAGACACAAGTACAATGTTTTGCGCATTCACTTCATCTCACCAGCATTGAAGCAAGAAGTACAGTTTGATGTTACCTTGCTCTATGTTCAAGTTTGCTGATACACAGTAAGTTATAGCTCTATCCAGGTGTGTAGCACCAATTGAGGAGAGAAAAAGGTAAGCAAGCCACAAGGGCTGCATTCATTTTAAATATCAGGTACAATGGTGTATTCAACATTGGGAAATATCACTTGTGAGCATTGGTGAGCTGGCTGTTGAGCTGCATGTTGGGGTAAGTGGGGTCTATAATATGCTCAGCTCAGTTTTATCAGTTTTACATAATTACCTATACGCTTTAGATGAAATTAGCAACATTTTTAGATTCATATCGATCTGAATTATAGCTACTATGGCAGCGTGACGCATCTTTTCCATTCATATTGTGCCATACTGCATGCATCTACCTTTAAGAAATTACCAATGAGATCGTGAATCAACAATGTTAAAGCGCCATGCACTTGTACATGTACCATAACAAAATTTTGTAAAGGAATGCAAAGTAATCTGGCGAGTAGTAACCTTGACAGTTTGCTGTCATGGAATGCTTCAATCACCTATACCTGCATTAAACACTGTCCATTAGAGGCATCATCTCGGATTCACATGTAATTCCAACCCCAGGATGGATCAATTAACATCAAGATTGTTGCTTGGGGGTCACCTGTTGGTAGCAATAAACGGTCGGCTTATTCCCCAATAGTGGTAAGGACAAATGAGATGGCGATATCGTATACTTCCCTTACAACAGTAAAAATTTATATTTCCACTCAAGTCTCCATACCTGTTTTGAGCAGGTTTAAGCATAGAATGTTTGGTGACAATGTCGCAAAAGTCCAAGAAATTCGACTTGGTTCACCAGACCGTTTCTCCTTGGGGTCTGGCGGCAAGACTAGAAAATATTATAGTGGCATTCAATGTTATTGCCAAGCATAATTTTTTGGGGGGGGCAGAAAATGTCATCACCACAAAAAAAAATTACAGTTTCAAGGAATGAATGACTTCCTTTGTCAGTGACTCCACAGTCACTCACTCCTAGGAGCTCTGATTCCCCTGGATCAGTGGCTCCGTGTGAGTGACTTTTACCTACTGCAGGAAAATGTATAGATACAGGTAGATGCAAAGAATTGGTACACAGCAAGAATGCTTAACTTTGCTCACACTGAATATTTGATTTACTACAAGAGTAAACCACTATCTCAATACTAGGTAAGAGTTGGGGAATGAACACATACCCACAGAAGCAGATGCTCTCAAAAGAAGAGTCTGTAGGTTCTGTAGCAAAAGGTTGATGTGCTGAAATGTGGCCCTACTGCAGCAAGGGGGTACAATTTTGGAAGAAATGACAAAATCATTGAAACTGTGGAAGCACTGACTAGATGCTTTGCAATTCCATGAGCGATCAAAATTCAAGATATTTCCTCGGTGATAAAATATCCTAGAAAATTTTATCACAGCAAAAATATTTCTGAGCAATCAAATTTATTGTAAAAAAAAATACCTTGTAAAAGATTATCTTTCAAGTCTCCCAAACCGAAATTTTATTGAAAGAGTGTCTAAAAGAAAATAGTAAAGAGGAAAGCAATCTTCCCGGAGAAACTGTCCCGGACGATGTAGCACAATCCCATGATGGGCACCCTTTGGTGGCAAGCCCCCAGGGGGAGGTCGCGCCCCTGGGGGAGGTGAAAGAGAACTAAATTTAACATCATATTCCATGGAGGGCGAGAGCTCTACTGTAGCAATAACCACATCTGTAAGCCCAAATTCTTCTTGTACAATTAGCAGGTATAGTGATGTTACTACCGAGTCTGCCTATCTATCTGTGCTCTACTTTAATGCAAGGAGCATTATACCAAAACTTGACGAACTGCGTGCTCTGATAGAGATCCACACCCCCGAACTAATCTACATCGTTGAAACTTGGGTATGTGATAGCATTACAGATACTGAGCTTGGCATTCCCAACTACAGGCTAATCAGATTGGACAGAACTCGACATGGTGGTGGTGTGCTCATATATGCACAAGCCAGTCTTGCAACTGATGTGCTGGTAAAGGGACCACAAGATTTTGAGTTTCTGGTTGTTAAAGTCAATAAAAACCTTTATAAGTTTTGTATAGGAGTTTTTTATCGACCCCCTAGTTCCACCCACCAATCTTTTGTAAACTTTTGTACATACTTGGAAACCCTAAATATCTCCAGTTTTTCTAATTTTGTATTACTAGGTGATTTTAAGATTGACTGTAACAATCCCTCTCACTTTTTGTACCCATTGCTGTCTAATCTGATGCAGACTCTTTCTCTTACTCAGGTTGTCCCTGAAGCCACACATGTAAATACCAACGGAACTACCACTCTGATTGACCTAGCCCTAGTGAGCACTCCTTCACTACTGCAAAACTGTGAGGTTATTCCACCGATTGGGAACTCTGACCATAACGGGATTCTCCTACAACTCAAATGGAAATCAAGCCAACAACAGGTGCGATCCCAACCCAGACCAATATGGAGGTATGCACATGCTGACTTTAACAAGGCTTGTGATATGATTGACAACACTGACTGGGATAGACTAATTAACAGTAATGACATTAATATGTCCTTGCTAAATTGGGAGCAGCAGTTTATGCATATTATGAATGAGAGCATACCAAAAGGAACCCTTCCAAAAAGACAAAATCTCCCATGGTTGTCAAAAAACCTACTCCAGGCTATGCAGAAACGTAACTACCTGTACAGACGAGCAAAAAGAACAGGTGTTCCGAGAGACATGGGACAATACCGGACTGCAAGAAACAAGACTGTTACAATGCTTTGCAATGCTAAAAAGGCTTTCTTTAATTAATAAGCTCAACACGGCTGACAAGAAGCAATTCTGGAAAACAATGAAATACCTACGGAAGGAGCAAAACACCATTCCAGTATTGTCTCATGATGGTTCATCTGCACACAATGATAATGACAAGGCAAACATGCTCAATAATTTCTTTTCACAATGTTTCAACACAAAACTGCCCCCACTAACTCCCCGTGACTGTCACAGATTCACAACATCTAGTGAATGCCCTGAGAATATCCTATGTACGGAAGAGGAAATCATACACCTACTGCAGAATATTGATGTATCTAAATCAAGTGGCCCAGACAGAATTTCTGGCCGAATGCTAAAGGCCACTGCTCATAGCATTGCACCCTCCATCACGAAACTATTCAACATGTCAATAACTCTGGGATGCTTCCCTCAAACTTGGAAACTGTCAAATGTGGTCCCAATTCCTAAGTCAGCAGACAACACAAGCCTTACCAACTACAGGCCAATTTCTCTCCTATCTGTGCTAAGCAAACTCTTGGAACGACATGTATAGCCAAATCACTAGCCATCTTGAAATTCACCATCCTCTATCCACCTCTCAATGGGGTTTTCAGTCAGGAAGGTCAACGGTCACTGCCTTGCTGGAAACCACTCACAACTGGTTCCAGTTTATGGACACAGGAAAAGACGTTGGAGCAGTTTTTTTCGACCTACAAAAGGCTTTTGACTCTGTACCGCACTACGCCCTGCTGGACAAACTGAGGGATCTACAACTGAATGAGTTTATCTTGAAGTGGATCTGTGATTACTTAACACAGAGAAAGCAGAGAGTGGTTGTCAATGGCCAGACATCTGAAACTCTTCCAGTATTGTCAGGTGTGCCTCAAGGCTCTGTGATCGGGCCCCTGCTATTCCTCATCTACATAGATGGGGTGATGAGTGTTCCTCTCTCAGAGGAAAGCCAACTAACTGTATATGCTGATGATATACTGCTGTACAGACCAATCACATGCCAGGGAGACTTCGCTGCGCTGCAAGAGGATATCAACAAGCTGGACTCATGGATTGAAGCAAACTACCTGCAGTTTAACATTTCAAAATGCAGGTATATGGTTGTCTCTCGGAAAAGAGCAGGCATCTCACCTGCATATCTTACACTACAGGGCCACCATCTCGAGCGTGTTGAATGCTTTAAATATCTGGGTTTACTCTTAACATCAGATCTTTCCTGGTCCACCAATGTTGATTCCATATGCAGTAAGGCAAGGAAACTGCTGGGACTACTGTACAGAAAATACTACCAATATGCAGAGCCGCAGATCCTACTCTAACTGTATGTATCCCTGGTACGCCCCTACTTGCAGAAAAATATCAACACACTAGAGAATGTCCAGAAATTTGCCCTCAGAATGTGCTCCAAACGCTGGGATCAGCCAATTGTTCCAGTCATTTAACATCGCTGAACTGTCTGAACGCAGACTCTACCTTGACCTCTGCACCATGTTCAAAATTGTGCACGGACTATTTAATTTTCCCTCTGGCATTTTTAATACTTACTCAGGTAGAACTCAAAGTACTAACAGACCCTTTTTGTTTTATAGACCTTTCGCCCGCACTAACTACTTCTATAACTCATTTGTCCCTCATACAGTTTCTATATGGAACACACTACCAGTCTCACTTGTGTCTAATAGTTACGTACCACATTTTAGATCACATGTATGGATGCATATTACACATTAGCTCTGCTATTTTATGTATCCCTTGCTATTTGGCATAAACTTTTATAGAAAAAATAAATAAATAAATAAATAAATAACCAGTAAATAATTACCAAGAGCCTGTACGGCATGTATGTAATGTTCTGCTGAATCGTCAGCTCACCAATGCTCATGAGTGATGGTATTTCTCCACACTGATCGCACCATTGTACCCTCCTAAAGTGGTAGCTTGCAATGTAGGTACTTCAATGATTACTGCTTCCAGCTGTACTATCAAGCTTGAATAAGTCCCGTTAGGCTCGTAGAGAAACGCTATAATAGTAGGTAGGTACGAGCATTCTTGTGGCTTTTTTTTTTTAGATGTTTTGAAATATAGGGGAAAGTGAAGAGTACATATAGCTACTAACTAGGATTGTAAGGATGGTGGTTGTCTGGTTGTTGTAGCTCAGTGGCAGAGCACTGACTGCACAAACCAAGTGTCCTTCCCAGTGACTCCGGCCTTTTCATTTTCCTTTTGGCATTTAAGTATTGAGTTCTATGGTGAGTGGCAACTTTTTGCCACTCACCATAGAACTCAATACTTAACAGTCAAAGTTTGACTATTTTTAAAAAATCAACTATAAGGCCGATAACTTTCATATTTGAGATTTGAGTCATTTGGACTATAAGAATTATCAGAAAAAATTGGTGTTACCATGGCAACATAAATAGCGGTTGCTAACCTTGAAGCCACACACCCCTGCATAAGGTCTATTGTTAATGTTAAACCGGAAAACATTTTCAGAAGACAAAGATAATGCAGTACTAAGCCAGTACACAGTGTACATCATCTTCGTGGGTAGACAAAACAAGTCAACAGAAGAAAAGGATACCGAGGCACAGTGCAGCAAACTGCACCGCGCATTGCAACGCAGCGCAAACCGGAAATGAGTGGGGCTAATCGTACGCCCACACTCAATTTATATCGCTCCACTAACCGCCTCATCCACTAACGGGACACACTACAGCATGCTTATGTTGTAAGTCTTCTCTCCAAGATGGTATGCAGCCCTGCCCCCTCTGAATCACACTCACTGGTTTAGTTAAGTGCCCATGCCAACTACCTAACTGCACTAGAGGCTGTTGGGGTACCTGTGTAGCAGCAAGGAAATTGGAGCTCTGTAGGAACCACTAGGGAGACTAATTATTGATCGTGCATCATGAAAGAACATACCCAATACAACATTGTATACATAGATGGAATGCAAATCAAGAATACTATGTCATTATGATTGATAACCAACCTCAACACCAACACTTGATCACTGGTATCACTAACACTGTCACATGTCTGCAACTGTTTGATCTCATGCATCTGGCTATACAAAACCATCATCACTGTCATCACTTACTGTGTTGCTATCTAGCTGTTTTCTGAATCTGGTGGACCCATTTATGTTTATCAATGAGCAAAGTTGATCCATTCTTGATGTAATATCTGACAATTTCTGAGTAACTTCTAACATTCGTTTTTCTATGTGACTGCATCGAAAATCAAGTGCTTTCAGACAAATTTCTGTAGTAGTGTCGGCTACTACTGCCTGTCTTGTATTTTTAGCTTGAAGTAGTATATCTGGCATCATTAAATGAACTCCAAGGAGTTTTTGGTCAGCTAGGATATTGCTGAGGAGTGCACACTGAATTTGATGATTTGCTAAACTATCTGTATCCAGGTAAGGATTGAGGTTTGTAGGATCAATGTTTTTATAAAGCATTTTTGTGATACTCATCAAGTTGGCTAAGTCACTGTCTGGCATATCCACTCTCTTGACTTCTGTGTCAAGGTCTATTGACATATCAATTGCACTTTTTGTAGACAAGGATTGATCTAGTAGAGGAGATGTTGCCACAACAGATGTCATGACACGACACTGTCTCACCACCACTGGATACTTTAACAAATTTGGAGGTAGGATTGTCATCAGTTCCCTGTTCGCAAAAACCATTGCTTTTTGTGGAAATGGCATGGAAGACTGAAACAATGCTGCAACTGGAACTTGCACATCACAAGGCTTTGTTGAGAAGTTGCCTGTACATTCGTCGCTAAGTAATTTCTTACAACTGTGCTTCAAGCTGTAAACTTTGAGCCTCCTCCCATGAATGGTGTTTTTGATGCCGCTGACTATCAGCACTTCATTTGCCTGAACACTACCTTCAGGTGAACTTCCAGTATATGAGTGTGTGGCAGAGATTAGAGTGGGCAGCCTTTTCAGGCCCATGATTTCACCAGCTGTTTTAAAATGAAATCCTTGCACTGACACTCTGTCGCAGTTGTGGGGGTTGTAGACAATTCCAAGTGTCATGGATGAGTTGAGTGGAACAGAGAATTCTCTTCTGTCCAAGTCTCTGATCACAACAACTTTGGTGTGCTTCAGAAAATGTAAATCAAACATTTCACCTTGAGACATTGAAACTTCTGCTGAATTGCTGCAAAAACCTTTACACACTTTCACCCTCATGGGAAAGGATTGGAAATGTAAGTTTGTGAAATCGGAAAGTTTAAGCTCTCCACTTGTGTAGCATTGATCTTCTACTGTCTCTGCCTCGCTTATTGGCCTCAAGAGTTGGGGTAGGTTCTGCTCAGTTGGTACATACCTCACAGGTAAGGTTTGCGTTCTTTCCCTTGTCGTCAGATTTTGGAAGTTCTCATTTATTGGAGAAGCATCCCGTGAGTAATGTTGGACAGTTGAACAAGCTATCGACAAGGATGAGTAGCCATATGTAGAGTGTGCACGCTCTTTTCTTCTTGATGGTGACAGAGGAGGATGAGACAGTAGCTTCGCTGTGTGTACATCAATTTTTTTGTTCTCATGCTTCGGTGTTTCTGCATCAGTACTGCATTTCAAAGAAGGTAATCTTTCTTCAGTGAAGTTAACAGTTGCTGAATCCATTTTGTTTCAGTCGTTTCTAAAACAGAATAGAAGTCATCAACAAAGCAGCTACCATTAATTATTCTTTGGTATTCACAACCACAATCATTCCTTAGTTACTGTTATCTGTAGGTATGTATACACTAGCTTGTTACAGATAGATAATCACTATCTGTAGGTATGTATACACTGGCTTGTTACAGATAGATAAACACTCACTTTCTGTCAAGAAGATTGGTTCAGTTAGTTTGGCTGTCAACAAATCTTGTAGACTGCGGTCTTATTTAAGGTATTTAAAAAATGCTGCCGTGTAAATCAGTGCAAGCATGAGTGCAAAGTATTTGGTAGGACTCATGTGATCTGGTTGGTTTCTGTATACATATCACATTTCCAGGCTCATACTTGGAGACTTGCACTTTGTGTCTCACTCTTAGATAATGGATTCCTGTATTCAAGACTTGGTACTTAGTATTTAACTGCATTCCCACACTTAAAGGCCAGGCCACCACCCAGTTTTCACACATTTCTGTGGTCACACTTGGGCTTGGACCTGTCAATGGAAACAGTGACCAGTCATAGCCTCGTTCCACTCCCAGATTTTATCTCGCAGCCGTGGAGAAGGCTAGACCAGTCCATTCAGTAATATTCTGGAACCTAGCTACATTATATTGCATATTCAAACGTGTGATTACAAATATAAACAAGAATGCCTACCAAACAGCAGAAGCTTGGAGTAGCCTCGTTCCCAGGCCGTTCCCGGCTCCAGTTTTGATCGCTTGCAGTATAAAAACATAGCCTCGTTCCCAGGCTCCTCCGCTCCGGAACGCGAAATTGAAGTTGTACACGCGTGTACAATTCGCGTTCTGGAGAGCCTGGGAACGAGGCTAATAAAAACATACTGCAAGCGATCAAAACTGGAGCCGGGAACGGCCTGGGAACGAGGCTAAGCTTGGAGAGCAACTGGCAAATGTTGTTAGCAGGATGGAGCTGCAAAAACAGCACATACTACAGTTTACAATTGCTGGTTCAGTCATGATGGACGGCTGCAGGTTATTTACACTTCGGTTACTATAGCTGTAGGTTACCACAGTATATCTCAGTGGTACGTGCACAGTGGCATGCATCTAAAGATAGTCTGATGTACACAGAACACCACATTCTCACACTATAAATAATATCGCAAACAAGTGACATTCAGAGCACATAATACCAATCAGACAAGCAATAAATATTTCTGGAATCCAAATATTACTGATACAATGAAGAGTCCACAAAGTTTTCGCATTGCAAAATAAGATTCATATAAATGTACATGTTGCCACTATTTCCAAAATGATGGATGTAGTGATTTGAAGATCATAACAATGCAACACACACTGAAACTGTTCAAAATGAGAGTACAAGAACACAACATTAAACCGGTACTTAAATATTACTGTTGGTCACTTGGCTGGCAGCATAAGGACATAGTCATCATTGCCAGACATGATTTTCTGGACTGAATGCTGCCCGCTGATGATGCGCATCAACCTAATGCGATGGAGTCGGGAAGTAATTTTGAGTTCATTTTGAAGAATATCGTCATCGCAGTCGGTAAGAATGTCCCCATTAATCTGCTGCTTTATAAATGTTTCACGGTACTGCTCCATTCCCATGGAATCAAGAAGTCTTAGAACCTATAGAAAAAAGAAAAAAAAAGACAGATGTAAAGATCACCATTTAGTACATTCCCACACGCCTTCTACCATGTAATGTACATAGCACACACTGTATTTACTCATCTAGCGCAAGAATCCAACCTTACATGCCACTAATTAATTTTGGGTTGATCCAATTTTGCGCAATACCAGGAATGAAGCCTCTCAGTTGTCCCAGTCAGTTGTGACAACAAAGGGCAGTCAAGAACAATTTCCAGGGGAAAGAGCTATCCCATAAATGTTCTACTTTGGAGTTTGAAAGACTTCTTGCTGCTGCAGCTGCTACTGTCTATGAACAATCACACTTCTGGACAAGACTGAGAACTGAAGGCCAAGAACCCTTTACTTTTCTGTTTTGATTTCATGTTTGAATCCATTGCAACACATGATCTAATCTAACGCAAGAAATTCAATTCCTGGAATTAGTGGGTGGATCTAACTTAATGCATGCCCACTCGAATTAATATTACCATGAGTTGTACTACTACTCTTTTCATTTCTCAAGCCAGGTAAGCCGCCGACAAACAGTTGCTTGTGGATGTGTGTATATATAGCAAGGAGAGGGAAATGGCATGCCTAGCTTGAAGTTGCTGTTTTTTCTCCTGTACAGTCTGGATTCATGACAGCATAGCTTGTTCATCTCTCACCCAATCACCTTGATATTTTCATCATTCAATGGTATAAAGGCTCTATTTACTTATAATGTGCACTACTAGAAAGATGCTACATCATCATGGGTGAGCCTGAGCGGATAGCAAATTGCGTTTGGGATGCCCACATGTACTTGACCACACACACATGCTGACATGCAGCTATTCGTCCAGCCGGACTACTATGGCTACATGGGCATGAGTTACACAATAGAACAGCACTAAAAAAGAAAATCCGCCATACTTAAGTGTTCCAAACTGGTGCTGGGATTGGACCCTGGATGTATTATTGCATATCTTAGAATCCTTACATGCAACTGGCAGACAGTGACCACCCAGGATGTGTAACTAACCACAGCATAACCACAGCCACTAGAGTTTACTATGGACTATGTATACTAAAACCACACTACATATCATAACTACAGAACACCTGCTCATTTTCAGGACATTATCACCAGGGGTAGATTTTCACTAATATTGCCAGTCATGTTCAAGTAGCAAAAATTAACTGAGGAAAATATTGTGTTTACATGTGTCTGTTATCTTCTGAACATAACAGATAAATAATCTATACACTGGTCTCTACTTCCATGTTTACAGTATATTTGTAGCTAGCGACAAGTTTGGGTACACACAAATTATCTGTTACGCCCAGAAGACAACAGACGTACACGCAAACACACTTTCCTCAGTTAATTTTTGCTACTTGAACATGACTGGAAAAAGTAGTGAAAATTTACCCCTGGTAAAAATGTCCTACTAGTACATTGTGAGAAGATAATGTTGAGCAAGTGCGTACACATGCCTAATCCTACTACTAGTGTTGACCAACAATCCATGAAGCATTTTAGAATACAGTAGAACTTAGTCTTAGAATTGTCACCGGTCGTCAAAGGAATCTCAGATGCCTGCTTGTTAGGCTCTGCTTGGATCCTGAAGCAATGGTCCATGATGCATGCTACTACTCTGTGCAGTAGTCAAGCTCTTCAGTTTTACCCGACATTGCTGTGCTACAGTTAGCCCCCACCAAGCAAGTGGTCACACTCCAGCTGCCAGTTCTGATCAGCTCATTTGATGATTATTGTGTACATCTTGTGTTTGTGTTTTGGGTTTAGATAATGTATCCTGTGTACACTGAGAATTGGAATGTACATGCACAGAATCCTGCAAACACAAACACATGGGCTTGATTAACTCTTATAGCAGCACAACAAATGTCAACTGGATTGAGTACCAACACATGTTTTAGTACATATGGATTCAGCCTCTGGGAGTGTCCGCCCAGACATGACTTGACTAGAAGTAGGACTGATTCACGAACAGGAGTGTCACAAGTCAGATTCAATGTGATACATGTGACTAGAAGTAGGACTGATTCACGAACAGGAGTGTCACAAGTCAGATTCAATGTGATACATGTGACTAGAAGTAGGACTGATTCACGAACAGGAGTGTCACAAGTCAGATTCAATGTGATACATGGCTAACCACTGGCACTGTTGTCAGCTAACTCTAGGAGCAAGAAAACTGGAGAATCAATTCACATCAGGAAAAGCCCCACTATCGCCTGCAGACAGCAATGACAGAGATTTCGAGCATGGTTCACTAGGGGCAGCTTGCTGTCTTTGATAGTCTCTGAGAAATTAGGTAGCTTCCAACGCTTTGCAGCAAACCAACAATCTGTCTCTAAAGCTATACAAGCATGTTTTACCGTCTATGCTTCATGGCACTGGGCATCCAACTGTGTGTATCCAGCCAGTAGCTTAATTAGTTGAGAGAATCTATAGACCATGTGTATACATTAGACTCTTACACTGGATACAGGAATGTCTGGCTACACTATATCTTATAGACACATTAAATACAGTACAGTGGACCTTCCCTTATCCGGACCTCAATTATCCAAATGACACTCTTATCCTTGCGGTTTCTACACACCATACATAACAGCACAGTGCAGACTAGGATCTAAATTTGTGATTGTGATGACACAGTCTATCTGGTGATACTGATCTTGCCATGGTCATTGCAATTGTATATCTGTATCATGTATATTTACTCCAATCCAGTCAGGTTACCTAGTTGCAAGACAATGAATTTAATCTTCAACAGCTCATCCAGCATAAACAGCTGATCTAACAAATTGATAGCACCAAGTCACCCCACCACATGTAATGCATATCTTTGAACATGGGCAGACACTGGTATGGTTCCACCCACCACATCATGCGCCATGAGTATCACCAGATCAGAGGGTATAAGCACAATCACAAACACAAGCAAATTTAGATCCTAATCTCCAAAGAATTTGCTGGGCACTGTGCTCTGGATCTAGCCTTGTTCCCAGGCTCTCCCCGCTAAGGAGGGGGAGAGCCTGGGAACGAGGCTACTCTGGATCTATTTGCTGCTTGCTTACCTCCTCAAATCTTAGCTAACATACATTGAGCTTCATTAAGAAATGAAACTAGAATGTCACTGAGTCTACAGAGCACTAGAAGACAGCTGACCATCAAGTCTAACAACAACTACATACACTTGGATCCCCTATATAAATAAATGAAATAGGCGAGAATAGCAGAGAAAGGAAAGCTGAATATATAATAGGTACAGAGTAACTATCCGAACGAAACAGCCACTTCTTTTCTAGTAAATAAACTCAAAAAGGTACTTTTCGGCATTTATGTAGTAGTCGCTGCTGTCAGACTTTACTTGCATGTGAGAAATCTGTCATTATATGAAAGTGAACCACCGGGCACTGCTACTCTTTTTCTAGAATGTAGTACTGAGTGACTCACTTTGACACTTAGCGTTAGTTTAGTTAGGAAGTTCGCCTTGCCTGTGAAAGTCAACTCATGTTTCCAGTCCCAAAAGCAAGCCTCAATATCAATCATTTGAAAAGATAACTCTTGGTCTGCAAACATAGACAAAATGGTGGGTGTGTCTTTGCTGTTGGTTGACCAATGTGTTGTGTACAAACTTCCAAATGGTGGGTGTGTCTTTGCTAATTGTTCAGTTGGTTGACCAATGTGTTGTGTACAAACTTCCAAATGGTGGGTGTGTCTTTGCTAATTGTTCAGTTGGTTGACCAATGTGTTGTGTACAAACTTCCAAATGGTGGGTGTGTCTTTGCTAATTGTTCAGTTGGTTGACCAATGTGTACAAACTTCCTACTACAATGCACAACAGCCATACATTACATCATGTAGTTATGACAAGCATGATGCCATAATGGTCAAGATTACATCAGCACTAGTGGCATTATGCAATCAAGACTATTGCTATCCACATGAATTCACTAATTAAATACCACACAGATGGTAGCGACATACCTACATGTACCTCCCTAGGGGGGGCGGTCATTTTAGGTGTCAACAATCCTAATAGGTAGCATCATTCCATGTAATATAATGCAAACGCTATGATGTTTGCATTACCATAGGGTACATACAATCTTCTATAAAAAGCGCTGAGTGTTTAACATGATCAGGGATCAATGATTTCAGAATCTAGTTACTACGTAAGGCACATCAGCTATGCCACATTTGTGGGTGTAGTTGAGGTTTGTACAATGGACAGATGCTAACAGGGCATCACATACATAGATCTCTGGTACACACAAGCACCTCTCCTACTGGTAGCCAGCCAACTCTGGTTTGGAAAGCTCTCGACATGTATGGGTGTACACAAGGATACTATCAAGTGGTGGCTTATGTTTGTACATGATTGTTGCATTGCCTTGAGCATTGCTTTGATGTGGACAACAGATTTGGCATCCATCTAGTAAGTACACGTGATGCACTTTAAAGCACGGTGAACATCAACACAATCGCCATTGAATAACAGCTTCAAGCCTTGTATGAATGCATGTGCAAGCATAGTCCCCCGTTCAGTTGGCAGCACACTTCCACACATGGTAAATTTCATACCTCCTACACCACTCAACATGAGTTTGCATCAAATATGTAACATGCACTTCACGTCTAAAGGGCCGGAGCCAGATATTTTAGACTAGTACGGCCATGGTGATGATTGATAAAGCAAGGAGGGTCTGGGAGCATGTTCCCCCAGGAAAATAGTTACACATGTAGGTGTTCTGAGATCGCTTCTGAGGCTATGTTTCAGCCAAAATGGTACTAGAATCTCCTACCCTGTAGCTACCTACTGCAGCCAGTGAAGCCACTTGAAACAAATGAACAAAGCTGCCTGAAATGACCATCTCACATAAGTACTTTTCAACGCGGTAAGGTGATGCGAGTTGCCTGGAAGGCTTGATCTAATCTCTTTTAGGAAGATTTGCCATCATTTGCTAGCATGGATCATTTCGCATATGTTAGTCCTGCCCCCATTTTGTGCGCTGCATGCTCTCGCGCTTGGATGTCGTATGGAAAATCAACAATCCAGTCATCGTCACTTTGAATGTTCAACTCCTCAATAAAGTCCGTAGAAGGCCTCGTCATACTTCAGATGTCCAGAGCTACAGTGAAACGTCAGTGGAGGTACTCTAAGTGCACGTGTAAGTTAAAATTCAAGCAACACCATTTTTTCTTTCAAAAACTGGTACGGTCAAAGGCCAAGATGCATCCAGTGACATGAGGCTTTATCTAAATGTACGTAATGGCCTCGGGATTGCACATAAAATTAACATTTCACCAACCAATACAGAAGTGAAAACATGCTTAGGATAGGAGAGGCACCAAGGGAGTAAGCTCATTGTACTCACCAGAGTTGTATCCATCTGAGAGAGGAATCTCCGGTTTTTTGCCATCATATCTGGACTCACTTCACACTTCTCGGTCACAACAGGAGATGGACTGAACTGGAATCGTGGTTGCGCTTGTGGTTGAACACCTGTTTCCAGATCATCTTCTTTTGCTGGGTGCAAAGAATCTTGGGAGTCAATCCCTTCACCTTCTTCCAGCTCATTTGATTCCAGTATGAGTGCTGAGTCAAGTTCTTGGGTGATTTGTTCGAATTCTGTTATCACAGTGTCCAGAAACACGCTCTCTGGTCTTCTAACATTACTGAGTGATTCTGCTCGGGTTCTCTCTACTATAGCCCCACCACTGCCAGCGCTACCAAATGAGCTGTCACTGTGTGCTGTGTCTGAGGTGGTAGAAGGCTTTTGGGCATCCGTGATTGGGTCAGCAGCCACAGGAAGCCTTGATGAACTGCCACTAGGCTTGATCAGGCGTGCAGATATGGTTGGGTTTGTTTCGACATAGTCATATCCCGGGGATCTCCTGCTGTGACTGCCCTGTCCACTTGAGGTCACACCTGCACTGGCCTTGCTTAGGGTGAACTTTGGGAATGAGCGGAGAGTGTCTTCTTCATCAGGAGGGTGACGGACGATTTTAGTTGACTGAGGGTTGGAATCTCCCACTGACCTCGGACACTGGTAATGTGATGGAACTTGAAACGTCTGAGGTTTTGCTACCTCAATGCCCCGGTACCGGTCTTCCTGGTTCATTCGCACATTCATGTACAACTCTGATTGCACTTGATGAACACCTCGACTTGTGGGATTACTGACATAGGGGCATAACCTTGCAGGATTGAAGTTGTCAAGGAGGTAGGATGTATCCTTACGTAATCGCCATGCCTCCATTTCATCTGTGCCTACCACTCTGACCTGAATATCCAAATCGATGGGAATGTCAAGGAGTCGTGCATTCTCCAGATCTCGTTCAAGAACACTTGTGGCAACAAGAGAGGTGTTGATGCTGCTGTGCAGAAGGGTCACTACCGAAAGTGACAGCTTAGAAGGTATGGCACTTGCTGATTCTGCAGTGTTGAATAGCACAGCTTTGCAAGGAAAGGCATCAGGAAGATGCTTCACAATCTCTGGGAGGTACATGCTCACATCTCTTGGCTTGGTCGAAAAATGTCCAATGCAATTTTCGTTCAGCGTTTTCTCCCTTCCAGTTGTGACGCTGTATACTTTGAGCACCTTTTTTCCAAATAGCTTTGTGCACACCTTTTTCAATACAAGAAGCTCGTTTGCTGCTATTGATGACCCTGGGTTAGAATCTTGATGGCCTTTCCTTGCCCGAAAAACCAAAGGTAGTGTGCCCCTTTGTAGCATGTCTGATACTTTGTCGAATTTGTATCCCTTCAGGGCCTCACTGTGGTTGTTGTTTGGATTATAGAGTAGCCCAAAAAGAACTGCGGAGTTCAGGGGCACGTTGAACCTGTTTTTATTTTGAGACTCAAGCACCACGACAGTTGTGTGCTTCACAAAGTGGACACTGAAATGATCACCTTCAGAGATTGACATTTCTTCACTTGGGCCACAAAACCCTCGACAGACACGCACACAGAGTGGCAGACAATCATGGAACCTTGCCACAAAGAGTGGTAGTGTTAGCTTTTCAGGAGGAGGTGGGGGTGAGAAATTTGGCTGACTGTTGTGATAGTCGCCCATGGAGTTTGATCTTTTCGTGCGTGATTGCGGTTTAACTATAGCTGGAGTAGAACGAACTTGTGGAGTTGGTTGGCTAGAACTCCTTCTTGGGTAAGAAGGATTGTCCATCGCTGACTTTCAGTCTGTTCGAACAGTTTGTAAAGCATGCACACGTTGAAATCGGTATTCAGTCTTGTTGTCGATTCAATACAGAGAGACTTGCTGCAGAAGTGATACTATATTCCCATGTATGCACATGTCATGTGAATAATGGTGATCCTGTAGGCATTGTGTGTGGAAGAGGAAAGCCAACAGCATAAAATCATTATATACACAGACAGCAATTGTCTACGATGTCACACTCTATTATTGACAGCACATGGTAACAAAGTACATGAAGTCGGCTGATTTAAAATCAGACCATAACATTATTCAATTCACAGTTTATCTTTGTGTAGTACCGCAAATACCGGCATCTACAATCACACCATACTTTACTCCCACCTCAAGTTCAGTATGAGGTGTGCATGTATGTAATGGGGTGACTCTGCACACCAGCCAAGAAGTAGGCTAATTCTTAGGTGGGGCATAGGGATGAGGCGCAACACACAACACTTGGCCAAATGTGGTAAAATGGCATGTTCGAAACAGACCATGTAGGCCAGCTGTGACAAGAGGGATTGTGTAACAATAATTATGTGTAATAACAATATTTACCCAACAAGTGCATACACAGGTGAAAACTGAACATCTGAAAAATCTCCTCTCAATAGGTGCATGAACAATCAACAAACTACATCTCCCTAAATAAAAACGCAGGCCTAGATGTTATGCAAAGTCACCCACTGTGCAGGACATGTTTTGGCCACTACCAGGCCTCATCAGCTGCACCAGGAGATGGAGTCTGCTATTTCATGAGCGAAATACAGTCAGGTGGCTGGCCTGGTCTCTTCATGCAGCATGCATTGATTCAGACATTATTTGCATGAGTTTGACAAGTATTTGTATTTATTGGTCACTCCCTCATTACCATACGTCACAACGTTACGACTCACAAAATTATAACAGTTAGCTAACTTCAACAGAGTAGTTTTTCATGAAAGAGTTTCATTATGAACAGTTGCTGCATAAGAAGACACCAAACATTATGTGTGACTAGACTAAACTACATGAACTTGGCAAACATTAACTTCTTTTAGTATAGGGATGTTTACGGTTAGAATGTCAGCAAGCAAGGCACTTCAACACCTGGTATGTAGTACATCTGCCAAATTACTGTACCTGGTTCTTAATAAGAAACAGGCAGTCTCTGTCCCAAGAGAACATTTCAGTCACTGTACTACAATTTGTTGACACAATGTAAACATGTACAGCTTCCTAACTGTAAAACTTGAACATAACTTGTGTTACAGCAACAACATAATCACAGCTAACAAACAGAAAAGGGTTGAAAGCAAACATTGATCAAGGTATGTAAGCACCTGAAACAGCACACTACACACCCTTGAACCAACAACAAGTAAACAATCTATGCCTCAAACTGGTTACACATAGTAAACTCAAAATTGCAAAGGTTGGACCACAGAAGACCCTGTAAAGAAGCACTACGCCCCCACTAAACCCGACATCAAACGTACTTAGGTAGTATGGTGTTGCCCACATGGAGTATTAGTGGCTTGTTGCAAAAATGAATATTCTGCTATGGCAATTAACATGCTTGGGGTGCAATGTACAAACACACCACACACACACCGCCCAAGTATTCACAGCGGTAGTCTACATCTACCATTATTCAAATGTTTCTAAGAATGAAAGTTTAAAGTAATAAGGTTACAGGATACATAATTGGGCATGGTCAGCAGTCCAGACCTACAAGCTAAATATATGCACATGCAGAGTAAGCCTCGCACAAGCAATACGTATGTATTATATATAGGCATAGTGAAAGACTGAGGAGTGCAGAGCTTGACGCAGGGTGATTAAAAGGTGGTAAAGTGTGCTCTTGAAGAATTTGCAGAGGTTAGCAAGCCTTCAACTAGTGACAAAATGGCACGGCATAACTTCACCATCACTGTCTTTCGCTTCACTCTGCTTGCCGCTTTGGCTTTCACTCCACTCTGTCTAGCTCTCTGACCTCACTTTCTTGGTCTTGCAAAACACTGACTGCACCTTGATTGGCCCACCAACACAACCCATGTATGAAACAATGAGACTGTTAGCGCTGCTTCAGTGCTGGGAACAATAAACTTACATAAGTGTACATACACAACTTGTGTAAACCAGTTTTAAATCGCATTCCTAAGCAGGACGGATGTTTGCGCACAAGCTGTATATACCCTACCATCCAACAACACCTACACTGCAACAGCAGTAGCCTCACACTAAAGTGCTCAGCAACTACAAAGCAGTAACACACATTAGACTAGTGAGATGATTCATCATCTTGGGGGCAAGCCTGAGGGAGCAGCACACTCCTGGTTCAGTCCCGCTAATATAGGGCTCACTCAGGCTCGCCCCAACTACAGCTGAAAAACTTGAAAAGGAACCAAGCAACACTCAATGGCTATACAGTGAATTGATAGGTTACGTTGTACAAGCAAATACGTATGCACAGTCATCCTTGCAAACTTCAAACTATCCTTGCAAGCAGCTGGAGAGAAACAACACTCTTGTAGACTGACACTTCTTGCCATACTGGAGGGAAGCTTACTGTGTCATTCATTTTAGAAGAAATTGCCCCTTGTCCAGTAAAATTGCTTATACCGTAGTCTCGCAAAAGAGGCCCAGCCTCGAAAGAGCACCCACCCTGAAGCAAGCTTTGTGTGGTTGATCAGAGCGCACTCGTGGAGTGTTGAGAAGCACAGCGTCAAGCACTGTGCACATCTGAGGTAAGAAAACTTCACATTACACTTTACTGAAGGGTGACTTTGCGTGGTAGCCGGCTAATTAGGCCACGCTCGCTAACTACACCACCCACGATGACGTTTTGCCATTCAGAGTGTTGCGTGGCGTCAGAACATGATCCTCCAAGGCTTTTGGCGGCTCCGCTGTACATTGTTTGTCCAGTACTTCAGCGAATTTGTGGGCAATGAGTCACTGTAAGCATACATGGGCGCTCTTTCGTATTTAAATGTGGAAAAACACTTAAAAGAGCACCCACCTCGCTCTTTGGCAGGCTTGTATGGTGCTCCTCCCATGGGCGCTCTTTCGCGAGACTAGAAAACTTTTGCCCCATGTAAACTTAACTATCAAAAAAAGCTCACGTAATGCCCTGCACTGGCCACTGTACAAAACGTTGATAAGTATGTAACTTCAGATTCTGAACCTTTTTTTTTTGGTTCAAGAAAAGATTCTCTACAGTATCGAGAGTGTGAGTTCAAAATTTCATATACAGAGTACTCGATGCACATGCAAAGTTGAACACATGTAATCCTGTAACCCACAAAAGTGAGTCTGATATGGCACTTGCACAACACACCCACAGCAACCCGACCATGTACTACACATGTAAAGCACAATAAGGATTAACAAGGGTACATACTGTAAACAGGGTTGGTTATCATCACCAAAACATGTGACTAATACACATGTAACTTTTCCAGACAGACAAGGGACAGAAAAAATCAGCTGACATTAGTGTAACAAAGTGGATTTGATAGAAGCTCAGTCTCACACAGTACAGGCCTCCCAAAATCAGATTAGCAATTAAAAGTAGTCAACTAAAAGTACAGCTTGTGTAAAATTATTACGCAACATGAACAGCTCACAATACGGCTGTCATTCAGTTGCCGTGGCAGGGATTTCCAAGCAGATTACTGAACAATATCACGACATTGCTCAATCATAGCTGGAGAAGTACTTGGAGTTTGACTAAGTTATATGAGTATTGCGTAGTCAGAGTGGGAAAAAATGTGTCCAGAAATTAGCTCTTGGCCGTTCTGCCCCTATTTGTGTGCCAAATTGAAAATCGACCACAGCTGAAAGCGGTCACTAGGCCACTTGCATAAGCATTCGTATCTCGGAGAGTACGATAGCTATGGAGGCTGGACATTTTGTAAGTTATAGCAAACAGCCGGAAGGGCTACATAGCGCTGGTTGCAGTAGCGTGTTCTATACCATGTCTACGTTCGAGCCTGTGAAGCCATTTTTTGCCGATATTGTACACTTCCTATCTACCGTGTGCCTTGAGCTTTTGGCGTTTAACTCGACAATGTTGTAGCGCTGAATGTACTGTGCATACGCTGTGTTCTAGCTCCACTTTGCCCGTATTTGTGTGGTAAATCAAAGATGGCTCGGAATTGTACTTTTGTCTTGTAAGCAGACGTAATCTCCACCACCATGTGCAGGAATTAGTAGGTATAGCGACACTATGAACTTACACTTGGCAGCTCTCACAACACGATGTGTAAGTATCATCTCGATCCAAGTTTGCTACTACGAAATACAACGCTTGAAAGTTGACCGTGTGTGGAGCTCATTACGTATTCATCCAGAACTTGATGACGTCACATGCTTACACAGGTGGAATAAATTTCAAGGTCTGCGTGTAGACTGAGCTTCCTATCAGGCTCCTTTTATCTCCACCTTTGTACCAAGCCAAGGAGCAAGGCAAATAAAGGGCCCACTCAGGGTCACCCTAAAAACAATTCACTGAGAACATTCTATGATGGTGCAGACCAGACATCATGTCTGTGGTTTACTGCGTGTGCTTAGGCATGGTGGCCTGCTGGCATAGCCATTAACACATTCAGGTCCTAAGAAATGTACCTAGCCCTCTCTAATACTCATAGACTTATCCCCGATCCCTGCCCAGCATCTCACCACAAGGGAAGAAAAGCAGTAGAAAGGATTTAAGTGAACATGGTTGCAGCATGTAACATGCCCAGGCATGTGCATTATGCTATACCACGAATGGGCAACACACACACTTGAGAGTCGCATCACATGGTGTTCATCAGGCTAGGCCCAACTAACCCAAGATGCTCACTGGTACAGCAATCATGCAGCCATGACCAATTGCAAAGCTGAGTGGGAATCTGGGAACAAGGCTATAGACAAACTGTCCAAAAAAAAAGACACTTGCAGTAGTAGGCAAAACAAATGGCAGGCATGGAATTTTATGCATTATGTATCTCAACATCAGAAGTGCTCACCTTGGCAATACCTAGTTTCGTGCCCAAACTATTTATCTGAACATGGAGGAAAAAATGGTCTGGTCAACGGCCTATTCTGTTTCCGTTCCAAGGACCATAATGGCTGCACTCCAATCAGATTGTTTCATGTGAGTGACATCAAATACTGCAACAAATGGCGACTAAAGAGGGCTAGGCTAGGCAGTTGAAGTGCTATGCGGAAGACTAAGCCAGAGAACAGACAAGTAAAGGAATGCCAGGACGTCTGTGAATGGGCAGTGTGTGTTTCTGAGCTTGCCAACTGGCAATGTGAAATTTCTGAGCTTCAAATGTCAAGTAAGATTGTCTTAGAGTCTCTCTGAGGTTCACAGAGGTTTCGAGTTTTGTGAATTTGGCGTTCAGAAGCTCTGAGAAAGATGATCACTATAACGAGCCGTCTCCTTCACAGTTTTATTGTAGTTTCAAACATTGCTTGACGTCACATAATACATTTGTAAAGACATTGCATCACCAATGTTTAAACCACAAGGAATGAAAACAGTGTAGGCCGTTCACCGGACTATTTTATCCCTCAACACGCAGAAAAACAATCTGGGAACTTAACTAGGCAATACCAGGGATAATATTAGCCTCGTTCCCAGGCCTTCCCACCGTCCAGTTTAGTCTGCACATAGCAAGAAAGCTTAGTACTGTTTAGCTGCTGAGATTTACCTGCACAATAGAGGGGTTTATGCGTTTTAGTAGTATCCGGAGCCGTTTCCAATCCACTTAGCTAATCCACAATGAACTTCCGCGCCCACCTCACTCCCCCGACACACCCCCACCACATACGAACTCTGTAAATAGTCTGTCAGTTGTGTTCTACGCCAACAAAAATCATAAAAAGGAAAAAGCGCGCTGTAGTTGACACACTAATTGTCTAGTATCTTCTAATACTACGACCAAAACAAACAATGAGTGCTAACCTCTACAGTCTATCAACTGTGAGTAAATTGCTACACTACCCAAAACGTACAAATATACAAACTCACCTGGCTATGGCCTTCCGTGAGTTCTTCTACACTGGTACCTCACTCTTTGGGTCTTCGCAGTTCAACTTTCGGGCCAAAATTCGCAAGCCAGTCCCTTTGACTACCGAATGTTTATGCACACACTCGTCACTTCCGGTATATGAGAAAGCGAACACGTCTGCACTGTGAGTTCTGCAGAGACTTTCTCTAACAAACTTGCGTCTTCCCTGCGACCTTTTCTAGAGACGGCAGTTCTTATTCGGAGGGTTGATAGGGGTTCCTGCGTGCGAAAGAGTTTAGAGACTTATCAAAACAGTTTAAATATCAACGTAGGGAAATCACCTGATGCAGATCAGGCCATATGAGGAAGTAATTAGACCTGGGGTCATCACTAATTGGTTTTGGTCGGGCCAGTTACACGGATTTCCCTGCCCACCCGTCTCCATACCGTATAAATAAAGTTGGCTTCTGGGAGTAAGGAAACTTGAAAATTGGATGTATCCTAGGAAAAAGATACAGTGACTTCATCTTGCTCACCACTCGATCCAAAATCCTTAACAAGAAATAAAAAACATTAAAAATGTAAAAAGATGTAGGGATGGCATGCCAAAAAGTGTACAAACAAGGTAGGGATAATAGCATAAAAGCAAAGGTCAACATAAAGGCAATGCCCCATCCCTACATCTTTTTCACACTGCAGTTATAACAGTGTATTGGAGATCTCCCTAAAATGTACCACAACATTACTGGCAGTTCTTGAAGGGCATAGCTGTAGCCTTGTTCTCAGGCCAATTTCTTCCTCCCACGGTCTGGACTCTAAACCCTTCTGAAAGGGCAAGAAGGGTCTGGGGTCCAGACTGCAGTGTAGTCTAGCAGCATGGGGTATGTGGTGTATGTGTGTCTTGTCAGAAGCTATGCATGTAGCTACCAGGTAGCTTTTGGTGCTGACATGCTATTTGTAGAACCGTTGTTGGCATTTAATACTGTATACGGGACCGCTTATACAACCTATAGACACTGAGCTGAAGTGAGCTGCAGGACTGGTCATACAGTAAGTGCTGTAGCATTTAAAAACTCAAGTAGTTGGTGCTCATTACAGCATTATTAACTCCACGGATGGGTGCAGGTTTAGGTTTCAAGCATGCTGTCTATTAAACTGCAGTGTGAAAAAGATGTAGGGATGGGGCATTGCCTTTATGTTGACCTTTGCTTTTATGCTATCATCCCTACCTTGTTTGTACACTTTTTGGCATGCCATCCCTACATCTTTTTACATTTTTAATGTTTTTTATTTCTTGTTTCTGTACTTTTTTGATGTTAAGCTCAGTTACAGTTAGACCTAAGCCTAAGAAGATTTCGTTCAAATGTAACCACAACCCTAGAACTTGAAACAGCATAAATTTGACAGCTTAGCAGTGGTGCAGTGGTTCCAAGCATGTAATATGCCAGCTGGAATCCGATGGAGGGCTAATAACTCTCTCTACCAGATTTTGAGCCCTTTGTAAAGCCGATTCCTGATTTTACGATCACATGACAACTGACCAGCACAGAAAACTGTACTGACAGAGCATAAAAACTGACCAGCAGGCGTTACCTAAAGCTGTATTTTATAGTGTAGCTATAAGTAAGCAACAGAATACAGCTTCTTACCTACGTGGTGTCCATAAGCCTTTCCCACAACTCCGGGAATAGACCGTGCCAGCCGTGCATACAGTAGACGGTCAACGCGCGCGATTTCGGTGTGAGCAATAGTCTCGTTCCCAGAGCAATGACCGTGGTTTTTGGTCTGGGAACAAGACTGCATGTGCGCATGCGTACAAGATCAGAAAATGGCGTCCTACGCAACGGACAGCAGTCAGGCAATGCTGTGAACAGTTTTTTTGACCAGGGTAAATTTGAAGCTATGAAGTCGCTGAGTGGTTGGGATGCTGCGCGCTGTGATGAGTATTCTTTTCGTGCTAAAATCAAGGTGAGCGCTTGAACTGTTTTTGAGTTATCGTTGTTGAACAAAAGTCGTAACGAAGAAAGAAGAAAGAAGAAAGAAGAAAGAAGAAAGAATACGAAAAATGGCACTTTTGCTAGCGCACACTTTTGTGTTTAGCTGCCTTCCGCGTGGCTTTTGGCCACTTGTATGAGTCTTGCTGATCACAAAGGCACTCAAAGAGGAAGCCTGGGCGCTTAAAGAAGCTTTTAGCGTGTTTGTGGTGAAGTTATACGGCTTTTGCTTAAGTATTGCATATATTGCACGTCGGCGCCATCCCTACATAGAGAGTCTACCGACTCTCTGATTAATTAAGTCTCACCTCCCAGATGAGGAAGCTCTGTAGATCTTTCCAGACACAGAGTATGCAAGAAACAATTACATCCTGTTCTACTGGCAACCTACATCTACATGCAAGAAGCAATTGTGAGTGGTTCAAGTAAAATTCAAATTTAATGATATTCATAAAACACATGCCAATTAAGGTGGGTTATATTAACACCCACTGGATAATATATGTACTAATTAGTAAATATACCTAGATGAAGAAACCAACTTTAATAACCTGTGATCACTGTACACCTCAATTTAATCGAACTTTGGTTAGTCGAGGTATATCACTTGTTTTGTATCGACAATAGCCTCAGAAATAGGTGTGGAGGTGCCAGGGGAAATCTCAGGACTCGCCACAGCGTCCCGGAAGTTCCGTACCAATACAGGTTGACCCATCTGGAAAAAGCGATCCTTGGAACGTACATCATGATGCTTCTTCTGTTCCAATCGTTTGTCGGACACATGTTCTTGTACAGACGGTTTCAACAAGTCCAACCTGGTGCGCAGTGGTCATTTCTGGGGAAATGCCGGTAGTGGCATGGGGTATGGAACGATACTTCAAGAGAGCGACAGTTTTGTGGCCAATGTCCCAGACTCATTTCTACTAGCCTTCAGAGCATGTTCAAAAGTTTGCACAAACCTGTCGGCTTCCTCATTGGTAGCAGGATGATAGGGAGGAGTCTTCAGATGTTGGATTCCGTTGGCCAACAAAAAGTCTTCAAAACTGCTGGCAGTAAATTGAGGCCCATTGTCGGAAACCAGCTTCTGGGGCAGGCAATAAGTCGGAAATAGAGTGTGCAACACCTCCACCTCAATTGTTTTCCCTGATGAGGTAGTAGTCATGGGAATGACCTCCAACCACTTACTGTGGGCGTCAACTACCACTAAAAACATTGAACCCATAAGCCGGGGATACAGAGTCACAGTTGATGGTTGGTTCTGAACACTTTGGCAGTCTGGATAGTTGTGAACCATCTGTTCTATGTCAGAATCCACTCCGGGCCACCAAACATGCATGTGTGCCAATCCCTTCATTCTCACTATCCCCGGATGACTCAAGTGGAACTCTGTCAACTCTTTTGATCGCCAGGATTCACCACCCTGGGACCCCAGAACAGGTACCCCACTTCCACTCCCAGCTCATAACGCCTCCGGTAATAGGGCTTCAAGTCCTCAGGAACGTGACTGGGCCAACCACTCATTGTGTACCGACACACATGGCTCAAGGTGGGGTCTGCTGTCGTGGCTTCCCGGATATGCTATGCTCTCACTGGCAAGGTTTCAATCTGCTGCATATTGAAAACAGTCGCCCCGTGTTCCGCTCCTTCTCCAACAGGGGTATTTCCTCTTGGTAGACATGAGAGTGCATCATCATTGGAGTGCTGTCCTGTGGGCCACAAAGCAAGGTCATATTGGTAACATTAAGAGAATAGCAGTCTAGCAGCTGTTCAGGCGGGCAGCCCTCTCTTCAATCCCATTATTGCCATTAATGGATTGTGATCAGTAACCAATGTGAAATGCTGGCCGTAACAAATTTATTCACACCATAAATTAATCCCAAACCTTGCTTTTCAATTTGTACATAATTATTTCTTTCAGCTGAGCATAGCGCACTTAGCTAATGCATAGGCGATCGGTCTTTCAGAGCCATCCTCATAGAGGTAGGACAACACAGCACACACCCATAGGCTGATGCATCGCGGTCCAACTTGAGAGTCAAGGCAGTGTTGTAATGGGCTAGCACCTCCGTGGAGGCCATCTTGGACTTAAAAGCTCTGACATTCCTTGTTCCATTCCCACAAGGCTCCCTGGCACAACAACTGATTTAAAGGGTGCAGTAAGGTGGCTAAGTGTCAAACCAACTTCCCATGGTATTTTACCAGGTGCAAAAATGCCCATCACTCTTCTTGTACTGTTTTAGTGGGAGCTTGTGTACCGGTGTCATGTGAAAATGGCGACCCCCTAAATGGGGACCCCAGGTCCCCATTTTCTCGGGAAGATGGGGACCCATCTGGGAAAATGGGGACCTGCTGTGTGGCAGACCATTTCCTGGGAATTTAGGGATCTCCTGTGTGGCAAACCATTTTCTCAGGAATATGGGTATCCAAACTAGCTTTGCTACCGTTGTCCCCCTATTTTTTGATCACTTAGAGTCAACAACTAGATGAGAAGTCCTGGGAACATGGATCAGGGATTTCCACTGGTACTACTAAATAACATGCTAAAACAGCAAATTCAGTTTAAATGAAACTCACAAGCAGCAAATTATGTAATATATACTAGAAAATGTAGAACATTGTGGGGGCGAGCCTGAGCAAGCTGATATACAGGATATGTAATATATCAAGTCAATTATCCTCCTACATGCACATCATTTACCATTCACAGGGGGCTTTAAAATGGTTTTTGATTTGCTTTAAATGTCGTATTAACTTTTCATGGCACACAGCAGGATTTGTCACTGTCTACTGTTACATGAGCGTAATAAGCCAAACCTGATGACATACAAATGCGAGCTGACTACACTGCACGATTAGTAGCCTAACATACCTTTCTAATATGCATTGTTAAAAGTCCTAATATATAGCCTGGAGCCACTACAGACCATCTGCACTTGTGAAGAGTTTTAGACCCATGCAATTATTAGTAGTCTCATTACCTCCATTGATATGGCCACCGGGTCAATCATAAATAGAGAAAATCCAGTTATCCAGTTTTGTGTTAAATGCATGGAGATGTATGTGACCATATAGCCTGGAGTCATTTATAAAACATGTTTATATGCTGGAAAATGTCTAAATACTTAAGGTTTTTGAACCCCTCATATGTCTACTGATGTGAGTACTTGGCCCAACATGTACATAGCTATTTCCATATTCACTATTTCAATACAAAAATATTTTATACATGCAAACACAACTCAATAATTGAGGCTAACCAAATTAGTAAGTGTCATTACTACCTCAAGAATACACAATTATATTTTTAAAGTGACACATTTCATTTGGCATGTTACAATTATTTTGCTGTAGTTGTGCAGCATAGGAAAACTCTCTAAGACCAGAAGATGTTTCTTTGATAGACGGAAAAATGACATCCGCAAACATAATGCTTACATCAGTGAACAAGCTGCAGAACCTGACTCATCTTTGATTGAGAGGTCACACCCAAATGCATCATTTGAAGGAAGGAGTCCAAAATATCTTCCTCAAGACTGGTGGACTCCAGTGTTCAGTGACAATTGCATGAAAATCTGCCTGATGAAGGTGACACCCATGACGACACCACGTGTTGATCTGTCAACATGGACATGACTTGGCATGTGAACACGAGAGGAAGACTGCTAACTCAAGATTCACACGTTTTGAACAGATTTCCAGCAAAGATTGATGCGATTGACAGCTTGTTGCAGATTATTAATGCTGTGAGACTCGCGGCTGTGTGCAGGTAATCCCGATCCAGAGTTTACTGAACTAATAGAGAAGCATGGTGCCACATTATGTGGCCCAAAAGGACAAGTAGTATGCGTTTTGGATTGCACAGGTGAGGTTACCAACCATGATGGTCGTGTGCATGGGCGTACTGTACGTCGGAGTTACTGTGAAGTACTGTTTGGTGCAGGAGGCCGAGCATCAAGTACAGTAAGGTGCAAGAGTTGTGTAAAATATCTCAGAAGTATGGAATATAGATTGAAATCTTCCAATCCAGCCATAAATGTAGCACATGACAGCCACACATCTTACATAAAACTAAAATTGAACGGCTTTGCAATCTTCAGAAACAGAAGAGAAAATTGAGAGATAGCATTCGGGACCTACAACACAGAGCACAATCACTTATTACAAAAGAGGGAATTACACTCACAGAAGTTGAATCATCAGATATGGATACATTACTGACAGATGTTTCTCAAAAGATCAATGGAGAGTTTCCTAAAGATTCATTTCAGTATATTCTATACTGCACGGGATCAAAAACTGGAGCCAGTGTCACAAATAAATCGGCACCCTGGTTCCAATAATCCTAGGATATTGGAAGGTCAAAGCATAGATAATAGGGTATATTATCTATGGTCAAAGGTGGCTCCCCCATTCCAATTTTCCTAGAATTACGTGACTCCACCTTTGACCTCCCCCCCCGGAAAATTGGTAACCTCGAGCGTAAGTGCGCGAACGCTAACAGAGACAGCAACTGAAGCGTTTTCGTACCTTGACGTCTCTAGCTTAGGTAGGGCTTCCAACGAAAAATCCAAGGTGCTCCTATTTCAAATCTGTTGTACTAGAACTAATTATCTATCTGAGATATATAAAAACTATAAAAGTTGGTCACGGCTGCAAAGCTATTTTCAGTCAACGGACTTGAAAGGGTTAAGTGCCAAAAATTGGGCACAGTTCGGTTCAAGTGACTTTTGAAGCTTCGCTATGAAACTAGTGGTACTGATGGATTTCACTTGATGTATCTTGTGCAAAAATGCCTGGACCAATCAAGTTTATAGCTGTCAAGAGACTATATTAGCTGTTATTTTAAGTTGTAATACATTTCTCCCATAGAAGAATAAATGATAGTTTGAAGTGACTTTTGACAAGTAAATTTAGCAAGCACCAGTGCAATTGACTATTTACCATTGGTAGAGTATTAAAATAGCTGGACCACTCACGTGGATATCTGTTTAAGCAAGAGCGCATAAGAACGGGCGACTAGAGTAAGAGCGTGTAACTCCAATAGAAGCCCGTAGTCTGGGCAAAATTATTGAACCGTACTAAAAATAGAACATCCGGTCACGTGTGCGCTTAGCAACAATGCATAAGGCCATGCCAGGGCTTATGTCAACGCAGCGTGCGCAGTGCGTGTTACATGTACTATTTTTAGTACTGGCGGTAAATTCCGCCCGGTTTCGAATTTTATGTAGTTACACGCTCTTACTCTAGCCGCCCGTTCTTATGCGCTCTTGGTTTAAGTTAAAGGTATGTTCATATATAATCCCCCATATAAAATAAAAATCCCATAATGGCCATATTTTGGCACATAACCCTCTGTTCGCTTTATTTATTTCTGGAAGAACGAAAGTCATAGAAACTATTGTAACTGTAGTTTACAAACAAGGTCACTTGGTTCTTGGGTTTCAGCATACTTGAGTCAAGTTTGTTCGTTCTTGGATTTTTTTTGTCAGGACCCCTAGCTTAGGATAAAAGGTGCGGTATCATGAACAATGAGTACTTTTACTCACAGAAAAAAATGGAACTACCCACCGAACAATCTGCTGAACACTCAGATTTTGAGACAGACAGCGATGGAGAAACAGAGAAGGAGGAGCGCATGTACGATGAAACTCTCCAATACCTTATGCATGACAAATATCCCGAAGGTGCCTCAAAGGAATGATTCAGAAGGTATTTGAGGGTTGTCACGTGGGGCCTATGAGGTTCTTGGGTTCCTTTATGGTTGGCTGTGCGCGCAATCACTCAACACTTATCAATCTCACCATAGAGGCATATAGGTCACAACTGAGATAAAACATGGTGCACCAACATTATATAAATGAACGAACAAAACCACATTAAAGGTATTAAAACCCACGCATGCGTAGTTGTGATACAAAAACCATACAGTTTACAGAACAGATATGCTACACAAGTTCAATAGTACATCACAGGGCCAGCAGGAAACCATGAAGGGAGAGACAGAACACAAGCCAAGATTCAAGAGAAATACTACTGGCCTGGTGATGATGTGATGTGAAAAACTGGGTAGGTTTATTAACATAATACACTGTATGTGAGTGTAATAGATATGCTTTGATAAATCCTGTTTTCCTGTCAGTGGCATGAACTCATCATGTAGCCTGAGATTCTTCTACACAGGTACAGCACTGTGACCACTGCCAGTGGGTTCCAGCTAACAAACTATTCTCAGCGCTATGACAAACTACAGGTATAGCACCCAACAATTCAATCCAACTTCACCACACTGACACTTTTCACTGGGCAGTTAGTACCTCTATTGGGTGCCCAAGGAACTGTTGTGCACAAATACTAGACAGCATGTCTGGAGACCCCAGCTCTTCAATGCATGCAGTGTCAGCTGGCAAAGATCTATGCCAAATGCCTGAGTCCCTGGACAATGTTATCAGTGGTTTCTCTATCGCTGAGGTATAGCTGGCGAAAGGGACACTGTGTCATGGAGTTGTCAGGAATGCAGAGGAAAAGGCAAGAGACAACGGCTGAACTAATAGATAAATTTTGTAACATTTTGTGTATTAACCATGTTGAGGCATTAAACTTTATCTACTTGAAATTCAGGGTAATGATGGAGGGGGAGGGGGAGAAGCATGATATCCTAGGAAAATAGGCAGGGGGTGCATGATATCCTAGGATAACAGGCAGGGGGTGCATCATATCCTAGGATAATAGGCAGGGGGTGCATGATATCCTAGGAAAATAGGCAGGGGGTGCATGATATCCTAGGATAATAGGCAGGGAGTGCATATGGATAATAGGCATGCGGGGGTGCCTAAAATACTACCATGATAGGGGGTGCCAGGTTTCCTGAGGGAGTGCCCATTTTCCTAGGAAAAATTGCGTGGGGGTGCCAGATTTCCTGGGGTGCAAAATATCCTGTGACACCAGGGAAGACCTGGGAACAAGGCTAGGACTACCCTAGTCTCGTGCCCAGACTATTTTCGCACGCAGAGGGGAAAAATAGTGTGAAAATAGTCTGGGCACGGGACTAGGACTACCCCTAGTCTCACGTACAGCTGGCCGCTCGGATAAATAACAAAGGTCAAAGTGCAAACACTAAGATCAGAGTGCAAGTTTAGAAAATATCTCCTTCCCAGATCAGCTTTGGCTACGTCGTTTTAGCATAGAGTCGTAGCCGTTAGAATCAGCTCTATAATTTATCTGTGGCTTTAGTGGCCTGGGAACGAGATTACAACACAATGGTTAAACTGTTGCTATGTCCATTCGGCTAGTCCAGCCATTGTGATCTTCTCCTCCAACAACAAGGATCTCTCCACTCGGTAACAGACAGCAGGTACAATCTTCCCGTTCAGTAGGTATGTCTTCCACCTTCGTCCATGTGTTCTTCTCGTAGACGTGGATGGCTGAGCCACGTTGACCGCCATGGGTTCCTCCCACAGCCAGTAGAGAGTCATGAACAACGACGGCGGTGGAGTATTCCAGCGGGGCGTCGTGGAGTGTGCACCACTGTGCGGGCAGCTTGCCAGCTTGTGTAAGGGCTGAGAGGGACACGCTGAGTACTTGCTTGCCCAGCAAGCCACCTAGTAGGTACAACGTATCGTTTATAACGGCGGGTGACATTCGACGGCAGTTCACAGGGAGTGGCGTGGCAGAGAACCACTGGCTTTGGTGGTTAGATGTGTCAAGGATTTCCACTGAAGCTAGTTTAGTGTCACTAACATCACTCCCACCTGCTACCACCAGACGTTGTTGGTAAGTGGATACAGCTGGGAGGAGACGAGGTGTGTTCATTGGAGGGTAGGGTTGTTCCCATGTTCTCTGTGAGGTAGAGTACACAGCTACTTCTTTGCTTAGCTCGGGAGTGGACACATCAATACCGCCAACACATGTAAGTTGGTTGTTGAATTCAGTCATAGTAAAGTCACAGTACTGATACCGTGGTAGTTCAGACCACTGTTGTGTTTGAGGGTCGTATCTGTGTATGTCATAACTGAGCCTTCCATCTCTGATATACACATTGCCGTCAATGACTGCTGACTGTGGTAACACCATTGCTCTTGGCATGTCTGCCAGCCTCCTCCATTTTAGTCTCAGTTCAATAGGGGGGCGTGGCTGAAACATAGGAATCAAGTACGAGTCAAACATGTTTTCATAATGATATTGTACCCTGCAAACATCTGCTCTAGGCAAATGTACCACTGAGCTTAGCCTCATAACCAGGCTCAGGAAACGTTTCCCATCTCTAAATCTACTATATGGCCTGGGTTTGAGGCTACAACCCTTTTCTGAGCATCTAGTTACATGAAGCTAGCTATATATATATAGCTTCCATGACATCTAATATATATTGGATGTCATGTACTGAGGTCTGTCGCGGGAATTTTGGTCCTGGAAATTTTGGTCCCCCATACCAAAATTTTCGCTGGAAAATATGGTCCGCCTCTGGCTGATTCGGCTTGCCACTACAACAGTTTAGTTTTGCTTGGGACTTCTCCAGGTACGTTGAGAGTTACCTAGGCTTACCCTTCATTGATTTGCGGTCATTTTATATTCTCTTGGTCGAGAAAGAGGGCCTAAAATGAGCGTCTTCAACCCAAACCAATTTTTCAACGCTATCATTCTAATTAAAGCATACCACCCGCTATTTGCATGAATTTAGCAGCTCTAGCAACTTATTTTCCTTACCAAACTATTTCTTCAGGCTTTCTGATACTATACAGACACTTTGACACAAACGTGTGTCATTGAAGTGCTTACACCAAAGTATTTGCGCTCGGACCATTACTCCACGCGTGGACCAACATTTACTGAAACACTTAAACCATATTTTGGTCATCTCAGTGGCATGTGGGTGACATATCATGAAATCCAAGGGATGCCTCAATTGGTCTTTTGAACACCTTGAGTTCAATGGGTAGCTGAGAAGCTTTTTCAAAATTACCCTCTTCCTTCAGAAGACCTAAACCAGATTTGTGGAAGAGGTTTGCATTTCTTTTATCTTGCACATCTGGGTAGTGGATTGTCTTTCTTGCATGGTTGCAGTATATAGAGTGCCAAAAATGTAGCCAAATAGGTCTTCTAGAAGACTGACTTTCAAGAAAACCTACATGGTAGCATTCTTTGGTCATACTGATGCAACTAACCTAAAAATTGTTAAAGTAACCCAGTATTTCTAGAGTGCATGCAAACACAATTTCCAAATTACAATGAACAGTATAGCTACCATGTTTAAAATTATATTACTGTATACTGACACAGTGTACAGTAAACATGAGCTGCAAGCAAGCACCCATTGGTGTTCACAGGTCAACCACAAAAATAGGGGTGGGCACTTGCACGGAGGAAATGCTTCAATGGTTTAACTGAGCAGACTAGCAGAGTACATATATGACTCATGTATTACCTTGTGCACATGCATGTAGAAAAGGTAATGTACTACCTACATGAAATGCTATACTCCAAACCTTTGTCTCTCTCTGCAGCATTTCGAGTTGACAATCTTTCTGTCGAAGTTCAGCATCTTTCTGTCTGAGTTCAACATCCTTTTCCCATATTCGTTGCTGTAATGCATAGCAATGTGATGTATATGGGTTGGATTTCTACATGACTCAAGACTAGTGGTGCAAGTCAAACTTGCAGGTGTTGAATTGTAATGCACCCAGTCTCTTGTTCTTTACATGCAGTTACAATATACACAGAAGCCATGTAGTTATTTACCCTCAATGTCTGTAGCTCTCTCCTCTGCATGTCAATCTCAGCATCCTTAGCTTCAATCTCTGCTTGCAGGCTTTCCTTGTCCTCCTAATAACCAGAGCACGGATGGAGTCACTACCTTTCCTACAGTAGAATACCAATTTCCTTACTCTCAATGTCTGCACTTCTGTCAGTTGCCTGTTGAGTTGAAGAGTCTTCTCTTGAAGTTCTGTGCCTTGCTGCTGAATTTGCTGGAGTTGAGTATCCTTCTGCTGGAGTTGGATATCCTTTGCCTCCATCTCTACCTGCAGTGAGTGTGAGAGAATAACACACAAAGAGAAAACCATCACACCTCCAGTGCTACTAACATGACTAGATGAGCCCTACTGTTATAGCTAAAAATTACATGCTTGTAAGTCTCGCTGCTGCCTCTCAATTTCGGCATCTCTAGCCTCTGTCACTCTCTGCCTCTCCTCACATAGACTTTCAATTTCCCGGAGTGCCTTCATCATTCCCACTTTAACCACATCCACCTTCTTCAGCTGGCTATCATATGGCCCCTCAATCTGGGCCCTCACTACCTCCAGCTGTTGCAGCAGCTCAACAGCAGAGGGTCGTTGTTCTAGAGAATTGCGGAGACACTGGTGTACCAGCTGCACAAGAGGGTGCTCCTCTCCCAGCTGCCCATGGAGTCGCTGGATATAGTCTCTCCGACGCTCTATCTCAAATCGGGCTACAAGGCTGGCTGGATTCTGAGGATCTGCATAGTTATGAGGGAGAAGACGATCTGGGAACACCTGGAAGGGAGACAAATTCACAATGAAATGCACAATCATACTGTCTTATATAATACTTACCTTCATACTATAGTACATGCACCACAATTATGTGAGGATACACAGGGTTTAAGGGTGGTTGTCAGTGAAAATTTGGCTGATGCATGTACAAAAACATTCCTTCTGTATTTGTGCTTTGTGGCTACAGGACCACCGTCCAAACCAGAAAACACTTTGAATCTTCCTCGCTATAATTACCTCACAGACACTATACTTGACACAACTTCGACAAAATTGTAAAAGAGATTGGAAGTTTCACATGTTCACCGACAATCCATGGAAACCTGTTATGTAGTAAAAAATGTTTAGTAGCAAAATTCCTTATCAGGCAATAGTTTGATAAATGGTAGTAAGGTATGAATGTTTGGACTTTTCTGACCTGTGTGAGGGTGAAGAGGGCGAGGTGACCAAATGAGAAGATGTCCAGCCGGGGACCATACCGTGGAGGATCATCAAATGCTTCAGGGGGCATGTAGACCATGGTACCAGGTATACGAGTGAGGGTCCTGACCAGCTGGCCTGGCTGTAGGTTCACAATACGAGCATTTCCAAGGTCGCTGATCTTGGCCACCAGTGATGATGTAAGGAGTACGTTCCGGGCAGATAAATCTCTGTGCACAACATGAGGGTTGCGGGTGTGCAGGTAGAGCAGCCCCCGTGCCACATCTGCTAGCAGTGTACGCTTGAGGGAGAGGGGTAGGCCAGGAGCACCCTCCAGTAGGTCATCCAGGCTGCTGTCCAGCTTTTCCATCACCAGTACTGGCAGTGCTGACCCTTCTAGGAAACACAGCCCCAGGAACTGGACAATGTGTGGGTGCCGCAGATCTGCCATCACCTACAGCAGCATCAAAACACGGGTTCAGTCTATTGGTGCCTCTTACTCCAAATAATTAACTCGCCATATTGTAGCTAGCTAGGAATTCTAAGAACCGAGATATCACGACATCGATGGCTCGGATATATAATTTATCCATAACTTTTACTCAGGTGAAATTAAAAAGTGTTTTAAAAAGTGTATTTCCGTGTCAGAACATTACCTGGCACTCCTGGAGGTACCTTCGTACGATGTTGGTCACGCCGGCGTTGCCCTGTTCAACTAACGTCTCGTGTAGTCGCTTGCCCGCGCACGCCGCTCCATTCACCTCCAGTTCCTCCACGCTGCCATAGGAGCCCTCACCCAACCGCTTGCCCGTGGAGCACACGTCGTGAAGTACGAACCGTTGAAGTTCAGGGTTGCATTGGAAAGCTTGTCTTCTGTCTGCCATCTCTTCTTTAGTGTCGCAACTTGCGCAATAAGCGGGTTCGTAGCTATACCCTTTGCAAGCGGCGCGGAAATGGACCGTGGGACTAGCCTCGTTCCGAATTCCCAGGCCTCATGAGTGTTTCATTCGAGCGAGACATAGCATAGATCATCTAGGTTACGTAGTCTAGATGATCTATGCATAGATAAACACGCAAACATTTCCGGTACACTACAAGTAGTAGGGTCGGGCGGATTATGCTCAATTTTGTACCCTTTATGCTATTCCAATATGCTCAAGATTGTACCAATTAGCTACGCCTAAAATTATGCCCCAAATTTGCCTATTATGCTCAAACTATGCCCATGCATTATTTCCGGAAGGAGCAAACTTGTATGTTCAAATAATTATTTTACACTGTACAGAAAAAGTAAATTGAAACAGGACGGCAGTTCATCGACCATTGAACTGTAACGTCATGGAAAGTTGAATGTAGTCCACCAGACTCTGCGATTGCTGATCATTACTCCCTTACTTCGCCGCTTACCAACAGGGCATGGGACGAGATATCACAGTCTGGCCGGTCTGAGGACGAGACTACCAGTCTACCACAGACTCGCAGCACATTATGCTCCCTATTATTCCCACATAATGCTCAATGCTTCCTGGTACCTATTGGCCCAAAATTATGCCAGCATAATCCGCCCAACCCTAACAAGTAGCCCTAACAAGTAGCCATGGCAGCCTTCGCGCGTCGTTCGGGCACCACGTTGCCAAGGCACCACTCTTGCAACCATGCATGGTATTGCAAATACTTATTATACCTTTATCATACGTCTAACTCACGCTAATGTATGGGAGCATAGATTATCTAGATACGTAACCGGGATTGGAAACGGATCACGTGCGGCCGTATGTCAGGTTGCAATAGACCGTGTGCCTCAGTGATATATCCCGCAGCTCTTATCAAAGAGTTCACCTGATTGGTCAAGAGCCGAAATACTAGTCACATGAAACAATATCTAAACATGAATCTGATTGGTCAGATCACGTGATCGGCTCCACCCCAATGCAACACCAATACCGAGAAGACAACTCCGTCAACACGACAACTCCGTCAACAGTGACAAACAGTGTTTGCAGTGTTTGCAGTGTTTGCAGAGTTTGCACTGTTTGTAGAGTTTGCAGTGTTTGCACTGTTTGCACTGTTTGCACTGTTTGTAGAGTTGCCGAGTCTGCAGAGTTAATGCTAGCCTGGTACCCGGCGCGGAGGAAGAGCGCCTGGTACACACTGATGCGCTTCCGGTTAATTAAAATGGCTTTGCTCACGTTTATGACGCTTACACCGTTTAGGGGCGTGTGCTCTGACAAAATTTAAGTAGTAGACATCCCGACGTGGCCCAGTTAGCATCAGTGTGCCGCCTTTGCGGATCCTCTGTGGCTTATAGCCACCATAGAGTAGCGTTGTTTGGTAAAAAAGCTAGCCAGGAAAGATTAGCATCAAGGATAAGCGCTCTGTTGATATAAACGTTGAACGATGACGACGGCTTACCGAATCTCATCTGTGCGAAGTGCAAGCAGGGAGTTGAAAGTTCAGAAAACCATACTTGGGGTCGCAAGTCGCTGAAGGGCTTGAGAAATCGCTTGCTGAAAATCCTAACTTTCATACACGCCATTATATTATCCTGATAAGTTTACTATATCGAGTCCGAACTCTGACGTCACATGACACGGAAGAATCAGAAAATAGCCCGGAGTCCCCACATCTTGGGGAGATTAAACGCATGCGCAAACAGTGTGTACCAGGCGCTTCTCCGTTTTTCGCGCGCGCCGGGGACGAGGCTAAGTTAATGCCATATACATAATTGCGTGGGCGAGCAAGCTGACCAATCAGATGAACTTTTTGATAAGAGCTGCGGTACTGTTGGCCTCAGTAGGCGTGGTAACGGAAGTCATGTGATGTGGACACGCCCTCAATACGAGCGTAGGGCAAAATATCTAGATGCAGCTGCGAAGTGCGTAGTAAACATCATGCAGCCATGCTATCTCAGTATTTTTATTCGCTAGATTATGCAGCACGGAAGCGATATTTGGAGAAACTGAAGGTTGATGGCGAGACTCTACCCGATCCGTATGGCATTGCTGAAGACTTGTGGCTGGATGACGTTACGAAGTGGCCAAGCGTAGAGTTTGGGGATTTGTACACGTACCTGATCGACACAAAGGGGCCATTTACGAAAGAGAAACTTAAAGCCTATAAGTCTTTGGAAGCATACAGCTACTTCCATGACGGATACGTACGCACAGTGTACTACTAAGGAAGTAGCTCCAGCCGATTTGTTATTTTAAAAGCTGAAGTCAATCCCAGCCAGAAAACTGCAGATCCAAACCATGATGCATGGGTAGTAGTGCACAAGAAAACAGCATCCATAAAGGCTGCTCACTGTAAATGCATGGCTGGGTGAGTAACTTAGCTAGGCTGAAAGTGATAAATTATAAATAGCCTGACATTTATTACATTTCAGGTTGGGTGAAGTCTGCAGTCATGTTGCTGCACTACTTTTCAAACTGGAGGCTGCTTGTAGGTTAGGATATAACAAACCATCCTGTACTTCCCTGCCATGTCAGTGGAACCAAACCTTTACGACAAAGGTGAGCATAATGCAAACAACCAATGAATGACATATCTCCATAAAATAGGCCCAGGGTCTCTGGATATAGTTGTTGTTTTTTTTCATGCAGGTTACACCAGCTCCAGTCACTGATATACAATTTGTCAAACCCAAACACAGTAACAAGAGAGGGCAACCAACTACTCAGGATTCACTACAACTTATTCAACCTCAGAAGAAATGGATCAGTGGAGATACTGGTCCACATCAGCATCCACAGAACTCTAAAGAAGACCTGTACAACTCCTTACACGATTTGGTCCCCAATGCTTGCCTGTTTACTATTGTATCTAAACCACACCAGCAGGCACATTTAGACCTACCTCCCACTATTCAGGAGAATACAAATAGCTCACCCTCTCCTGGCTGCTCACAACCAGCTCATACCAACACACATGTATCTCCTCCTCATCCATCTGAGAACCTCTGTCCCTCACCTTCTACCATTCAAAAGGTTTCAGCTGGTGGTTGCAACATGCTACCGTTGCCGCTGACTGAACTATTTTCTAAGGAATTTGAAGCTTTGAGTGGTCAACCTTTGCTGGAGAAGGCTAAAGAAGTGTTCCAATGTATGACAATATCTACACATGAAAGTGCGCTTGTTGAAAAGGCAACACGAAATCAGAGAGAGTGTACTGAGTGGTACAGACAAAGGGAAGGACGTCTAACTGCATCATCTTTTCATGATGTTTTTGTGAGGAAAAATCAGAGTGACCCTGTTGCTCTTGTCAAGAAACTACTGACAAGGAAAAGTCTCACCTTTGTACCTGCTATCAAATGGGGAATTGATTCTGAAGACATAGCACGGCAGGATTACGTTCACAAAATGAAAGCTTCACATCAAGACTTTGAATGCACTCAAGCTGGTCTGGTAATAAACCCGTTTTACCCTCATTTAGGAGCAAGTCCAGATGGTTTTACACAATGTCACTGCTGTGGACAAGGTATTTTAGAGATAAAATGTCCATTTTCTGGCAAAGAATGTCATCCAAATGACCTGAAGGGAAAGAAAGGGTTCTTCCTATACCAGCAGGGTCTCATTCAAAGCAACAGGTATTATACACAGGTACAAGGACAGCTCATGGTATGTGAGAAGGACTTCTGTGATTTTGTGGTTTGGACTCCAAAAGGGATATTCATCCAGAGGATATTCATGGATTCTGCCTTTAGAGAACGACTTATAAAGAAGCTTACTACTTTTTATGTAGAACAATTCCTACCTGAGCTTATGACACGCCATCTACAATGTGCAGCATCGGCTAACACAAATGTGTACTGCTTTTGTCAAAAAGAAGAACACGGCAAAATGATCCAGTGTGAGAACCCTACATGCAAATATGGATGGTTTCATTTTTCATGCATTGACCTTAAGCGACCACCAAAAGGGTCGTGGTATTGTCCAGAATGTAACTCATAAGTATCCTCTTTGAATAACTTTCAGTGAATAAACACAGTTAATAAACACAACACCATACAGAATTAGTAATAATAATAACTTAAATTAAGGGGGGGGTGAAGGTTAGAGATGGCAGCACAAACTATAAGAATCTTGTCAATAGTTGCATACTCGGTTTCATGTGGTCGTTTAATCAGTGATATTGGAAGAGTTGACTGTAGAATTTTGAAATGTTTCAGCCTTCCAATTGCACGTTCCACATGAATTCTCACTCGGGACAAAGCCCTAGAGGTCTCCACCTCCCTCTGGGACAACTGATTTTTCCTATAGTGAAGGGTGGAATAGCAAGAGAGGCACTGTAGAGTGCTAACTCGTCAGCTATGTCAAAGCCTCGGTCAACAAGAACCATGTCGCCAGGTACCAAGTGGTCAAGAAATCCACTTTGTGAGGTTAAATACTTATCTGAAACTCGTCCTCCCCAGCACTTAGAAACAAAAATGATAGCTCCTGTGGGACTGATAGCGATAAGAAATTTCACGGTATTGTGACCTTTATAGTTTGAATAGGTCTGACTTTGGGCCAGAACAGAGGTTGGCCGTTCAATAAAGACTTCCGAACAGTCTATGATACAAGTTGTGTGTCGGTACCTTGGGTTAAAACATTCAGGTAAAGTTTGTTGAATCAGTTCATGGTCTGGCCAACAAACGAATTGCTTCATTTCTCTAGACATTATGTCTATCCACTGGTGAAACATCTTGGAAACTTTGGTGATATGAATGCCAAACCAGTATGCCAGATCTTGGTTGGGAACAGCTAGTTTCAGTTTCATCAAAACAAGCAAAAATTGGTCACCAGCTAGCAATCTACAACCAGTTAACGCGGTTGGTACCAGCGCTGACAAAAAAATTCAAAAGTGACACAAACACTGCATATGAAGGGAGTCCAGTAAAAAAGCGAGTCTGGTCATCATCACTTTCCATCCTTGCTACAGGGCTTGTCACCTTTAAGAGCTTCTCCTTAAGAAGCGCATTTTCTTGCTTGAGACAAGCCACATCTTTCCTAGCTTCTTCAAGGGAATCCTGCTGCACTTGAAATATATTAGCAGTATTAACTGACTTGTTCTTCAATTGTGGGACACACAAAGTACCTTTGTCAACTTTTACCACATCAACAGTGTTCACTCCAACATGACATACACACATTCCTTCAGCACTTTCGTCATCTGCAGCTATTCCAGTTCGTCTTTTTAATAGCCTCTCATGTCGTGCTAATTTTGCAAGATCACTGGCTTTGCTCTTCCGTGAATATACAAATATGCTTGGTACAAAGTCTGGATTACTCCTTAGGTTTGACGGTTTACCTGTGTAAAACAGTCTTGGTTATTTACAACACAAACACAATAGATATGACATAGATACATGTACGCATCTCTGCGTGCATGCACGCACACACACCTACTGGTCAGTCGCAAAAATAACAAACATGGAACCACACATACACAAACACTTAATATACTGTAGCACACCTATTATCTACACTTCTACAGATTAGCTAACAATAACAAACATGGACCACACACACACAAACACTTAATATACTGTAGCACATCTAGTATCTACACTTCTACAGATTAGCTAACAGTAACTGTCAGGAGTACCTGAGATAAAGTGGGCACTACAAATCCACGAATGAATGTTTGGCTCCCACTTTTCCCGCTTGATAGCCTGTACCCACAGCCTCCTTCGCTCAGGGTTACTGGAAAATCGATACAGTCTAATCCCCCTTTCCTTACTGTAACGATTTGTACAGGCAACAGCACAACAACTAGACGGCATAGTTCGGCTTTTGCCCTACAAAATGGCCGACAACGTTCGTCACGTGACTTTAATTGTCATCACGCCCACTAAGGCACACCGTCTATATAAAATCTCTTGGAAGGGTCAAATAGACATTTGCATAAAAGTACCAAGATTTCCTTGAGTTACTCATGGCAAAGAATTACGCAAAACACACCACCAGTTTATTACTCTTGGGAAAGAATTATGCAAGCCTTACCTTGAGTTACTCATGGCAAGGAAGTATGCAAGCCTTACCTTGAGTTACTCATGGCAAGGAATTATGCAAGCCTTACCTTGAGTTACTCATGGCAAGGAATTATGCAAAACACACCACCAGTTTATTACTCTTAGGAAGGAATTATGCAACACGTTTTGCATAAATCCTTCCTAATATACAATCTGTACACTATCTTCATGGGAAGGATTTATGCAAAAGTCTAAAAGAGTAGATACCTACTGATTTCCTTGTAATTGGCTATGAATATCATCACTACATACCACCCGATATGAAGAGTAAGTTCCATATCATTTGTTGCTTCTCCATGAATCCTTCCCTAGTATAGGTCTCAGCTAAGGTTCCCTTTATGGGAAGGATTTATGCAAAAGTTGAAAAGAATTAATGCCTAGTCATTTTTTGGTCATTGGCTATGAATATCATCACCACTTGCAGCTGTAACTGTCAAAGGAGAGGTTCCACATCATTGCTCAAGGTGTCTTCACATTTCATCTGCATCGAAGGTCACCAAATGTGGTTCGATCCCCAAGGCAGCACTGTACACAGCGCGATACTGTAGACCCCACAGTCTCTTCCTCGTACTCAGTGGCGTAGCCAGGCTGGGGCTAGCCTCGTACCCAGGCCGTTAATTAGGAAAAACGGCCTGGCAACTTCTCCGAGTTCAAACTGTTGACTTCCGCTGCACTGGAGTTGTCAGTACCAATCAGATTTCAGAACGCTTCACGTGACAGTTGTACAGAATTTTAATTGCGTCATAAATGCATCACAGTATTAATATACCCGTCCCGTGGTACCGCTAGCGCTTGGAATGACGCTTTTGTTCGAACTCCTTCCGTTGACTTGTGTGCAACAACTACAGTGCCTGCGGACAAAACGGATTCTTTATAAAAAAGGACCAGTTCGAGAGTAGCAGTGTCAGGTACTAGTTTAGTACTTACTGTCAGTCGGACACATCGACATCGGTGAGCGAGAGCGAGTCTACTGCAAGCAGTTCGTCTACAGATGACAAGTAAGACAGTAACCATCCAATATAAGCCTGTAACGAGTCTACTGGCAACAACAACGCGCTTGCACAATTACGAACAGTCACGTGGCTACGATTAAATATCACATGTATTATCCAATATTCATGGCTTGTATGGGTGCAGCTGTAATCTTTTTCACGTCACATCCGTATACAGTTTGAACCCGGGTAAGTTGCCAGGCCGTTTTTCCTAATTAACGGCCTGGGTACGAGGCTAGGCTGGGGCACACTGGGGCACGTGCCCTAGCAACTAGAGGCCGTGCCCTACCAGTGCAGGCCCGTAGCCAGGATTTTTAGAAGGGGGGTTATACTGATTTGCATAAGTATGCAAGACTAGGGGGGTCTGGGGGATGCTCCCCCAGGAAATTTTTTGAAATTAGATGCTCTGAGATTGCTTCTTGGGACAGAAGCAGAGCCGTAGTAGCTACGTGGATCGCGGAGTATTGCATCCAATTTTTGGCTGTCCATGTTTGCATTTGCTAAGCCAGCTGACTTCGAATTTTCACGAGAGGTATATTGAGGTTGGCAGAACAGCAGGAGGGGTGGCATCACTAGAAGGACAACTCTCGAGCGCCTGAATTAGTGATTTATTTACGAACATATTTACGCGCGTTCTTTCATCACAGCGGCGTAAACACTACGCGCATGCGTTCCGCGCTGATCCTCCATGAACGAACTTCCATACTGCATGTAGCTGCAACCAGACTCGTTTGGACAGCGGTGATTCTCAATAGCAGCGAGACTAGTGGACAAACGGTAGGATACTTAAAATGTAAAGTTAAGTGGTGTATATCAAATCTTTTGAAAGTCAAAAGGGGGGTTCGAGCGAACCCCCTCGAACCCCCCCTGCCTACGGGCCTGCAGTGTAAGTATGCATGCGAATTATTGGTGCTGATAGTATCGTTGTCGATCGCGAATCGGGCGCTAAACCATCTTGAAATCGAACGGCGCAGTATCGGTATGTAACCGTACGCGCGCAAGTTTGCCGTACAAGTGACGTACACTGCACTACCATATGGCCTCGGAACCGACCTGGGAGGCTGTAAAAGTCCAAAAACTTACCTTCAGACATGTTCTTCTTCCACATCCGCTCCATATTTGTTTGGTAGTGTGGAGTATATACATTGTTGTCATGTACATATAGTTATTAGTACACATACACAGATGTTTACACATGCACACATAACATACCCTTCTCCTTTTCTGTGAAAGACGGTTTTTGGTTGGACTGCTCTGGGGACTCTTTTTTTGGACTGCTTGGTGGACTGTTGTTGGGACTGCTTGGTGGAACTTCATCATTCCTCTGTGTGTACACCTTAAGGTGATTGACCTTCTTTTTTACCAGCTTCCCTTCCTTATTTTTGAGTTCATACAGCCTGGCCCGTTCCAAGATTTCTATGTATAGTGTATGGGCCAAGCCACAGTGGTTCCATCTTTCCTCCTTTTCTCTGCTTTTGGTAGATATTCTCCTGGAGTACTTCTGTTCCCTTGGGCAGCACTTGTGGCTGGTGTTTCCTGTCATGCGTTTCTTTTTGGCTCTTTTGTACAGCTTTGATGTTTGACTTCTTTTGGTCAAGATCTTCTTCATCATCATCTTCCTGATCAAACAAGGATGGCAACACCTCACTGTCAATTGTGAATGCTTGGTAGATGCTTGCCTTGATGCCCTGTAGCCCAGAGGACTGAATCAAACTTCTCATCCCAGTCCATCTGGGAGTTATCTACCAGCTTTGCCAGACAATCCAATGCTCAGTGTTGGTGATTGTATACAGTGCTGTAGAGAGCTCATTCACGAAGTCACGACCCTGATCAGTAATTATAGAGTCTCTGGGCACATGACCTTAACTGCTAAACAGTGAAGTGTAGCTCGGTAAGTTTCAGTTTTACTTCATGCACTCCAGCTCTCACAATCAGCTGACACCCCCTGGACCACCATCACAACTGCTTTGTCTCACCAGTATTCTTGGTACAGCTCCACCACTTCTTGGAGCAGTGACGGATGATCATGGAACAAGTGATGTACATGCAGCTATATAGCTAGATGGAAAGCAGAGTACACTACATTAGATGATTTGTTTGTTATTGCTTCACTATGTATAAGTGAAAGCTATCATCAGATGCTTCATTTGTCAATTCTCCCCTCACTCCCTCAGCTGCTGAATTCAACATTCTCCAAAACATGTTTTCAGAGCCTCCTATATAGCTGCTAAATGTTTACACATGCACCTTGCAAAGTTTTAGCTGCACCACTTTTAAATAGCCATCTGTCTTGTGTTGAATCTGCAATGTTAAAATTGGGGTGCTTGTCTAAAACCACATCTCTACCCTGCAGAGGTAGGGGTGCTACATGAGACCACACCCGTGCTAATGTGAGCTTCTTGTGTGCTACAGGTGCTATTCTCACCTCTTGCACCCTGCTGGACTTGCAGCTACATGCACCCCCACAAATTAACCTTTTGAATTCTGAACTTTCCCAGTGTCCCTGCACTATGCTGAGATGTAAGAGTTATGTGAGTAATTTTTGGCAGCCATAGGCACACAGTTACATCCATAGACAGCTAATCTATTCACAACATAAACTCAGAGGGCTGCGGAACAAATTTAGTACCTGACTTCTATGTGCAGGAAACCAAAATCAACTCAGAGTGGACAAAGTTGGTATTGTAACGAACTGGACAATGAAACATGATGTATTGTCTTGAAATATCTGTCTTGTAATATCTGTACATGGTTAGTCACACCTGATTTTATGGTCTAGCCCTGATTTTATATCGGCCCTGATTTTGTACCTGGCTATAAAAAGAGTGAGTCTGTATGCACAAGTTGTCCTGGCACATGCAAATACTATCATTTTTGCCATTCTTCTGGTTGAAGCCGCTGACTCGCCCCGCAGCCGCGCCGAACATTACATTGGTGTCAGAAGTGGGATATGGCTGAAGAAGATACTACTCCGCCTACTCCGCATGAAGGAGCTACTCCAGTTCGTGGCTCAGACGTTACGCGGTTGGTCAGGATGAGTTTGCGTCCACCGACAAGATTTGCTACTGGCGCTGATTTTACGTTGTGGCTCACCAGATTTGAAATGTACACACAGCAGGCAGACATTGCCGAACCCCAGCGGGTGAAAGAGCTCCTTTCCCTCCTTGAGGACGAGCCTTTTCGTGTCGTCTCCCAACACGGGCTACTGGAGACGGGTGACTATCGTGCAGTGACCGGGTGCTTGCGACAGCACTATGCGCCAGACGGAAACGAATTGGAGTGGCAGTACAAGCTACAGACCAGAACTCAGAGGCCGGGAGAACAGCTGGCCGACTTTGCAGGAGCTCTGCGCGTGCTCGCTGACAAGGCCTATCCTACTTGGTCCGTTGAACAGCGGCAGGAAATTCTACGAGGGCAATTTAACCAAGGAATTCGTTCCTCATCAGTGCAGCTTTGGTTGATGCGAGAGATGCCTAGAACCATCGACGAAGCCCTGCGCATTGCAAATCAACAGGAGACAGTAGAGATAGCTCAGAAGCGGCTCCACAAAGAAAAGCACCTTACCTCAGAGGCCTTAGCCCTGGAGACTGACGTGGAAAGGCTTCAAATGGGTGTCGCCACTCAACCGTCAACGAACACAACCCGGCATGGCAGAAACTCTGAGATCGAGGAACTAACCACTCAAGTGAGGTACCTCACTAAAGAGGTAGCACAACTACGTGGAGAGAGAGCTGACCGGAGACAACGTGGACCAGTCTGTTGGGGGTGCAGGGAACGAGGCCATCTCAGACGGAATTGCCCAAAGCAGGGAAAGCAACAAGATCGTAAGCAGCCTTTAAACTAGGCTCAGCCGGCGGCGCGGGTCGACCGTCGGCTGCAATTTTTAAGACCCAAACCTCTCTGTCTAACAATGCTCCAAATTCAGCTCTGGTGGTGGTAGGGAAATTGGGAGACCGCTGCACAAGAATGCTCATTGACACTGGCTCAGCTGTCTCCTTGGTTCGTGAAGATGTCTGGAGGGAAGCTACAGAGCTTCCTGTGGATCTACTGACTCCTCCAGTCCGACCAATCGTAGCTGCTAATGGTGGAGAGTTGGACCTCCTAGGACAGGACGAGCTCCAGCTACAAGTGGGAGATTTACAGGTCCAGTTCCCAGTCTTCATTGCCAGGGAATTAACTCAAGAATGCCTCCTGGGGGCAGATTTTCTGAAACAACACGACTGTGTAATCAATATGAGAGAACGGACTTTGGTGGCTGGAGGAAAACAGGTTGTGTGCCAACCCAACCAATTTCCTGAACTTATGTCCGTGTGCCATGTTTCTTTTTCTGCAGATGCTGTAATCCCAGGGCACTGCCAGATGCATGTTCCAGTTTCTCACTCTCAGCAGGAGAAGGGTTCAGGTGTTCTGGAACCTGCTGTCAGCTTCATGGAACAGCAAGGTCTCATCATTGCCCGCTCTGTCTGCTCCATGGAAAAGGGAAGCAGTATCATCCGGGTACTCAATCCATCCCCAGCTCCAGTGGCAGTCTACTCCAATCAAAAGGTTGGAATCCTCCATCCCTTGTCGGAAGCTGAGGGAGTCTGTGCCCTCAAAGAGTTGGACAGAGCTCGAGGCAGCATGGAAAACAGAAAAGACCCAGGCACCTTGGAGAAAGCAGTAAAGCTGATGACATCCCGGGCCAAGGACCTGTCTAGTGTGGACATAGAGCACCTCCAGTCCCTCCTGTTTGAATTTGGAGGAGTGATATCTTTAGGAGATGACGACCTTGGGTGTACAGATGTTGTAAAACATCGGATTGACACTGGAGATGCTGCTCCAATCCGACAACGAGCCAGGAAACTTCCTTTCAACCAAAGAGGCGAAATGCAACACCTTGTTGGACAAATGCTGTCCAGGAACATCATTGAACCAGCTCAAGGCCCCTGGTCGTCACCCGTCGTATTGGTAAAGAAGAAGGATGGATCAACTCGATTCTGTGTTGATTTCCGTAAGGTGAACCTGGTGACAAAGAAAGATGCCCAGCCCCTGCCGAGAATAGATGACACCCTTGATACCCTTGGTACAGCGCAGTGGTTTTCAACGCTTGATCTCGCCAGTGGATATTGGCAGGTGGAGGTTGAACCAGCTGACCGGGAGAAAACCGCCTTTGCCACTGCACATGGGCTGTATCAGTTCCGTGTCATGCCATTTGGGCTTTGTAATGCCCCTGGAACATTCCAACGACTAATGGAGCATGTCCTGGCGGGGTTACACTGGACGTCATGTCTGGTTTATTTAGATGACATCATCATCTTCAGTCAGACCATTTCAGAACACCTACAGAAGCTACGAGAAGTATTGGCTAGACTTCAGAAAGCAGGCCTAAAAATCAAACCAAACAAGTGCTTTCTGCTGCAACAAAGTGTCCACTACCTTGGCCATGTGGTGTCAGCAAAAGGAGTAGAAACAGATCCAAAGAAAGTAAGCTGTGTCTGGGAATGGCCAATTCCTACAGATGTCAAGGAGCTCCAGCAATTTCTAGGATTAGCCTCCTACTATAGGCGGTTTGTCAAGAATTTTGCTCACAAGGCCAGGCCACTATACCGGCTCACAGAGAAGGGAAGAAGCTGGAACTGGACCCATGAATGTGGTGAGGCTTTTGTCACACTGAAACGTGCCCTAATCTCTGCCCCTATACTGGCTTTCCCCGATTTTAACCATGATTTCATCTTGGATACAGATGCCAGCACAGATGGTCTGGGGGCTGTTCTCTCTCAGCAGTCTGCGGAGGGGGAGAAGGTGATTGCTTATGCCAGCCGAACCCTCACTAAAGCAGAACGTCAGTACTGCACTACCAGGAAAGAGATGTTGGCTCTGGTCTGGGGTATACGTCAATTTCGCCCCTACCTCTATGGACAAGCATTCCAGGCCAGAACCGATCACAATTCATTGAGATGGTTGCATAACTTCCGTGAGCCAGAAGGGCAAGTGGCAAGGTGGCTAGCAATTTTGTCAGAGTATAACTTTCAGGTCATCCATCGCCCAGGTGTGCAGCACAAAAATGCTGATGCTCTTTCTCGCAGCCCCTGCAAGCAATGTGGTAATGCACAAGAAGTGGCAGCCAATGTTGCTGCAACACAGTCCTCAATGTTACCTCAGTGGTCCAGAGAGGAGATTTGCGCAATGCAACAACAGAATCCTGACATTCAGCAAGCTGCCCAGTGGTTGCACTCAAACTCTATCCCACTGACAATTCCACAAGGAAGCACATACCTCAGAACCTTGTGGCACCAAAGGGCCTATCTCACTCTGCGTGATGGCATTCTATACCGACATTGGAAAGATGTTCCAGGAGGTGGAACCCAACCCCAACTACAGCTCCTTCTCCCACCACATATAGTGCCGGAGGTGCTTCAAGGACTTCACAGTTCTCCGACTGGTGGACATCTGGGCATTAGCAAGACATTAGAGAAAGCTCGTGCAAGGTTCTATTGGCCCCGCCAAAGATATGATGTCAGAGATTGGTGCAACCATTGTGAGATATGCAGCTCCAGGAAATCGCCAATACCCAAGTCTTGTGCACCACTTCAGCTTCAGTTAGCTGAGCAGCCAATGCAGCGGGTGGCGATGGATATACTGGGTCCTCTTCCGGAAACTGACCGTGGCAATAAGTACATCTTGGTGATTGAGGATTACTTCACTAAATGGAAAGAGGCCCATGCCATGCCTAATATGGAGGCAATCACAGTAGCAAGAATATTTGTCAATGAGTTTATCTGCCGGTTTGGGGCCCCTGAGCAGCTGCATACAGATCAAGGAAGGAACTTTGAATCAGCATTACTCAAAGAGATTTGCAAGTTGCTGGGAATCACCAAGACTCGGACCACGCCCTATCACCCTCAGTCAGACGGGATGATTGAGAGGTTCAATCGTACCATTCTCAACATGCTGAGTACGGTTGTCCTGGATGATGAACACAACTGGGACTTACATCTCCCCACACTAATGATGGCATACCGCACCAGTCGTCATGAGACAACAGGAGCTACTCCTTTCAGCCTTGTTTATGGTCGAGAAGCAAAATTACCTGAAGACATTTTGTTTAATTTACCCTCTGTGGAAGTGACTAATAGCCATGGCTATGCTGAAGCTCTAAAAGAGCGTATTCAACATGCATATCAAAGAGTAAGAGACCACTCGGCGGTTGAACAAAAGAAACAGAAAACAAACTATGACCGATTCACCCAGGAGAATACATTTCAGAATGGTAGCCTGGTTTGGCTACACTGTCCGGCTGTTCCCCGAGGAAAAAGTCGAAAGTTTCATCGCCCTTGGCAAGGCCCATTCAAAGTTGTCAAGAAGATTGGGAGTGTGGTATACCGCATCCAACATGTGCAAAACCCGAGGAAACGAGTTGTTGTACATGCCAACAGACTCAAGAGATACCACTGTCAGAGAGAGGATGAACACTCTCAAGAGGACTGGGTCATTCTGCCGAGTATGGAAGAGCAAGTCGATGAAACTGTTTCTCCATTACAAACTGCCCAGGAGGACATACCAACCGAGCAGGCAATGGGTGAATCGGAAGAGCCACAGAGCCCTAGTTCACCGGCTTTGAGACGATCCACGAGATTAAGGAGGCCTCCAGAAAGGTACGGAACAGTTGTCAGCTTCAGAGATTCTGACTCCGAGTTGGAGAACTAAGTGTGAGGACACACTTCTTTTCAGAGGGGAATAATGTAACGAACTGGACAATGAAACATGATGTATTGTCTTGAAATATCTGTCTTGTAATATCTGTACATGGTTAGTCACACCTGATTTTATGGTCTAGCCCTGATTTTATATCGGCCCTGATTTTGTACCTGGCTATAAAAAGAGTGAGTCTGTATGCACAAGTTGTCCTGGCACATGCAAATACTATCATTTTTGCCATTCTTCTGGTTGAAGCCGCTGACTCGCCCCGCAGCCGCGCCGAACATTACAGTATCATGAGACTCCATTTAACCTTAATTTGAACTTGGATTGGGTGTCCAGTGAAGTTTGGTTAGGAATGGAAGCAGTTTGAATGAGCAGCCATAAATCACTATAGGTAAACAGTATAGATTCTCAGTGTGTCAGTCACAGAACACCTGATGGGCTACCCGGCAGTGTGGTAAAAAGTTAGTAAATGTTGTGTGTTGTTAACCGGTACTGTCGTTGACTGACTTCTTAACTCTGACTCACCATTGACCTCTTCTTAAGGTTGTACATTCAGTGGAAGCGTTGACTTTACTAATGGTTCCCCGTTGCAAGACTAAGCTCGTCCACTGCTTTTCCATAAGGATTACTTCGTGCAGGTTGAATAGCTCAGTGTGCAGTTATGTGTTTGTGTGTGTGTGTTCTTTTTTCTCTACTGTGCCCTTGGGATTTGTTTACAGTCTTGCGAAAGTGTGTCCACCCATGAAAGAGCACCCACCCCCAACCTTTGGCTCAATTCCCTTTATAGGGTCAAAGTTTACTCAAATAATAATGCCACCCTGAAATGAGCTTTGAGTTTTGATAAGCACAGCCTCAAGCGCTGTATGCATTTCTGTGGTAGAAAACTTGTTATGCCATACCGGAGGCTATTCCAAGCTGGATTTGCACAGATGGACGTAACTAATTTGGTCCCGCTTGCTAACAGTTAGCTACACCATGCTCGGGGTGGCATGTTCCTGTTCCGAGTGTTGTGCGCTGTCAGAAATTGAGCTTCAAAAGCTGGCAGCTCCATTCTACATCAATGTTCGTCTAATAAGTTTCTGCCAACTCCAGCGGGGTTAAGGATTTGAGGGCATGCTTGATTCTTCATGAACACTTTCTTGTGGCTAAATACGGAAACACTGGAATAAGTGCCCACTCCCCACTTTGTAGCAACTCCACCAGGGTTAAGGATTATAGGGCATGCTTGATTCACTTGTTTGTGGCTAAATATGGAAACACTTGAAAGAGCGCCCACTCCCCACCTTGTAGCTAACTTGTAAGGTGCTTTGCCCATTGGCACACTTTCAGGAGACTACGGTACTGCTGTCTTGTGTATTTGGTCACCATGGCAACTATTCCAGGCTCTCCCCACTTTAAAGCAAGGGTAGTTAAAACTTTGTAAATTGTAATATACTTTGGAACCAAAACACATATGCTCTTATCAGTCTTGCCTATATGTTCAATGAGCAAACCTTGAGATTTAGCAGCAGACTCTCCAGTATCAACTGCAATAGCATCTAAGACTTTTTTCAATCTGTTGTTCCTCTACCTGCATGGCTTGCGTCCTCTGGAGTATACTATAAGGCAAAAGTCGTGCTTAAAAGCAACGAAAAACAGTTTCTAGCTTTCTTCGTGTACCATAAATTCCTGCTAACCTCTGAGTACTTGACAGTGATTTCCTCACAGTGCTCTTTGCAGAAAGCTTTACCATGAACTGGTGTTGCTGTACACACATCAGGCATGGGATCTGTTCAACTATGTACTACAAAGACGAGAGAGGTTTACCCATCAATTTAGGTGGGTAACTAGTTAATTTAGCATCCAGTTCATCAACGGTAGCTATGACGCCAGCACAGAAAGGTGCAGCCACTTCAAGTTCCGCGTTTACCGGAAGTGGCTAGACGCGTCGGGTAAAGTTTATGGGGGAGGGGCTCAGGAAAGTTATTTGGGGGCGTGTTTGGAGTGTAAGCAAGGTAGCTGAGAGCGAGTCAAGTGATTTTGGTCATACTGACTAGTAGCTATAGCTATGTGGATGACGTCTTGCAGCCGTTTGTGGATGACATTTCTGAACCGCAAGTACAAACTGTTCCGAACCTTCTAATTGCGATTCTGTACTACAGCACATCGAGCGTAAGCACGACGTATATATAACTTTAAACCGCCAGAAATCAGTGTTGCTTAAGACTCACTTCAGAAAACAATATTCTTCAACAATAAGGAACTGCATATCTAGCCTGCTTACAGGGAGTACCGTTGGGAATGCTGCACATGAAGAAGACTATCAATCTCTCTTCCTCTAGGTCAAGAGTATGGAACGCACGCATTCAAGCAGATCATTAAAGCGCAAGGAGTCTTCCAGCAGTAAAGGAGGTGAGAACTTTAAAGTGGCAGTGCGTGTCAGGCCACTTATTGTCCACGAGATGAAAGACAATGTCAACCAGGTGAGTAGAAGATGCCACTGTAGTGAACTAGCTAGTGACCTTGTGCATGAAGTACATCTATTGGCAAAAAAAGACATTGAGATCCAGCCAGGATTCGAACCTGGGTCCTCTGAATTCCGGTCAGATGCTCTTACCAACTGAGCCACTGGAGCTCTGGCATTGGAGCAGAGGATAGATGGCATTTATCCATAGACAATGTTCGATTCTCAGGCTGGATCTTTAGGCTAACTCTAATTCTGCATGGTTAGTACCGAGGTACTGGCTGGATCTCAATGTCTTTTTTCATCATCATTCAACTCTGCAAATAAAATACATCTCAAGTACATCTATTCTATTCCACTCCTTCATGTTACATACACCAATGCGCAAAGTGTGTGGATGTGGATGATGAACATAAGGCAGTGATCATTACCAAACCAGAATCACGGAGGAAAGCCTCTCACATTGGTATTGATGATTTTGGCGAACTTGTTCGTTCTGACACCAACTTAACACATAACTTTTTCTTTGACCGAGTCTTTGGACCCAGGTGAGCTCTATACAATAGGTTCTAGGTTGTTTTGCTACCAAATACACATTTTGCTTCCTTTCTGCAACCAATTTTACATCCCATGCAGTTCCACTCAAGAGGTTGTATTTGACGTATGTGTTCGTGAGATTGTAGAGTCAGTTCTGCAGGGATACAACGGCAGCGTTATTGCCAGTGGACAAACCAGTATGTTATCAAATACCAAACTACTATGCAACATCATCCATTCATTAAAACCGTGTAACTCTAGCTAGTGTGTTGCCTGTTCAAACTCTACCACCCACCTGAAATGGCTCAAATCAAGATTTGTGTGTACCATAAATAGATACAACAATGAGATGTGAACTATCCAGCAAGACATAGGTTATCAAATTTCCAGCGGTTGCACCTTTCTGGGAGATGTATGTTACAAAGGCTTAAGCTGAATCAATATTTGACCCCTCATGAGGAATTCCTGGGATGTTTTCAACTTTAATAAGAGATTCACTGCAGACACTCATAATGAATACTTTTTTATAATGCAGCATCTCCACTGATGGATGCTAGCAAACTTTATTCATTTGCTAACATGGTAAACCACTACAATGGGATCCTACACTGACATTTTGCATGATTTTGCTAGTAATTTGGTATATAGTGGTGTGTAGCAATCCTAAGAACGGAAATTAATCTGGCAAATATTGTGTCATTGTTTCCTACTCCCATGCAGGCTCAGGAAAGACGTATACAATTGAAGGTGAACTTGGGGAAGCAAAAGGAATTATCCCTAGGGCAACAGAGCTCATATTCCAATGTATCCTTGTTCGCATGTTTGCCAGTGTAGGTTTGAACATGCTTCACAAGAGTAGATGTGTCAAATCTATACCACTTTCCATGTAAGCTCTGGCCAATATAGGCAACAACAGATTACAGGACTACGTTTAGCAGAAGAGGTTTGTATCAAGCACCCTAGTCATGTACTTTCAGTCATGGCAGCAAGCATGTTCTGTACTTTATTTTTACACTACTAATTTTTGTTGTTGAACATTTGGGTTTCGTAGTTCCTTGACTCAACAATGAAGATATTGAGGATTGTCCACGAAAGAGTGATCGTTTTCTTCTGAGAACATCTTTTTTGGAGATCTACAATGAGAAGATATCAGATCTCATGGTAAGAAGTGGCATTGACATCATGAGCTATCAGCATATTAGTTTTCCACATGCACAATTTCTGCCAAATTTGGTATAATTTTATACATCTATTTTGAAGAGAAATTCCTGACATGTATTCAGCCTTAAGCGCCTTTCATAGTCCTGGTACTTGCCTTATTGCTTGCAGGTTCATCAGCATCAACACATGGTGTTGTTGGGCAATATGGAGAGATAGTATATTTCTACACTACTATTTATAGCCAATCTCATATGTACATAAAGTACCATTATGGAGTATGGTAGTACTCCATATTTTGGAGGTGACCTGGTTTTTAAATGAATGTTGAAAAAGACTGTTGTAGATTAGTCAAAGGTTTCTATGAGCCACGTCAGTCATTATTGAGTGCTTTTATGAACATTAAGACCATCAAAGTCACTGAAGAGCATTGCTAACAGAGAAGTGTCCCAGAATCGTAGTTGGCTACAAAGTTGTAGAGACAAATGTCTTCTAGATCACTCAGTCTCTGAGGATAGTAAGTATACAAGGGATTGTTTGCAAAGATGTCTTTCACTATCTGAACTGTGCTTCGTGACAGCTTCCGAAACCTTGTGTTCATTCAGCCTATGACTTCATTTAGAAACCTCTATCCACTGTCAAAATGGCCACCACATTAAAATAAAGTTGAGTCATAATAGTAAGGCTCAGAAACTGTGATATGTCATCCTTCTTTTGCCCTTTGATGTCAAGACTTTGAAGTGGTCTTGAGTAAAGCCCCAATGTGCTCTTTGCACAATTCCAAGGGCCGCTTTGTTGCAAATCCCAAAGTTTTAGCTCCTATTAGACAGACCATTTTGATTAAGCTGTTAGGTAATCATGTTTAGCAGTCTTGAAGTATTTCTCTCAGGCTTAATTCTAATAGCTCGCCATCAATGCCCAATAGATGGTGATGTATTTCCTGCCTACTTGGGTTCTACCAATGCATACCTGCCTCTCCTGGAAGCTAATATACCCCTTCCATGTTTTGCATAGTACCAGCTGACCATGGCACTGAACACGCATACTTTGCAAGGGCTGCAGCTGTGGTTCAGTTTCTACTCATCACCATCACTCACCTCCATCTTTTTGCAGTGAATATATTTCCAGAAACTTACGTACTGCACAGACATTATAAAATAAAACAGCATGAACAAGTCGAAAATGTTTCTAATCAAAAACAAGCATACATGGGCCTCCACGTGCTTCACAGCACCTCCTCAGTGGAACCAAACAAGATATGTGACAAACTAAGATGTGGTAACCTGTACTTCACTCCAATAAAAATGCATGTGATCAAAATTGAGTACAAGAGGACCAATGGTTTAGGTGACAACTGATGCAGTTTTAACAACATGCATGTATACAAGATGATGGATAACGCCATACAGTGCATTTTCACCCCTGTAAGGAGGTTAACATATCTTGTATACAGGACCCCAGTCGTGAAAACCTAAAGATTCGTGAGGATGGACTAGGAGGAGTGTATGTGGAGGGGCTGTCAGAACATGTGGTACGGAACACAAATGGAGTGATTAGCCTGTTGAGGAAAGGAGCCCACCTCAGAACAACTGCCACCACAAAGATGAACAAGGTTGGCCAATAGAGAATCTTCTTCTTGATAGCCTTTCTATGCATAACAAGAAAAACAAAGTAAAGCAATTAGAGGCAATGTATTCAAAACATCTAACTGGCAGAGGGAACAATATGCAATAAATTTATTTCAAAGCTTTTTTTTTAATTTTGAGTTATAATAGAACCCAGAAACTATAATTTTGAAACATGATCAATTTATTCTTGTGAGTTTGTTGTTGTTCTATTACTGCAGTAAAAGCTGTGTTGGTATGTAGCTATATGTAACTGTCACACCGTTAACCTTATACAATAGGAGAGTAGCCGAAGCCATGCAGTGTTCACTATTATTGTGGAGCATGCAGAATATGACAGCTCTGGAGGAAGCGTGGTAACTATTGGCAAGCTGAGAATGGTAGACCTGGCAGGATCTGAGAGGTCAGAGCATGATCATGTGACCAAGACTATAATTGATGTCCAGTCAACAGAGACTTGTATACCTATTTGAGAAGAACTTACCATCTTGACAACTCTTTGTTGAACATAACGTTTTTGTCAAGATATTGAATTCGTGAATTAACGGGATATCATCCACACTCAGTGCAATTTAAGTAATCATTAACTGCTCCTGATCACACTAATCACTCAATTTTGTCTCATAATTGCTGTTAGTCTGAGCTAGCGAAATAGTTACATTATTCAGATATGGGTATACTATAACATGCAGTAGCTGAATTCCGAATGGCTGCATTAGAGTAGTGTACTATTGGATTGTGCATTGCATGCTCCCTTTACAGGCTGGACATGGAAGCCCAAAGCAAACTGCAAGAAGAGACCAAAAATATAAACGTCTCCCTTCACACATTTGGAAAAGTATGTGAATACGCAACCTACATGTTGTCTGCAACAAAATATGCAGTTTTTAATTGTTTCCAGGTGGTGACTGCACTGACCACTGCTGGAGTGAAGCATGTCCCATACCGTGACTCCAAACTAACAAGACTGCTGCAGGACTGTCTGGGAGGCAACTGCAAGACAACACTGGTTGCCACAATTACTCCAGTGGCTAGCTGCTACACAGAATCCCTCAATACACTCAAGTTTGCTAAGAGGTAAACCAGCTGCCACTAGAAGAAAGTGATACAATGCAAGTGATATTAATCAACCATGAAGAAGTGTTAAAATAAAATCTAAAACCCCGATTGCTCCATTTCAAATTCTAGAAATGTTACTTCAAAAGAGTTAGTAGTGTAGTAGTGGCAAGTTACTCTTCATCAAGTATCAAAACTGTTGCTTCTTGTATCTTTGGAATGTTCTGGATAATCAGAATAAGTTGGATACAGAGTGAGCATGGCTGACAATCAGTAATTTATGACCATTACAAATTCACAATTCGTGATTGTACTACAAAATGACCATTAATGGCATTTGTATGAACAGTCCTAATACACTTACATTGCATCCATGTCACTGGTGTTCTTCTCCATTAGGGCCAAGAGTATAAAGAATACGGCACTCGTGAACAAGGATATTTCACAGAAAGCTCTCCTTTCAGCCTACCAGCAGGAGATCAAGAAGCTGAAGTCAATGCTACAGGACAGGTAATTTTGTTCCGAGTCAAGAAGTAAACATCCCAAATGTTCCCAAAACAGTATCTCTGCCATAGTAGGTTAATATATACTTTAAATGTTTCTTAAATACATATCTATTGCTCAGAGCATCTTGCCTCATGCTGGAAATTATAGAATTTAGATGTTATGAGGCGAAAATAGACGAAAGTGAAAAAGGCCAGTAGTCGCCGGAAGTTGAACCCAGGACAGAGGATTGTGAGCGTTGGTGGTTGTCCGGCTGTCATGGCTCAGTGGCAGAGCACTGGCAGCTGAAGCCAGAGGTGTCCTGGGTTTGACTCCCGGCGACTGCCGGCCTTTTCACTTTCCTCTATTTTCGCCTCATAATATTTTTTGATTATCAACTTGATTACTTGTCCAGCGTACCATGTCATAGCCCAATAGTCCGTATTTAGTGAGCCATACTACACTGCATTCAAACTTAAACCTGATATGGAAGTACAATGGCTGCCCAACTGAGCTGAAAGACAATCTAGAAGATACTGTATGAAAAACCAAACATTACCTCCTCCGCCATGAGAGGGTATCATCATGACACAAGATCATGACAGTGACATTGTACGTCACTATGTCATCTGTCACCATCTACATGCAGGGACTCTGAAGCAGACCATATTGAGATGGAGAAGCTAGAAAGAGAGAAGGAGGAGGCAGAAAAGGAAAAGGCAAGGCCTCAGTATGCAAATATCATTTCCTGGGTTTGTCCCCCCACCCCCCTCTCTTGATCTGATGCAAGAAATTCCCTCAAATGCATAACAAGTGCAGAGCTTCCTACTACAATGCAGTGTTGACATATTGCATGGAGTAGCATTGAGGAGCAGTGAACAAGATATTGGAGGCATAATATAAGTACTTCTATACATCAGTAGACATTTATATCTGTATATACAACAATATAACAACATACAGTTACATACTATATGGCATCACTTTATTCTGTTTACAGGAGGAGGTGTTGTCCCAGCTGCAGGCACAACAGAAATTTATGTCTGAGGCCCAGGCAGAAAGGAACAGGATGTTGCAGAAGATAGCACAGCTAGAGGAAATGGTAGAATGGATATCATTGATACAAAAGTAACTTGGGTAACTATAGGTACCCGACAAATCACGTACCCCTCGTCACTCAACTAATGTGCCCAAATGTAGATTTGCTGTCTGAGTAATCCAGAGACTCCTGGTAATGTGTTGCATTGAGCAAGCACCCATTTTTGTGCAAGGGCCTACACCCCAATTTGTGAGGTCTTCCACAAAGTAACTGCCCACCAAGCGAAACCGTGCCCTGCATTGCACAGTGACTCATATATGGTAAAAACATGACATACTGGGCACAGTTAATACTATCATGTTTTCTCATACATAGCAGCTGAAGCTAAGTGCCACTGCATCTAGGAAAGTTTGCATGCACTGGTCCATCCATCCTCTTGCATGTTACAGCTCAAGGCATTAGCTCAGATTTTATCTTGCAACAGAGAAAAAAGAATAGTCTGGGTGGTGTTGTCAACAAAGCAACAATGCAGATGAATTCAGTAAGCCCTGGTAGATTTGTGCAGCAACTTCAGATCTGGAAGTTAGAGGTAAATGCCCACCCAAACTTTTTGTTTGCTTGAGCTGCAAACACCTATGGGCACTTGCTCAGTGCAAAGATCCTCATGTTAAGAAACTGCTGGAGATGCATGGAATTGATGCATGTGTATGCGCTGGCAAAATGTAATCAGTTATCAGTTTAGTAATAATCTTAATTACCATCCCATATTATTTTTTGTTGTTGTTGTTTTCTTCATTCAAACCGGGCAGGTTCTACACGGTCATAGCTCAAGTATCAGTGAATCTGAGGAGTTCAAGAAAGCAGTGCAAAAGGTTGGGGCTATTCACTTTACCTTAGTACAGTGGCATTTGGCCTGTGCCTGGGAAATTTAACCCAAAAATTATGATGAATTTGTGCATAATATAGCTATGTCTGTAATGAGAACTGGAACATGATGCCTCTACATGAAGCAATCCCACTTTCACCCTTGTAAGCGAAAATGTACTGATTTCACCATCTGCTAAGTCAGAATGTCACCTAGACTGTCTAAAAAACCATACGTGACTCTCACGTCTCCATAGTACTCACAAAAAGGAGCACATGAACTGCTTAGCTACATTTGTCAGTTTGCTCTGTGAGAAAACTCTAAAAGGTTGCCAAGGATGTCTTTATATTTTGGCGGGGGGGGGGGGGAATCACTTCATTGGTGAATGCATTAGAGGTATTGTGTGCTTGTACATATGCAGTGAACATGCTCAAATGCTTAAAACAAGCTCAACACTGGCTCTAGTCAAGTACCTGTCCTTTTTTTTCTCACTTCTTCAATGTCATCACCATCTGGCAGACTGCATGCCTATCATTGACCGGGATACAACCATAAAAATGACACAGTGATCAATCCCTACCATGACATAGACTTGCAGTAGCATGGTAAGTGCAACTCAGTTACAGATGCACCACTCAACCCAGGCGCTACCTTGTCACTATCACCAAAACCACCATCACCCTGAAAACAACAGCCCCACAAGCCACCATAAGTCTGCATCCCATACAGACATCAACATTAACCTGTGCCACCAGACTCCTTACCTCTAGCGCCCACAACCTACCACAGACAAGCACTCCCAGAACTGCACTACCGCAAAACACCCTTCAGCCTGTCATACAGACCTGCCTCGTATACCCATTTACCCAGAAACTCTCCCTCATATTGCCAAGCTAGCTTCCACTTCAAGATGCAGGCATTTCAGGCACACACACACACACCACAATCCGACTTTCCACTTCCTTGTCTGCCCTTAGAGCACACATGACCTTTGTGAGTCACTAGCCATATCTACCTGACATGTCCGTTCATCACTCTTTCGGTCACTTTGCCACTACCTACTAACACCCAAGATGGCTCCCAGCTTTTGAGGACACCATGTTGCCCTTCACCACCTTCCTAGCTTTTGCCCTGTCAGTAAAGTTCTGTCTCTGTGGTGTCTGAAACCTCTCCCTGGAACATGGGTTTTCACAGACCCCCTACCAGATTCCTTCCAACCATGTTACCAAGTCACTCAAAGGTGCTTCCTGGACTTCTGGCTCTCAGTCACGCTATCTTTTCTCAATTTCATTGCCTACTCCACCTAGCCTAAAATAGCTGTGAGATGCATTGTGCTACTATACTAATAGCATTCTTTGATTTCGTCCAGAGTAGTAGTGCTACTGACTCTGCAACATGCCCATATACTCTTGAGAGGTACCGCATACTAATCCTAGCGTCCAAGACAGATCTCTTCTGGCAAAGGTCCAATCAAGCTAACTGCTCTGATCTTAGAAGTCTTAGTGATTTTTTAGGAAAACATGCCCCACATGCTCCTTGCTTTGCTGAGATATTTTAACTTGCAGGCCTGGGAATACTTCTGACTATGCTACATAGACTCCTGATCTTGTTTCTTGTGCAACATTACGACCTGAAACTAAACATGGCTTCAAGACAAATACATGTACTGTCTTGTGAAAGAGTGGCCCAACCACAGCTTTTGCCTCACGTTTCTGCATAGGATTAAGTAAATACCCACCACACACTTGAATAGCTAGGGGTTTTTGCTTGCTTTGCTTCAGTATGGATCTAGCAATTTCACTCTAAAGTGAAATATGCTTGCTTGAATTTGCCATCCAGTAAGTGAAGAGCAAGTACATTGGACAGTAGTGGAATAGTGTTCCTAACTCTTAAAAGAGTCCTCGTTGCACTCAGGACTATAAATAGCAGTGGCATGCCTAACATGAAGGTCCAAATTGCGTCTCTAAGAGCTTAGCATGATTCTTGATGAATGACCCACGTTTGTTTACATAGTGGTAAAGGTCTTTTTCGTAGCTCACTAGGCCGAGAAATCAACCCATCTTGATCCCCTCTTTTTTGGCAAACATTTAAGATGCTTTTGTACATCAAAGATTGGAGAAGTCTGTGTGATTAAACCTTACTTGCACAATCGATTTCAGGAACATGCCCGCATTCGCCATGAGACAGAGGCTGAGTTCCAAATGAAAATAGCTGAACTGGAAACTGAAAAAAAACGGTAAGCAGGCTGGAATGTGCAATGTACAGGCATAAGAATACAATTACAATACTAGATTACTATGTAGTTTAGAGTTAGAGTTAAACCACACCCCTAGATCCTCTAAAATGTAGTGTTCATGTTCAGTACTACTTAAAATTTTAGCAAAACAAAGCTTTACCATACATGACACGTCTATCATTAATAGAATAGAAAGGCATGCCTGTACCACTTACGCACTAGAACCATAGTAGCACGATCAATACAACTAATGCTCATTTTCCATAACATGAATGATATTACACATCAGTCTCCAGAATGAAAGGGAAGAAGTGGAGAGACAGAAAGAATACTTTTCCAAGCTGAGGGCAGATTTTCAGCCAGATGGGCAGAGGGTAAGAATCATAGCTTTAGAATATAGTGGAACCCACTATTAAATGCAAACACCATGGGGACCACACTGCATGTCCGGAATGTGGAGGCGTCCGTATTTCGGTAGCTTCCGGTATATTTTCGGTAGGTGTGGCAATACATACTCATTCTGTTGAGCACCAGAGGAGGTCAGACATTGCATGCTCCCATACATAACTTGGAGCTGGCCAAAGATAGCTTGCTGGTAGTTGTGTTATAATGTACAGAAGGTGATCCCAGCCTGATCCCCGAGCAAAACTCAACAGGATAGCAGAAAACACCAGTTTAGTGTGCTTAATTGGCTCAGGAATGTAATAAATATGTGCATTAAATTACATTCCTGAGCCAATTAAGCATACTGTTTCCTGCTATCCTGTTGACTTTTGCTCAGGGATCAGGCTGGGATCAGCTTCTGTGTGTCATAACAAAACTACCAGCAAGCTTTCATTGACCAGCTCCAAGATTTGATTTTTTATGTCCTACCTCCTCTGGTTGAGCGCTAAGACTAACCAAAGGCTAGTGCTATACGTACCAGTGTTATTATAATATCCAGTTGTTAAATCAACCAGCAGTGCCAGACAATCTTGCATAAGAGGCATGCCAGCGTCCGCATTATCCAGTGAATTATGTGCAGTCCAGGTACTAGAAGGACCAATAAACCTGTCTGCTGTACAGAACAGCGAGGTGTCCGCATTAATTTCGGGGGTTATGTACAGCTGCTAATGGAAATACAATTCATACCTGAAAACGAGGTGTTTGCATTTCAGAGGAAGTTCAGAATAGCGAAGCTCCACTGTACAGGGTAAAACAGAAAGGTGGGACATGTGAAACCACTTGCTCAAATGCTGCAAAGTACAATATTATCTGTATGGACATTTTCAAGTTTGTTGTTGTTGTTGTTGTTGTTGTTTTTTTGGGGGGGGGAGGGGGGTTCAAGCCTAAGCGCAGGCGCCAGTTGACATAAGGTGGTTAGTAATCGTAGGTGTTAATTGCATTACCAGTTACTAACAGCGTAGGTCTTGGCACCCAAAAATCTGCAAGCTGGCTGACATGCACGCGTAATTTACTTCCCTGAGCAATCTGATTGGTGCGATAACATGCTGATACGCTTTATCATTTGGCCCCAGTTTTACCAGTGAAGGTGTCCAGACCCTATTTTTCGACAAGGCTGCAGGGTGCATGCAAAAAATTTGGTGTGGGGACGAGACTAGTCATGCAGGTGAAAATACAGGTGGGGTCTGGGCATGAGGCAAACTACAACCAGAGATGCAATAGTTAAAACGAAGCTACCGTAGCTCTGTCCAGACGCAGCAGAATGACCCCAATAGCTTCTTTTTTTTTACTTTAATCTTGGTGCTCATCATTCTGATTTGCCTTGGTAAGGTATCACTGAGCAAGGACCTCATTAATTATGTTTATTAATTCATTGATTCAGTGATTGCATCACAATGTTTTTCTTCTTATTTGGCACTGTAATCATATTCATTCAGGCTGATGACTCCCCAGAAGAGCTGGAGCGAGGATCATGTGAGTTGCTGCAGCCATGGCATTGTTCAGGAGAGACAGAATCAATCCTGTTACACTAGAGCATGCTCTGTCTGCAAGTACCTCTTCTCTATGCTTGCCATCTCTTTAGCTCCAGTGAAGACCCCTTCCCACTCTGCAGCATATCCGAAGACAAATCCATTGCTGAGGGACGCTACATTACGTAAGGCATTAAGGAATTATTACTACATTGCATTAGAATCACTAAGTGGATAACTGTATGTCTATAAGTTCTTGGACTCAGGTTCATGGAGCATAGATATAGCAATGTTTTGTAGTGTTCTGTTGTAACATCTCATTAGCCTAAGTTCTGAAGAATGCTGTCCTACATAGCAATGTCCCTACACACATACAATGATTATGTCTGCACCATTATTCAGCTCCAGGGTCCCTTGTCCATCGTACCCCTCCTTCTGGTGCCTATATTCCCTCAGGCAACACCTCCTTCCCCAAACCTCCTAATAGAATAAGCAGTGCAGAGGTACTCCCACCAAGGTAACATTTTTGGTATTTTCTGATTTCAACTGAAACTGTAATGCACTTTGTTCTTAATCTGGTTTCTCAGAGCTTCACATATCAGTGCAGGCACTAGACGGAGATCATACACTCCACCTCGTTCCGCAAATGGTGGAAAGTATGAGATGGTGAGAATGCCCTACTGTATTTCTAATAGAAGGCATGATCCATCTAGCACAAAAAACTCATGCTTAGAACTCTTGCCTGATGTTGGAATAAAGAGAATTTAGATGTTAGTGAAAAGGCCGGCAACATTAACTAGCACTGATTGTTGTAGACTCGTCGTCTCATCTTGGTGGGGTGTCTGGGAGGCTTGTTCAGTGGTAGGCGTTTCTGTACCGAACATTCTTTTGCTGGACATTCAGGTCTGTGCTGTGGCAACTGCTCGCGGTGAGTATATTAGTAGTTTGTGTGTGAACGCGGTCGGCAAGCCAGGTGTCCTGGGTTCGATTCCCGGTGACTGCCGGCCTTTTCACTTTCCTCTATTTTCACCTCATATAACATCTAAATTCTCTTTATTCCAACATGAGGCAAGAGTTCTAAGCATTTAGACTGAGAAAAACACTCAGCATGTGTTCTCCGGTTGACCCCTAACGGAGTTCTGACGGCACATGCTGAGTGACTGCCAGGTGTGCGACTGAGGCATTTCAGTCCCACCTGTGCAGTACATATAGAGGATTGTGGGGCCTGGTGGTTGTCCAGTTGTCGTAGCTCAGTGGCAGAGCACTAGCTGCACAAGCCATGTGTCCTGGGTTCGATTCCTGGTGACTGCCCGCCTTTTCACTTTCCTCTATTTTCGCCTCATAATATCTAAATTCTCTTTCATTTTGAAAAAACTTCAGTTCTGAGAATATGAGGGTTAGCACAAATCAGTACTACATAATGTTGGATTGATCAAATGCAGTGCAATACCGCGAATTAAGTCTCACATTTGCTATAGTCAGAGACAGGTGATCTATACAATTTTCAGAAGAAAGAGCTAGCCCATAAATATCCTACTTGAGCTTTGGGATATCCCATGGTTGCTGCAGCTACTCCATGTGCTAAGAGCTTCATTTGACAGCAAGAAATCTGAAACAGAAAGCTGAACACCAGTAACTTGCTTTGTACTTGTATTTCAACATAAATTTTTGCATTTAAAAACACATGATCAAATCAAAGCCACGAAAATCAATTCATGGATTTATGAGTGGATCTAACTCAAACCCATGCCCACTCAGATTATTAATTTGCTTGCTACTATTAGAATAAGAGTTGGATGTCTAATGTACTGCACAATAACTCCATCAAAGGTATTGTGTTCACTTAAGCAATAGGAATTACTTCAATGATTACTACTCTACAGATCTGATACTCACATTTTGTTTGCCATTGTGCTTCCAGGTCTATCCCCTTGACAGTGTTGTGGTTGGAATGGCTAACCCCCTGAGCATCTCTGGGCTGAAAGCTAACATCCAGCTGGTATGTCAGTAAATACTTCCTTGATATCATCAGTTTGTGAAATACATTTACTCCTCATTGCTACATAGGATGGTGCATCTGCTTATGCCTTGAGGGAATATGCATCGGCATTAGCGCATCCCAAGACTGGAATACCATGTCAAGTATGTTATAACATAAAGCAATTGACTGGTGTACATGGACTTTCCCACACTAAATGTAACAATTCTATCATCTACTATTTACAATGAATTTTGTAAAAAAAGATAGGATGACAACAGCTTTAAAATAGACAAACAATGACAAATTCACAAAGATTTCTCACACACAAATCAGCGGCATTACAAGATATATCTCTGCGGTCTCAATTTTTCACAGGAAGTGTCCGGGATACATATATTCACTGGATCCACAGCCGTGAAATGGTTTATGAAATACATGGAAGGAGTCACTTCAGTGCAAGTTGCACGAGTAGGTGTTAACATTTCACTTCAGCTTCTAGCACTTGTACAAGTACAAACATACACACTCCTGTGCCAAAAATAATTAAATAACCACTGTTTCAGAATGTTGGTCAGAGGCTCATGGACCTTAATGTCTTCACAGAGATACAAGGTTAGCGTGACACATGTGTCCTGTTGTACTACTACTAAACATAAAACTACAGTCACAGTAAATTCTAACTGTGCCAGTTTACACATACTTGTTGGACATTTTGACAATTCTTTTAGTAGATGCTGCATTTTTTGTAACTAGACTGTCACATATAATTATTTGAGTGCAGACAGTTACTTGGTTAGAACTTTTTCAAGCCAAGTGAAGACAACCTGCAAGTGCTTGTCTATTTTCACCTAAACTGAAAAATCCAAGACTTGGATTTAGATGTACAAGGGCATATTTATAAATTGCCACAAAATCTGTTTCTCCTCAAAATTTATTGCTTCGCTGTGTTGTTCTTTTTATGTGCACAGTGTAATAACAAAGTGTAATTGTGTGTGGACCATCTGAGCAAGTAGGTACCGGTAGATCTCTATATGGTGTTATCAATACATACTAAAGTGCTCCAATTATTGTTGAGCATGGTATCATTTCATTGAAGACCTTTGAATGTGAGTAGTTCAAACACAACAAACTTGTCCTTGTCTACCTATCACTTACATCTAATTGCACAATGATCTATCTACCAGAGGCTGATACAGATTCCAAGGCTTGCACTCGACAGTCATGGCGTGAATGTCATATAAAGCAACTAGGCTTTCATTAATTAAGGAAAGGATATTGCTAACTATTGTGCCACATGCATTACTAATGAAACATCTTGGAAAATGAATTAAAAATGATGTAAAGTTGTAGATGCCAACAAATTACTTAGCCTGCACTGAAAAAAAAACTCCTTTGATGATTGCAGGTGGCAACCAGTTCATTATCTCAGACACAGTTTACTATCAGTTTTGTGAGACAGCTCTCACATCAACCCTTCCAAAGGGACAATTTCATATCAACAGGTATGTATAACCAGCATCCTAATGTGAGTGCATTTAAGAAGTTAACAAAATGTGCAATAACTAACGAGCTTTTTGTCATGAACAAATGTATTTCCATATCCATTTCAATCAGAGCTGTATCTTCACCACATCTGACCCCCTACTCTGCCAGTTCTTCTACAAGCCTACAGAGATATGGCACCACAGAATCAGTTTTTCAAAGAGGACAACTAGCATGTGGCAGTGGACACTCAAGGTAGGACATAACTTTTCTGTGTTAATACTAGACTTACACTCTTTAGACTACGAAACATGCAGTGAGCCATAAAACTTGCGTGTATGGTAACAAGCATTTCTCAATTAACTGGACATTATTATACTATGTAGATTAATCAACTTTGTCTCTCACCAGCACTTGGGAGTTTTCTTCCACTGCATCACTGAGTCAGTCTTTGGCCTCCCTTCATAATGGTGGAGATCTCCTTGAACACTTTGGACTGACAGACTATGCCCCATCTGAACTTCATATTGCAGCCATATATGGTGAGTGAACATAATATTACGTAATGAAGAAAACTCTTGAATCATATGGGCGTATCAATCACTGGACTGGATTGCTGGACTGGACTGCTGGACTGGATTACTGGATTTAATTTGTTCGTATCACATGACTTCCACCCAATCAAATGCACTGAATTTGGTTACATTAACTGCTTTATTATAAGCTGTACTTCATCATCCCACTGCATGCTAGTGAATGTACATGAGTACACACTGCACAAGCTACATGGACGGATGTGTGTACCATGAGTTCATTGTGTACACACAGTGAGCTCACAGCACCCTCCGACTGTGGCAACTATGTAACAGAACTAGTGACAAAAGGCACTTCACCAAAGAAAATTACTGTGCATGCAGAATGGTGGTGTCAAATGCTATAGTGGTTTGTGGTTACCAGGCTATTACCCGTAGTTTTGTCGATCATAGTCATGCATGTAAAAAATATCCTTGGTCAGTGACAGGTCTTTAATAGACATAGTGCCAATTGGCCTAGCAAGCAGCCAATTTGCCTAGTAAGCAGCTAAAAGCAGCTAAATGGCATGGAGAGCGTGCAGCTCCATCTTTTAAGGTCTCTTCAGCACAAAACTCCCACACTTACATGCCACGTCCTTTGTTTCACGGCAATCTAGTCAAATATGTGACCCAATTTACCTCGTCTGATTGGGTGGAAGTCATGTGGTACACACAATTTAAGTTCAAAGGTCATCCAGTGATGCAGTCCACAATCCAGTCCAGTGATATAGAACACGACCGGATCATATTAGCTTTGTGTTGAAACCCATCTTCTAAAAGGATACCTTGTGCTCTAGATGCTTTAAATATGTGTTCTTTGCAATTTATTAACTCAAAGGTCTTGCAAACATGACATGGCTGAAGCCAGCATAGGCTGCATATATGGCTGGGTCACCCTTAAAGATCTGATCGGCAGCTTCCAGTGTGTTGTTATTTGGTGAGAGTATGAGTTTCAGAATCATTAATTTTGGGGAAGTCCCAGGAGACAAGTCTAACCAATCTCATGTAGCTGGTCACACTACCCTACTCCATACAGGGATATTTTGCCATACAATTGACCAGTATTTAGACTTGTTCATCCATCTGAATTGCACTTCGAGATGCTCCTCAGGCTAGTCCCAGATTGGTGCGACTTTCCTTACCACTGTTATTATTATTATTTATGTATAGCACACACCAATAAATAGGTGTAGTAGGAGAATATATATGACTAGCTAACTAAAGAATACAAAGCAACTACAACAACAGCCAAAAAAAAACAATGAAATTTCAATCACAAGCAATACTATAAATCATATCTTCATAGTCCTCATCTAGATTAGCACAGGAGCGGAGGGAACGAATAACTGTAGCACACACACAATACTGATAGTCGTAACACTTTTCATGACACAATCCAAACAAAGAGTTATAGCCAAAGAAAGAATAAGAGGTGCAGGAGGAATGACGAAAGATTGGGATAGACGGACAGTAGGGCTGCAGACAACAGAGAAGTAGTGCGCTGGTAGACAAGGTTGTATAGACTGTCCAGATTTGCCACGCAGTGAACTATACATGTATGACTTTGGGTAGGCGCCAAATCCTTCTAAGAACCTTGTTGAAGGCAACCTCAATGTGATCGAGGGCAGGACAGGAAAGTGACCAGAGTGCTGAACCATAGAGGGGAAGACAAATAAGTCTGAAACAGATGGGTCAGAATAACAGGACCAACATGGGGGAAGAAGGCTAATAAACAATTAGCCTTCTTAACCATGTCACGCAACTAGTGATTACCTGGGCATCACTCAGATCATAATGAGTAAGATGCCCCAGGTGTGTGACCGTGTCAACAAAGACGAGTTGTTGACCACAAAACATGAAATGAGCTCTACAGGAAGAGGACAGAGACCATGAAAAACAAATTGAGCGTGCATGGAAGAAGTGTGCCTAAACATAGGTAGCCCTTTTTAAAAATTAATACCTTTTCTACCTGCAGGTGACCGTAGCAAGCTAAAGCTGCTGGCAAACCAAGGGTCAAATACAGACCGCCTGGATGCAGTTTGCCATACACCACTAATGTATGCTGTAATGGGCAAGCATTCCAAGGTATGAATCTATATTATGAGAGAAGAAAGCATATTTTTATCTCTTAGGCTACCTTTCAGGTATTATAGGAGGAACATCATCACTTATATCATAGAAACCTGACTATGACCACTTCAGTTATTAAATGGAGGGGAATTCCCCAGCCAGTAACACCGCTGTAGGACCCAATACTTGTCCTTGTTAACCCCAAGACGCCCAGCCATTCAGACGTCATGCATAAGGCGCAACACAATGCACGCACTCACTTTGCTGCTTGTTCCAGGAGTAGTTGGTGCACTAGCTTGGGCAGTTAAGTATGTGCACCATACTTCCCAAACTGAAAGCACCTCTCTTTTCACCTTTAGAGATGATCTGCACGCATCCTTCTATCAGGAGCGTTATGGGTTGGAAAGGGGCTTTAGTTGCATCTAGTCAGCCCCATGTGGAGGTTGCTGCAGCCACTTGTGACTTGTGGCTTGATACCCTCCCTGTACCCCGAGCTAGGGTGTACACGTCTGCCAGTTTCATGGCCTGTTGGAGAAACTCTTGCTTCCTCTCTTTGAGCCACATTGTAAAATCTTCTAGCACCCCTGCGAGGAACTGATCTGGGACCATAGGTTCGTACACTGGCAGTTTTCTATCTTACATCCATCAGGTAATTCTAAAAAGTGGTCAACGAGCCGGTCTCCTCAATTCTTGTAAAACCCTTCTGGCATTTTACAGTCAGAGTGGAAAAGATGCTGCTTGGACTCTTCATTCACATAGTAGCAATGCAAAATCGCTTTCTTTACGTCCTTGTAGGTCACCGCACTGTTCAAGCTGCAATAGGCTGCCATAGGCTGCCATGGCTTTTCCAGTCAGTAAACCAGCCAGCTGAATGGCCCATACCTTCACTGGCCATCCCTGCTGCTTTGCAATCCACTCAAAGTGTACAGGGAAATGCACAATGTCATCATCCAGTCCCAGTTTTTCAGGGTTGGGTTTGGTAAATGGACCACTGTCCTCCTCATGTCATATACTGCGCCCTCACCTCTACCATCTCCTTCTGATGCTGCATGAGATCTTCTTTCTATTGCTCCACCAGAGCTAGCAGTATCTTCTGCTGCTCCTGTTGAGCCCTCTGCTGTCACATGAACAACTCAAGCAAAGTCTTCATCCAACCCTCCACTACCTGTATTCAATCACACTACTTTTCTCGCCTCTTTCACTTTGTCTTTTTGACATGGTATTTCTGAATGTGTCCTACTGACAAAGTTTGGTATTCAGCACAAATCCCACATTGCTGCCACCAATTGTAGCGTAGTTGATGTGCCAAGCGCTGGTTAGCAAAATATTAACCGCTCATGCGGGTGTTATTTCGTTCTCAACTGACACACATATGCAAGCAAAATGATATACAAAAATGAAACACAGTGTAAGAAATCACCTACAACCAAAACAATTTGTGCAATATCCACCTACGGTCGCAAAGGTAGCAAATACTGAAAACTTCATTACATAAATATTACCTATTGAAATGATCTAGAAGGAAAAAATCTCCAAGCTTTACAATAAAATAAGTCAACTCAAAGTAATCAAAAACTCAAGTACATAAAATATTATGTCTACTTCACTACAGTATCTCAGTATACGTATATCACAGTAAATTGTTTTGCCAAATTATTTCAAGCACCTGGGAATGAAGGTAGACTAACATCACAAAGCTGAATCAGCTCTATGAGATGTTAGTAACTAGTGCCCCACAAACAAAAATGAGAAACACTCACTCTCTGCACCTGCTGATATTTACAGTAAAGCTTTTATTCAAAGTTCGTTTACATTCATAGTGAAGTTTTTACTCAAAAAGAAAAACTTTAAAGCCAACAAATCTTGCTAACTTGAAGTTTAATGCTTGCTAATTAGTGGCTATACTTATCTAAACACTTTTGACCCTAAAAGAAATACAAATCAATATTTTTGGCAATCCTGTCGCCTACCTGCATTATCAAATTTCACATCACACTGTACACATTTAACATTACTTATGTTCTTCTAAATCGCTTCCTCTAAATGGTTTCATCATTACAGGATTTCTCTTTCAGCAATGGGACTGACATATTCAGAAAAGGTGTTTAGGCCTGTTACTTGAAACTAAGAGTTTATAGCTTTCTATGGAGCTCTACACCTGATGAACATCAGTCCTTACAGACTTACAGCAAACTTGAATCATGGAGTTGGACAAATTATTGTTGCGTCCTGTACAGTATCTCACTCAAACGTTGAGTTTGAGTTGTAGAATGTAGGGAACATTGACAAAACCTTGCATATCCCAATGGACACATGCTACATACATGGTACTAGGCTGATGTATTGTCACGTGTATAATTTTATAGAGAGACCTACTCGTATGTTTAATAAGCTGTACAACTGATGAGGGTACAAGTGATTACAGTAATATTTTATGCCAAAAGAGTGGTAGTGTGAATTACTAGGGGCCTACTAGGTAGAAAGTATACATTGGTACCATCAATACTGTCCTACTACACCATTATCTACAGTAGTACAATGCATAGCAACTTTATCCCTTATGTACAGTGTTGCCTGCAACTCATACGTCTTGGTGCTGATGTAAATGCCGCTAACCAGGCAGGACAGACTCCTCTTCTTTTGGCAAGCATTGCAGATCAAAGTGAAATTATTAAACTGCTTTTGAAGTGAGTTACAGTCAATGGTAATCCTACATAAACACGTTGCTACAGAAAACTGTGAAGACATAAATTTTCACTCCTGTTGGAATATCTAAATGTCTTTGACAGTTAAAAATTCCATATACCCAAGTATGTTTGCTATTTTTACCATACAGGAATGGTGCACAAACTCACTTCATTGACCAACAAGGACAAACAGCATTTCACATTGCAGCAAAGAGTCAGAGTCATAGGTAAAGCAGCCGTAGCATAAAACTCTTAGCATCATTCAGTTGAAGCCTTGTTGGGTTGTGCCCTAGATATCTCTTGACTAAATTTATTCCAAGGAATCTACTTAGGAATCTGCGCAATCCTGAAATTGTGCAGAGCTTTTTCAGAATTCTAGTAATGTAGTGCAATTTTGTGCCAATCTCAGAGCTTTTTCAGAATTCTAGTAATGTAGCGCAATTTTGTGCCAATCTCAGAGCTTTTTCAGAATTCTAGTAATGTAGCGCAATTTTGTGCCAATCTCAAGATTGCACAATTTGTCTACTGGATTGAAGTTTGTCACAGTCTGATGTCAAAGTTATCCAAACAAGATGTATATTGAACAAGTGAAAGGAAGTTAAACTTTTCTTTTAAAAGAAGTGTACCAGGTATAAACATTCATATACAATTCTCCTTTATCAGATGCCTTGAGTATTTGTGCAAGTATGCTGCAGCATTACATGGAATCAATGAGAGGGACCATGCTTACCACACTCCACTACATGTTGCAGTGCTGAACAACTTGCAAGGAAACACAAAGTGCTTACTGATGGCAAAGGTTTGTTTCATTCATTAGCACCACCAACCAGAATGCACTGTACAACTTATAGTGGAGTACTTTCAAGGAAGAGGCCTTTGACTAATTCTACGGCTAACAATTAAACAGATCATTATGTACACGGTTAATGCCATGGCTATATTTTGAACCATACATACCAGTAGCACTAAGCCTGTTGTAAATAAAGCTATAAATGAAAGCAATATAGATTAACTCCAGATAATAGGACTGGGTTTTGCAAGACTAGGGACAAAACTGTCTGTAGCTACATGCAGTAATAGTTGTGTTGAGTGGGGGAGAAACAAAACTGACTTGCACATCATTGTTCTTGTACATGTAGGTGTAGGATTTTCTGCACATATATTTAGTATGGAGGCAAATAAGTTGGGATTTTAAGTCATTCGGGGGGCTGGGGCAGTTATAGTTGATGGGTGGGGTATTTTTAGCTAAATGAGCGGGGCAGTTACAGCTAAATGGGTTACAGGTATTTTGTGTATGCTAAAAATCACTTCATTGCACTTCCCTTACAATCCAAAGGTCAATCAAGTATATACCAACATAGAGAGTAAGAGAGGTCCTCTACTATCTATGATACTAGTTTTGGCCATCAATGCTCACTACCATTCTACATTGCTTTGTCAAGGGTCCAAGCTCAGAAATAACTGTTCGAAGGTATTTCAAAGACAATGCTTACTTGGAGTTTCTGAGCTTTGCACACCAGGACCAATAATCTCGTTAACATTGGAGCTTTTAGGTGCGTTGACGACTTGTCAACATTCAAGTACTATTCTTGGTTGCTTTGACAACTTGTCGACAAAGCCTTACAAAGATGATATTTTTAAGACTTAGCACACTTCACGCAGGAGGGGAGACACCCACTCCCGCTCCCCATTATGCTGATCAAAAGAACAAGCTTGAGGCCTTTTCTTGTAGTTTCTACCCCAAACGCTGAAGTTTCGAACGTTTGCAAAGCGAAAAACATACTGCTCCTGGTTCAAAATGACGTCCACAAAATGCGATCGGTGGGTGACCCCTCCCCCACTCTGTCTACCAGGTAGACACTGACGTCATCCACGTGATAAAATGGACCAGATCTTCCCCCTCTGTTTTGCATACTGCAAGTGATCAAAAACTGGACGGTGAGAAGGCCTGGGAACGAGGCTATTAAAACTGCACATGGAGCTTAGGTATGTCACTCCACTATCTATGGTGGATACCAGGCTCCTTTTTTACCACACCCACCAAGAACATAGGTATGAGGCTACACAAATACATACCAACTTGTTTGTTTTGCAAGTTCAGGGATGATCACGTGTTAGTTCTTCATTGAAGTCTGTATCACCTCTCAATCAAGATGTTAGTCTCAGTACCAGACCCTCGCACACGGAGGAGGAGGAGGGTCTGGTAAACTTGCATGCATAAACTCTTTATGGAATATGGCCTCCTTACAGGCTTCCTAAGCAATAATTGAAGGTGTTGATTGGGTGCAAATATGAATGTCCTCAATTAGCTATCGTAGACTTTGTTGTTGCCAGTAAATTCTATAACGAAGCAACCATTTGATGGTACCTTGGAGAGCCACTGCTACTTTTGGCAGACAATCATGTTAAACAGTGAAGTAGCAGGGCAGCCCAGAACTGTGGTGTTGGCTACCGAAATAAGCATAACTTATATCCATTGCTGTAAATGCTTCAGCTGAAGCATTTACAGCAATGGATATAAGCGTGAGGGCATCCAGAGGGCTTACAACAACTATGATGGACTTACGTCTACCTCCGTGACTTCCATGTGCCAAAATTCACCGATGAACACAGACTACCATAGCGGAGGGACTTTCACAGTTCCACTGCCCGGGTAGTGAAACCAAAGACTTCTAGCCCTTTCATAACAGCTTTCCAGCTGCTTGAGATTTGCTGAGGATATCTAAGCTTGGTGAACAATGCCAATGGTTGCTTCGATTCTTGTATCAATCGCTGGTCCATCATTCAAATTCACCATGTTGTTATTACAAAGCAATCCTCATCATGGCTGATTTTTCAAGAACCAAACAAGGAGCAAGATCTCTACATTACAACGGTTTCCAGTACACTATCAACAGGAGAGGGAGAGATGCCAGACTTATTGGAGATCCATTGATCACTCATGTCAGGGAAGAGCAACAATATATAACAGAAAAGCAACAGAAGTCGGCAGCAGGTGGGACAGTGAGAAACACAAGGAAGAAGTACCGCACCAAACAAAGAGACTTGCCAAAATAGGAGAAAAGTTTGAAAGGGGGGACTATACACTAGAAGAGTATATAGATGGTATTAGCAAGTCGATACATTTTAGTACGTAGTGTGTACTCTGCCATCATTCATTTTCTTTATTCTGACATCATTCTTCCGAAAAGCAAATGTAGACGAATTGAGACTAGACGAAATGGGAGTAGACGAAACAGTACAAAAAACTTAGTAGACAAAACTGGAGTAGACGAAATTCACACGAACACATGTCTTCGTGGGCAGAAATGTATAACACAGTCATCAGCCGATTAGATTCATCCCACCAAATTAATATATTCTGCGGACTTCAAATTTTTCTGTACACTAGTTTACCAGACCCTCCTCCTTCTCCGTGTGCGAGGGTCTGGTTCCGAGACTATCAAGATGTGTGTTGTATGTAATAGTGCTGCTGCTTCTCCCACTCCTCCCTTTGCTTTTTTCCACTAGGTAATGTACTTTAAATTATGTAATGATATGGTAGTATATAGCTGTGAATGGTAGTTACAAAAGGCAGACATAATGAAAGCAAAGTGATAGGAACACACTAGTACGCTGGTTGTATAATAAAAACATTAATGAAGGCCTGATTACATAAAGTGCCACCACATTTTACCAATCTCCAATCGTATCTCTTTGTTGGAATGTTACTTCAGTTACACAAATTAATGCTATTTTTCTATAGGCAGATTTGGGTGCCAGTGATGAGAATGGACTGACAGCACTTCATTATGCAGTTTCTCAGAACAGCCTTTCTTGTGTTCACACCATTACAGAAATAGCTGTGAGTTAGGCATTTACATAAGCAGTAGCATTAATGTTTTTGTTTCACTTATACCACATGATGGGAATCTAATATGTACTTCACCAGCAGAGCATCCAATTACGCCTGCAGAATGATTTACTAATTTTAACATGCTTTACATGCTATGTATGTTATGCATTCATATTATCTTACTAACTGACAATATTCAATGCAGCCTAACGATATTAATCTTGTGGATACATCTGGGCAGAGTGCACTTCATCTGGCTTGCCAAAAAGACTCTGTGCAGTTGGTTGATACCCTACTTTCAAAACCAAGGTACTGATAGCATTGGCACTTCATGTACATTATGCAGTAGCAGACAGAAAAATGTAAAACCCAGGATTTTTGATACAGATGTTTGCCCCACATATGTACAACAAAGAATTTTGCTGATAATATAGTGTAATTTTGTGATATGATCACTAGGACATTTGGTGATTTTGTGTCCTTGTAGATACTAAGTTGCCTTGGCTATGCAGTCACCTAGTTCCCCTATTTTAACTCTCATGCACTAACAACTAAAGGTCTCCATAGAAGGCATACTTCACACTGCTTTTCTATTGCACAGCTACCCAATAGGCTGCATGGATGCATAAATGTTACTAGTACAAGCAAGAGCAAAGCTACTTCCATTCATCCATAAAATACATTGTTTATTACTGTAGCTGTGACATAAATCTCAGAGATCAAAGGGGACTTACACCTCTTCACATCAGTGTGCTTTGCAACAGCCCTGAAACCACTAAAGTACTGGTACAAAGAGGTGCAAGTGTGACCATCAAGGATAACCAAGGCAAAACAGCACTTCATTATTGCATGGAGAGGGTAAGTGATAATTCATTTTTCAGGGCTTTAACATTAGTTTAGATGAAAATAATAGTATGGGACAAATATTGAGTGCCAGGATGGCAGTAATTATACCCCAAGTGGAGAGAAAAATACCATTTTGCAACCATCCATATAAGAAACTCAATTTTAGTCTGCAGGTATTACTTGTAATGACTACATTATCGTTAAAGTATAGAAAAGTAAAAGCTAAATCCTGCTTGGCCATGGCTACCATTGAAGTGCTTGACCACTCGGCATTGATTAGTTGTCTGCCTTAGGGCTTGAAACGAAGATACTAACAAATCCTTCCATCTGTGGTATCAAATCAGTCCTCCTGGGCTAGGAGAGGAAGGTCAAAATAACTTGCAAAATGAAACCACTTTCATTGCATTGGCCAAACTAACTGCTTTATCACGAAGGTATATCTATTTGCTAAATCTGAGAAGCTACATTTTTTTGCTACTGCGTTATAACCAAATCGCAATACGTGGAAACACGAACACCTACTTTCCCATGCTACGTATGTAGGTAAGTGTAAATCTGTTTTTACCTAGAAGTTGTTGTTGTTGTTTTTTTTTGAGGCTAACCGCACCCCAAGTGGAAAGAAAACGGTGTACAATTTTCAAAATTGTACTTGCACATCCAAGCATGTACAGAAGCCAGACTATAGAAGTCTGGATGGTGAAGCCACTCAGTGCAGTTGGCAAACACTGTGGTTACATGCTGAATACAGAGTTTACACAAGTCCTGCAACTATTACTACTGCTACTACTGAACTTGTGTGGCCTTTACTTTCTTCCCTCAGCTTTTTTTCTTTCTACTTGAGGTGTAAATTCTATAAAATTGTATGCAGAAAAAGTGCACAGGATACACACAAAAAATATAAGTACTAAATGAGGATGTGACGAGCCTCTCAGGGAGTGTATTCCATATGCTTGTAGCATGTGGTACAAATGAACTGTGGAAAGTATTTGTTCAACCAAAGAAATTGTCTATCTGATCGTTGGGAAACACTGGGTCTCTGTGAGATGATGTCCGGAGGAAAGTAGCACAGGCCATGTACAATCTTATACAATGTACACATGCAGGATTGTAGCCATCTGGATTCCAGGGAGGGAATATTGACCATATTCAGCAGATCCTGGTAACCAGTATCCCACTTTCTAGTTACCACCTTCATGGCAAATTTCTCCACATCTCCAATCGTTTTTACTTGTTTACGTGTGGAGGGATTCCAAACTGTGCTCGCATATTCCATTGTCAGGTACAGCTGCAATAGGGTATCACTATTTGCCCTGTTGAATCTCCTGTAAAGAAGGCCAATTATGTTCCGGCCTTTGGCCTGTCATTCAATATGCTTACCGAATGACGTATCGCTAGAGAGCAGGAGGCCAAGATACTTGAAGCAGTCCACTTTCTCTAGCAACTTGGAGTTAGATAGTTGGAATTCACCCAGTCCTCGATCATTAGGATGTCAAGCTGCAAGCATTGATAGTCTTCCTGGCTCTGAATTGGACGGAACAGTAACAGGTCATCTGCATAGAGCACAACCTGATCACCATCCAACAAGGGCAGTCATGCCAGATCGTCAATATACATTAAAGAGAGTAGCAGGCCCAGAACTGACCCCTGCAGTACTCCAGACAACACAGTTGTGTGCTGAGATTCTTCACCATTAACCACAACTTTCTGTTCCCTACATGTAAGATAGTCAGTGATCCAAGAAAGTATTGGGTTACCCATTCAAGTCCTTTTAATCTATTCTAGTAGAACCTCATGTCGAATTGAATCGACAGCTTTTCTTAGTTCGAAAAAGACAGCACCAATCTCTCCACCACCCTGAAGTATACTAAACCAGTTGTGTGTAGTTGTGAGTAGGCCAGTTACGGTTGATTTTCTGGGTAAGAACCTCCACTGTGATTCTGCCAGAGGGTGAAAAGTTTGAAGGTGAATTGTGATTATACCATACATGTAGCACTCGAGAAATTTGCTTAGCACAGTGAGTACAGAGACTGGCCTATAGCTATCTGGTGTACATGCAGGAGAAATTTTTGGAACAGGCACAACAGTAGCATTCTTGCTGAAAACCTTGCATACAGGCCTAGATGCTTTCAAAACGTCTAAAGAAGATACAGTCCACAAACTTCCTCACAGTAGATCGTCAATACTTGAAACCTCACAGGTGCTTGCAATGGGGACGTTACTTGGAGAAAGAAGTGGGAAGCTGGATTAAAACGAGTGGAAAAGGAGTTCAACATATCTGATTTTTGCTACCCTATCCCCATCATGATTGTTTTTCTTAGTCTGATTAACACAGGTATCTGTGTCTTAAATCTTGCATCCATATTTGCATCAAGTTGTATTGTGTAACAGACATCCTCTCTTACTATTTTACTCCATGCATGCATGCACAAGCAGGTTTAAGCCATCACTCTGTGGTGTGTGTGCACGTGTGTGTGTGTATGGTTCGACTCTGATTCAACTACACTTTCGTTTAACTTCAACACAATTATAATTACAGAAGAATGGTTTACACCTCTCATAACTTACATATTAAGTGAAAAATTGAATATACAAGAGCAAAAACTTCAACTACAGAAACGTTGGTAACTATCACAAAATGAGGGAAAGATTAGATTTACAATGCTGCAAACGGCCAACTCCAGACAGAGACTTGAAGTAGAAGCAGGATGTGACAAAATAAAATCTTTGGCACAGGCCACAGACATGTCTGCAATCAGAATGTAGAACAGAAAAGCAGCCATATTTGCAGTAACCAAATGCTGCTTTTGTAAAGCAAAAATAACCACCATTTTTGCCCTACATAATTATTGTTGTATTCACACAGACGTAATGCTTGCTGACCAGTGACCACTTCTATGTCACTAAACGGTGTTATCCTTTCCTCAACAGGGTTTTGCAGACTGTGCTAAAGCAATTCAAACTTCATCATGATTTTGTGTAGACCAAAATATAAACTGTGTTTTATTTCTATTTGTATACACCTATTTCCCGTTGATATTAACTTCTTTTGTGCAATTAAGTGTTTTCTTGCTTGCATTCATAATTACATTAACTTTTGTAGTTCTTTAGAATGAGTGGTTACCTAACAATGTATTGAGTGACATCTGATGTATGCAACATTGCATTAATTGATTCTTTGTGTATTATTAATTATTTATAGTACACCTTAGTGATCACAGAGCTTGATCTAGATTTTTACACAATGTCATATTAAACCACAATCAGCATTGCAAACAAGCAGAAAGGTGTATCACTTTGAAGTATATTGGAACTTGCATGTACTATAGACCAATGTTCAGTATACTGCAATTTGATGGTGGCATTACTGAATCAATTCCAGCATGTTAACATTTTTGAAAACAGCTTCTCAGGAATGGCTTGAGCTAGAAATGACCAATGCATATCAATGTCCCAATGGCTGTTTTTTGAAAGAAAAAAAAAGTGATTGTGGGTTCTCCAAACTACTGTCAGGCTTACTGGTACTGGTCCAAACTACTAAGCAATTCCCTCTAATACCTGCAGATTTGCAAATTTGGCTCAGTATAAGTAGGCCTCCACAAGTTTTTCATGCACAAGTCTATATGAGTCTTTCCAGCATTTACTCGTAGATAAACTGGCCTCCACAAGCCTTTCTCGCAATCGCATGTAGCTAAACTGGCCTCTACGAGTCTTTTCAGCCCTCATTTGTAGCTAAGCAAGGTGTGTGCACACAAGATCAATTTTCATGAGATCAACTCCCACGTGGTCAACTCTTACAAGATCAACTTTTTATGAAATCAACTGCTATGAGATCAACTTCAACAAAATCAACTCAATGCCTGAAATCAACTTTTTGAGCTATTAGTGCATGCCAAGGCTTGACAGGTATTGATGGGTCAGTTGACAGGCTTTGAGTAGTGTGTTAGTGTGTTGTCAAGCCTCACCCAAACATCTTTGCATGGATTGAATTCATCCAAAGAGAGGAGGCAGTGACCAAAGCCAAGATTCAGAGCTTCAGGTCTGGAGCTACAGCTCAGCCACGGAGACGCCATATGAAGGAGGAGAAGAGGATACAGACTCTTTTTGACTGCTTCAACGCAGGTGACATATCCCTCAATGAATACCTATATAGGAGCCATCAAGCACCTTACTGAACTTTAGTTAGAATTTAGTGGATCAATGTAATGCCTTTTCATCAGTTTTGTAAGTTGATTTCGTAAGAGTTGATTTTATAGAAGTTGATCTCATAGCAGTTGATTTCGTAAGAGTTGATTTTATAGAAGTTGATCTCATAGCAGTTGATTTCATAAAAAGTCGATCTTGTAAGAGCTGACCACGTGGGAGTTGATCTCATGTAATCCTAAGCAAGCCTCCACAAGTATTTCACGAGTCTATATGGGTCTTTACAGGACTTGTTTGTAGTTAATAAGCAGGGTTCCCGAGCCTTTCACGCACTGGTTTGTCTCTAAACAGGGCTCTGCGAATCATTATTGCATTTGAACTTCAAACGTTCGCCGGTAACGTGACAAGTTAAGTTGATTTTTTGCGCTCTCGTCTTTCACGAACATTCTCGCCGTATCCCTGCAGGTATCTATTTGCCTTGGGTGCCATTGAATACATCTCTCTTGGTACAACAAGTGGATACTAAATTTGTCGTATTTTCATATCTCTAGCAGTAGTTGGAGTATTTTCGCACCTCACTCGACGGATCATCACTATCAACCAATTGTCAAGAGACCCGAACCCTGTACAATCGCCACAGTTGAAGTGAAGTGCAAGCAAAGTGAAAAAGTATCAAAACACAGGACAAGCTGCAACTGCAAAACAAGTTAACTACTTATCCGTAACTTAGGTGTGAAATTCTTCGTTCGTCAACTGAGCTCAAGGACAGTATATAGTAACGAGCCCCTCCCTCCCGCATGTGAAGCGCTATCTGTAATTGCTCCACTACTGTGAGTTATTTACAGCCCCACCGGACTCTCTTTACCAGTTTAATATTAGCTAGCTAGGTTTTCTGTCCTCTCAATACTGCAGAGAGACTACCTCCCTCCTCAACTCCTCCCTTTACCCTGTTGTAAGTAGTTATTGTGTCCCTCCTTTAATATCTGTTTGTGACCCCTGTCTGTCTTACCTGTATGTGTATATGCGTCACTAAAACTCTATAAAATCATTCCTTACCGACACTTTTAGTTCTTGACTACATTTAATACATATTTGTTTCCCTAAGACTTTGTCCCCATTCATACCTGTGCTGTTTTCTGCAAAAATGCTGGCAAGAAAGACCAACACCTCCACAGATGTTGTTGATTGCCACTGCGAAACCGCTGTAGAAGATGGTTACTCGTTTTAAGGTAGGACAACCTTGAATCGGGCCGATTCCACTCATGAATAATTAATGAGGTTGGGTGACCATAATGGCACGATTGAAATTCATTGGCTTGTTTACACTTTCCCATGGCGGCAACCGGAATCAACAAGGGGGACATGTCCCTTTGATGTGGCCTGCGGCCCTTTGTACTGGTCTGGCGGCACTTTCATGTGGCTGGGCGGAACTTTGAAGAAATCCTCCAACACTAAAATAAAAAAAAACACTAAAAAGATTTTCTAGCTCGTTGAATGTGATGGTTGGCTATTTGTGTGTGCAAAGCTTGCCTGAGTGGGCTTGAATGTTTGTGAGTGTGGTGGAAAGGCAGAGAGCCATCCTGGAAGACGGGTATCATCACACAGTTGTCTGGCAAAGGTACTGTAGAAAGCTGACTCTTCGGGCTTGTAGGCCCCGCCCGATTTTATGCTAGCGGGAATGTGTGTAACTTGGCTCCATTCTAGGGGCAATGACAGGGAGTAAGTTTGTGGGCATAACTCCCTGGCCTGGAGGTGAGCGGGAAAAAGCGTACATAGTTTTGTAGGGGGTGAGTTGGGCTTTCTGAAACTGGGCTCAGTTTTGGTTGGTTTGAGTGGAGGTGTGTCGAATTTTTCGTGAAAGCCAGCACAGCCAAATTCACTGTTTTTGAGGTCAAATGTGTGTTTTGGCCTGTAGACTGGAATTGAAGTGGTCCCAGGACAAATCCATACGTAAAGCTTTTACTTGTTTTGTGTGTGTGTTGATGATGTGGTCAGACTGGGGGTGAAGCCTTGGAGAGGGTGCAAATTTTGATTTTAGCTGAGGGACTAAAAATTGAGTTTTTTGGCATTATCAGGTAGAGAAAGCAGTTTGGTACAACCTTTTTGTGAATCTTGTGTACACTTAGACATTACCCATCCATCCGTCCCCATGACTCGGAGATTTGTGATTCAAGGTTGTCCTACCTTAAGTGTGCTGCTTGGGAACACATTTCTTGCACTTTTCCTCCCCCAACGCTACTGCTAAATTGGCGTTCCTCTATCATCGGTGCAAGTGTGATGTATCAACACAATCTACAACCAGTCCTCCCAAACTGTTGTCTCTGCCAACACCTGTTCATGCACTTGTACATTTGAACTCTCTCAGCTTCGACAAGAACTTATGGACATGAAGACACAAATGAAAAATCAGTTGAAAATTCTTTACAACACCATGATGGCTCTTTCAAACGCCCCATCACTAGAGCTGGCAGCCAATACCATGCATTTCCCCTGGCTCAAACCCTACAGCATCAAAGAAGGAAGCTATGCAAGTGCTGTTCCTCTCAGCCTCCCAGTCACCACAGACACCACCTCTACTCAAATGCAACCCTCTCTCAATGATTTTCAGCATATATTCCCATCCACCCCATTGAAAGAAAAACTTCCCACAGCTCAGTCTCCCCTCAAACATCCTAGGGTAGTCACTATGTGGGGAACTTGTAGATTGACCACTGAGCTTGAGGTGTCCCAAGCCATTAGACAAATAGGCTGCAACAATCTCCAAATTGAAAGACGGACCTCCAAAAGCACTCCACAGAGGCGAGGAACTTGGAGATTTGTGATTCTTGGGGAAGAACAAGACATTGCCTACCTAGAAGATAACTGGAAGAAGATGCCAAAATGGTGGAAGCTACGATGTCCTGCAAGCCCAAAGTCCAATCCTGACAACTTCCAGCAAGGTTTCCCTTTTTCCGGAACATCAGGCCACCTATTCAAACAGGTACAATCCAAAGGTGTCCCCATGTCCAGTTAAGACCACACCCTTTTACCTACAGTCCCCTACCACATTTGAATCACCAACACTAAAACCTAGGTCTTTGGTCTCAGGTTCACACTGCCCATTAAAGCTTGGTTGCTGGAATACTAGGGTTTGGCCTTTAGACAGTCAATTTAGAAGTAGAGTAATAAATTCTCTGGATCTGGACTTAAGGTGGCGGTGAAGTCTTTCGGCGGAGGTTAACGAAAACATAAACATGGGTTACAGTCAGGACCAGGGTTACTCCTAGTTTCAGGGTTAGGGTTTGCTTTAGCGCAATCTTGCTTTGCCTAATTTTAAAAAGGGTTTTAGTAGCTTATATTCATGAACCCAAAATTGCCACTCGATGGATGCATCTACATGCTCACCGTAGGTAGCGTCCTAACCACCAATGTATCTCAAATCAGTCTGTGCCAGCTTTTGTTCAGAGCTACTCTCAAAGTCAGGCTAGACTCATGTTTGGCGCTACTCTTGGAATGGACAACTTTGACTGCACCAAAATGAATGCACATTTCAAAAAAAATCACAGCTTGTCTACGGGAGGGGCTCATTCACGAGTGGAAGCAAGCATTACTAGCCCCACCTCTCCCCCTTATGTCGCTAAACAACTCACGGTTCTGTTCCCCACACAGCTCCTCTGCAGCTTTCTAGTCAACGGCAACTGACGTAGTACCAACGATATATCAGTGCGCATTCTAGTTAAAGCCCAGCCCAGCACTCGAAGCACCGGGCCACGATCACCTACTAGGCTTGGCATACGATCGCAAGACCTGGGCCTGCCCAATGAGTACAGTCTTGGCCACTGTGGCCTTTCTGCTGCTTCTAGACATTCACAAGCAGGCACTTCACACTACTCACAGCTACTGACACTACAGCACTCTACTAAACTCCTTCTTTTTTTTCTTTTTTTTAAGTCGATCTAAGCTTATCTTCAAAGTTCCGACCACCACATGAGGGGTTCCGCCAGGCCACATCTTTATAAACTGATTATTGGATGTCAATGCCGACAGGAAATGGGGAAAATCCCCAATTTTACGGACAGTGAACGGATGAAGTCTCCCAAAACGGACTGTGCGCTAAAAGTTTACAAAGACAAAGAATTCTATCAGCTTGGATTCCAGGTTTGTTGACAAACACAGGGTTCTCTGCCACCTTAATAGGTATCTGTGAAACATTCTTACGAGAGGATAATGAAATACATCTAGAAGGCTATACTTGGTTAGGCAATAACCGTAAACAGATATCCAAAAGAGCAATTCGTGGCTCGGGGGGTGTGGGGCTTCTAGTGAAGGACACAGTTTTTCATAAATTTATTGTAAGTGTCTAAAACAGAAGGTATTCTATGGGTTCTACTACTAGACCAAGCCTTCCAACACTCTATCACTCTACGTGTCTGCTATTTACCTCCCTGTAATTCATCCAGAGGTGACATCTCACTTGAGTTCTTTAACAACCTAAGGCTACAAGTTTCAAAGTACCAAGACTCAGGTCTGTTATGCATTTGTGGTGATTTCAATGCTCGCATAGGCTCTCTAGTGGATATCGATATAGAAGCAGTCGCTGATTCTGTACCAAAAAGAGTAATTTTAGACACAGCTTCCCCTAATACCCATGGTAAGGAGCTCATTGAGTTTGTCAGAGATGTAGGAATGGTTGTCCTCAATGGTAGAGGATCCAGTAACAATGACTCTTTTATGTTCATTAGTACAAATGGTTCCTCAGTTGTTGACTACTGTCTCATCCCCACTGAACAATGGAACCTTATTGGACCATTCTCAGTTCTATCACCACTCGAAGTTTCTCACAGATTCCACATCCCAGTTGATTGTAACCTCCCAGACCACTGCGACAAAGCCATTTAACCACTGTGGAGGTCCTGTGAAGCACGTGCAGGCCTGTTTAAGTGCCAGGAAAGACGGAGAAAGCAGTTTTCACCACTGTGGAGATCTTGTGAAACTCGTGCAAGCCTGTTTAAGTGCCAGGAAAGATCGAGAAAGCAATTTTCACGACTGTGGAGGTGCTGTGCAGGCTTGTTTAAGTGCCAGGAAAGATCGAGAAAGCAGTTTTCATCACAGTGGATGTGCTATAAAGCTCGTGCATGCCTGTTTAAGTGCTGGGAAGGTCCGAGAAAGTAGTTTTTACAGGGCCGTAGGAACAGGTCTGGCAGGTCCGGCGGCCGCCGGACCAATATTCGGCCAACCAACCCGCGCAAAAATGCCGTAGCTATGAGCTTCGGCGGGTTGTTCAATTCTTGCTCCAAGAGTACACTGACTAGCAGGGATCTCGGAAGACAGCTGTCATCCAAAAGATTTTTGGTGGGGGCTGGAGGTGAACACGCTTTGTCGCCTGCAGAAGGGATTCACTTTGTTCACCGATTCTGAGGTCAGGCACGTGCGCTGTGATTACGTAATGCATTACTCGAGTGTACGTAAGAGGCGTATCCGAAACACAGAAAAGCAAGGTGAGGGCGAAATTTGTGTAAAGCTAGTCTAAAAGTCTAAAACGCCCCTGCAAAGTGATAGTCTGATACGTTGAGGTATAAATATGGGATCTGTGCCTTCCAGTGGCACACATGTATGTACATGTGTGCCACTGGCAGGTCTTGATGACACCCCAGCTTGAAGTGCTCAAGCATCTTGGCCTTGCAAACTTTGATGACAACAGATCAGCAGAATTGAAGCGATTTTACCATTTATCGCTGTTTGGGATGATGTTCAAATGAAGTATGGCCTTAGTTTAAGCTACATGGAAGCCACCAAATTGTTTATCAACAAATTATGCAGGGTTTGTTGAGATTGCCATTTTCTCCCCAAGGAGCTGGAATAACTCCATGGTGGGTGTCATTAACTTTATGCCTTGGCTGATGATCATGTAAGCCAGACCAAACCAACCACAGCACAGATTGCGTTCAGTGTCATGCACAGGGAAGGGTCAGGTGGCTTCTCAGAGGGTTTGTGTGTTTGTGGAATGCACTCAGAGGAAAAGCTGATTACTAGCTTTTAAAAGAGAACCCAAGTTTAAAATTGGTACCTGCTCACTCTTTAGTTAAACCCCACCCTTTCACCAAAAAGTGTCTGCTGACACAAGCCAAATACCTAATTGGGCTTACTCCAGATTTTTAATCAGTAATATAATGTAGTCTCGCAGGCCCGACCCACTTCCGCAAAAGAAGGGAAGGGTCTGGTGAACTGCGTATACAAGCCATGTCCCACTGGAATGCAATTAGCTGGATGATGTAACCAGATATCAAATAATGCACTCTTGAATTACCTGTTGTGGAGTAAGCACGCTATAGTCCAAAGTGTTTTCACAGTTCCTGCAGTAGTGGAAAAGATGCCCTAGCTCTCTTTCACCATTTTCAAGACTGATATTGCTACTCAAACAGTCATGTAATGCATCATGTGACAAAATACTGCGATGTGATTGTACTGCACTGTACAGTGCGGCGGGACACAGCTTGCATACGCATTTCACCAGACCCTTCCCTTTTTGCGGAAGTGGGTCTGGCTTGTGAGACTAAATATAAGTAACCCTGGTCCTGACTGCAACCCAAGTTTATGTTTTCGTTAACCTCCGCCGAAAGACGTCACCCCCACCTTAATGGTCAGTTGTTCTTGAGAAGCAATTTTGTCTAGCCAGGCGGCTTCAGTTTTGCTGAAAAATCCATGTGCCCACATTGACTTGGTCCATAGAGCACTAGTTGTAGCTTGTATTCATGGTTGTTGCTCTTGGAATATCGTACAGCACATTGTCAATGCCACATGTGTAGTATTATTGACAACTGGACTCTGGGTAAATACTCATCAGACTGACAGAACCCAATAAGTACAACAGAGCTCGTATTTATACAAAAACTGTCTGTTACCAAATATGGCATGATCAAACCACTGGGAAACGTAGATGCAACGTAAATGCTAATGATAGTGGTGAGTAGGTGAATAGGGGTGATAAAGAACAACATAAATAGTCCAAGGGAATAGTGTTCATTCCACAAAATGGTCACCATGGGCCAGTGTGGCAGTGCATATTATGTCATTGCTGAATGCTAGGAATTTCATTCTCACTAATCCATTAATGTGATGTTTACTATTCCCATTAAGTTTCCGAGACTGTCACAGATCTCTACCAAATTTGCAGACACAGTAGCACTTTGCTTGTGTCACTGTTCTCATCTTCAGCTAGATAATAAAATTTTGCATGGTTTCATTTCAGTGAATCTTGTGTATATTTTACTTTATCAGAGAAAAGCTAAACCCTACATATTGGCATGCGTAGCCTGTATACCGCCCGTGCCAGCATAAGTTTAGTTCGGCGCGCGAATGCGCCCAGCATATTCTGTCACGTGGTAATCATGTGCCTTCTGTCCTCAGAGTCGGTGAACAAAGTGAATCCCCCTGCAGAAGGACCCCGTCGAAGCGTAACTGTTTGGGAAAACTACTGTGAATTGCTCACAATAGGTCGTGATTACACGTGCCATTACGGCGGCGAAGATAATAAAGAAAGCAGACGTAATGCCTCGTTCTCAAGTGTAACTGCTGGTACTGAATTCGGCGACAACGGCTTCAAAAGGGATTTTGAGAGCAGAACAATTTGTTAATTTCTAGGGATGGGGCAGCAGGTGGGGCGTGCCCCAGAACGGTTATTTTGCGCGCGCTTCGCACGGCCGGACCATTACAAATTTGCTTCCTACGGGCCCGTTTTAACCACCATGGAGGACCTGCGAAGCTCGTGCAGACCTATTTATGTGCCAGCAATGATCTAGAAAGCAGTTTTTATCACCGTGAAGGTGCAGAGTAACTCGTGCAGACCTGTTTAAGTGGCTGGAAGGTCCGACAAAGCCACTGTGGACGTCCTCTGAAGCCCGTGCAGGCATGTTTAAGTGCCGGGAAGGTGCGACAAAGCCATTTTAACCACTGTGGAGGTCCTGTGAAGCTCGTCCAAGCCTGTTTAAATGCCAGGGAAGATGAGGAAAGCAATTTTCTCTAGTGTGGAGGTGCTGTGAAGCACGTGCTGTTTAACTGCCAGGAAGTAAAAAATATGGCGTCAGGAGCAACGATCCGTGTCTGTGTGTTAGAGGGCCAGTACGCTCAGCTGTCTAATCTGGGCTTCCCCGTCTCCCTTGTAATGGAGTTGCAACAAGGTGGCCTTCGCCTAGACCGGCAACGCTAAGTGGTCGTCTCGCCTCTCTGATGCAGGTTTTTCGGTGTCCTTCTTCTGGCCCGTTGCCTGGACAACTCAACGTCGTCGGCATAGGCAAAGAAGAAGAAAATCAAGAGCCAATCCCGACTCTGGGAACATTACTACTACTACTGTGAGTAAACAACAATGTAAAAGTCCTCCTATTCCTTCATTTTCGCGGGAGGCACACTGACATCTCGTTCTAACTGGTGCCCACCCACCTAGTTCTTCCCCTGGGTCCTGTTCCTCGGGAGCCACATCTGCAGTAGTTGATGGTGAAGTTCTGTTGCCCCCTACCAGCTCCCAGGATCCTCCATTGCCTCCTACCGGCCAGGATCCTCTTTTGACTGTGGGTCTTGACGACAGTGTGGATTCTGATGCCAGTGAGTGTGAGTACTGAGTCTGAGGTTACTATTGCAGATTCTCCCCAGAGCAACAGCCCCCCACAAGCTCCCCTACCTCCTCCCAGCTCCCAAGATATTTCTGCGACTATGGACTCTGATGTCAGTGAGAGTTCTGAGTCTGATGCTGCTACACCTGATTCTGCCCAAAGCATTGGTCTCTTACAACACCTTGAAGATGCTGAGGTGGTTGAATTTGAGATCAGGAATGAACAACCTGGTGTGAAGTATACTACCGATGGTCGAGTTGGCTGGACACCTATAAGTATTAGAAACCGTTTTTCAACTAGGAGTGCACACTAAGTCACATCTCTACAAGTTCTAGAATGGGTTCGAGCTGCAAATGGTGGTGAAAATAAGGTGGATCCAATTTCAACGCTAGCTCTCCAACCAGCCTTTTCATGGTTGTATATTCTGATCTGCTTACATCGCCTCAAGTATTTCACATCATACTCATCACTTCTGATTCACACTCTAACAACTTTTTATTTTTGTGTACTTCCCAGCTACTCTTGAACTACAAGAGTAGTCTGTCAGCCAACATCCCGTCATTTATTTTGTCACTCAACTATTTAATATTTCCATTCGACTTGGGGAACTACCAGACGAGTGGAAAATTGCTCGTGTTACACCTATTCCCAAGTCGCATAATAAATCCGTTCCTGAAAACTATCGCCCGATATCCTTACTCTCAGTGCTGAGCAAACTCCTCGAAATTCATGTTCGAAATGTCCTAATTGATCATCTTGAGAACTACTATCCTCTTTCTGCTCATCAGTGGGGATTCACTCAAGGCAAGTCCACAACTGGTGCCCTGCTAGATGCAACTGATCAATGGCACAGACAGCTTGACTTGGGCCTAGACATTTGCTGTGTGTTCTTTGATTACAGCAAGGCTTTCGATTCAGTCCCCCACAGACCTCTGCTGCAAAAGCTGAAAAACATCAGTGTTTGTCCACACATTCTCAGATGGATCACACATTACCTCTGCAAGAGAAGTCAGTATGTCTGTGTGAATGGTTCATCTTCAGGTGTATTACCTGTAACTTCTGGAGTACCACAGGGGTCTGTGCTTGGGCCACTCTTGTTTATTTTCTATATTAATGACATCACAATGGTCCCATTGTCAGATGGCACTATGTCACTCTATGCTGATGACTTAATACTTTATCGCCCTATTTACTCAGCAACTGATTACCATCTGTTACAAATGGACATTGACAACCTCTGTGTATGGTCTGATGATAACCTTTTGAAGTTCAATGGCAGAAAATGCAAATATATGATCATCTCCAGAAGAAGGCAACCCTCCCTCCCAGTCCCACCTCTCAAGCTTAAACAAACATGTATGGAGAGGGTACACTCCTATAAATATCTTGGAGTCTGGCTCACTTCTACTCTCAATTGGTCTATACAAGTCAGTGAAGTATGCAAAAAAGCACGACAACAAGTGGGTATTCTATACCGAAAGTTCTATCACTCTGCAAATAGTTTATCACTCTTGCAACTCTACCTGGCTTATATCCGTCCACATTTGGAGTATGCAGCACTTGTATGGGACCCCCATCAACAGGGACTTATCAACTCTCTGGAGAGAGTGCAGAAGTTTGCACTTAAGGTGTGCACCAAAAACTGGAGTTCCGAACACGAGTCTTTGCTTCAAGCATGCAATCTGCCCACCCTTGCCAGCAGAAGACACTACCTGAAACTGTGCCTACTTTATCAAATTGTCAATGGACATCTGAATTTCCCTATTGCACCCATTATACCACGAAACCTGTCCAGATGTCTCAGAAACACCAGCACACTAGCCCTTGAAAGGCCAGTAACACATACGAATGCCCATCAGTCATCATTTTTTCCACATACAATTGCCCTATGGAACAGCTTACCTCCACCTGCACAAAACTGCCGGTCATTGCATTCTTTTAAACAAACTGTATTTTGTCACACATTTCATACCTCACCTAACCCCTAACACTAATATTTAAGTCTTAGTTAAGTTAGATTTCTTTCTGGGTGCATTATCAAGTTAGCAATTGCTATTTATGTACCCTTGCATTATTGCAAAATTGTTATAGAAAAAAAAAAAATAATAATAATAATAATAATAATAATAATAATAATAATAAAAGACGGAGAAAGCTGTTTTCACCACTGTGGAGGTCTTGTGAAGCTCGTGCAAGCCTGTTTAAGTGCCAGGAAAGATCGAGAAAGCAATTTTTACGACTGTGGAGGTGCTGTAAAGCTCATGCAGTACTGTTTAAGTGCGGGGAAGGTCCGAGAAAGTAGTTTTAATCACCGTGGAGGACCTGCGAAGCTCGTGGAGACCGGTTTAAGTGCCAGGAAAGAGCGAGAAAGCAGTTTTTATCACTGTGGAGGTGCTGAGTAACTCGTGCAGACCTGTTTAACTGGCTGGATGGGCAGATAAAGCCCTTTTAACCACTGTGGAGGTCCTGTGAAGCTTATGCAGGCGTGTTTAAGTGCCGGGAAGGTGCGACAAAGCCATTTTAACCACTGTGGAGCTCCTGTGAAGCTCGTGCAAGCCTGTTTAAAAGCCAGGAAAGATGAGGAAAGCAATTTTTTCCACTATGGAAGTCCTGTAAAAAAAACGTGCAGGCCTGTTTAAGAGCAAGGAAAGACGGAGAAAGCAATCTTCACGACAGCGGAGGTGCTGTAAAGTTCGTGCAGGCCTATTTAAGTGCTAGGAAGGTCGTATAGACATTAACGTAATTTTAGGTACTGGTTGCACGCACTAACGTGGCACGGATTTACGTACGGGATTCGTTACTTTCACAACGCCTGGTGCCCCCCACGTGATCTAACCATATTTATACTCAGAATTAAGTAGCAAGTTTTGCGAACTTGACGGTCATGACGGTGAGTTCTGTTATCATGAGTTCTGTTATCACGAGGCTGTCGAGGCTCAAGAAAAAAGGGTTTTCACAAGATTAGAGGACAACACAGACAACATGCAGAGCCAGGACAAACACTGAGGCAGGCTGGGAACAAGCCAGAAAGTACTTTAACAAGCTAGGCCCAGTACAGAGCGCTTGCTATAGGCCTTTGGAGAATTATGTCAGCAATGCAGCATACATCTGAGAATAATACATGCAGTGTAGAAACATGTTTAAATACGCTCCTATGCTGCGTGCATGTGCATAACACAATGTTGGCAGCAACTATCGCTTTGTGATAATTTGTGGTGTCCATTTTTGATATTCACATGCATCACAAACTTAATGTAACGATATTACAGCAGACAGGTACACAACTTCATAGCTACTTCCAATCCACCTAGTTCAACTGATCATATTTGTAGTGAACTCAGTTCCTTGGGTCAGAGGTCATTGATTACCACACTAAAATTTTGACTTGCATAATCAAAGAACATTTTTGGTCAAAGGACAAGTGTCTGTCCATGAATACGACAGAGAGAATACAGAAACAACATAGCACAAAATTAATACAAATGCTTGGATGTAGAGTGTGACTGACTAGCCTCGTTCCCAGGCCTCCCCTGTTTTTGGCTTCTGTTAGTGTTCACAATAATACACAGGAGTGGAAAACCACTTCCGTGTATTATTGTGAATGCAAACGGAAGTTAAAAACGGGGGAGGCCTGGGAACAAGGCTAGACTTTGACAATGGAGCAACAGTTTGATAGTCCCTAGACTGTTCTGGAGGTGCAATGTGAAAGCACAGTCTGCTCAGTTGATTGATATTCTTTTCCCATTAGTGATAAGTACAGTACAAGGAATACATGCAGTAGTTGCCGCTTTTCTTCATACCTGCAAAGTACAAGGAAAATACAGTACAAATTAAAGCATTCACAAAATACATCCCCCACTCAATGCAACAATTATACTTTGCCCAAAAACTGAAATAACAGTGGCTGACGCAGGAATCATATGAGGAGCTAGAGTGGCTAGTCACTGGAAGACGCTCTAGAGTGTGGGTGCTGTTGTACAGGGGGTGCTGTTTTGCTTTAGCAGAAAGAGCAGACAGGAATACAATGAAAGCCCAAATTATCTCTTGCGATGGTTTTACTGGTAGATAGTCTCTTCTTCTGGTCAACAGAGTCTAACTCCATGAGAGCTTGCAACTTTCAGCTTCAGCAGTTGCCACTGGATGCATATGACTGAGTGAGTACTTTGCATCCCACATGGCTATATATGCTATCATGATAAAAACCTACAGACAGTACAACTTTCAAATAATAAATTTAATGTCACAAATATATGAAAGTATATGGATAGTAGATGGAGGGCATGGCACTCTATGGCGATTAAGTGCATGTGCAAATGGCTAAAAACTGACCTTTACCCCTCCTCTTCAGGCCTGGGAACAAGGCTAGCCCTTGTACATGCAAGGACCAAACAACCTGCATGAATAAACAGGCCTAAGCTTTGGAGACGCTGACCCTTACAAGGGCTGAAAATGGAAGAACGGGTGGCGACACCACTGGATCAGAGGAGGTAGGACACGATCACGTGATGACGACTATTAACTGACATTCCAAGGCCAATAAGTGTGGATGCAAGCTAAACGAACAACTATATGGACAAAGTCCATGATGGGTGCAACAGGCGTACATGGTTTTCGACAAAACTTAGCCTGCGAGGTGAGTCATATTAACCAATTTTGACTAGCCAAATAGTTTCAGCTTAGTCGAAAACCCCATGCGCCCTTCATAACTTAGCCCATAGAGCGATCCTTGTAGCTTCCATCCACGATTCTTGCCCTTGGAATATCATCAGAGCGCACTAATTGTCGCCACATCATGACATCATGTCCTCCCTCCTCTCCCCCTGGATCACTCCTTGATTGTGGACTATAGAGTCTTATGTGATAACCAATCTACTTTGGCATTTATTTATGGGCAAGTCTTTTAAAATTATAGTAACCAAGGGGTCTAAAAATCGGTTATACTGACATGCAGGAACTTTTCTCAGTGCATGCACTGGCCTTTTAACATAATTTTAGCTTTACTTACAACGTACCACACTTTTGCTGCTGGTCGATGTTCTCACCGTGGGCTGATAGTGATAGATAGTACAGCTGAATCAGCAAGTTACATGTCAACTCGTGATAATCACGTGGTGGGGGTCATGAGTCGTTGTGAAAGTAACGAATCCCATTTACGTACAGCTTGCCACGTGTATACGTAGCAAGGTTTTATGTCTCTCTCGCCACGTTTATACATGGTAGCGGTTTCCGTACGACGTAAATCCATGCCATAGTAATTCTCGTGATACCCCGCTCAAGGCAGTTTTTTTACGTAGGACGTAAATCCTTGCCATATCAGTACACACTCCATCCGAGGCTACTATATACGTATACTTTTTAAGTGTCTTGCCAGTTTTATCACAATGAGAACTGTATTTATAATAATTCATGTAAGCATTTATTATACTAATTATTTATATTGTTTTGATTAAAATTATTATCCTACGTCTAACTCACGCTAATCATGGGAATCAATGGGGAAGCCTTGCAGCTGCACGCAGTTTATAAAAAGCCGTATTTTATACTACAAGTCACGCGAGAATCCATATCAGGTACTACAAGTCACGTGCATGCGTAGGGTGTCCAACCTGAAATACAGAAGTGTGCGCATTGGTTCCAAAACAGTGGTTTTCATAAGAGCCAACCGAGGTAAGAAAGAAACCACAGACGGATTGGGCTCGCATGTCATTTCTTTTGGGATCGGTGCACTTTTCCGGAAGTGGTAAATTCCGGAAAATGGCACGTGACCAAAAATTTGTTCGCCGTAACCAATAAAATTATTTCGTTCCTAGACCCACTGACCACTGCCAGCGAGGCTACTTTAAACATGGCAGTGAGTTATACATTAGGTCTGTGAGGGTAAGTGTTTTGGGAGATAACTAGGCCCATGGCTTGATATTGGTCACGTACCATTTTGCGGGACTTACCACTTCGGGAAAAGTGCACTGTTTCCGAATAAAATTGACATTCGAACCCGATCCTTCTGTGGTTTCTTTCTTACCTGGGTTAGCTCTTATAAAAACCACTGTTTTGGAATCAATGCGCACACTTTCATATTTCAGGTTGGATACCCTAGCATGCGTCTGAACGTGCAATGAGGTTCGTATGATAAAATCATTATCACCATAGTACCAAGCTATACCGGAAAAAAATATCACTCGTTTGTTGCCGTTGGCATTGTTACTCGTGCTGCGCACTCGTAACAATACAGACGGCAACAAACTCGTGATATTTTCCGGTATAGGTTTGTACTATGGTGATACTTATATATAATCACAGACGTACAAATTCTTGATGAAATGATCAATATAAGGTGGCGGTGGAAGTCTCTCGGCTGAGGTTAACGAAAACATACACCTGGGTTACAGTCAGGACCAGTGTTACTCCTAGTTTCAGGGTTAGGGTTTGCTTTAGCGCAATCTTGCTTTGCCTAATTTAAAAAAAAGGGTTTTAGTAGCTCATTAATATATTCATGAACCCAAAATTGCCACTCGATGGACGCATCTGCACGCTCACTGTAGGTAGCGTCCTAACCACCAATGTATCTCAAATCAGTCTGTGCCAGCTTTTGTTCAGAGCTACTCTCAAAGTCAGGCTAGACTCATGTTTGGCGCTACTCTTGGAATGGACAACTTTGACTGCACCAAAATGAATGCACATTTCAAAAAAATCACAGCTTGTCTACGGGAGGGGCTCATTCACGAGTGGAAGCAAGCATTACTAGCCCCACCTCTCCCCCTTATGTCGCTAAACAACTCACGGTTCTGTTCCCCACACAGCTCCTCTGCAGCTTTCTAGTCAACGGCAACGTAGTACCAACGATATATCAGTGCGCATTCTAGTTAAAGCCCAGCCCAAAGTATTAAGTATCAATGATCAATATATATATAGCAGGATGTATGGTAAATAGCAGCAGCTTGATAAGCGGATGATAATGAAATATAAAACCAAACCAGTAACAATGAGAAAATGTAGGTATATAAAAGAGCTATATATTTGAAACCACAGAAGTTAGCTAGTCCAGAAAACACACATCCTGATCGTCTACAGAGACTGTGACTCCAAATCATAATTGTCATAGGGGAAGTGGGCAGTACATTTGTGTTCAGATGGATTGTAGTGTGTGTGATCTTTCCCTTAAACCACTGCAAGTAGTGGCGGACCTAGAAATTTAGAAAGGGGGGTTCAGCGTACCGGAATTTTTTGGGTTGCCACGCCCACTTTCGGTCACGTGAACGCATTCATACAAAATATAGCTGGAAGGCCGAACCGAGGGGTCCGTCACAAAAGAAATCTCGTACACTGTCCGATAGTGTTGTTTTAGTTAACTATGACTTTAACTAAACACATTTTAGTATGGCCTTTTTAACATTTAGTTAACCAAAACTTCAACTAACTAAAAAAAATTTGCCAAGCTGGGAACTATAACTAAAATATCCAAGACATACAAGAAGAAACCTGTCGGCAGAAATCCAAACTGAAATCCAGAAATCCAAACTGAAATCCAGAAATCCACTGTGAAATCCAGAAATCCACTCTGAAATCCGAAATCCACGTGAAATCTCGTACGCCGAGGCGCGCCGTGGCGGACTCCTCGGGCCGAACTGAATATCTCGAAGCAACTCTAGGCCTAGTCAAACGTCTGGAGATCAGTAAGGAACTGATACGTGAGTGTGTAACTGTGCCTGGTTGTTGTTGCTGCATGCCACTGCTGCATAATTATTTGATGGACTCGTGCAGTTATGTACGCAAAATACATTACTAGCCGCCAAAGGGGGGTGCATTTGCACCCCCCTTACCCCCCCTAAATCCGCCACTGGCAAGTTACCAGTGTCTTCCACAAAAAATTTCATTTTTATGCTGCGGCCCACATATAGGACGTCACTCCCTTATGGAACCGAGTTAGGTCAAATGTTTCAGCTAGAATGCAAAACTTTGAAGCTTCCTGGAATGTATCATTGATAGAAGGAGAGTCGGTAACATCATTATGTATACTTTCTTCATCTGAATGCTGATCAATCTGTTGTGGTCTGTCATCTGAAACTGGGACTGGTTGGTGGTTTTTTCTGGAGGGGTGCTTATGAAACAACAATCACTGCAGAAAAATTTTCCATTGTAAATTAATGTTCCTTGTACGAAGCATATATCACATTCTCCACTTCCACCTTTGCCTCGAATTATCAGTTGAATGTTGGAATTATTGGGAAGTTTTTAAAATCCATCACAGGTAAGTGGTTTGTTACAATACAACAGTTGTTGATATTGCTTTGGAATTCCAAGAGTAGAAATGAGATGTGACTGCAGATCATTGAGTCACAAATGTTTATTCCATAAGACCGTGACTATTGATCCAAGTGGTGAATGAACAAAGTAGGTTTTAGTTCCTGCAAAGTATATATTACATGTTGATATCAATTTTAATACATGCCAGGCAAGAAGTATAACAGAAATGTAATGCAACAGTGCATGGGCTTCAAGAGAAGGTGTAGATAAGGATACTCAGTGGATTGTACATTCATGTATTTAGTTTAAATATGCATTAGAAGTACAATGTGGTTTGGCTTGATGTTTAATATTTTGCCTATCACAATCCTGTAATTGAGAACAATGAGGTGACAATTGTACTAATGATTGCATGCTAATGACAGCTTATTAGGTGATACTGTAATATTCCGTTGATTACATTTTTCATATTACAGCTACTCTTACCCTGAGCACTGAAACTTTTTGCTCCCAGTATTGAACCATCTTTAAGAACAAGTACCTGTGTACAAAAACTTAATGTACTACAGTGGCACAGTATACACTAAGCTATACTATTAGCTTTGACATCCAAGTTGATTACATACCTTGAGGTGTGATGCCATGGTATCTTCATAATTTGGTACACACTACACAACAACAGAAAGCACAGTAGAAGGGGTGCTAATAAATGATAGGAGTGTCCTTCAGAGCTAATTAGCCATAATCATAAATTATGCACTAACCATGTCTGCATAGGTCTTTTCAATCCCAGCAATACAGCAGATTGCAAAAGTCTTGCAACAAGCAAGCTGAACAGTGGAAAACCACAATTGATTTACCCACGTATGAATCTAATTATCTTTCCCGCCTCAGCATGCCCTTCCTCTTGGTTCATACACAGTAAATCAATTGTGGTTTTCCACTGTTCAGCTTGCTTGTTGCAAGACTTTTGCAATCTGCTGTACCAGTACTACAAAGCCATCACAAAGTACATCAAGGCAGATGGTATAGTCTGACAATGGTGATTGTCCTTACTGGAGCACACAGGAGGTTACATCTGTCTGCAGCTAGCAAACGATCATACGCCTCATCAATGACAGTACTAGGTGCAACTGGAGGCTGGAGTGCAACCAGAAAAGAGACAAGAAGGCACCACTTCAGCAGCCTCACGGAAATGGTCATGGTTTATCTTAGCCTCGTACCCAGGCTCCCGCTCACCCAGGGCCTGGGTACGAGGCTAGGTTTATCTCTGCCTCTCTCCATGCAGAACTTTCCTGGTAGAAAATCCCGCCAGATATACTTTTGCCGCCAGAATAGCCCCACCCTTACGTTTACCGCCGAATAGCAGCATAGCAGCCCCACCCAGTACGTATTTGCCACCCTCGCTTTCACGGACTCAACGCAAAATGGTTAAGGTGGCGGGTAAGCTATCCACGCAAGCGCAATAATTGTTTCCGGTTTACGCCCACCATTGTACAGCTGGTTTTTATTCTTCAATGAAGCAAATCACTGTAGCAGCTGCTTCAGTAGTAGCTTATCGAAGAGCTACCTAGCCGTACAGCCGTACTACAAGCGACAAAAGCATGAAGGAAACCCTGAGAAGTTTCTACGTCGTCGATCGCCGTACATCAATGGCCACGCCCACCAAGAAGGCCATGGATACTTCTTTTTCGCGACGCTTCGTGAATCAGGTAAACGACTTTAGCAACTCTCTTTACTATAAACAGCATCTCCAGTTGTTAGTCGAGGGGGTAACGTAAAGTATTCGTGACTAACAAACGCCGGGGAGAGTTCGTACCGCGAAACGTCAAAAAAAGTGACTTTCCAATAACAGTTTCAACTCGCCATCCGTTAAGCTTTACAGCTTATGACCAAAACTCTACGTAGCCCCCTCTAGAGACTGTTGAACTTTCTCCAAGCCAAAAATGGAGGATGTGGCTCTCGTACTGTGCGAGTGAAACGTGATGAAAAATTGTAAAACTCAACCACTGCTCTCGGCGCTATATTCTGTAGCATGGTATCAAGATTTGTTGACACAGATAGGCTTGAGGCGATTATGCCAGCATAATTTCTGGAATAATAGGAAGTTTCTGGAAGCAGGCATTATGCGGGAATAAACGGTGGAAAACGGGGGAATAATGCCACGTTGCATGGCTTTTCTAAATATCGCCCACTACATGTAACAGGATGGCAGAGTCTAGCAGTGCTGAGACTAGCACTAGTAGTAATTTTAGTGGTAGCAGTACAAATTTCAGTGCCTACACAAGTGAGGCAGAATCTGATTCTGTGGCGAACTCAAATGAAGCTGGCCCGAGCTTACGAGTGGTCTCTTTGTTGGATCGTTTGACAGTATATACTGATGTGTGTAAGATAATAATAAAATGTATTATGTGGAATAATGACTTTTTTGAAAGAATAATCGGATTAAATCTAAAGAATTATCGGAACACTTTTTAGGAAGTGCGGAATAGAATAATCGGCAAATTTTTGAGCACAATTGCCTCAAGCCTAGACATAGATAGTACTTGCCATGCAGTACTTGAATATCAAGTTTGACTGTAAGTGATTGCACAACTAGTAAGATAAGACATTTTATATATGGCAGATAATTTATTGTGAAATTATTTACCCGCCACCTTAACGTAAAAAGGAGCCGACTGTGAAGTTACTATTATTGATATGGCAATGATTTACGTCGTACATAAAAAGGTGCCTTGTGTGAGATACTTGGGTAGATATTACATGGCAGTGATTTACGTACCACGTAAATCAACGCCATGTATCAGACGTGGCATGGGAGACGTAAAGGCTTGCCGTGTATACACGAGGCACTCCATACGTATTTCGATGCCATGTATTACACGTGGCATTTATTTTTTAAGAATTTACGTCAAGCTCTGAACGACGGCCAGGAAAGATCGAGAAAGCAGTTTTCATCACTGTGGATGTGGTGTAAAGCTCGCGCATGCCCGTTTAAGTGCGGGGAAGGTCCGAGAAAGTAGTTTTAACCACCGTGGATGATCTGCGAAGCTCGTGCAGACCTGTGTAAGTGCCAGGAATGATTTTCACCACTGTGGAGGTTTTTTGAAGCTCATTCCAGCTGGTTTTATGGCCACGAAAGATCAAGAAAGCAATTTTCATCACCGTAGAAGTCCTGTGAAGCACGTGCAGGCCTGTTTAAGTGCCAGGAAAGACAGAGAAAGCAGTTTTCACCACTGTGGATGTGCTATAAAGCTCGTGCATGCCTGTTTAAGTGCGGGGAAGGTCCGAGAAAGTAGTTTTAACCACCGTGGAGGACCTGCGAAGCTCGTGCAGACCTGTTTATGTGCCAGCAATTATCTAGAAAGCATTTTTTATCAGCGTGAAGGTGCAGAGTAACTCGTGCAGACCTGTTTAAGTGGCTAGAAGGTCCGACAAAGCCATTTTAACTACTGTGGACGTCCTCTGAAGCTCGTGCAGGCATGTTTAAGTGCCGGGAAGGTCCGACAAATCCATTTTAACCACTGTGGAGCTCCTGTGAAGCTCGTGCAAGGCTGTTTAAACCCCAGGGAAGATGAAGAAAGCAATTTTTTCTAGTGTGGAGGTCCAGTGAAGCGCGTGCAGGCCTGTTTAAGTGCCAAGAAAGACGGAGAAAGCAGTTTTTACTACTGTGGAGGTCTTGTGAATCTCGTGCAAGCCTGTTTAAGCGCCAGGAAAGATCGAGAAAGCAGTTTTCCTCACTGTGGATGTGCTATAAAGCTCGTGCATGCCTGTTTAAGTGCAGGGAAGGTCCGAGAAAGTAGTTTTAACCACCGTGGAAGACCTGCGAAGCTCGTGCAGACCTGTTTATGTGCCAGCAATGATCTAGAAAGCAGTTAGTGAAGGTGCAGAGTAACTCGTGCAGACCTGTTTAACTACCAGATGAGATGCCTGAATACCTTGAATTGACTATATGCAATCGAAAAATCTATGCAGGTACCATTACTAGGTAGTCCTATTTAGCGCACAGAATCCACTTGGAGTATACGGCCGTAGTGTTGCGAAAACTACAAGCGAAGCGAAGCGGATCTAGCCTGTGCGTAGTCTCGTTCCCCAGACACCAAATTCTTTGCGCGCGCCCTGCGGCCTAACCCAACGAGTCAACGAGGTGACGTCATGTCCATGTGGCAGCACTATCAGAAAGTTGGAGACTAACCTTGTGCAAGACCGCCAAGCGATTCTCACCAGCAGACAATCCCCCAGTGAGCGAAAGTTGGAACTCACAGCAGCAGGTCGCAGCTCTGTCTCAGTGCACTACAGAACAACCTCGCATTTCCCGTTGGTTTGGTGAGTTAGCCTGAGCAATTACTCTCTCGTAGTCATACTCTCGTTGGAATCTGGCCTCGCGAAACTAAGTTCTCTCTGTCTGTCTTTCTATCTCTTTGTCTTTTTTTCTCTTTTTTTTTTTTTTTTTTTTTCTCGCCGCATGTTGTGTGTACCGTCTTTGGCTTTGCTTGTGATCAACAAGGCACAGCTCTAGATCTGTCTTGATATTTATGAAGCGCAAGAGATGCTATACCTCCGTAGTCAGCGCTGTACCTCTGCTTATAATTTTGGCGTTACAGTGGTTTTAGTGACTTTGCAACACGGGTCAAAAAGCGTAAGCGTAAAGCGGAAATTAAATTTTGGCTTCTTGTGGTCGGACTACCGCGCTTTCTTGACCAATTTGTGCTGTTTATACAGTCATGCAAATTGCCCACAAATTGGATTAATCGCTTTCCGCCTTAGGAGCACGCTCTGCAAAGATCACTAAAACCACAGAGCATTCTTATTGTCGTTGCCATGCTCTCTGACACTTTAACGAGTAGTCGTGTGGTTCCTCCGCCGAATCCTCGTCTGGCCATGTCAGTATGGAGTAGTCCTCCAACCGTTCATTGACATCACGGTCACACCAATCTCTGCTGGGTTCCAACATCTGCGATACCCTGCAGGGTGTCAAACTGGAGGAGTCACCACCCTTGACTCTCGCCGTGAGGGAATCCAGTCATTCTCCAAATTTGGCCGGAGTTTCCAGCACAGTTGCGCTACCGCGCCGGCGCTCACCAATGATGTAATGACTAACTATCCAATGGCCAATCATTTCAATTATGGATGATGTAATATAGTAGTATAATAGTCAGCAGTCTTTGCCTCTGTCACTTGTGACCAAGTTACAACAGTAAGCTCAGATACTAAAACCTCTCTGTGTGCATGCTGTAGGTTTCTCTACGGGCTGGATCAGGGACTGTGTTAGGGTAAGGGCTTTGTACTTTATACACGTGTATATATGTGGAGATGGATAAAGACGGGGTCTTTTTGACTACAGCTGTCCTTCCTCTCGCAATTAAATACACTGTGGTAGCTAAGTGGAGATCCCCTGCGGACGGGGTTGCGGGCCTGGGTGGGTTGACTGTACAAGCACTTTGCCTGAGCGGATACTCTCACTCTCCACCACCTCAGCCTCTAGCTCAATTATCTCTTCACCAAGGGGCTATCCTATGGTTAACTTTGGTAAATGGGAATGGGGCTGGGACAAGGAATTATTATTGGAGAGATACTCCCTCATGCACAGTGAGAAGTCTAGCCTGGTGCTTATTGTTATGCTGTTTAGGTCTAAGGCATGCCTGAGGTATCATGGTTGTTAGAACACGTGCGTCTTCAGGTGTAAACTTAAGACTGTGACAAAATAGCACATCTGGTAGGTTGCTAACTGTTTGCCAGATCTACGAAGAAAGAATGTAAAGCTCATTCAAATTTTAAATTATGTCACTCACACTTGAGTTATTGTACTAAAAAAATAAAATAATTTTAAAAAATGATGGTTCAGGGTTAGAGTTCAGGTTTAGGATTAGTGTTAGGGGTAGGGTTAGGGTTAAGTAGACCAGCTGGGATAGGGGGAGAAATGGGCAATGGGTTGTAAAGATGTATTTAACTAAGCTGTGGAAGGCTATACCCGTAACGTAACTGTGAGTGAAGCTCACAGTAGTAACTCAAGTGTGAATGAGCTTCACACTCATAGCGTAACAGGTAGTAACTCAAGTGTGAATGAGCTTCACCCCTTACTTTAGCATAACAGTAGTAACTCAAGTGTGAATGAGCTTCACACTCTGTAGCGTAACAGGTAGTAACTCAAGTGTGAATGAGCTTCACCCCTTACTTTAGCATAACAGTAGTAACTCAAGTGTGAATGAGCTTCACACTCGTAGCGTAACGATGAGTGAGCCTCACAGTAGTAACTAAAGTGTGAATGAGCTTCACACTCACAATTTAGAATGTGAATGAACTTCTTACCTTAGCGTAACAGTAGTAACTCAAGTGTGAATGAGCTTCACCCCTTACCTTAGCCCTTTCACAGTAGTAACTCAAGTGTGAATGAGCTTCACACTCGTAGCGTAACAGTAGTAACTCAAGTGTGAATGAGCTTCACATTCTAGCGTAACAGTAGTAACTCAAGTGTGAATGAGCTTCACCCCTTACCTTAGCATAACAGTAGTAACTCAAGTGTGAATGAGCTTCACACTTGTAGCGTAACAGGTAGTAACTCAAGTGTGAATGAGCTTCACCCCTTACCTTAGCATAACAGTAGTAACTCAAGTGTGAATGAGCTTCACATTCTAGCGTAACAGTAGTAACTCAAGTGTGAATGAGCTTCACACTCGTAGCGTAACAGTAGTAACTAAAGTGTGAGTGAGCCTCACAGATAACACAGAGCAGCCCCAACCCAGCCCTAGGCCTACCTCAGCCTTGCGGAACCGACTACAGCCCTAGGCATACCATTACTATAGTAAAGCACACGCCATAACTAGCGTAACAATGCCGTTACTAGGATAGATACACCGTTACTAAGAGAAGCACGCTCCCATTTAAAGCCTGTCGACCGAGTATCACACACAAACTACTATACTCACCGTGAGATAGTCACCACAGTACAGACCCAAATGACCAGCGAAAGAATCTTTGGTACAGGAGTGCCTACCATCGAAGAACAAGCCTCCCAGACGCTCCACCAAGACGACACGATAGCGAACCGGAATCCCATACGTTAAACGTTCGCCCATCCCCCTATTTAATATTATGGTACCTCCACCCATTGAGCCCCACCCCCAATTTGTTTAGTAATTTGAATATTCATAGCACTGTGAATGCTCATAGCACTATGTGCCAACCAAAAGCTGGGCTCCTCAAAGCAAACCTTAGGCGGGGAGTGGTCCCGCCCTTTCTGTAGTAGGCCACCGGTCGGGAGTTCAAAGGGACTGAAACCCGTGGTCATGCGAGGACCAGAAAGGGTAGATCTACTCCCCTGATGACCAGTGTTTTTTGAGCATATCTCCCAAAAACAGTAACTGCCCCATCCATTTGAGCCATAAATGCCCCACCCATTTAAGCCATAAAATGCCCCCATCTCCCTTTATGTCACTTTATGTATGTGTGGAACTTCAAACATCGATGTGCCAGCGGTGTTGGTGCTCCCCCACTCGACACACAACTTAATGTAAGAGCAGTTTGGGTTTACAGCTAAATAATTTTGTTGGTAAGCATAAAACGTTGGTGCTAAGCGTTTGCTCGTTTACAGCTGTGCTAAGCGTTTGCTCAGGGCTTCAATATTTTCCGGACCAGACCAGTACCAGTGACTAAACACGGAACATCAATGTAAGTCCTTGCTGCTACAAACAATCTCCACAAAGGTGTTACCACTGGAGCCATTTTGCTTTACTGTGTAGGTCTCGGCGAGCTCTATCCAGCGGTACTTACCGTACTAGCCTTGTGGAGATTGTTTGTACCAGCAAGGACTTACATTGCTGTTCCGGGAAGTAGTGAAGCCCTTTTGCTGATGATAGATAGGTCTGACTTTGTCTCCGCTATGCCTGTGCACCTCCCCTCACCAGTGCCCATGCTAAGTGTTTTGCTCATGGTACTGGTCTGCTTGTAACTGTTTTCGAATCTTACACTATAACACATCTCACCTCCCCAGGTCTTGCGATTTTGGCTCAATCGCACTCGTACTCCATCACCGGTCACCCTTGGCTCCATCACCCTAGGCTCGGTCGCCCCCTACACCCCTGCTCCATCACCGGTCACCCTTGGCTCTATCACCCCCGGCTCAGTTGCCCCCTACACCCCTGCTCTATCACCCCCGGCTCGGTCGCCCCCTACACCCCTGCTCCATCACCGGTCACCCTTGGCTCTATCACCCCCGGCTCAGTTGCCCCCTACACCCCTGCTCCATCACTCCCGGCTCGGTCGCCCCCTACACCCCTGCTCCATCACCGGTCACCCTTGGCTCTATCACCCCCTGCTCAGTTGCTCCCTACACCCCTGCTCCATCACCGGTCACCCTTGGCTCTATCACCCCCGGCTCAGTTGCCCCCTACACCCCTGCTCCATCACCCCCGGCTCGGTCGCCCCCTACACCCCTGCTCCATCGCCCCCCTCAGTAAGTTTACAGTTTACAGTTTCGCAGTGCTGTACCTACAGTACCAGTCAAATGAAATGGCGGGTGGTAGCTGATATTATTTTATTATTGGTTATGTTTGAGACTCTGAAAACTAGAACTAAAACTTAAGTGGTGGTATAAGGATGACCAGTGTTAGATATCCTAAGTTAAATGAGATGTGAAGCATTGTAGGGGTAGACAGAGGAAATCTTGGACTGGGATTTACTTGTTCAGTTAGATTTTGATAAGGATCACTCACCCCTTGTAAATTATGGGGTGCCATTTGTCTCTAAATTACATTTTTATGACATATATAAATCATACTATGGTATCTTGGACTGGGATTTATTTAGATTTTGATAAGGATCACTCACCCCTTGTAAATTATGGTGTGCTGTAGCAAACTGCTAATTTACTACTTTGTCATGGCACACAGCAGGATTTGTCACTGTCGACTGTTTAACCCAAATTTGATAACGCATAAGTAGCTAAGTTCTCACCAGAGATAAATATAAGTATCACATATGCCAGCCATTTCTCCAGCCAAGGCAGCTACACATGCATGGACTAAGCTTTACACCGAAATCGTGAGCTAAATTTCTGGCGTTTATGAGTGCCGTTTATGCATGGCCCTATCTGAAGCGACCCAGTCAACCACTGTCCATATTAAATTTGTACCGCCTGTGAGCAGCCTGCCGTCGTCGGTAGAAGCACAAACCAGAATTAAGTTGCCACGTGTGCTTCAACTTCAGTCGTCTTCGCTCCGGGTTGCTGACGCTGCACTCTGACAGCTAATTTGGCCTTTACATGCTACAGGATATCGATCTTCGTGAAATATTTGAATGCGCTCATTTAAAATTTACGGTAATTGGTCGGTCCATAGATAGAAGTATAGGCACACGCGTGCGCAATGCAGTCACTCTAGTGTGGGGCTCGCTCAGGCTCGCCCCAATAAGTGACAGCTAGCTTTATAGCACGACTAAAGCGCTAGTGTAGGCGAGACTTGGGGGGTAGACCCCTACATATTGCAAAGTAATAAGCCTGGCCACACCCTTTTACATACATAACCACAAAGCAAAAAGTCAGAAAGGGTGTTACTAACCTGTGTCCTTATTATCTTTATTGTAGATTAAGCAAGAAACAGGAACTGGAATGGAATACAGAGACACAGTAAGCGACATCAATGTAGAATCATATTTTTGTCCTTGAGCAAGCCGGTACGTGCTTACACAGTGGAGTCACTTGAACTTTGGATTCACCTCCACGTCAGCACCCATCCCATTTGGAGATAACTTAGTAATATAACTGTAGTCTTGGTCCCATACCCAGCTAGCCTCGTTCCTAGGCTCTCGTGCGTGAGTGGAGAAAAAAGAGCATGGTACACACTGTTTGCGCATGCTTAGTTCCCCCAGAAGATCTGGGAATTTGGAAATTTCTGTAAAATCTGCTCCATTACACTAACCTCTGCAAGGCGTGCGTATAAAAGATGCCTGTCACTGACCACGCTCTGTGTGGACAATGACGAGGGAACGACGAAGATATTCAACTCTTCGCTTCCAGGAATTGTCCACGCGTTCGTGCATTCCAGCTAAACACTGCAGCCGCAATCTTTTCCTTTGAAGTTCACCGATTGCCTCGAATGAAGCAATGCAGACCATTACCGTCGAAGCAATATTGTTTTTGACTTAATAACCGGCCCCTATGAGTCGTCTCACAGGGAGTATAACCATGCAGTGCGACATTTCAGCAGGTAAACAAAATTGACCGTAATTTTAGTGTAGTGGAATAGTATGCAGGTTACCAAGGGAACTTGGCGCATGCGCAGTGTGTACCAGGATCTCGTTCCTTCCCCGCACGAGAGCCTGGGAAGGAGGCTAATACCCAGCTGGAAGTGGAAAAACTTTGGCGATTTTTGCCATGATTCTTGGGCTTTGCATGGCTGTAAGGCATGTATGTAAATGAAGCTTACCATGCAGACCAACTGGACCATTTCCTGCTACACCAACAATATAATCACTCCCACTGCAGGATACAGCTCTGATAATTTGTTACAACACCATTTAATTGATCTAGCCCTGGCGGCTTCAAACTCACCAGTGACACGAGGTGGGTATGTACTCTGTTAGAGTCTGGTGTGTGTTGTATGATGACTGCAATGAATATATTTTCTGAATAGGATCCACTCCAGCTGCTTCAATCCAAGACCTACAAAGGTTTATCTTCAGAGAGATGGCACAGTTCGTGAACCTCACTCTGTGTGGGGTACCGAACCACCCCATTGTAGCCCATAATACGGGCAATCAGTACTGCCTAACCGTTCTACACTACCTGACTCTCCAGCAGTTCTCCAAAATCACACAACATCTGACAGAACAATTTTCGGGGGTGCCTGGGACGGGGCACAACGACTGGTCACACAATGCCGGCCGCCTAGGCTTCATCATCAAAGTGTGTGGATCGGGAGAGGGGGTTGCCCATGCTGAGGTGGTCCAAATGTCTGATGGAATTTTCCAGTACCCATAGGGCACATTTTTGGGGGGCATAACTTGTATCAAGACCCATAGGCCTATTACTTAAGTTTACATGTGTTCATTCTTGACTCATGGCATAACTTATCAATGTTGACTGAGATACACCAACTATACGGGTATAGTAGTGCCGATGGTAACGCAATGTAAAACTGAATTCACTTCCTCAAAGTAGGTGTATATGTAATGTATTGTAGGGGATATCCCTGTGGTTGAAATCTGTTTATGAGATAGCTACATTTACGTGAAAAAAATAACCTGGAGTATGCATTATATGGTAGCCTTGCACATTATGAACTTTTGAGGTACAAATTTGTATGGATCCATGGTGTGGAAGTTGAGTAAATCTGATAGAGAATTGTGTTTGAGTGTTCAGTGTGGAGTGTTCCAGGTACAGTTTACCTAATTTACTAACTAATTTACTAGCATGATAAAGAGACCATAGTTGCTGCAGTGATGACACTATCAAGATGTGTTTTCTGGTTCATCCTGGCTGTGCTGTGGTGTCCTTGTAACTGGTGGGGGTGAGTGGGCAAATCAAGACGGGGCCGTGTCTGAAGGAGATATGCTGAGGTTTCTCAGTGTGCAGGGCCTGGATGACCTCCTGGAGCAGAGACTCAAGCTCCATCTTCAGGGACAGCAGGTTGTGAATCTCTTCTGCATCCTGTGTTAGAACTTCTCACAAAGCTGGTCTTCTAGTCATGGGTTCTCCAGCAGCACCTAAGGAGAGGGGAGGAGGGGAGGGAGAGAAAGGGGAAGGGGAGGAAGGGAATTCATAATGTATCCCCTTTTTGGGGCCGTTAGCTGGTCACACACATTGTTTCAGTAGTTGGTACAATAACTTCACCATTTAAATAGAAAGCTTGTGTGACACTTGCCTGAAGTTGCACAACTTTCTAGACCCACCCATCTCACTCTAAAGCACAAGTATGCAACCAAAGCTTCTCACTACACCAATCTTCAGAGAATCTTCCATCTAATCACACAAACGTGGGCTTAGCAGTACTGACCAGATATATCGGTACAAAGCACCAAGACCATCCTCTAGGACACTAGCAATAAACAAACCCACCTGAGACTCAGGAGGAGGAGACCTTGTGACAAGGAGACTTGTTCATAAAAGTAGTACTATTGTTAGGACTAAAATTACAAAAGAGTTGAAGGAATTGGTGCCTAATCAACCCAGGCAGGCACCTGAGACAACGTTCAACTATTCGATCTACTGCACCACACAAGGAACCTGGACTATAAGGTGAATAAACATGAGTTCGGGGTAGTTCAATGCTTCCAAACGTGATTGAACCAGTGTACAAGACAGGAAAAGAGGCCTATCCTACTCTCATTCCTCTGCAAATCTACTGCTGATTCTTCTCCAATCCTACTGCTGATTATACTGCTGCTTCTGAGATATGGTAGGTATGCCAGCAAACTTTATGGCTTGCCTTCCTTGATGGCTCCATCCATTCCTTCAACTTTTCCATGTTACGCTCCCCCACAGGACTGGTTCCCTATATTGTACAGTGGTTCGATAGCAATGAACTGCCCCAAACACGTGTTTATTCACCTTATAGTCCACATTCCTTGTGTGGTGCAGTAGATTGAAGAGGTTCGGTAGGGTCGACCACCCCTGTAAACTGCCCCAACAGAAACAGTAGAAACAGTAGAGTTGCAGTAGAATGGGAGTAGAATCTGCAGTAGAATATGCAGAATCACCAGTGGAATGATAGTAGGATGATTTTGATTTGTGCTCTGCAGAATCACCAGTGGAATGATAGTACAATGGGAGTAAGTAGAATTGCAGTAGAATGGGAGTACTGCCACTACTGCCAGTTCTACAGCACATTCTACTCCCATTCTACTTCATATTCTTCTACTGCAGCTTCTATTACCATTCTTCATTATGTAGCACATGGTAATTTTCTTTAGTAATCCATGACTATAAGCAATACTTGAAGCAGTTGATTTTGAAATCAAGAGATAGCAACATTGTAAACATGTGCTTCGACCAACACTGACCACCATCTCCAGAACTACTACAGAAGAATAGCTCCAGAACTACCTCAATGCACTAAACTATAGAGCAAACAAGCAGTGTAGTGCAAGTTGTGTACCAGCAACAAACCACCCCCCACCCCCCAAACTCGAAAGAGAGGTGGAGTTGCCTTCATTATGCGTCCCCATTATTCATGGCTCCTTTACAACTCACAGGAATTCTCTTTATACATAGAGGAGTATGTGCACTTCCTCACTCTCGTGGAATCTTGTGGGTAGGAGGACAGCTGAAAAGCTTTTGAACCAGCATGGATGTACTCCATGTTGTCTAGAGCTGTAACTCATTTGAGACCTGTAACAATGGTAGAATAGCTTGCCTTCACTGTCTCAACCAGCAGTTATCAGATGGCTTAATTATTAAATGCTTATGCAATTGTATAGTAATTACCAAATCGATTCTAGTAGATGTGCACTCACTCAAGTTAATGTGTACTAATACTTAGACTACATTAGAAAATAATTTTAATAATGCAGCTGTTTTTGCTTATTACAATCATAAGTAGAATTGTAGGAGAATGGCATTGAAATGAATTGAAGGGGGGTCTGGGTATGAGACTAGGGGAACAGTGATTAGAAACAGTATTCATGTACATGAAGTCATACTATTGAGGAAATCACGTCAACAGGAGCACTTTCTCACAAGTCGATTTGAATTTGGATCCTTACTTAGTCTAGAGCATAACATGGGAGAAAGAAGTGAGCTCATTGACCAAGTGATCAAGTCTGTACAGGAAGTAAGCACCTATACATTTTTTACACCTGAACACTAATCACCAATGTGTCTGTTCATTCAGCTTACAGCTAGGCCTATATACTAGTGCAGAACTTAGAATCACTTCTATCTGTGAAGCATTTTTACAAAAGGAAAGATCTCTGGTGTAGTTTGGCAAGTTGTATTTTGTGCCACAAAGTTATATACCCTTCGTTGTGATGTCAAGATTGTCTGAGTTGATAGCACAAATCAAAATGACAAATGCTGGGTAGGCTTGGTGAAAGCTGCAATCATGTCTTGGGTGATACTTGTATACATTGATGTCATGGCTCACAACCACATTATGCAGCTTGTCATTTGACACCCACCTATTAATTTTACATACTTAGATCAATGTGGAACAGTGGATACCAGGCCTATTTTGCCAATTTTTACCAACTGCAAGCGTACCCTGTAAACATGAAAGTTGTATTCCTTTTGATACGTTATGTAGGATAATTGTCTGGGATATTGAAACCACAAAGCCAATCGTTTCTCACACCGGTGAGTTTTTCCCTTTTGATATGCATATGCATAGCATTACTTGCCTAATTAATCATACAGGACATAGTGACACTGTATCATATGTTGGAACACATTCATCATCAGAAAACTGCTTTATATCCACTTCACAGGTCAGTATCAACATTGAGTGTGTATGTATTACCATGCAGATACTATTAAACAGGCTTGTACGGGCTTCGCAGGACCTGCACAGTGGTGAAAACGGCTTTCTAAATTTTTCGTGGCACATAAACAGGCTTACTCAAGCCTCACAGGACTTCCACAGTGGTGAAAATTGCTTTCTAGTTCTTTCATGACATTTAAACAGGCTTGCAAGAGCTTCACAGGACCTATACTGTGGTTAAAACGGCTTTCTCAGACATTTCACGCACATAAACAGGCTTGCCACGTGCCTCACAGGACCTCCACAGTGGTGAAAACTGCTTTCTAGATCTTTCCTGGCATATAAACAGGCTTGCACGAGCCTCACAGGTCCTCCACAGTGGTTAAAACTGCTTTCTAGGTATTTCCTGTCTCTTAAACTGGCTTGCACGTGCTTCACAGGACTTCCACAGTGGTGAAAACTGCTTTTTAGCTCTTTCCTGACACTTAAACAGGCTTGCACGAGCTTCACAAGACCTATACTGTGGTTAAAACGGCTGTGTCAGACCTTTCTCGCACATAAACAGGCTTGCACGAGCCTCACAGCACCTCCACGGCGGTAAAATGGCGAGGACTTCCTGAGGTGAAAACTGCTTTCTAGGTCTTTCCTGACATGTAAACAGGCTTGCACGAGCTTCACAGAACCTCAAATGTGGTGAAAACAGCTTTCTAGATCTTTCCTGACATTTAAACAGGCTTGCACGAGCTTCACTATACTGTGGTTGAAACGGCTTGCTCAGACATTTCACACAAATAAACAGGTTTGCACAAGCCTCACAAGATCTCAACAGTGGTGAAAACTGCTTTCTAGATCTTTCCAGGCACTTAAACAGGCCTGCATGTGCTTCACAGCACCTCCACGGAGGTTATAAAATGGCAATGTCACGCCTTGCCCGCACCTAAACAGGCTTGTACGAGCTTCACAACACCTGCACAGTGGCGAAAACTGCTTTCTAGACCTTTCCTGGCACATAAACAGGCCTGCACGTGCTTGACAATTCCTCCACGGCGGTTAATATGGCGATGTCACACCTTTCCCTCACTTAAACCAGCTTGCACAAGCTTCACAGGACCTATACTGTGGTTAAAACGGCTGAGTCAGACCTTTCCCAGTATTGTCATCAGCCCACTATTGTCATCACCAATTCACAAACAAACAGCAATGACACCTCTTTTTTAGAGGTTCCCCATTGTTAGCCAGCCACAAGCACCATTTTGCGGGTGTAAGCCTTCATGACCAGTGTTCTCTCACCTCACAACAGACTACAACTTCTAGTAACTCTACCTTCTCCATTGTCTATTTTAATGCTAGGAGCCTCCTCCACAAAATTGACTACCTACGTCTAATATGTATGACTAGCCGACCTGACATTGTATGCATAGTTGAATCTTGGATGGAAAATGAGATTTCCGATGCTGAAATAGCAATCAATGGATACGATGTAGTCAGAGCCGATAGAAATGGACATGGAGGCGGCGTCCTTATTTACATAAACAAAACTTTTATACATACAGTTATTTTTGGAGGTGACCATGAACTGGAACTTCTCATTGTGTCAGTAAGTAACCGTTTTGGTAGGTGTGTTTGTTTAGGTGTTTTGTATCGCCCACCAGATGCCGGTCATCTTATTTTAGATTGTGTCAGCAGTGTTTTGTGTAGACTAGATAGCAACCTATTTTCAAATTTTGTTCTCATAGGAGATTTTAATATAGATTTTAATAATACTAACCATTATTTCTATAATCAACTCACCATCATTTTCACTCACGCAAGTCGTACCCTCACCTACTCGAGTAACCCCACAAAGTTGCACTCTTATCGATCTCGCACTTGTATCAGAACTCTCCTGTGTCTACTCATGTGACACTATACCACCTCTAGCAAACTCTGATCATTATGGGGTTCTCCTACAGTTAAGAACACGTAAAGAACGATGCAACAGAAATGTAACACGCAGGAAAGTGTGGAGGTACGACTTGGCAGACTATACCGGAGCCTGTAATCAGTTGGACGACCTATGACTGGAAGATCTGCTAGTACCAAATGACATTAATTTAAAGTTTGTTGAATTGGAGTGTATTGTTCCTGAGAACTATGCATCAATATATTCCTCATGCTATGCTCCCTGACAGAAAAACTCTCCCATGGATGACCAAAGCTCTTGTTAATGCCATCAAAATGCGAAACTACTATTTCAGAAAATCTAAACGGACAGGTGATGAAGCTGCATTCCTGAAGTACAAGCAACTTCGTAACAAGGTAGTAAAAGGTCTTTGCGAAGCCAAACAATCCTTTTTCTCTGGTTTGCACCCTAGCAACAAACAATTTTAGAAGACCTTGAGGCAAATTAATGCTACTAAGACCACAATACCTGCTCTCAGCTCCTCCTCTAATGATACTACCTTAGCAACTACAAATATTGAGAAGTCAAACCTTCTGAACAGCTACTTCTCGGACTGTTTTAATGTCAGAGTACCACCGCTTTCATCTAGTGATCTGTGCCATCTTAGTCCCAGTCTCTGCCCAGAACACCTCCTCACAAGCGAATCTGAAGTATACGAATTACTTGTTAGTATTGATGCGACTAAGTCCACTGGTCTGGACAAAATTGCAGGTCGTATGATCAAAAACACTGCTTGTAGCGTCACACCAGTAGTAACTGCAATATTCAATCAGTCAATCAGTAAAGGCAAGTTTCCGACAGAGTGGAAAAAGGCCCGTATCACTCCTGTCCCCAAGTCCAATGATCACTCACTTGTTGAAAACTTCTGCCCAATCTCCATTCTATCTATGCTTGGCAAGGAACTTGAACGTATTGTCTATATCTGGTTGTTGCAAGAAATTACTAATCGGCATCCAATCTCAGATATTCAGTGGGGTTTTTCACAAGGAAAGTCTACCGTCAGTGCACTTTTAGCTGTTATCAACAACTGGCACCAGTCCTTAGAAGCTAAAATGGATGTTTGTGCAGTATTTTTAGATTTGAAGAAAGCCTTTGACAGCGTGCCACACAGGCTGTTACTACTTAAACTTTCTTCACTTGGTATTGATCCTTATTTAGTGCAGTGGATAGTTAGCTATCTCTGTGAAAGGCAGCAGGCAGTCTGTGTTGAGGGGAGTTCTTCTGGCTATCTACCTGTGCTCTCAGGTGTACCACAAGGCTCCGTCTTAGGTCCTTTACTATTCTTAATCTACATTGATGGAGTCTCTGAAGTCAATATTTCAGATGGTAGCCTAGTACTGTATGCCGATGACATTGTCTTATATCGGACCATTTGCAGCAGCAGTGACTACTTGTACCTTCAGAATGATGTCAATGCCCTGGCTGACTGCATCTCTGCCTCCTTACTGAATCTCAACCCAACAAAATGCAAATACATGATAATAACTAGAAAACGGCGGGCCATTCTTCCTCCGACACTACTAACAGTCTTGGGGAACACCCTTGACAAAGTATCTTCTTTTAAATACTTGGGTGTTTGGATTACAAAGGATCTCTCTTGGTCCAAGCATGTCTCTGAAATATGTTTCAAGGCAAAAAAGATCATCGGATTAATCTATAGACAGTATTACCAACACAGCAATACTGACACTCTAAAACAGCTCTACATATCCTCAGTCAGGCCACACCTCGAGTATGCCGCTGCTGTATGGGATCCTCACCTGCAGAAAGATATCAACAAACTGGAGAAACTTCAAACATTTGCCCTCAGGATGTGTACAAAATACTGGACAGCCGATTACGATTCTCTACTCACTACCTGTAACCTCCCCTCCCTGAAGAAGAGGCGTCTGTTTCTCAAACTCAGTTTTCTTTATCAACTATTCAATGATCTGGTCATCTTTCCCTCCTACAGTGTATCACATCGTGAAGCACGTTTAAATACAAGGAGTGCCAACTCAGTCCGACTTGTCAGACTTTTCAGTAGGACAGATTCATACAAACGATCATTCTTTCCAGATGCAATTTACCACTGGAACCAACTGCCTCCTGATATCAAGTCTGCATCTTCTCTATGTACTTTTAAATATCAATTGAAACAATTCCTGCTCTAACTGTATCGCATGGTCTCTGTTATTATTGTAAACTACATGTATCTCTGTGTTTCACGTGTTAGGGCACATACTTTGTACTAACTACATAGCTACTTATGTTGTCCTTGCATTCAACTCTTGATATACAATGCAAAATTTTAATAAACAAACAAACAAAAAAAATTAATAAATAATAAATAAATAAATAAACAGGCTTGCACGAGCCACACAGGACTTCAAAAGTGGTGAAAACTGCTTTCTATATCTTTCCAGGCACTTAAACTGGCCTGCACGTGCTTCACAGCACCTCCACGGAGGTTAACACGGGGATGTGACACCTTTCCCGCACTTAAACAGGCTTGTGCGAGGTTCACAGGATCCGCACAGTGGTGAAAACTGCATTCTAGATCATTCATGGCACTTAAACTGGGTTACACGAGCCTCATAAGACCCCACAGTGGAGAAAACGGTTTTCTAGCTCTTTCCTGACACTTAAACAGGCTTGCACGAGCCTCACAGGACCTCAACAGTGGTGAAAACTGCTCTTTCCAGGCACTTAAACAGGCCTGCACGTGCTTCACAGCACCTTCACGGTGGTTCAAACGGCGATGTCACACCTCTCCCGCACTTAAACAGGCTTGTACGTGCTTCACAGGTGAAAACTGCTTTCTAGATGTTTCCTGGCACTTAAACTGGGTTGCGCGAGCCTTACAGGACCCCCGCAGTGGTAAAAACTGCTTTCAAGCTCTTTCCTGACACTTAAACAGGCTCTCAGGGGACTTAAGGCCTGGCTCCAGTACTTTTAGCATGTTTTTTGACCAGATTCATGGCTGTTGTTGGACATAAAGATACAAGTAAAACCACAGAGTGTTTACTTTATATATCAGCCCCACCCATCTACTTGTTCCTTGACCACACCCAGACCACACCCCCTGCCTCTGCATAAGAGGGGGCGTGTTCTTCCAATCGTCCCTAAGCACCCTTGGTAGTTCTAGGCGGAGGTCTTAGGATGGTCTTAAGCTACCTGAATAGTATGCAACTGGTGTACGTGATGTATGCTGACATTCCATCGGATGGCTTCTCAATACGACCTTCCTAACCATACAAACCGGCAAGTTCTGCAGGTGTGGAAGCCATGGTTAATCAACTTCAAGCGCTATAATTCGGCTTGTAGACATTATTTTCAAAAGCCACCTGACAGAATAGTACATCTCTCCAACCTCTACAATGCTACAAGAATGGACCTTGCATACGGTGGCGTTTTGTGTTCCGCCTTTACACATCTCTCTGAAGTCCTCTTTCGTGCGGCCATTTACTGGTCCAGTCACGCCATTGTCACGCGCATGCGGCCATTAGATCACGTGCCTTATGCAGCTTGGGCTTCAAACTGGCTGATAAATGGAGCGTGGGTACCCAGCTGGTCTGCTTACCATTCTAGGAGCACTGAATAAACCATCACTCGGTGTCAGCAAATCACTACGGAAAAAATTAGGCGGTTTCCAGAAGTCAGCAGCATCATTTGTTATTCGTTCGGTATTGGTCAGCCTTCTGTTTCTACTACAGTCACCCAACATAGGTTTCGACAATTTCGCTCTCATTATCGCTTCACCAGTCGCTGCAAAGGAGCAACGAAGCAACGAAGCAGAAACAACTGCTAAAACATGGCAAAACCTAGTCATCTCAGTCATGTGATTATTACGTAAACCACAAACCACATGCGGCGTGCGCACGCAATCTCGGTGCGCGCGCGCGACCCAGGCCTTAAGTCCCCTGAGCTTGCACTAGTCTCACAGGACTTCAACAGTGGTGAAAACTGCTTTCTAGATCTTTCCAGGCACTTAAACGGGCCCGCTCGTGCTTCACATCACCTCCACGGCGGTTCAAACGGCGATGTCTCACCTTTTCGGCTACATAAACAGGCTTTCACGATGTTCACAGGACCAATACTGTAGTGAAAACTGCTTTCTAGATCTTTCCTGGCACATAAACAGGCATACACGCGCCTCACAGGACCTCCACAGAGGTGAAAATTGCTTTCTAGGTCTTTCCTGGCTCATAAACAAGCTTTCACGTGCTTCACAGAACTTCCTGTTGTGGAAACTGCTTTCTAGCTCTTTCCTGACACTTAAACAGGCTTGCACGAGCTTCACAGGACCTATACTGTGGTTAAAACGGCTGTGTCAGACCTTTCACGCACATAAACAGGCTTGCACGGGTTCACAGGTATTCCACAGTGGTGAAAACTGCTTTCTAGCTCTTTCCTGACACTTGAACAGGCTTGTACTAGCTTCACAGGACTTATGCTGTGGTTTAAACGGCTGCGTCAGACCTTTCACCCACATAAACAGGCTTGCACGAGCCTCACAGGACCTGAACAGTGGTGAAAACTGCTTTCTAGACCATTCTAGGCACTTAAACAGGCCTGCACGTGCTTCACAGCACCTCCACCGTGGTTAAAACGGCGATGTCACACCTTTCCCGCACTTACACAGGCTTGTGCGAAATTCACAGGACAAGGACAGTGGTGAAATTGTACGATCTTCACAGGATCAATACTGTGGTGAAAACTGCTTTCTAGCTCTTTCCTGACACTCAAACAGGCTTGCACGAGCTTCACAGGACCAATACTGCGCTTAAAACGGCTGTGTCAGACGTTTCACGCACATAAACAGGCTTGCACAAGCCTCATAGGACCTCAATAGTTGTAAAAACTGCTTTCTAGATCTTTCCAGATACTTAAACAGGCCTGCACGTGCTTCACATCACCTCCACGGCGGTTAAAACTGATTTCTAGGTCTTTCCTGGCTCTTAAGGTGGCGGGGAAGTCTTTCGGCGGAGGTTAACGAAAACATAAACTTGGGTTACGGTCAGGACCAGGGTTACTCCTAGTTTCAGGGTTAGGGTTTGCTTTAGGGCAATCTTGCTTTGTCTAATTTTAAAAAGGTTTTTAGTGGCTCATTAATATATTCATGAACCCAAAATTGCCACTCGATGGACGCATCTACACCAGTGGCGGATCTAGAAATTTAGAAAGGGGGGTTCAGTCACCGGCGCGCGAAGCGCGCCGGAAATGTTTGGGTTGCCACGCCCACTTTCAGTCACGTGAACGCATTCATACAAAATATAGCTGGAAGGCCGAACCGAGGGGTCCGTCACAAAAGAAATCTCGTACACTGTCGATCCGACAGTGTTGTTTTAGTTAACTATAACTTTAACTAAATGCATTAATTTTTAGTATGGCCTTTTTAAAATTTAGTTAACCAAAACTACAACTAACTAAAATTTTTTGCTAAGCTGGGAACTATATTATAAACTAAAATATCCAAGAACATACAAGAAGAAACCTGTCGGCAGAAATCCAAACTGAAATCCAGAAATCCACTGTGAAATCCAGAAACCCACTCTGAAATCCGAAATCCACGTGAAATCCAGTGGATTTCGAAATCTCGTACGCCGAGGCGCGCCGTGTAGGACCCCTCGGGCCGAACTGAATATCTCGAAGCAACTCTAGGCCTAGTCAAACGTCTGGAGATCAGTAAGGAACTGATACGTGAGTGTGTAACTGTGCCTGGTTGTTAATTGTTGCTGCATGCCACTGCTGCATAATCATTTGATGGACTCGCGCAGTTACGTACGCAAAATACATTACTAGCCGCCAAAGGGGGGTGCATTTGCACCCCCCTTACCCCCCCTAAATCCGCCACTGCTACACACTCACTCTAGGTAGCGTCCTAACCACCAATGTATCTCAAATCAATCTGTGCCAGCTTTTGTTCAGAGCTACTCTCAAAGTCAGGCTAGACTCATATTTGTCACTACTCTTGGAATGGACAACTTTGACTGCACCAAAATGAATGCACATTTCAAAAAATTCACAGCTTGTCTACGGGAGGGGCTCATTCACGAGTGGAAGCAAGCATTACTAGCCCCACCTCTCCCCCTTATGTCGCTAAACAACTCACGGTTCTGTTCCACACGCAACTCCTCTGGAGCTTTCTTGTGTACTGCAGCCTACTACCAACGATATATTGCGCATTCTAGTTAAAGCCCAGCCCAGCACTCGGAGCACCAGGCCACGGTCACCTACTAGGCTTGGCATACGATCGCAAGACCTGGGCCTACCAGTGGCGGATCTAGAAATTTAGAAAGGGGGGTTCAGTCACTGGCGCGCGAAGCGCGCCGGAAAATTTTTCGGGTTGCCACGCCCACTTTCGGTCACGCGAACGCAATAAAATATAGCTGGAAGGCGCTAGGCCGAACCGAGGGGTCTGTCACAAAAGAAATCTCGTACACTGTCGGACAGTGTTGTCTTAGTTAACTATACCCTTTAAGGGTGGTCGGAACTAACAACCGTGCGGATGCAAAAGTATGCAAAAAGCTGTTGTTATAAAACAACCTGGGCAATTATTTTGATGACCCCAATCCACTTACTGGAAGCCCCAGGTGTGCCTGCGTTCACATTGCAGCAAGGAGGCTGGATTACTGTACACAAGAGGCGGTTCTTTCTCAAAGAGCAGCTTGGTGCGGTTTACATAACTCTGTAAAACTCGGCCTGCGTTCACTGGAATTGAACTTTAGTTTGTTTTGCGACAACCTGGGGGAGTGGACTTGACCATAACAGAACGTTTTCGTGAAATACGCGCTGAAAAGCCAGGCATTATACGCCGCTAGCCCGTGAAAACGGCGAAGCGTGTGTCTCCGTTTGTCTTACAATGAAAAGCGTTCTGTTATTGGATTCCTCTCGTAATAACAGCTCTGTAGACGATGTTCCAAGTCAGTAAGTTACTCCGTTCGGAAGTTTTATCAACAAATATGTCTGAATTTAGCCGCTCCACTGTTCAGCTTGTGGACAAGGTAGATTCATAAACTTGTACGTGTGCTTAGTAGTCCACACGGACGCTAAGTTGCAGCAGGCCGTGCGTTTATAAGCCTTTTTATTGCCGAGATACAATCCCCTAGCAACCGGCCGCGCGCGCGCCCCCAATTAGTTCCGACCACCCTTAACTAAATACATTTTAGTATGGCCGTTTTAAAAAATTACAACTAACTAAAAATTTTTGCTAAGCTGGGAACTATAACTAAAATATCCAAGAACATACAAGAAGAAACCTGTCGGCTGAAATCCAGAAATCCAAACTGAAAATCCAGAAATCCACTCTGAAATCCGAAATCCACGTGAAATCCAGTGGATTTCGAAATCTCGTACGCCGAGGCGCGCCGTGGCGGACCCCTCGGGCCGAACTGAATATCTCGAAGCAACTCTAGGCCTAGTCAAACGTCTGGAGATCAGTAAGGAACTGATACGTGAGTGTGTAACTGTGCCTGGTTGTTGTTGCTGCATGCCACTGCTGCATAATCATTTGATGGAATCGTGCAGTTATGTACGCAAAAATACATTACTAGCTGCCAAAGGGGGGTGCATTTGCACCCCCCTTACCCCCCCTAAATCCGCCACTGCCTACCCAGTGAGTTCAGTCTTGGCCACTGTAGCCTTTCTGCTGCTTCTAGACACAAGCTAGCTTTCACAAGCAGGCATTACGCACTACTCACAACTACTGAACTACAGCACTCTACTAAAACTCCTCTGTTTTTTTTTTTGTTTTTTTTTTTTTGTTTTTAAGTCGATCTAAGCTTATCTTCAAAGTTCCGACCACCACATGAGGGTTCCGCCAGGCCACATCTTAACTAACTTAATTATAAACTGATTATTGGATGGCAATGCCGACAGGAAATGGGGAAAATCCCCAATTTTACGGACAGTGAACGGATGAAGACTCCCAAAACGGACTGTGCGCTAAACGTTTACAAAGACAAAGAATTCTATGAGCTTGGATTCCAGGTATGTTGACCTTGAAAACGCAGGGTTCCCTGCCACCTTAAACTGGTTCCCATGTGCTTCACAGGACTTACAGTGGTGAAAACAGCTTTCTAGCTCTTTCCTGTCACTTAAACAGTGCTTCACATCACCTCCACGGCGGTTCAAACGGCGATGTCTCACCTTTCCGGCCACATCAACAGTCTTGCACGAGCTTCACAGGACCTGTACTGTGGTTAAAACGGCTGTCTCTGACGTTTCATGCTCATAAACAGGCTTGTACGAGCCTCATAGGATCTCAACAGTGGTAAAACCTGCTTTCAAGCTCTTTCCTGAAACTTAGACAGGCTTGCACGAGTCTCACAGGACCTATACTGTGGTTAAAACAGCTGTGTCAGACCTTTCACGCACATAAACAGGCTTGCATGAGCCTCACAGTACATCAACAGTGGTGAAAACTGCTTTTTTTTTTCTTTTTTTTTTTTATATAAAACTTTATGCAAAAGGCAAAGGATGCATAAAATAGCCATACGCTAATAAGAAGTGCACCCTGTTAAAGGGGGACAAACACAAAAACGAACACACCACTACAAATAAGACAAAAAGCACATAATGTACAGAGTTTAGAACTATAGTTAACAATGTTACTCTTAAAATGCAGCAGAGGTAAATTAACAACAGACTCAGGAAGCAAGTTCCACGCATGAACAGTATGTGGCACAAACGAGTGTAAATATGCGTTGGTACCAGCAAATGGTTGTTGGAGCAGTAGTTGCCTGTTTGTACGCTGACTGTGATTTGGCCTTGTGGTAATCATGTTGGGTGGGAAGAAGCATAAACCATGAACAATTTTAAACAACATGCACAGGCTGGCCTGAGCTCTTCTGGGTTCCAGGGCAATAATATCAGTCAATGACAAAAGGTCCTGATAGCCACTGTCCCAAGATTTGGTTGCCATACGCAATGCAAATTTTTCCACATCCTTCAGCTGTTTAATGTGTTTTTGCATGTATGGATTCCACACTGGACTAGCGTATTCAAGGTGAGGTCTAACCAGTGAGAGGTACAATTGGAGCGAGGTGTCTTTGCTGGCATTATTGTAGAATCTTCGATACAGGAGACCAAGAATCTTTCTGGCTTTTGAGCAGACAGAGTCTATGTGTTGAGAAAAGGATAAGTCTCTGGCAAGAATCACGCCAAGATATTTGAAGCATTCTACCTGTTCCAGGGGTGTATCTCCGAGGTATAAAACTCCAGGATAAGTAGGCCTTCTTTTTCTAGATATCACCATATACTTGCATTTGGCAGAATTAAAGGTAAGATGGTTCTGTTGTACCCATTTGTCAATGCTTGAAATATCATCCTGTAAAACGTGAAAGTCCTCCCTTCCTTTGATGGTACGAAACAGTAGGAGATCATCTGCGTAGAGAACAGAGTGACTGCCATCTGAAGTGCGTAGGTATGTCAGGTCGTCAATATAAATTAGAAATAGAAGAGGGCCCAAAATGGATCCTTGGGGTACCCCCGATAGAGCATGCGAGTCTGATGAGCTTGAACCATTAACCACCACCATCTGCTTCCTGGAAGTAAGATAGTTTCCTACCCAGGCCAGGATGTTGATATTTAGGCCAGTCTGTTATAGCTTTTCCATAAGTACTTTGTGGGGAACAGAATCAAACGCCTTTAGTAGGTCAAAAAAGACCGCTCCGATTTCACTACCCTCATCAAGCATTCTCAGCCAGTTGTCAACTGTGGCTAGTAGTGCAGTCACTGTGGACTTCCCTGGTTGAAAGCCCCATTGAGAGTTTGAGAGAGGGTGCATGATATGGAGATGGTCCGAAATAATATGATGAACATGCCGTTCCAGCACTTTGCTCAGAATACTCAAGAGAGAAATAGGCCGATAATCGTTAGGTGTGGTAGCTGTCGATGATTTTGGTATTGGTACAATAAGAGACTTCTTCCATTCTGTAGGTACAGTGCCAGTTTGGAGGGACAAGTTCATCAAGACAGTCACAGATGGGGCTATAGCACTAGCTGTAGCCTTTAGCATGTGAGCTGATATTTTATCTGGGCCTGTTGCCTTGCTAGTGTCCAAAGTTGACAGGAAGTGATAGATCTCATCGACTGAACACAAGTAGACTTCTGGTATGTTGTTGCATGGTACAACACCATACATCGAGTGATCCTCTAGGGTAAGTGGGGGTACTGCCTGGTTGAAACAGCTGGAAAAGTAATTTCCAAGCATGTCTGCCTTCTCACTATCTGTATGAGCAAGGGTGTTGCCCTGTGAGAGGACAGGAATGGAGCTTTGGTTCTTGTTCAGATATTTTACAGACTTCCAGAAGAAAAGGGAAGGGAAGGGAAGGGAAGGGAAGGGAAGGGAAGGGAAGGGAAGGGAAGGGAAGGGAAGGGAAGGGAAGGGAAGGGAAGGGAAGGGAAGGGAAGGGAGGGAGGGAAGGGAGGGAGGGAGGGAGGGAGGGAGGGAGGGAGGGAGCAATATTGCTCTGATGGTGATCATCTATGTTGTTTTGTAAACCACCCGAATGTGTTTCACAGGGAACATAGTCGCCTTTTAGCCATTGTTAGTGTAACAGAGTAGTATGCAGGACACATGTGCCAACAGTGTGTACCAGGCCCTCCTTCCTCCTCCCCTGCACACATGAGCCTGGGAACAAGGCTAGGTACATCCCATAGTGCATTTTTTCTGAATGTATTTCCTCTGCTGTGCAGTTGCTGTGAGTTCTGAAGGGGGAGGTCAGACAAAGTCTATGCAGAATTGTAACTTCAAGAATCACTCTCTACATTGGTGAGCAGAATCATCGAAATTTCCATTTAATGGTGCTGGTCAGAACCAGAGGTGCCCAGTCAAGCACTTACTTGATGCACTTTCTTCGTTCACTGCAAAAACCTCCGACCTCTCCTTTTTTTTTTTTTTTTTTTTTCCTGCTTTTGCCGTGAAGAATATTTAAAGCAAAAACAGAGAAAGCTAATCGTGATGGGCATAATCATTCACAACCAGATACATGTATGTGAAAGGTTGGTAGCCTTGTCATCCTCAACCATAGCTGGAACTGGTTTATAAATTGAGTCCCACTCTTACTGCAACCCCTTCTCTGTCTGTTTGTGATCTTTGAGTACACACTAGTTAATTTAACACTGCTACATGCATGAACAAATAAATAACAAGGGGTTTCCCCTCCCCCCCTTCCAAAGCAGCTCACCCAGAACCACTGCAGGTTGAGGCCAGTTTCATGCTCCTCTCATGCGAAAAACTGTCTGGCACACCAAGTTGAAATTAGTAGGCTTTTGAGATGCTTTGAACTTGACATTCCTCCCTCACTTCCTCACTACTCTACCCTATTTTCCTTCCATCCCTCCTTCCTTTGAAGGAGGGAAGGAATTTGAAGGAGGGAAGGAAGGAAAATAGGGTAGAATAGTGAACATGCTTGAACATGCTGAGGTATCATAGCACAAATAATGTTGCCTGTCTCTTAAGGGCTAGAATAGATATTTGTCACAGTGATATGTGATATAAGAAACTTATTCTCCCCCCCTCCTCCTTTCCTCCTCAGGCTGGCATGATTGTGGCCCCTCTCGTGTTGGACCAACTACACAGCAATGGCGTGGTAGAGGGCATTCAAATCTGCCGCCTAGGATTTCCCCACCACATTATCTTCCAGGAGTTTCAGGCACCTGGGTTATCTTGAAAGGCTTCATGGATGGAAAGAAAGCTGCAGAGAAGGTGGTAGGTCTAGTATGTTTCAACCTTTATCAAGTGAAGCCATTTCTCATATCACATCCAGTACATGTATTGTGCTGTGTGCACTCGCAGACAACAAACCAACAATACAACTCTGTAACTGCAGGTATGACTTCTTCCTGGTGAGCCAAGTTTTCACTGGTTGTGGTGAAGAAGAGGATCGACTGTCACAACGTTCGGGGCCAGCTGAACAACCCATCACCCGGCACCGTGATCGACACACAGGTCACCAAGCCTGAGTGGTGAGTTTATCCTTTCACACGACTACGCTGTTACAATGCTTGATTAGACATATTGGGAGGATTTGCCTGGTACAGTCCTGACATTCTGGGATTAGACGTTTTGGGAGTGAACATTGCATATGAGGTGGGCACATTTAAATCAAAAATATACCCACCCTCTCTTTCAGGAACCGGGTCTAAAACCTGACTGCTCATAGAACTGTGAGTGAACTGGCTACAGCTCATGCACATGGCCATTTTTGGATACATGACACATTCCCAATTTTCCATATAATATTCACTGCATGAATCATTTCTTCTCTCTTTGGTACTGCAGGTATGATTTCTTCCTGGTGAGCCAGTCCGTCTGTCAGGGTACTGTCATGCACTCCCACTCGCTTTAATGTCATCTGTGACACCTCGGGACTGAGGCCAGACCACATGCAGCTACTGACCTACAAGCTATGCCACTTCTACTATAACTGGCCGGTGATTGAGCGACAAGTATTTAGGAATTATCTTGCAAGTGATAGCCTCATTCCCAGGCCTCCCCCGTATGTGTTCACAATAATACACGGCTGGCGAAGAACGGGGAAGGCCTGGGAGTGTTCCTAATGTGAATGACGTCAGGTGGACTCAAGGTGGACGTAGGGGGGGAGGGGCCTAACTGCCAAAAAAAACACACTGGATCATCTATTCAAGCGCTCTGTCGCAGTTTTGGACTCCAGACATTAGCGTGATCGAAACTACTCGTCTTGAAGGAAACTCACTTTCAAGTTTAGTACGTACATATTTGAATGTTGGCCCCTCCCCCCATGTCCATCTTGCGTCCACTCACATGATGAATGCTCCCAGGCCTTACCCATTTTTTCGCTGGTCTTCTGCTCCCGTGTATTATTGTGAACGCAAACGGAAGATAAAAACGGGGGAGGCATGGGAATGAGGGTAGTGAGTGACATGTTCTGAATAGTGAATGCTACCAAGTTGTAGCTTGGATCTGCAGTCCCAGTTCCATCGTGCTTCACACAGTACATCTCAAGCACTTATTGACCAGTGAAATTGCTGAATGTCTGGCCTTCTCTGAATCTGAGTAATTAATTATCAAATTCAATAGTGCATTCTTGGACAACCACACCCTGAGTATTAGCATGTAGGCTCTCCACATGCATACTGACCTACAAGTGATGAAAAAGCTCTCAGTGAATGCTGGGAACAACTACAAGTATGCATTGCCATTACTACTCAGCAGGAGCCTCCCATGTCCACTTCGTAAGTGGTGGAAGTAACTTAATTTGTGTCAAATAAAGTGTGTAATAGGCTGAACACATTCTCTTCTATTTTGAGCAAAGTAACCGCACCCAAAGATGCTCATAAGCAGTTTAGTGCTGCAGGTTTTCCTTAGCTCAAACACTTTAGAATTCAGTGGTGCGTAGGTAAAAACTTTGGTAATAGGCTTTAGCAAAACGCAGTTCATTGCTACTTATGAACAGCGCAAAACACATGTGGATCTGCACCAAACACCATGTTACTGTATCATATTTGACAAGATGTGAGGTAAAGCACTACTTATCTAAAAACCTTATCAAATGGCAAAATGTGGCTCACTGGTATTTAGCTAAAAGGCTTTGCGTTAGCATAAGGCTTCTTTAGCACTATTAATTTCCCTGATGGTCTTGTGTAGACTAGTCCCACCTTCTTTCACTTGTATTTCCACTTCTGTTGGGAGTTAGACCGAGAAACTTGATCCACAGCTTCCTTCAGAAGTTCTTTGCAGGTTCATGACCCTGACCACACCCACTCATTACCGAGCATTCAATAGTCAGGGCCCTACGTTCAAGGAACGCTCCTCCAGACTGAAAGCTGCCTAAAAAGCCGGAAATGGAGCCCCTACAAGATGAAAGGACCATTTTCTACACTCGTTTGTACAAGAAAGCAGATGATCCAGCGCTGACCAGGCCCTTTTTATAGCCAGCTGCAACAGCCGCCATGCACTGTCAACCAGAGTGGTGCACCCACCCACCTCCCCCTGTCCCACCCTTTCTACTGGTGCAGAACCTATCTTCAAAACGGATTGCACCAACTGATAACATGCGGCCGAATTTCGATGACGACTATAGTCGTCATTCGTAGTTAAAAGGTTAAAAAAACTTTACCCTCGAGGGAGGAGCCAGACATAATTGTGAATAGCAAGGCACGCCTTAACCTGCTTATGCCCGCGCGTTACGCAGCCTGAAGCACAGTAGCGTGCTCAATAGCGTACTCAATACACGTAGCAATGATTTTATATGTAGGCATATTGAACGTGTGACGTCATGTAAGCGGAATTATCGCTTCGGGAGTCGCTGTGAGGGGTGAGGGTGGTGTAGCTAGTGAAGAGAGAGTTGTTGGTTTACCAAAGTTTCATTAATGGTGTAAGTGCACCATGCCATTAACAAATATCAACTCAGATTGGATGTCCAACACTTCCTCTGGCCTGTGTATTATATTGAGTTATATTAGTTATATTTTCAAGCAAAGTAACCGTACCCCAAGATGCTCATAGGAGGTTAGTGCTGCAGGTTTACCTTACATAGGTGAAATCTTTGTTAGTAGGCAGAGTTCACTGCTACTTAGCTGAAGTAGAAAGCCTTAGAGTTCAGAGTTTTGTAGTTTCTTACAAAAGCTTTTAATACCCTCAAAGGAGGAGCCACACACCTTCATCTGCTTTATACTTGCGCGCTAAGTGCGTAATATTAGTGCGGTAGCACACTCAATACACGTAGAAATGATTTTATACGTAGGTATATTGAACGTGTGACATCACATACGCAAAAAAAATCACTTCGGGAGTTGCTGTGAGTGGTGACAGTGGTGTAGCTGGTGAAGAGAGAGTTGTTGGTGTACCAAAGTTTCATTCACGGGTAAGTGCACCATGCCATTAACGAATATCAACTCAGATTGGATGTCCAACACTTCCTCTGGCCTGCGTATTATGTTAATTATACTATTTACGCAGGTCCTTTAAGTTGCATCTTGGGGTGTAACAACAGATGATGGAAAAACACTTCACCAAGACAGTCATTCCTTTTGAGAGACTTGATGAAACGTTCAGAAGCAAAGACATTCATGTTCTCTTGTTCAGCCTAAATTGCCTACCTCAAATGCATCATGATCAAAATTTTGTTTGCAGAATCAGTCATCCAGCTATGTTATGTTAATTAGGATAACAGGTGGATAATATGGTATACAGGAAATACAGATCATGTGTAGTTGAACATAATGTCAGTGCTGAGGAGTAAGTTCTATGGTACTTGAACTGCTTGACAGTGTTGAGGAGTAAGTTCTATGGTACTTGAACTGCTTGACAGTGTTGAGGAGTAAGTTCTATGGTACTTGAACTGCTGCTTGACAGAATAAATCTTCGATTGTAAAGTGGATCGATTCAATTAGCCTCTTCTGTTTCTATAAGGAAATAATCAGAGTTCATTTTGTGACTTAAAACCATGGTTTATCGAGTTTCTGCAGTCTATTCAACTACATAAACACACACTCCGAAATCTCATATTCGTCTGTCAAAATACAGCTGTTAAAAATTGCTGAATTGGGTGTCCAACATTGATGATGCTTGAAGAAATGTAGAAAGGGGATCCCACGAAGTAAGCTGTATGTCTACCTTCTGTGCTTAGTGTACAGTTCAACGTAAACACATTCCCTCACCTTAACTTGTGCATCAGACGGAATAAAAGCATTGTCAGGATTGGTTATCTACAAGTGAGAAGTATATACCATTACACCAAGACTACTGTTAGCTATATCACAGTTCATGTACGTATGTTCACTCACCTTCAGTGTTAAGGGAATGGTAATCCTGATAATGCTCACTGCTCTTTCAGGGAACGTCATGTGGAGTTCAGAGCTGCAAGTATACATAATAAAAAAGGATTCATCACAGGACAAAACAAGGATACAACTTGCGCTTTGTTAGAGGCTAGTATGGCTAGGTACAGAAACTTACACCATAGGCTGGTGAAGCAATGGGTAGTATTGAAAAGGAAAAATCATACCGTATACACGGGTTAATAAGCGCAACTGGCTAAGAAGCGCATATTGTTTATTAAGCGCATGCTTCTTTCCTGGTTTTGCACCTGGATAATAAGCACAATTCTAATTAATCAACTGTAGTATAAATTTTCTCACTGAGTTAACTTTGGGCAGGCTAGTTTGTATGAACAGGTTGGGCATAGCAAGTTATTGACTATAACATAGCGGTTCCAAGATGTCAACTTTTCACCCTGTGGCTTCATTGCTAGTGAATTTCAATGATACAATATCGACAATCTCTACAACTTGACTCATCAGCTGTTCTCATCAACCAACGTTTGTCATGGGATCACAGCTCACACTCTTTGGAGATTTCACGGTGAACACTAAGTCAACATGGAGAAGCTACACAAGAGAGTTTAAACTACCAAAGAGGCGTCGCGGTTTTGGGTGTGGTCAATTTTGCCTTTCATTATTAAGTGCATATTGGGTTTTAAGTGCATATTTCCTTGCAGTTTTGGAAATAAGCGTATGCGCTTATTAACCCGTGTATACCATACATAGTTAAGAACACATAAGAATGGGTGGCTTGAGTAAGAGCGTGTAACTCAGTAAAATTGCCAGAATTTATCACCAGTACTAAAAATAGTAACCCATACTGTGCATGCTATGTACACATAAGCCATTGCTGCTAAGCACGTGAGTGGGTGTTCTATTTTCACAATGGTTCACCAGACTACAGGAGTTACACGTTCTTATAAAGCCGACTGTGCTTATGCACCCTTGCATACTTAATAGCTATTGTCCTTGTCCTCATTAGCGAAGTAATGACCTCCTAGAATTTCCATGTGTCACTACCATGGTGATGGCCACCAATACACTTCAATACTAATATTATTGGAACATACTGCTGTAGCACCACTGTTGATTGGTATAACAATTTATTGCTGACAAAATGAAAGGCACTGAAGTGCCAAACCCTCGGCGCAGCAGTGCATGTAATTGTACTTGTGTGTTGACTAGAATCGATCACTGTCTCGTGAACAATAGAAGCTGTCATGCTTGTCAGATGTGTTTGGTTCTGTTCTTACCTGTGCAAAGTCTGCTCACGTGTTTCAGAAGCTCTCTTACTCATTTTGCGGACTTTGTCTCTCTCTCTTTCCCCACTAATAACCCTTCCTCAGACAGTAAGGCTTTTCTATGTTTCATTGCGTTCTCAGGCTCCCCAACAGCAGTACACTGTGCTTTCCTTTCTTCGATGCGAAGGCATGGCCACAGTCACAAACTGATCTCTTCACGTGCACCACGGTATTACACTGTGCGCATACCTTTCTCAGACGCATAGACCTATTGCACTCCATTGCATGCACTACAGTATTACACTGTGGGCATACCTTTCTGAACCTCTCGTAAAAGACAGTCACAAACGTTCGACGGAAAACACTATACCGCGTGCTCCAAGTCACGTGATCACACATTACCGCTACGTATGTGTTACGGAGAGGTATACGGAAACATTGCACGTGAAGAAAATGGCTGACTTAGTTGCCGTAAGTTTATAAGTTAACGCTTCTAACTTTTGAACTAAGCAGTTTTAGAGAAAACGGCTTTTTAATTTTACTGCATTTTCCGCGCTGTAGCCGCTGATACCTCTCATTGAACGCCTAAAAGCGTGAGAAGGCAGAATAGAGAAAACGGACACACACACACAGACACACAGGACAATTACCATAACCCTCGGTGCGCATGCGCGCCGAGGGTTAACAATGTTGGTTAACAATGTTGGATTGTTTATACTCACTCATAGCAATGGTCCCCCATTTGGTAGTGCCTTGCTTTGTTCTGCGTTGCCAGGTGGACTTGGATCCCACCAACATCTGGAAGTACCGTCACCCCCTTCATTCTGAATCTGTATTAACAGTGTATCAACAAGGACCATTGGAACATGATCACTGAAGCCCATGGTATATACAGTGGGGGTAGATCTAACTTGGTTTGTAGAATTGTGGCTCTGGAATGAAATCCTGCACTGGTAATTATTTTTATTTTGTGGAAAAAATGATATTTTAGCCACTTCATGATCCACTATTTCACGGAAAAGTTACATAGCGCATATTAACTCTTTCATGGAGTACTTGCTATATGCTACTACCTAGCTGCATTTAATTTATTTTACAATAGATAAGGGTATAAGGCCACAGCCATGCATCAATACCCAGTCTCCCTTCTGCTAGTACAGAGCCTATCATGCAGTTATTCTGGTGAGAAATGTTGCATCATCCTCACATGCAAGCTGACATTAGTGTGTGCAATGATTCTCACCACATGCAGCTAGTAACTCCTCACAATTACCTTATCATGGACACAGAGTAGGGCTGGTTGAACGTGACGAAGCATCTCACATAACAACCATTGGGCAAGTGTGCCAGATGCTGGGAGCAGATGGGAGTGAATGGCGATGGAGGAGCTGCATGGAAGTGCAAGTAAGGCACTGTCATACCAAATTAGTCCTATACGCATACGGTGGACACTCACACCCTTTTGGTTGCCTAAAATGGTCCAGATCAGTTTTGGTTGCCAAATTTTATTTCTAAATATGGTCCTACATCTCTCTTCTGACTGCCAAGAATATTGTGCACAAGAAGTGTCATGGGGTGTGTACAACTTTGAAGAACAAATAATGGAATCTAGCAACCAGTGATGTTGGTAAGTTTAAGGTTTAGAATCTAGTATGACAATGCAGTTTTTTTTCAGGCCTTCTTTGTTTTTCTTTTGTTGCATAGAAGAAAAGAGTGGGGAAGGCTTGGTCTCACTCATCACATGAATGACATCAGATTGTTATTTTAGTTAATTAGTACTAAAATGCATTAGTCATCCCAATTTTGCTCATTAGTTATAAATTACTTAAACTATCTAAGAATAATTACTAAAACTAGGAAACAATATATATTGCATCAAAATATAGCCCCATGCAAGGGCGGTACTAGACCACACGCTAATTTAATTTTTGCACCACTTTTGTGCATTCTACCACCAAAAAGGTGCTGAATCACAGGTTATAGGTTTGATCTAGAGCTGTGGCAGTGATATTTAATGGGAGCAAGGCGAATACTACGTATGATCCAATTTAACATAAGAAATTCAATTTGAGGACTTAATCTAATGCTATATAAGCCAGAGTCTTAATTTATTTATGATAATGACTGAAGCCAATCCCCAACCTCCTACCAGTCTCACAAACAGGTGTACTGTCTTCATAGTTCGGCGAAGTCTGAGCACAATTACATATATACACTTAGCTATCTAGCTCTGCTTGGTGCAACCTTCATTGGTCACAGGGTTCTACAAGGTATGTACTCAATTCTAGGAAAAACCAGCTATACACTTTCTTTGCTTACGAAAGCAGGCCTTTGGGGTTTTCACATATTGTGATTCTGCGCACACTTCTAGGAAAACCCAGCTATACAGTTACCTAGCTGAGAGCAGGCCTTCGTGTTTTCATGTATTGTGATTCTTATGCAACGTAAGATCTAATTTTACATAAGAAATTCAATTTCAGGCCGATCAGCCGATGAGGGCCTTAGTTTTATCACTTGACAAATGCTCTTTTCTGTCTATGCATTGTACTCAAAGAACTTCCAAATAGCACTCTTCAATGGTCTCCCTACCAGAGTAACAGGATTCATGCTAACAATAGGTGGTGCAGGAGACACCAATCGTGATTCACAGGTAGTCATTTCAAGCTAAAAATACACCATGAGGTAGATCACGTGAATGGGCTTTTGGGAACAAGACCGTAGTGCTAGAGACTAGTCTCGTTCCCAGGTCTTTGGGGTCTGCATGTTTAGACCATTCGGTTACTAACCTACATTAAATTCTTAAGTGTTCCACATCTTTCACACTAAACACTTCATCAGATGTATATAGGGTAGTATATACATGTACTCACCCATAATTCCTCCATCTCGATACTGGAATGGGACTGCAGAGGAATATGAGCAGCTTACGAAGTGCACAATGAATGCTTCATATCCTTTCGTCTGACGAAACCTTACAAACCTGCAGGTCCGGAATGGTAATAATATTATCTTCCTGTCTAAAAATAAAACGTAATCCTGGAATTGCAGTGATCAATCCATCTACTTGGGTTTGATATTCTCAAATTCACCTTTTATACTGACAGAAAGGTGTAGATTCTCTGTCATACACCACAGGAAGCTGTAAAGTGATGTTTCCATAAGCTACCTTGCTTATAGCATAAACTAGCTTGCATATTTACCAATAACAACAAGGTTGGGGAACAGTGGAGTAAGCTGGCTTATGCTTGAAATGTGCATTGATGTGTTTACACAAGAGGCGCTAAGCTGGCTTGATTGCATTCATCTAAGTGGTTTGTAAACTGATTAAAAGTCAGCACTTTAAAGAAGCTGAGACGACATCGAGTGAGAACTCGACTTACACTGCATCTGCTGCAAAACAGGCCTTCCCACTAATCATTTTTGATCACTTCCAGTTTTACATACTGGAAGTGATCAAAAACTGGATGCTAGGAAAAACATTACTGCAACTCAGGCCTGTTCTAACCTCATGTGACCGATAGATCCATTGCTGTTATACTGCAATTGCACAGATACAGAACCCACTTAGCATTTACACGCATTGGGTGCACGTCTGTACTGTACTGAAGTTGGCTTTCCGGAAGTGGTTTACATACCAGTTTGCTAACCGGTTTCTAAATCAGTTTAGTGCATTTACACCTGAGACTTTCCAAGCCAGTTCAATAGAAACAGGCTTGGGAAACCAGCTTAAGCACAACATGTAAACGCAGCTCAAGGCAGGCTCTAGCAGGGCAGGGGCTCTACCAAACATTTTAAGTGCCCATCTTAGTCAATTATTGGTGACGAGTCTAGTGCGAATTGGGCACAAAAAAAAAACACGTAAAAAGACTCAAACATCGTAGCATAGCTATCTCTATCTAAAGTATGGCACAGCCTCCTTTATACTCTTTTCATTTCAAGTTTTCAGTCTCTGGTGGAAACCTGTACTGCATGTATTTCAAGTCATTGGTTGGAATTACTCACAATTCAGTACTGAACAGACTTTTATTACACACTCAGTTTTTTTATGTAATAGACAATACATATGGTATAGCCTGGGATTTATGGTTGGGCAGAGCCCAAGGAGAAGGGTGGTTATTGTAAACCATAACCCCAGACTAGCATGCGTTACATTCTCGCATTGCTGTCGATAATCAGAAGGGGATAATTATCTTAGAAGTTGTCCTGGTGTATACAATCATGTACTTCTTCATTTTTATATATCAAGAAAGGTGTGCAAATATCTCAAAATTGCACACTATTTGGGCACACTTTTTCAACCAATCAGAAGGAGCGCATGTTTCAAATCTGACTGATCACACTATCACGTAACTATTCTGTGTGATCCACCCTAACATGGCTACTGTTGTCACAGTTGTCGCTTGCTTGCTGTCGCTGTAAAGGTACATGGATGGTAGAAAAACTAAAAATGGAACGAAAATGTGCCGAAATACGGCATAGAAGTGATGGTGTGTTTGAAAAGTTGAAACTTAGTTAATGCTGCAAGTGTTGGGCATATCTAAACTTGGTTAGCTAGCTTCTCATGACTTGGACCCGCTGTGTTCCCCTTGTGTGGTAGTCTACAAACCTGCATGGGCAACATTTCACTGTCTGGATTCTGTTCTTATGCCTACTGTCATGGGCTCCTTGACTAACAAAGAAAGCAATACCATTCAGCTCACTTTGGCGCATTGTTTGAGGCATGGCTTACTCACTTGTTCTGTGTAGTGCCCTTTCAAACTTAAAGTATGCAATCACATGGATTCTTGTACGATTTGGGAATAATTGCACTCACAACAGGCATAAATTGCACTTGAATCCACGTGATTATGTATTCTAAGTAATTATTGTTCTTGCTGTACAGCTACAGGTAAAGCAGAATAGTGCTACTGTATTGTAACTCATACTTCACGGCCAGTTTAGGAAAGTAGAGCTGCTGCATCGAATAGCACCTCACGTCAGAGTAATCCATCATCCTGATCCATTGGTCACCATCTTTAGAGACATCTATCACATAACAGAAGGGAGCTCCTGCTTGCCAGGCTTCACATCACGTTTCAGCGACATTTTACCACCCAATTTCAATTCATTAATGAGGTAGATTTCATCAACCTCCACAGTGATGGAAGTTTCTTCAAACGACGGCTCAACAATGCTTCTGAAGGCAAAGTTCACAATCTTGACGTCCCCTTCAGTGGGGCGCGTGTCTACAGCATAGTTCCGTACTGACTTCAGTCTGGCACAAGTATCTTCAAAGAGATTCTGTCCTGGTACAAATATGCAACAGACAATAACAAATGACCTTAACCTCAAGGTTTATTTCATTAGAAAAAGGTAACCACCAAACCGCCTAGATGAATTGAATTTCTTGTAAATGGTTTATTAAACATAATAATCTGCACATGTGCCATATAGTTCCATGAAGATTATTCTGCCACATATCTCAATCATATTACCACACTCGTAGCGCTATGCTGATTAACTTCCATTAGGACAGGGCTCACAAGTACTTTTGTAGTTACAAGAACATTTTTGTAGTGTGTATATAATCTCATACCAAAGCTTTTGTAGAGGAAAGAGTCTGGTAACATTCGGGAGTCGAAATCATTTACTTCCACCTAGGTCATGATTCATGTGATTCCCTGTGACCATGCCCAAGTTATCATGTAATTTTTGTGAGTGCTACAACAAAGCAAACGGGTGAATCATGTTTCCTTGACAATGTCACCATTGTGTAGGCCACCGCCAAACACTAACATAGCTACATTGTAACAAATCACTGTCCTATAACTCCTGGTTTGTCTTTAGCTGGATAATTTTTGTTCTTAGAAAGTCAGGGTCACACATGATTTTCTTCTGCAATCTGATGGAAGCACTTTGTCGGAGCCTCTGGAAGTCAACAGTTTGAACTCCCTAATGTTACCAGGCTCTTTCCTCCTGCATGCAGAAAGAGGAAATGAACCTGGGAATGAAGCTAGTGCGTAATGAACCCTGCCATTAATGCAATGATGCAGTCACTCATGCAGTCAAATACACGGTGAAATAATACTTAATTCTACATGGCCCTGCCACATATGAATTACTGATTGTCATACTGTACAGTCAGAGGGAATTTAATATGGTGATTTGGCAATCAGTGACCGCATCATCAAATTAGCATCCACCGATATCAAAACACAGCATCAACGCCAACCTATGCGTCAAGTGCAAAGCCTGAAAATGCCAGTTTATGAGGCAAGTTATGATAACTGACTATCTGTACACCCAAGAAGAGGGTAACGACTGGGAAACATGCTTCTCAGAATTTCATGCATACTATTCCAATCCTGTTGATGCAAGTCTGCTGAAGAACATAAGCTCCACTAGAGGCTGGATGTTATTTACTGGTGATGACAGTAAGCGCTATGTTTTTGGATTGAGAGAGTGAGAAATAAATCCAGGGGGAAAAAAATCCGGGATCCAGCTGGGATTCAAACCCAAGACCTTTTGAATACTAGTCAGATGCTCTTACCATTAAGCCGCTTGGACCCATGGCAGAGGAGCGGAAGACCAGGTACATAAGCAGCATTGCCTAGAGGCCTCAGCCGAATTCCAACTGATTCTCACTCTCTCAGAGCTGGACTGAACTGAAAACCCTGCCTGAACTTTGCAACCTTTAGTCCTCCTACCAGTCCTATGCCATAACCAAGGCTAGTGGTGAAATTCAGAGGCTGGATGTTATTAACTGGTGACAACAGTAAGCACTCATGAATGATGTTTTTTGGTTGAGAGAGTGAGAAATATATCCATGGAAAAAAAAAATCCGGGATCCAGCTGGGATTTGAATCCAAGACCTTCTGAATAATAGATACTGTTGTTGGCCACATTCCGCATATTAAACTCGCACTGCATGAAGACTTCTGGATAAGTAACCAAATGGACACATTAATCACTTAATGAATTTGAATCAGAAATGGCCATTTACAGCCAGTTGGAGGCTACTTTATCAGTTTATATAATTCCCATAAAATTTTCCGGCTATACAGTATAGACCAACATTGTGTGGAATCTAGATTATGCGTTTTATTGCTGCAATGCCACACTAAGCTTGGCAACAGCTTAAATGTTGTATCTTTTGAAATAACTTTCCATGCATGTAAATCTTTTGTATGATTTCAAATTTCATGACATTTGACAGCATACCGTGCTTTCCTCTTGTAGAAACAATGGCAGGGCACTGTGCAAGCTGGATAGTCTCCTTGCTGTATAGGCCACTGGGAAGAACCACCTGCTGAAGATCCTCAGAAGGAATCTCTTTCAGACGCACACACTGCAATACAGCTGTCATCTCCTCTGTGCTCACATTGTTGTGGTCCTTCCAACGCCGAACAGCCCAGAAGATTTTAATCTCATCAACAAGGAAACTATCTCGAGAAAATGAGATATTTCAGGTGTTCTTTAGGCAGCGTGAGAATTGTCTCGCTGGTCAGAATCAGCTCCGCATTGGTGTCAACAAAATTGAGGCAGGTTTGGTTGAGGAGAGGAGCGTTATACATCTCCGAGTGAAAGAGGAGTTGGAGGACATTGGTGGGGTTAATGACTGAACACAGTCACTTTTCAATGGACTTTGCAAGACTCTCAAAGCCATACCTGTCCGCCAGGTCAAGTAGTTCAACCGCAGTCTGCCGTGGAAAAAACAAGATACTGATAGGTGATACAATGTTGAGGGGTACTGGGTATGTCTATGCCTGGAAATATCTGCATGTTAAACCCTTACCTCCATATCCAGAGTTTTGACTGAGCCTGAGTACTTGTAGTTGAGTAGGGCATGAAATGCCTCCAGTGGTGTATCCTCTAGAGTGATCTCATCACTGCGGGCTTCCTTCATGGAGCCAAAGAGGAGGCAATCAAAATAGTCCGACTGTGAGGCAACAACACAGTGGTGGGCAGGCACCTGGTGGCCTTCAACAACAAAGGTAACATCAGTATACATTTTGTTCTTCAGTAGCCGTAACAAGCCAGTGCTTGGTCCTGTGTCCACTATATTTAAGCTCACTGCAGCTGTGGAAATGAAGTTTGATGCATGGTAATCATCAATCATGCAACTAGAAAATAAAATTGTGATGGTTGCTTGCCAGACATTGAAAACCAAGTTACAGTTCTGTGTGGAAGTTGGGCCACTGTTGTATATTAGTTTCTCATCAGGGACTTTCTCTGAAGTTCACCATTACACCATTATTGATTAGCTATTCATTAACTGCAATGAAGTTTTGGCTCCTGGATTCAAGAGCCCACGCTCCCTATGAAATGTGGAATCATTGGGGTGAGTGCTCTGATGTTTTCGGGAAGGATATTGACATGCACTCAGCATTACCAACGCATGCATAGTACGAAATCGAAAAGTACACAATAATGGCATAATATGCACCAAAATAGTGGCCATACGATTCCATACTTGCATCAGTTGTCAATAGCCATTTGGCTTCAGAAACTACAGAGCTTGCTTCTGTTCTCTACATGGTGGAACTTATATAGTACATTCTGCATGTACATGTACAGATGAGGCTATGATGTACGTTACTATGCAAATTTTGAGAAGGGTTAGGCAAGCCTGTGCTTCCCCAGCATTATTGTTGATTTATGTATCCTCATGCAGTGGTACCATGAAAAGAAATTGTGGCTGCTCTACGTGGCACATCAATCTGTATGGACACACTGCCATTCTTTGATATTTTCCGGACCTTCACTGCCTCTTAACAGTAGATAGAGGCGATGAAGGCTGAACCAGATTTATCACCTTCATAAGTGAGCAATCAAAATTAGAGGCAGTGACATTTTCTACGCGAGATTGACGAAGGGTGCGCTTACTTGTCATGCATGAAAAACAAAGTACAAACTAGTTGTTTTAGGTGCCGTTTGTGTCAAAACTCTCAAACCCGTGACCTTTTCTTAACATCGATCTATGTTTAGCAAACATCGATCGATCTTTACTAAACGTCGATCGATGTTTGTTAAACATTTAGTAAAGATCGATGGATTTAGCAAACATCGATCGATCTTTACTAAACGTCGATCGATGTTTGCTAAAGGGAGAAGCTAAGTTCACCGCGATCCATGTTGCGGTTACGTCATCTTATTAAATATTCATAAGCAATCCGTTGCGCACTTGTTAAATATTTATAGTCTGTTGTGCAGCCGTGGATTAAATACATTAGACCGAATAGTGCGCTTGTCGTCCATTGTGGCTTGTTGGCTAAATGGTTAAGGGTAAGGGTTAGGGTTAGGGCTTGGGCCAGGGAATGCACTAGCTGTATTTTTTTTTCCCTCTGGTCTTATAAGTGTGGTGAACACCTTCGCCTTCAGTGGTTCGATAAGTGCGCTACGGATTACTTATGAATATTCAATAGATGACGTAACCGCAACATGGATCGTGGTGAACTTAGCCTCTTAGTCTCGCAGGACAGACTCTCACGCGAAGGAGAGAGTCTGGTCAAATTCCCATTACTCAGCAGCAGGGCGCCTAATGAAGTAGGTGTGAACATAAATTGGACGTGTTCTGAAAGGCAGGACTTCCGTTGAAGCGCCACGCTCTATAAGCAACATGCCAAAAAAGGCAACCGCACGCCCCATTCGTCACTAAGTCAATTAACATGCCAAGAAATTCTTGGCGTGTTAGACACAAGTCGATGAAGGGAATTTGACCAGACTCTCTCCGCACGTGAGAGTCTGGCCCGCGAGACTATTAGCCTCTCCCGTTTGCTAAACATTTAGTAAAGATCGATGTTTGGTAAAAATCAATCGAGGTTTAGTAAAGGTCGCAGGTTTGATAAACATTACTAAAAGGTAGTGGCTAGAGAGCCGGTAGCGGAAATTAAATTCTAGGGTCGATAACTTCTGATCGCAAACTCCAATTTTAATGAAACAAGTATCAGTAGATAGAGCTTTAAAATAGCTACAAAATGATACCCTTTTCATTAGGCTGTGCCTTATATTGTTGTAAATACAAATACAAACGCTTAAAGTACTGGTACCGGCACTTTAAGATTACGCGAAGTGAAATTTACTAGGTACGGCGCCTGTACTAAACAGCTTGCTGGAAAAAAGGGTATCATTTGGTAGCTCTTTTAAAGCTCTATCTACTGATACTAGTTTCATTAAAATTGGAGTTTGCTATCAGAAGTTATCGACCCTAGAATTTAATTTCCACTACCGGCTCTCTAGCCACTGCGTCACTAAAAACCGGAGTTTTGCATTTGACACAAACGGCACCCCATAGTATGTTTATCGATAGCGATAATTCTTTTACTTGTGGTATCAGTGAAAGTATGGTAGTACGGTACTCCGGTACCGGTTGTTACGGCCCTGAAATTATTGCTAACTTCACCGCATCCAGTCCTAATACTGCGATCAAGGACTAGAAACAACGAAGGCTGACCCATCATTTAGTCACTCCGAACTTACAGCTTGCCGTTTCGTCCATGTCTGCGTGTTCACGTTCACAGCTCGCAACGGGAGAGAATTTGTTCAGGAGTACGGAAGTCACGTGTCGCGCTACCGTTGATTTGACTGTACTGTCACGAAAAAAATGGACCCCCCTGAAATAGTTCCCCCCGGTCCACTTCGAAGTATTTGGACACCCCGGTCCGATTACTTCAGAGTAGTGCTGAAGTATTTGGACCACCTCTGAAATAATTGGACCCCCATGGGGTCCAACTACTTCAAAGTATTTGGACTCCCGGTCCAAATACCGGACTCCCGGTCCAAATACTTCAAAGTAGTACCGAAGTATTTGGACCCCCAGTGCTCTAAGCAATAATTCCTGAAATCTATTGGTATATTTGGGCCTGCTGGAAGTTTGAAATGAGCATGAATTTTGGCATGAAACTACAATGGATGCTACAATTAATTTTGCACTGCAACGTAATCATCCACACACACACATGCAAAAATATGTTAAAATCTGACAATCTATAAACAACTGTTACAAAACCAGGAAGCATTAGAGTCAAGTACAGTTGAACACATGCATTCACACATCAGACATACAGGTAGTACACTCTCAGCCTCCTGGTGTTCGTCTTTTCCACAATCTCTCGCTGTTTTTCCTCGTCTCGATCTATAGTCTCACAAGCCAGACCCACTTTCACAAAAAAGGGAAGGGTCTGGTGAACTGCACATACTGTGAAGCTGTGTCCAGTTCACCAGACTCTTCCCTTTTTTGCGGAAGTGGGTCTGGCTTGACTTGTCTCGATCCTTGGTAGTCTGGTAGCGATCTCTTTCCTTCCGTTGTCCATTTCGCATTTTGTGACTCTACCTATATACCTTTGTATTCTCACCCTAGATTGACAGACTTGCACAATCGTCCCAGAAAGACAGTGAACTGACCAACCAACGCGTTGCGCGCGTGCTTGTTAGGGGGGGTCCAAATACTTCAAAGGGGGTCCAAATACTACCGTAAAATTTGGACTGGGGGTCTGATTATTACGGGGGTCCAAATACTACGTGACAGTACAATGTGTTGGTCGACCGAAGTTGCTTGTTGGCCAAATGGTTAAGGGAAAGGGTTAGGGTTAGGGTTAGGGTTAGGGCTGGGGCCAGGGAATACATTACTTCACAAAATGTGGTGAACATCTTGTCTTTGTTGGTTTGATAGCCTCTGGATGCATCTAAGATGTCACACGTCAAGTGAGCGTACTCCAACTTGTGTGAACAAAGTGCATCCCATTCCCAACACCTGAGCCCCACCCCTCCAATTCCAACTCACGTATACGCATGCGCAGAGGAGGTAAAGTAGTAGTATATGGGCACTCATTCCAACAGTTTATTCCAGCAACCAGTCAGGGGCCTGTCCCAGTAGTACCTTTCGCCCACTCACGCCAGTGACAATCAATATCCCAGCTACATGTATATACCTAGCTACCATAACTGGTTACTGTGGCACATAGCACATGATGAAAATAGTAGACTGTGTTTGTAACCTAAATGTTAGCCTTGTTCCTAGGCCTTCCATCGTTTGCAGTGTGATAAAGTGAGAGAGAATCTAGTATCTTTTCTTGTGTGAGTGACTTCAGGATAAAAAGGATGATACAAAGGGTTAAGTAAGTAACTTCTTGCTATCCTGAGTGCCATTGTACCCACGCACAATCTAGACATACACACAAAGTGTTCAGCATGTAATTGGTTGCACAATACATGAAAAACGTTCTGTAAAATTATACTCCTGTTAGGAAAGATACGTCCCCTCTCCCACTTTACAAAAAAAGATGGTCTACATAAACACTCTCCAGGCTACAAGACTTTCAAATTTCAGAAACTTAGAGCACATTTACGCTTGATATCCTACTACTCTTGCCTCCCAGGACTTACGTCATTCCTTGCTTCATGCACCTACTTTGTAACACTGTCTTCAACAGTAGCCCGCTACCACATGATCACATAAGGCATGTTAGTGTTTACATAATATGCTGACTCAGCACATACAAAAAATTTTGCAACTGCCATTTTCCTGATTTTTTGAGTGGGGGTGGGATCTGGGGACAAGGCTAGCATTATGTGAGTCTTTTATACAGGTCTTTGCAGGCGAATGAGTAGCAAATCACTCATGCATGGCTAATTAAATAGTGCGACAGCGCACAGCACTTGACTGTAACTTTAGTGTAGCAGAATAGTATGCAGGTTACCAAGGGAACTTGGCGGATGGCTATGCACGAGCAGTGTGTACAAGCTGTTTTCTCCTTCCCTGCCCCTAGCACAAACACATGCAATTAGCCAGCTACTACTCTGCAGCCATTCCCTCAACCAAACTGCTAGGACCTGTAGAGACTTGTTACCAGTATATAGGTCAGGTTACATGTGTGAATGTGTGAATGGGGTAATGTGACAGATTCTTGTTGGCAGGACCAAATTACTGCCTTTCCCACCCACATATCCTGGGAACAGTTTTTCTTTCTCACCACATATCCTGAGGTGTCTGGTGAACCAAGTCAAATTTCTTGTGCTAGCTCATGCTTTTGCACAGTGTAACCTAGCAACGTTCAAGTGACAAACCTGCTCAAAAATGTATGGATACTCAATAGAGATGAACACATTTTACTGTTGTAAGGGAAGTGCTATGTAATAATTACCGATCTCACAATCCCATTGATCCTTACAACTTTTTGGTAATAAGCCCAAAAAATTCCACTTCGTTCACCAGACGATTTCTCGCCAGGAGGCATGCGCGGGTTGGGCACGAGACTATGAAAATGTGTAGACTACACAATGTTTGAAACTGTGTCACTAGTCTTGCTACTTTTGTGTAGCTAGGCTAGTTTTTGAGATAAATAGGCCGAGAAGTAGACTGAATACGTGAGATTATAAATGTTTACCCTCGTACCCAGGCTCACCATTACCCTCGTACCCAGGTTCACCATTACCTTCGTTATACCAGCAGAAAGACATGGTATGACAACTAGATACAGCCTCATTCTCAGGCTTCTGTACCCCCAGAGTTTTGATTGCAGTATGCAAAGATGGATGGAGGGGAAGGGTTTTTTTTAATATGATCCATAGCATGGATGATGTCACAGACAGAACTCTAGCTGCAGAGAAACTGTTTCAGGTTTTGAAGCCCAAATCTGGAGGTTGGTTGCATTGCAAATTCAAAAGCAGCTTATTTTTTGCTCTAATTTTGTCACTACAGATATTTCACACTGCAGAGCTATATGTTGTAGCTCAGATAACTTTCATGGTTGGATTAGAATACAGGATTGATCTTCTCCATAGCGTCAAATGCATAAAAGTGTGAATACATAATTATGCAACATCTGTGCTGTGAATCATATGGGACCAGGACTTCTCCCTCTCTTTCGCATACTGTAAGCAGTGGGTAGGGAAGGCCTGGGAACAATTAAGACAATGCGGAGCCTGCTGATGATGACCCGCTGCAATAAATGTGACTGGCTATAAATACTTAAAAACATTAAAAATGTAAAAAGATGTAGGGATGGCATGCCAAAAAGTAGGCAAACAAGGTAGGGATAACGTATGAAAGCAAAGGTCAACATATTGGCAAAGCCCCATCCCAATACAGTAGCATGGTTTTCGCATCATCTTGCCTCTACATGGCTTCAATTACCACCAATTAGTACCTGCCTTCTACATGGCTTCATATGCTAAGCTTCACTTCACTCTACACCATGACTATGCTTATTGTTAGAAGCTGGATTGTGCATCTAACTCCAATCTAGCCAGGCTTCCACACTATGTGTGGTTAGTGGGTTTCTCTTAGTCAAAGTTTGTGCCCTTGCTGCTTGCTCACCATGCACCTGGAAGTGTGTGCCTCTAGTGGATCTGCTTAACGCTCTGTTGTGGGCAGGACGAAATGGCCTACACCCGATACTTTGCACTTGGGATGCAGTTATCACCTGCACTCCAGTCACCGTTTTCTTTCCACTTGGGGTGCGGTTATGCTTGAAAAAACAAAAACAAAAAAAAACAACAGCAAACCAGTTCAGGTAGTCTGATGGAGCCATTACTTTATCACCAATTAGCATCCATAAGAATGTTACTCATGTACAGTGCGTTGCCTAGGTAACTGGATATGGTCTTGCATGTTGTAGCTGATGACTAACCTCTTCTAGCAACTAATCTGAGGTAGGTGGTGTACCCTGCATAATAGCCTCTCATGCACTGTTTGAGAAACAATCCCCTGCCAGATACCCTACCCGTTTCTGAAACAGCAAAGCTGTATGAATTTGGTCCAAGGCTACTGTACCTCATAAAGTACACACACACACACACACAGTCTGCCAATATCCACAAACCACATCAGATAGTACTATAGTGTACATTATCACCAATTAGCATCCATAAGGTTACTCACTATGGTGTGTTGCCTAGGTAACTGGATATGTTGTGGAGGATGAGTAACCAACTAACACTGTTGCGGAAATGTTTCAAAAACAATCCCCTGCCCAAGCAATATACCCTACCCTACCCCTGTTTCTGAAATGACAAAGCCATGTGAAATTTGGTCGAAGAATTGTACATTCTCAGGCCTTCCAGTCCAGTTCTTGAGTGCTTACAGTATGTAAAAACAGAAGGGGAAGTATGGTCCATCTTATCTACTTAGGTAGACAGAGTGGGGAAGGGTTCCCTGACTGAAAGAACAAGCTTAAGGCCCTTTCTTGTAGCTGCTGTCCAAGCGCTGGAGTTTGAATGTTTGCAAAGCGGAAAACTAACCGCTCTCTCATTAGGACAAAGAACGTATACATGAAATGCATCCTTTTAATTGAGAACCCCTCACTCCCTCTCTCTACTTAGACAGACATTGACATCATTCACATGATAAAATGGTCTCCTTTTGTTTTTGCACACTGGTAAAGCAGTTAAAATCTAGATGGTGGGAAGCCCTAGGGATAGGGCTAGCAATGAAATGTGTGTGCACCTCATTAACGTTACATGTGCAATTGGCCCCTGAAGTATGCACATGTGTTGTGTGAGAGCTAGGCTAGTCAGGTTTTCAGCACAAGTGTAACAGTTTGTCATAAAGTACATGAAAAAGGCATCATTCGGTGTAAGTTCTCTCATCACGTGAATAGAAGATATGCTTCTCAAATGCAACATGAAGTCACCACTGAGTGCAAGCTAAAACTGCTCAAAGTACCTTCCTCCAAGTCATTATTATCAGACTCCAGGCTAACTTGCTCTTGTTTGGAATTAGTTATGACTCCCCAGCATAGATATACAGGAGCAGTGGGATGGCAAGGGCTTCCACATTGTAACTAGGGGGACACTGCATCATCCTGGGGCAAGCCTGAGTGAGTAGTTGGTTAAGCAAATTTCATAGCATGTATGCTAAAAGCTACCTGTACGTTACATGCTGACACTGCATTATTCAGCAGGAGCAGCTATATAAGGCTACACCAGCATGGCCAAGTAGTCTCTTCCCCAGGCCTACTGGGCACAAGGCTAATACGACAACTGTGAGCTAGCAGGTGAGTCTCTACCATTAATGACCAGTCTTAGCATGTTCATGCATGATGCTTATCTGCAGCAACTCGCAGGCATCAGACTCATAGAATAGACTTATTTCGAATTTGCCGTGTGTGCTGCAAACGCATTCAACTTGAATCATCTTGAACACAGGTGGGCACTTCAACGCCTTGCGCTTGCATGTTACAAAGATTCTGCAAAACCCTGTACCCCTCCTTGTCTGGCAACAGCCACTTTCAGTTGGGCTGAGTACACACGAACAGTGTGAAATATTTGAATGTGTTCATTCGAAAAACTATGGTAAGTGGTCGGTCCAAACAACAAGCACATGCACAATGCATAGCCTCGTTCCCAGGCCCTGCCCAGCTTTCCATCGCTTTTAGTACGGAAAAGTGGGGAGAGGGCCTGGTATCTTTTCTCACGTGAGTGATGTCAGGATAGAAAGGGGTTTAATTGTGCGTGGGCGCACAGGGCCCAGAACAGCAAAAAGAGCCAACGTAGCAGGTTACTTACTGCATGTATCTAGCTAGCAGAGGGCAATTGTCGTATACACCGAGCATTGAGCATGTAGTCGGTTGAAAAATAGGTGAAACACAGCCGGTTCGTTCTGAAAATTTTCGCCATTTTCCAATTACGTCATGCTCACGTGAGAAAAGATACCAGGTTCTCCCCATTTTTCCATACTGAAAGCAACGGAAAGCTGGGCGGGGCCTGGGAACGAGGCTACACAATGCAGTCCCACTAGTGTGAGGCTCATTCAGGCCTGCCCCAATTATCAGTTATAACTACTGACCACTCCATGGTACATGTGTGTCAATCAACCCCAGTTTCCTTAGTGAAAGTGCCCAGACCCAACAGGGGAGAACACAAATAATTTGAGGTGAGAATGAACTGAAGCATGAATTACTGGCAACATGGTCATGACTATCTACTTACCCACATATGGCATGTTGCATGGGTGGAGCAAAGTATAGTAAGCTATGGCTAGCCTCATTCCCAGGCTGCTACTTCGTGTACAGAAGAAATCCCTTCCTAGACACCAATCCAGAGTTCAGCATCGGTCTTTTCAACAATGTTAGTTTAAACTTTCTTGGACACAGGACAGAACAGTCGACTACCACCAGGTGCGGGAGGGATCACTATTGGTGAGCAGAGCTAGTTGGAAAGTCTAAAACGTACTAAGTCAATACCTAGCTTTGCTTGGAGTATCTACATGTAGTCACCAGATCTTCATGGGAAGAGGGGGGGGGGGGGGGGGGGGGGGGGGCAGTGGACCAAACTGGCAAATTGAATTTTGGCATGAAGTCATCAGCATACTACCAAAGTGGCCAACTGAAATTTGGGTTTTGGCTATTCACACTTTTTAAAATGTCCCACTGGACAAACACAGTCACCTAACACCACCAGTGTGTAACCAACCAACTGGCCTCATTCCTAGGATTTCCCACCATCATAATTTTTTGCTCACTCACAGTATGCAAAATAAGGTCTGGGATCCTAAGTAGACCTTCACATCATCATCATGACGAGATCTCCCAGAACTTCCCCCTCATGTTTTGTACATTGCAAGCGATCAAAAACAACTGGATGGTGGCAATGGCCTGGGAGCAAGGAGGTATCTGGAAAACACAGAGGGTCTGGTGACATTCAACTGGTTCCATGTATTTCATGGATGCTATGTGAGTCAGAGACTCAACAGGGAATATGCAAACATGGCTGTGGAAACAGAAATAAAGCACATTTTTTGGACAGGTAGGGAATGGTAGAACATGGGAGAGAGGCTAACTTTAGTAAGGGTTGGTACAATGTACTAGCTAACATTCAGCGAGTTACTCAGCAGGCTGAGGAAGCATACCAGAACTACAGGCTAGCAGGCCAATCAATAAGGGGATGTCAGTGCTCAAGAGGCCATTGACTTCATTGCCACAATAATTAACCCACAGGCCACATCTTCTGATGTTGACTTACCGTAAGCCACTTGTAAGTGGCTCTAGGGTCCACTCAATTAGCCAGTTACTGAGCCAGTGGTGTTGTGTAGTGACTTTATGACAGGCCTTCTCCTGCTCTAATGTGTACTCGGCTCAAATGAGGACCAGGGCCACAAATGGTTGTCAATGGGAACCTGTACAAAATCTTAGCAGCATTAGTAAACCTCTTCTCTAAACAACACCAGTGTTGTTGAGGAAGTCTTTTCCAGGGGGTCTTCAGTGCATGCAACTATATGGAGGAGATCATGTGTGATAAGTTAATGTCTTCCTAGGTAGTCCATTGTTAGCTTAGACTTGCCTCAGAGGAGGTTGGACATTGCATGCTCCAATAGATAAGGGATCAAATCTTGGAGCTGGCCAAAGAAAGCTTGCTGGTAGTTCTGTTGTAACACACAGAAGCTGATCCCAGCCTGATCCCCAAGCAAAACTCAACAGTAATCAAGCCCAGATTAAACTGAATTCCTGGGTCAATTAAGCCAATTAAAACCAGTGTTTTCTGCTATCCTGTTGACTGTCGCTTGGGTATGGGGCGCCATATGTAAAAATATTCAGAAAATACTGATATTTATCAAACATCACTGATATATATTAAATATCATGATATATATTAAATATCAAGATATATATGCCTAAATATCAAGATATATATTAAATATCATGATATATATTAAATATCATGATATATAGCTAAATAGCATGATATATAATAAATAGCATGATATATAATAAATATCATGATATATAGCTAAATAGCATGATATATAATAAATATCATGATATATAGCTAAATAGCATGACATATAATAAATATCATGATATATAGCTAAATAGCATGATATATAATAAATATCATGATATATAGCTAAATAGCATGATATATAATAAATAGCATGATATATAGCTAAATAGCATGATATATAATAAATAGCATGATATATAAGCATGGTGTCATAATAGTCAACATTCTGGTTATCATATATTGTATGATGTCATAATGAGATCACCTGTTCTATCTAGAGCCCACCTGTATTGCTTACACTGAATTGCAGAGTCCATCATGGGTCAGAGAGTGGGTCATCCTTTAACTGAAGTTGACATGAATGCTGTCAAATACCTCAAGACAATTGGGATGCCAATGGAAGATATAATGGGTGTAAGCCGCCACCTCTGGCTTGAGCCGCCAGTGCTCCGTCACTGAGCCACGACAGCCGGACGACCACCAACCCTCACAATCCTCTATATTTACTGTATTTAGAGTGAGAAAACCACTCAGCATGGGTTCTTTCTTGATGGAGAGAATTTTCCAGTCAACCCCTGACGGTCAGGGCGTCAGGGTAGATGGCAGGTGTAAGGTGTATCCAAGATAATTAAACCCCTGGGTTATATATAAGGGCATAGTTAAGGGAAGGCAAAGCAAACGTGTTTGTCACTTTAAGATTAGGGAAAAAAAAAGAAACGTATAAAATACCCATTCCCTGTCCCAAGCCCTAACCCTAACTGTAAGACTAAGTCCTAAACATTACACCACGAACAACTTCGGCAGACCATGCACACAATTCCGCCTAATGTACACTACCCCCTTATATATAAGCCAAGAATTTAACCATGAATTTAATCATCTTAGATACACCTTACACCTGCCATGGGACTTAGTCTTACAGTTAGGGTTAGGGCTTGGGACAGGGAATGGGTATTTTATACGTTTCTTTTTTTTTCCCTAATCTTAAAGTGACAAACACGTTTGCTTTGCCTTCCCTTAACTATGCCCTTATATATAACCCAGGGGTTTAATTATCTTGGATACACCTTACACCTGCCATCTACCGTTCTAACGGCACATACTGAGTGGCTGCCAGGTAAGCACTGGTGACTCAAGCCAGAGGTGTCCTGAGTTCGACTCCCGGCGGCTGCCGTCCTTTTCACTTTCCTCTCTTTTCGCCGCATAACATCTAAATTCATTTATTGGACGGTGTCGTTTAATCCTTGCCACTAACTGATCCAAGTCCCTATCACTAATAGAAGTATTTGTTGCATAGTCACTTGGATTACCACTCACTTGAATTTTGTTGTACAGTCAGGCCTGTAGGCAGGGGGGGGTTCGAGGGGGTTCGCTCGAACCCCCTTTTTCACCTCCAAAAGATTTTATATACATCGCTTAATTGTACATTTTAAGTGTCCTGCCGTTTGAAATGGTCCACTAGTCTCGCTGCTACTTGGAATCATCGCTGTCTGAACGAGCCTGGTTGCTAGTTCAGACGCTCGAGAGTTGTCCTTCTAGTGATGTCACCCCACCTGCTGTTACCTTAGTACCTTCTCTCATGGAAATTCAAAGTCAGCTGGCTTAGGAAATGCATACATGGACACTTTGGACAGTCAACAATTGGATGCAATACTCGGCGAGCCATGTAGCTACTACGGCTCTGCTTCTGTCCCAAAATGGCCTCAGAAGCAATCTTACTGCATACATACAAATCACATACCCATGTAACCCCCCTTCTATAAATCCTAGCTACGGGCCTGAGAATGTTCGGTGGCTTACACCCATTATATCTTCCATTGGCATCCCAATTGTCTTGAGGTATTTGACAGCATTCATGTCAACTTCAGTTAAAGGATGACCCACTCTCTGACCCATGATGGACTCTGCAATTCAGTGTAAGCAATACAGGTGGGCTCTAGATAGAACAGGTGATCTCATTATGACATCATACAATATATGATAACCAGAATGTTGACTATTATGACACCATGCTTATATATCATGCTATTTATTATATATCATGCTATTTAGCTATATATCATGCTATTTATTATATATCATGCTATTTAGCTATATATCATGCTATTTAGCTATATATCATGATATTTATTATATATCATGCTATTTAGCTATATATCATGATATTTATTATATATCATGCTATTTAGCTATATATCATGATATTTATTATATATCATGCTATTTAGCTATATATCATGATATTTATTATATATCATGCTATTTATTATATATCATGCTATTTAGCTATATATCATGATATTTAATATATATCATGATATTTAATATATATCATGATATTTAATATATATCTTGATATTTAATATATATCATGATATTTAATATATATCAGTGATGTTTGATAAATATCAGTATTTTCTGAATATTTTTACATATGGCGCCCCATACTTGGGGATCAGGCTGGGATCAGCTTCTGTGTGTCATAACAAAACTACCAGCAAGCTTTCCTTGACCAGCTCCAACATTTGATTTTTTACGTCTTAAGTCCTCTGGGCTTGCCTCTGCCATATTTTGACATATCTAGCAATTATTTAGGCATCACTGTCTCACACACAAGAAGTTTCTATACTAAATCTGACCAAATTATACCCTTATGGACCACTATGACAAAGTCGGAAGATGACATACTTAGTATGTCACTATGTCACTGGAGAGCCTGGCCCTAGCAGTGTGATAGGCATTACTTTTAGGAAGCCAGACTGTGGGCTAGCGCAGGCTAAGGCACAATTAATATTGGGCTGTTATTGTTCATGTTTTCAGCCCAAAAGCCTGTGAAACTGAACTCCAATACACGGACTCAGCAGTGACACAGTTTCAAACGTTGGTGTAGTCCATACATTTTCATAGTCTCATGCCCAGCCGCACACACCTCCTGGCGAGAAATGATCTGGTGATCAAAGTTAATTTCTTGGGCTTATTTCCAAAAAGTGGTAGGACCAATGAGATTGCGAGATCAGTAATTGTTACGTAGTAGTTCCCTTACATCAGTAAAATGCGTTCGTCTCTATTTGAGTATCCGTACCTTTTTTGAGTGGGTTCTTGAAGGTTGCTAGGTTACACTGTTGTGGTTTTGAGTTCTAATATTGCAAGGTCAACCCAAAACACTGTACCCAGGATATGCCGTGAGAAAGAGAGTAATTTGGTCTTGCCAACAACAATCTGCCACATTACCTCATTCACACATGTAACCTGACCACTGGTAACTATCTCTACAAGATCTTGCAGTTTGGATGGCTGCAGAGTATCAAATCACTCATGCTGCCCAATTGCATGTGTTTGTGCTGGGCAGGAAAGGAGCATAGCATAGCCTAGCCCAATGCAACACCTGAACAATCCAATTACACACAGTAAAAATGTAAACTGTCAATATTTTGATATATCTAGCTGCCAGACAATTGTACGTAAGCCTTTGTACTGGGTACTATGAAACACTAAAAAGACTTCAAGTTCCTCTACCCCTGATCAGACTGGGAACTCCCACGATGACCAGCAAATGCAAACCGTAAATTTTAAAAGAAAGTAGCAAAACTATGCTAAATGCATACTCACACGATATCCATATAGCTACATGTAGATAGAATGTAGCTTAGGTTGAAAGTACTCCGTACAGTACATCACACACAAACAAGCGCCTCCAAAGAAGAGTAGGAGAGAAAAATCATTGATCTTGTTTTCACTGACTCAAAGTGCAATGAACACGTTCCCTGCCACCCTCCTTAACAGGAATACTTTCAAACACACACACAAGAATATATTCGAGAATATCATTGTACTGGGGGTGGTATACAATCAGACAGTGATTACCAAAGTCTAATTGAAACGTTGGATTAAAATTGTTTGTTTAACTGGTGCAAAGTTCAACCAAGCATCACTGTTTCACACACGAGAAGTTTCTATACTTAATGTGATCAAATTATACCTTCATTCCTGAGTTAAATTATTACACAACTGAGCTGCTTGGTATCTGGGAAATGCTGATTCAGCAGTGACACAGTTTCAAACATTGGTGTAGTCCATACATTTTCATAGTCTCGTGCCCAGCCGCACACACCTCCTGGCGAGAAATGGTCTGGTGATCAAAGTTGAATTTCTTGGGCTTATTACCCAAAAGTGGTAAGGACCAATGAGATTGCGAGATCAGTTACTATAACAGTAAAATGTGTTCATCTCTACTCGAGTATCCGTACCTTTTTTGAGCAGGTTTGCCACAAAATGTTTTGAACGTTGCTAGGTTACACTGTCACAAAAGTGTGCGCTAGCCCAAGAAATTCGACTTGAGACCATTTCTTCTCGTGAAAGGGTGGGGGTCTGGGGACAAGACTAATATTTTCAGTCAGAGACTCCCAGGATATGTGGTGAGAAACTGGTACAGTGTTTGCATTGACCTTGCAAAATTTGATTACTGGCTAAGACAAACTACAAAGTAGATTAGGTAGATTAGCCTTTACATGCAGCTAATGACATGCCCACCTATAGTTTGTACCATATTGTCCGGGGCAAGCGCCCACCTCCCAATTTTGACAGTTTTGTGGTTTTTGAGGTCCTCTGTGTAACCGCCCACCATACTAAATGCTTACGTAGTGTGAATCGAAAGTAGGGGTCCACTGAGCCTACATACATAGCTGTGATCGTTCTGATGTGCTTCAGGCACCACGACATCCGGCATCAAACTTTCACACACACCCTTCCATAGCCTTGTTTGCAGCGTTCTTTGCTTGCAGCACGGAATGCGCGTATTGCAAGGGATGAATGCTGCGGAAGTTTGGCAACGAGGCTACGAGTCGGTCCACTTTCTAGCATGATACAGCTTTCTCCTCCATTGGGCTGGCCTTGACAAAGCACAGATGAAGCTGGGATGCAGGTTGATTCAGTACACCCTGGCAGCTAAGTTTGCATCCGGGTGGGCACTTGCGCAGGGACAGTCAAAATATTCAAGCACCTCCTCTGTGTAACCACCCCCCCAACCCTTAAATGTTTTGTGGTTTTGGTTTTGTGAGTTCTAATATTGCAAGGTCAACCCAAAACTCTGTATGTGGTGAGAAAGAGGGTAACTACAAAAGCTGGACTCTGGACTCTGGACTGGACTCTTGACTGGACTATGGACTGAAATTTGGACTCAAAATAAATGTGGTAGAATGTACAGGAGAAGGCAACAAGATCAAATATCGAAACACAAGTAGAGTGTTATACAGAAAAAGGCAAACACATGCTTATGAAGTACCATGTTGGCCATTTTCACCACTGCCACTGATCAGTTGTGCTACATTTTACTCCCCTTGGCCAACAGCCAGTCATACACCTACATCCCTGGCTCCACATTTGAACACTTACCCTGTTCAGCCAGCTGTCAGTTGTACGCCTACATCCCTAGCTCCACATTTCCACACATCCAACCTCCGGCTACCATTGATTCCTCTATAGTAGGTTCTTTACATCCAAACTTCAACCCCTTCGATGTTAAAATGCTGTGTGGGAACATTCGTGTCTGTCAAGGCTGTAGGGGAAGTCTCAGACAATCAGATGGATCTATTCCATCACCTCCTTTTGACATGGTAGCAGCTCGGGTGGAGAGAAGACAGTTTCGTGACGCTAGTTGGACTCTAAGAACCCCCGCACGACCATCAATTGCCCACTACCACATTTCCTTGCAGTGTATCTGTGTTGCTGAGCCGCTTTTCCTTCCATCAGCTCTTCACATTCCTGCAGATGTTGCAGGCCAACTGACCCCGCAACACAGGGAATATCTCTACATGCAGCTCAGTATTTTATCTTGTAATTGCCTTTTTCTGTATAACACTCTACTTGTATTTTGATATTTGACCTTGGTGCTTTCTCCTGTACATTTCTACCACATTTATTTTGAGTCCAAATTTCAGTCCATAGTCCAGTCAAGAGTCCAGTCCAGAGTCCAGTCCAGAGTCCAGTCCAGAGTCCAGTCCAGAGTCCAGCTTTGTTACCCAGAGAAAGAAACACTGTTCCCAGGATATGTGGTGAGAAAGAGAGTAATTTGGTCTTGCCAACAACAATCTATCACATTACCCCATTCACACATGTAACCTCACTACTGGTAACAACTATCTCTACAAGATCTTGCAGTTTGAATGGCTGCAGAGTATCAAATCACTTCCCTCAACCTACTTGCAAAAGACCTGTATAAGAGACTCACATAATGCTAGCCTTGTCCCCAGGTCCCACTCCCACCCAAATAATTAGGAAAAGGGCCTGGTCACAGTTGCAAAAATTTCTTGTATGTGCTGAGTCAGCATATTATGTAACAACAACATGATCACGTGGTAGCGGGCTACTGTTGAAGACAGTGTTACAGAGTAGGTGAACCAAGGAATGACTGTAGGAAAATCCTGGGTGGTGAGACTAGTAGCCTATCAAGTGTAAATCCGCTCTAAGTTTCTGAAATGTGAAAAGTCTGGTAGCCTCGTTCCCATTTTCTAATGGTCTTGGAACAAGGCCTACCTTCAGTGGTCAAGAATTTAGTAGTTAGAAATGGACGAACATGATTCATCTATCCCAAACAAAGACTGCTGACACAGCACATACGAGAAATTTTGAAAGTGTGACCAGGCCCCTTTCCCGATTTTTCAGGCAGGGCCTGGGAACATGACTAACATTATGCCACATTCGTGAGAAAGAGGCTTACCCTATATGCTAATACCTTAACTACACAGGAAAGTGAAAAATGAAAAGCTGGCAGTGTGTGCATGCACTTCTTAATCTGTATCTTGTTTCTATGTGGTTATAATAAGCACAGTAACTAATTGAATTTTTTTGTGATTCACCTCATGTACATGCTTGATTAGAGTGGAGCCTGTTTTTTGGCTACACTAGACTGCTGTTTGTTCTTATTAGTCTGCATACCCCAAATCTACGTGCAACTTTCGTAGCCAATGATTCCAGATCCCACATCAGCTATACTAATGCATGTTACCTAACTGGGGGACAATTCTAGTATTCTCTGCAGCTCTTTGTTTTTGGATAAATTGCCGTAGGCGGGAAAATACTGAGTATCTGTGCTGGTTATGTCAGAACTACACAATGTGCAAAGAAGATACTGCACTCACTCATGCATTGTTAAGCACATTTCGCTTAAAAAAAAAATCATTATCAAGTGCTGGTTTGCATGTAGTCTTCTAAATAAAGCACATGCACACATAATGCACCTTGCTCTAAGGCATATCTGTGTGTCTGAGTGTGCATGTGTGCAGTGTTTGAATGAGTAAAGAGTGCCCACTTCCTATTTTCAATGACTTTTTTCGACTTAAATACCTTCCCATGAAAAATGACAAACCTAAACATGTCCCACCATAGCCTCATAGACCGAAAGTAGACCAAAATAAACAAACAACTAAACCTTTCGTACTGCATGCCTACAGAGGCAAGCGTGAGAGTGCATAAATGACAGGTTGATGCGGGGTACAACTTTTTTTTTCATGCATTGTGGGCGTGTCACTCACCGTCCTCTGGTGGATGGCTCAGAGGTTGCACTCTTCTTCACCACTGATGTTTCCATGAAAGTAATGGGTTCTGTTGGTTGATATAATGATGAACATTAATGTAACCCATGGGGTTATGATGTGAGGACGCATGGTTAACTTTGTCTGAGCATGAGACTACAATCTCAAGCTCAAATGTAAAATGTGCGGGCACAAGATACCATTACAAACACCTCGACTCTCACTACATTTATTAACGCCGTACCAAATTGATTTTATGTTTCACGGATTGCTTAGGTCAGAAACATGACCCGGTAGGCAGGCAAAAAAATTATAAAAATGACCAAACTTCTCATGAATTTAATTAGATACCACTCAGCCACACAAAACTGCTTGCCATCCTCCATTCTTGCCACATGGTGAGTACCTACCCTCCTTCCCAGGCCTTCGTGCATTCGTCGCTAGCAGTACTAGCAGTACGATAATTCGTACTGCTAGCGACGAACGCGCAAAGGGGTCTAGTGAGTACTGGATTATTAATTGCATTTTTACATTTTTTTTTCAATTTTCAAAAAAAAAAAGACCCGGCCGGATCCGTGAAACATAAAATCAATTTGGTATGTCCTAACCTTGTGTTTGTGGCCATGGAGTGTCACAGGCAGGCTTCAATCTAGTGGTGAGTGGGGGTGTGGGGGAAGCTTCCCCGCCCAAACAATTTTAAAGACAACAAAAGTCATGAAAAAAGCAAGTTATAGTTAGTTTTTGGATTAGAAAACACTTTTGGTTTAGTTTAGTTATAGTTTCCCAGTTTTACAAAATTTTTAGTTAGTTATAGTTTCAGTTACTAAAACTCTAAAACCTCTTACTAAAAGGTATTTAGTTACAGGTATTAGTGAAAACAGGCTGTTTTCTGTTTTAGTATATAGTTATGGTTTCTTCTTGGATGTTCTTGGATATTTTACTTATAGTTCCCAGCTTAGCAAAAAATTTTAGTTAGTTTCGGTTAACTAAATTTTAAAAAGGCCATACTAATGTATTTAGTTAAGGTTACGGGTACAAGTATAAAATTAGTATGTCAAAAACTTGCCTGTATAACATTTCCTACAAAAAAGCTACTGGATATTTACAACAACCGGTCACTACAGAGGGCATTCGGCTATAGTTCAGCATAACACTAACTTCGCTACAGTATACAGTCGAGTGACAGTAGGCGGGTGCTCAGGTACAAACTTCTACGTCAGTTCGCTCGCGTTGTTGTACACAGAATGCCGTATACCAGCGTTTTATCTATTTGTACGACATCGCTGCAGGGCCACACGAAGCGTTTTTGAAAGAAACATTTTCCAGTTCGCCGTAGTTTGTTTTCGAAGTTACTGGGTACCCGTTTTTCGAGCATCCAGCAGCCTTTCAGCCTCTGCCGCTCTGTTCTGTTCCGAGATATGAGCAAAAACGCTTCGTGTGGCCCTGCAGTGAGTTGCTCTGGCTCTGTTTAAGTCATAAATAGCACCTAGTTCCTCCTACCGTCATAGTAAACTGACGTAGAAGGTACTCATACTCCACCGAGCAGCCGCCTACTGTCACTTGACTGTGTACTGTAGCAAAGTTAGTGTTATGCTGAACTATAGCCGAATGCCCTCTGTAGTGACTGGTTGTTGTAAAAATGCGGTAGCTTTTTGGTAGGAAATGTTATACAGGCAAGTTTGTGACATACTAATTTTATTCATGAACATGTACCCGTAACCTTAAAGTTACAAGACTTGAAAAAACATTGAAAATGTAAAAGGATGTAGGGATGGCATGCCAAAAAGCATGCAAACAAGGTAGGGATGATATAATAGTGAAGGTAAATTAACAAAGCCTCATCCCTGCATCTTTTTCACATTAGTTTGCAACTGTAATGTAAAAAGATGTAGGGATAGGGCTTTGTAAATTTACCTCCACTATTATATCATCCCTACCTTGTTTGCATGCTTTTTGGCATGCCATCCCTACATCCTTTTACATTTTTAATGTTTTTTCAAGTCTTGTTTCTGTACTTTTTTGATGTTAATCTCAGTTACAGTTAGACCTAAGCCTATGAAGAAATTTTTCTTTCAAAACTTGAAACGGGATTGACAATTTAGTAGTGGTTCCAAGCATATAATAACTTTGCCAGCTAGAATCTGATGAGGGCCAACCACTCTCCGGAGCTTCGCACGATAAACCGCCGGATCTCCTGAATGTGTGGCCTGACGACTGACCAGCTGCAGCACAGTTTACTAAAGCTGTGAGTAGCTACTTTATTTAGTGTAGCTATAAGTTAGCAGCTGAATGCAGCGCCTTACCTGTGTGGCGTTTGTAAACCTTGCCCACTACGGGAAGAGACCGTGCCGGCCGTGCGCGTGGTCCACTCGCGATTTCGCTCGTGCACTAGCCTCGTTCCCAAACAATGTGATCGTGATATTTGGCCTGGGAACGAGACTACATGTGCGCATGCGTACAACATTAGAAAATGGCGTCCTTCGCAACGGACAGCAACCACAGAGTGTTGTGAATGGCTTTTATCGACCAGGGTGAATTTGAGACTATGAAGACGCTGAGTGGTTGGGAAGCTGCGCACTGTGATGAGCATCCGTTTCGTGCTAAAATCAAGGTGAGTGCTTGAACCGTTTTTGAGTTATCGTTGTTTGAACAAAAGTCGTAACAAGAAAGAAAGAAAGAAAGAAAGAAGAATACGAAAAATGGCACTTTTGCTATCGCACACTTTTGTGTTTAGCTGTCTTCCGCGTGGCTTTTGGCCACTTATGAGTCTTGCTGATCATAAAGGCACTCAAAGAGGAAGCCTGGATGCTTAAATAAACTTTTTGCGTGTTTGTGGTGAAGTTATACGGCTTTTGCTTAAATATTGCATATATTGCGCGTCGGCGCCATCCCTACATAGAAAGTCTACCGACTCTCTGATAGTTTAACTAAAACAACACTGCTTTGTAAGTGTTTTCATGTTATTTTTATTATCAGAGGATAACCTTTGAAACGTTAACATCTCATGTTTAGGTATGGTGTTTTCCTAGCATTTCTAAAAATTTATGCAGGTACTGTTAGGTACCACTGGAGTAGTCTCATTTAGCGTACAGATCTTTCTTTCCACTTAAAGCATATGGCCATAGTATTGCAAAAACTACAAGCGGAGCAAAGCAGATCTAGCCTGTGCATGGGCGGACACGTACACGTGCAACCACAACAGTGTGTTTCCGCGTGACTGGAAATTACGGATGTGAGATCAAGACCGCACGAATTTTGCAACTTGTCACAACGAGTGACGTCATGTCCTCCCTCCCCTAGCTCTGTATAAAAGATTGGTTGTGACAGCTGGAATATACGGCACTGGAATATCCTGTTCGCCTTGCCCAGCTTAAACCCTTACCCCAGAGGAGGTCCGACACTAGTGATGTCATATCCATCAACACGTGATCCTGATTGTCAAGTTAATTGCTAACCTCCTGCATTCCATTGCTTCAAGAACGATTTCTGGGCATCAGAAGCTTCTAGCGTGCTGGGTTCACTTGGGTTGGGGGGTATTTTCAACCATACTGAAGCTGTCTATTAGGTCGAGATTGATCACTGCCATTCATCTAGCTCTCAACCGCCACATAAATGTCGTTTGGAGGTCACAAAGGCATGCAATGTTACTTCTGACTGGCGAGACACTTTCAGCATCACGAAAACCCCCCTAAACCCATCATGATCTTTGCTGCACAGCATTCCGATTGTTGGTACTGATGGTGTTTAGTCTTTGGAATGTTCATTAATGCATAGCGCATGTGACTGTGTTGGACCTCCTCTGCCCTTACCCTACCTATGCGCTAACTAATTCGAATTTCCAGTGCCGTGTATTCCAAGCAGTCCAGTTTGTCATCAAAATACACTAGAACTGTGTTTAGCCCTAGACTCAGTCGATAGAGCATAATCCAGACCTGAGTGGGTGTGTGGATAGAGCCCTCGCTCTGTCTCTCCACTAGCAGAAACTTTGTCAAGGTCTCTTCACTTCTATTCAGGGCCATGACGTACACCCTTTGTCAGAGTGCAGGAACATCATCGGGAGACACTGTTCTTCTCAAACAGAAACTGCATAGCTACTCATGAGGTAGTCTCGTTCCCAGAACCTTCCAGAGGGTCTGGTTCCTAGACTGCTCACGGGGTTCATGCAGCGGGAAGTCGACCGAAGTGCGTTTCAAAGCTGTAATGTTGGGTTAGGGTTAATTTAGGGGGCAATGGCGCATATGCGCATATAAATGTGTATAATAAATTGACCAATAGGGTTAGAGCTTTGAAAAGTAGATCAATATTCGGACACCAGCGATAATCGGACGCTCATACACGGAGACTAAGCCACGCAGATACTCGGTTATGCCACGGAAAGGAAGGCGGAGTCCACCGTATCCGGCGACTGAAAAATGGAGCTCGAGCGTCAATGCGGATGTGCGTCACAATCTCTATTTCCAATCCCGTTCTGAAGGTATGTACTATCTATGCCTATGGTTGTGCGCACTGTCACATGCGAGCGACTTTGATGTGGGGTCGGAAGTTCGAGAGTTAGTGAGCGCTTTTGTGTCTAAGAGCTTTGGCTAAGGTAAAACGAGCGATTCGATAGTCAGTTTGGGGTAGTGAAGAAATTTTTCTTCACTTTGTATTTTATCTGCTCTTTTTATTTCAGATGGCTTTACCGTCCACAAAGAAGAGGCAAACCTCTCCTCGTAGTCCGAGTCCGACTCCGACTCCACCATTGCTGAGTAACTTTCCACCTGGCGAGTTACCCAGACAAGTTGGCAGTGGAACTGGAGCCTCTTCACAAGTAGCAAAGAAACAAATGAGTAACATTTTAGGCTTGCTGAACTTGATAGACGAATCAGTCGATATTGTGGAGGACGAGGTCCTCCCAGGAAAGATTGCAAATGTCATAGCACTCGCCATCAATCACATCAAACATAATGACAGTGAAGAATGTTATACTCAAGAGGAGCTTATATCTGCTCTAGAGGAACAAGTCAGTGCTCTACAAGATGAGTCTGCTCAAGGTAGTGCTGTGAGAGCAGTTATACGAATGTGCCAATGCGAGGCTCATGAAACAATACGAGACATAACTTCACCTATTAGGGAGTTAGTTGTAAAATTACTAGATATCGCCGTAACTGAAAGTTCCCCAAACGTCGAAAACCAACTTGGTGAACTGCTTATATGCATCTTGCAAATAGTAAATGAAACAACAGATGTTCAAGTTCGTGTTGGATCCAAACTATTTTACCAAAAACTGGGCAAAAAATCACCCCATTGTGGCTCTTTTATAGTGCACAATACTGCAGAAGAAGTACGTTACGACATAGATGAGGTCGACATAGTTGGCAAACTTAGAACACCAAGGGTGATACTGGTACTTGTATGCGAGATCCAAAGTTTCCCTGAAAATTTACGTTCAGCAAACATCCATACAGCAGAAGTAGCGATAGCTCAACTGACAACCAAAAGATTACAAGGAGTTGTAGCCATCAGTATGGCAAAGAATAGATCAGCAATGATCTTTACTGCAAGAACAGTTGGTCCTGCTTATGAAGGCTATTACAAAGTTGATTTTAAACCAGTTGCCTTAGAATGCCATGATTTGACTGTAAAGGAAGGCATACAACGTTTTACCCAAGTCTACTATTCTACACTCAAGAGTTTACCTCAAGTGAGCTGGAGTTGAACAAACATCCTCAATTGTTTTTGTCTCTGGTTGTATCTCTTTGTATTATATATAGTTAAACCCTGACCTCTTGTCCTGTCAGTGTTAGACTGAGATTGCTTACAGTCTGAGAACTTATCTTACAGCTTCTCAGCTGTCCCAAAAGACTTGTCTTCACAGATCAAATGTTTTCAGCAGGTGTCCCACAAAATTTGGTCTGGGAATGAAGCTAGGAATGTTACCAAGCTCTCCTAGTTTCATCCCCAGACCCTCCCAAAAGTGTCTGGTGACATTTCATGTCACATGGGGTGGGGCACCTGGGGACTGCTGCATGGTATGGATTTTATAAGTCTTGGGGCAGCTAAGAAGCTGCAAGATAAGTTCTCTATGTCCAATTCAGTCATGTCTCTCTTCTACAGTGATGCTGCCTAGGTAACAGGTTATATAATACCTCCCTGGGGGGTGGTCGTTTTACACATATTGCTTCTTGATAAATTTTCCATTTCTTGTCATTCTGTAACATCCAAGAACAGTCTTTGTCAAAATCCCACACCCACCATTTAGGTGGATTTGATGAAATTACAACATAAAAGAAAGCAAGCCCAAAGTAGTAGACTGTTATGGCCATGACCTGGGAGAGATATGCTCTTGCAAGCGATTGTCACACAAATGTAGCAAACTCTTGCAAACTACTTCATGCAAGAGGCAAGCCGCAATGCAGGTGAATCTCTCACGCATGTGGCTAACACAAAAATTGATCTTAAAAATTGTTTTTAACTTAAATATTTTCTGATTGACAGTAGTTCCATTACACAAATGAGAGGAGGCAGGACAAACTTTCCGTACCATGTGACAGGGTTTTGTTTTGATTTCACAGATGCTTTAATTCATTGCATACAGGAGGCCACGTACATGGCCCAGTAATTGCCACTTAGCCTATGCTGAAGGCCACATGTACTGGTCATCTAAGAAGCTTAACAAGACTTGAGGGTAAACACCTTTATGTTAACCTAGACCACACCTTTTGACTGACATCACTGCTCTGGAAAGGCAAGAAGGGGCGGTACTAGGGTTCGTGGGTGAACACAAGCTTGGCAAAGGCAACTAGATACAAAGCTTTCTCAAACACTGGGAGCTAGCACTTCAGTTTTCATTCAAGGTAGGAGTTCTAATAGCAGAGCATTGTATTTACCACCTGTAACAACCACTTTTGCTGATTAAGAATATCATGCCAAGGTAGAGCATTGTATTTACTCATCATACCTGTAATAGCCGCATTGTTACCTTGATCAAGACCATCATATCAAGTACAGCATCGTATTTACTACCTGTAATAGCTACTTTGTTTTTGAACACATCAAAATTATGTAGAGTGATCAAGGTCATGCACGTCGAAGAGCATGCATGGTCATGCATGTCACTGCACATGTTTATGTCTGAGCACGTTACTTGGAATCCAATCATTTGTGTTGCCTTGTAAAATGATTTGATGGGTTCAAAAATGCGATGGCTAGGTCTTAAGACAATGTAGGCTAGACACTCAGTTGTTTCTTTGAAGTGTTGTGCTTCGAAATGCAGTAGGCTAAAGGTATCCATTAATCTTTTGCGTTCACCGGTGCAAAAAACTATAAAACCAAATACAACATCCAAAAGACTGCACAACCGAGCATGACATCAATTTTTATATGCAGTATTGGTGATTAACTGCAAAGTGTCTTCACAAGAGTGTAACCATACAGTACCATTCCCACATGCTTACTGTTTCCAATTATTCTAAAATTATGCTAAGCATATTTTCCTCAGGCCTAGACCTGTCTGGCAGTGGCGTAGGAACCGTAGCGGCCGTAGCGGCTTTGGCCGCTACACTTTTTAGGCCGTAAATTAATATTCATAACCTGCTAAGTTAGCTCAAGCTAGCCTCGTTGTCTGGGAGCGAGGCTAAAGTCAAGCAGCGTCTTCGTTGCATCAGTCTCATATGCAGTTACATGCGTACATTTCCGATTAAAGTATACACTGTAAGGTGATCGAAATCTTGGCAGTGAGATGGCTCGGTACGAAGTTAATGCAGATTTTCAAAGAGACTACTACAAGCGACGAAAGCTAGCCGGGCGGTCTCCTGGGAACGACGACGAAGTCAGTATAATCTGTTTTCCACATAAATTGAATCTTGTACTGGAGGGTTGGTAAGGTCTGAGCTAGAATATTATACACCGTTGAAAAAAGGCTTTATTTTGCAGTCTAAAGGTGCACACTGTGAAAAAATTCGCCGCCGCGCTACGCGCGGCGAAATTATTTTCCATTTATTTTAGCAGCGCTTCGCGCGGCACAGCATGGCCTCTACACTTCACATTTGCTTCCTACGCCTATGTCTGGTACTAGTTGCGGGTAGGTACAAAACCTGGACTCCGGACTCAATTTTGGACTGGACTGGACAGCAGAACCTAGAAACTAACGTCGCATTTCCAGGCCTTCCCACCGTCCAGTACTTCTAGAAGGGTCTGGGGTCCAGACTATAACCCTAACCCCCTTCCACAGGGGATCTCAATTTGCAAATTATAGGCAGTCTACCCGGCAGCTGAATAAATCAGCTGAGGACTCTAGCCTGGCTGTTAACAAGGCTTGCTTCTGCTGCAGGTCCAGTGGCTTAGTGGTAAGAGCATCTGACTAGTATTCACTAGGTTCCAGGTTCAACTTCAAGCTGGATCTCTGGATTTACTTTCCCTCTAAAGCTTACATTAACCATGTATAACACAACTCCTTGCCAACCAGCTGGGCTAGGAGACTGTAAAAGCAGAGCAATAGCAACCACCCAGTCTTGCTAAAAGCTGCATATAGAGGCCTGTTCCTACTGTTAGGCCATTCCTCCACTCATTGAGCAATCTAGCATTCACAGTCTGCTTTAAACGGTAGAACTAGAACACTAGCTAATGTCCAATCGAGTCCAAAATTGAGTCCATTGTCCAGTCCAGAGTCCAGTCCAGAGTCCAGAGTCCAGGTTTTGTACCTACCCACTAGTTGCCCACCTGCAACTGTACATATGTGTGGTTAGGCTTATGTAAGTTGGCTTGAAGGGTTCAGCATTGCTGATCCAACATGTACTAGGCCTCTGCTTCTGTACGTGTCACGTTGTCAGTTCTGGAACAATAATCTGTCTTTTGGTTCATTAGCAATCATGGGTGGCATTCCCTCTCTCTCTCTGTTTCTCTCTCTCTCTCTCTCTCTCTCTCTCTCTCTCTCTCTCTCTCTCTCTCTCTCTCTCTCTCTCTCTCTCTCTCTCTCTCTCGTGTGTTAAACTCTTCACAGAGTTGCAATGCAATGCAATATACATACACAACGTAATGAGGGGTAAAGGTGTCCAAGGTTATACTGTCTGAGTGTTCTACAAAAAGCACTGCACAATCACTTGGCTCTATCCACAGAGGTCATAAAGCTACATACAGATTGTTACTAATAATAGACCATTACAAATGGATTACAGTACAACATAATTAGAACACTGAGTTTAAAGTGTTGTCTACTTTTGGTTTCTCATGCACCATATCTTGAAAGACCCAGTGATGGCCTGTCTCGATGCCGTAACCATGAGATTGACTAGTGTGGATCTGGAGAGTCCAAGGTTCGTTTTTAGCTTGAGGAAGCCAGTGGGATTGGGTATTCCTCGTGACCCCACTTCTACTGTCACCAGGCTTGCTGTGTATCCGGCATCCTGAAAGGTATCCAGTAGTTCCTGGTACCTGTCTTCTTTCCGCTTGATGACACCTTCAAACAGAGTACTGTTAGTTCAATGAGGGACACCTTCAAACAGACTGTCAAACCACACTGTTAGTTCAATGAGGGACACCTTTTTTGTTGTCTCATCCCAGTAGATGATGTCTGGTCTCAAATCAGTGGCTACAATGTGGCAGGGGAGGGAATACTCTGAGCTGATGAGATCCACTGTCGATGAGGTTGTGTCTGGGAGGTGTTCTTTGACCACTTCATAGAGAAGTGCCAGCACTGCATCGTGTCTCTCATTGTATCGTCTCAAGTCTCTTGCCACCCTGCAGGAGTTGAGGACATGGACCAGATTTTGGTGGTCATCCCCACAGAGGATGCAGGTGACATGGTCCTTCTTTTTCCAGAGGTGCAAGTTTGCATTGTGGGGAAATGTGTCATGAGCAGCATTCAGGGCAAACTTGAACTGCTCGTCTGGGAGTCTCTGTATTGCTTCTGCCCAGACAGCTGGCATATCAGGTGGAAAGGATCGAACCATATGGCCTTGTCTTGGGAGACTCTGGAGTTGGGAGTCGTGCATGGTCATCTTCTTTTGTCACGTTTCTCTTTGCTGCCACTCTCAGTGAGAGATGGGTCCTGTTGCATGGTGTCACAGACAGTGATTGCGGGACAGAACTTCTTCTGCTGAACCAGTTCCTCAAACTGAAGACCTTTCTCAGCTATCCTCCTGACATAGGGGTCAGAGGATGTGAGAAGCTGGCACTGTCGAGAGACTTGGCGCTGCTTGTAGAGGGATAGAGATAGCAGACTGAGGCCTCCACTCTCTTTTGGGAGATAGAGGAGGTTGGGGTTGCTGGTTTGGCTAGACCGGCCCACTTTTTAAGGTAGCATGTAGCAGTTGCCTCTTGCTGTCGCTCAATCCATGTGAGAGGAAACTCATGGATGGTTAGTGGCCAGTTCAGTTGTGGACAGACGCCCAGTTTGTACAGTTTTAGTTTCTGTTTACATGTGACTGGGCACTGGTCTACTGACTTGAGCATGCGATGAATGACTAGGGTCAAAGAATAAATAATGAGACCCACTAGCTACCAATCGTAAATTTGTGTTCTCGCATTTTAAGTTATGTAACTCCTAAAATTGCATGAATGGTGCCTGTATAGGGTGGAAAAGGTATACATGTACATGACAGTGTGCATATGTAGGCGACAGATTCAAATTGTTAGTTTAGTTGTAGTTTAATAAAAAGGGTTAGTATCAGTACTTTTAGTTTTGGTTAACTACCATTTTTGCGTGATTTCAAGTTATAGTTTTTAATAAACGGACTAAAGTAGCATTGATTTCAGTTTTAGTTTTAATTACTTAAAGGTTTTATGCCTTACTAAAATGCATTTTAGTTTTGGTTTTAGTTAACTAAAGCAACACTGCTCATGACCTGAGGGGAGGGAGTATCATTGCTATGAGAGTAAGGAAGTGTTTAGTATAGGAAAGGACATTTGCAAGAGCAGTTTTTATTGCAGAGGGATAAAATAAAAATGACATCATCATGTGCTCTTGGCTGAAAGTCATAATCCAACTAACCAGCCAGGGCTGTATAGGGTGAAAACTGCTTTGTAGATCTTTCCTGGCACATAAAACAGGCTTGCACGAGCTGCACAGGACCTATACTGTGGTTAAAACGGCTCTGTCAGACATTTCACGCACATAAACATGCTTCCACAAACGTCACAGGACCTCAACAGTGGTTAAAACTGCTTTTTTATATCTTTCCACAGGACCTCCACATTGGTGAAAACTGCTTTCTAGATCTTTCCTGGCACATAAACGGGCTTGTACGAGCTTCACAGGACCTCCACAGTCGTGAAAACTGCTTTCTAGCTCTTTCCTGGCACATAAACATGAGCATCGCAGGACCTCCATAGTGGTGAAAACTGCATAGGAAAGATCTAGAAAGCAGTTTTCACCCCTGTGCGGGTCTGTGAAGCTCGTACAAGCCTGTTTATGTGCAGGAAAGGTGTGCCATTGCCGTTTTAACTGCCGTGGAAGTGCAGTGAAGCACGTGCAGGCCTGTTGAAGTTCCTGGGAAGATCTAGAACCCAGTTTTCACCACTGTTGAGGTCCTCTGAGGCTCGTAGAAGCCTGTTTATGTGCGTGAAATGTCTCACACAACCGTTTTATCCACAGTATAGGTCCTGTGAAGCTCGTGCAAGCCTGTTTAAGTGTCACGAAAGAGCTAGAAAACAGTTTTCACTCAGATTATTAAGGGGGCTTGGACTGTATCATACTGAATTATGAAGCAGGGCTCTGCTACTGCTTATTGCATTTTCTGGAACATAGTAAAGTTGTGGAACCACCAAGTCCAGTACACCAGTCCAGTCAACTAGTCCAGAAGTACTGGTGAGTATACACATATGTCCGGCGTCCTTGGGTGTTAAGCGAACTTTTATGGACCAGCATTGGGGTCGAGTTATTCACAAGACCCCTCCCCTTTCTCGCCACACTCATACAGGAAGGCTCTGGGAGCCAAACTAGGAACAAGGTAGTGCAGCCACTCCTGCAGTTCAATAGTACTTTTGTTGTGGGGCTTCCCATAGCTATAACGCTGTCACCGAGGAGGAGGGGAGGCCGCTGCCAGGAGAGGGTATCGAGGAGGAGGGAAGACAGTTGCCAACAGAGGCGTTTACAAACCTTCACGATACTTAAACAGGCCTGCACGAGCTTCAGAACCGTTTTATCCACAGTATAGGTCCTGTGAAGCACGTGCAAGCCTGTTTAAGTGTCACGAAAGAGCTAGAAAACAGTTTTCACCACTGTGGAAGTCCAGTGAAGCACGTGCAAGCCAATTGAAGAGCCAGGAAAGACCTAAATAGAATTCTTTGTCTTTGTAAACTTTTAGTGCACAGTCCGTTTTGGGAGTCTTCAACCATTCACTCTCCGTAAAATTGGGGATTTCCCCCATTTCCTGTCAGCATTGACATCCAATCATCAGTTTATAATTAAGTTAGTTAAGATGTGGCCTGGCGGAACCCCTCATGTGGTGGTCGGGGCACATAAAACAGGCTTCCACGAGCTTCACAGGAAACGCACAGTGGTGAAAACAGCTTTCTAGATCTTTCCTGACACAGTATAGGTCCTGTGCAGCTCGTGCAAGCCTGTTTATGTGCCCGGAAATATCTAGAAAGCAGTTTTCACCACTGTGTAGCTCCTGTGAAGCTCGTACAAGCCTGTTTAGGTGCGGGAACGGTGTGACATCGCCGTTTTAACCGCCGTAGAGGTGCTGAAATGCACGTGCAGGCCTGTTTAAGTGCCTGGAAAGATTTAGAAAGCAGTTTTCACCACTGTTGAGGTCCTGAAATGTCTGGCAAAGAAGTTTTACAACAGTATAGGTCCTGTGAAGCTAGTGCAAGCCTGTTTAAGTGAGGGTAAGGTGTGACATCGCTATTTTACCGGCGTGGAGGTGCTGTGAAGCACGTGCAGGCCTGTTTATGTGCCTGGAAATATCAAGAAAGCAGTTTTCACCACTATTGAGGTGCTACGATGTGCGTGAAACGTCTGCCACTGCCGTTTTAACCACAGTATAGGTCCTTTGAGCCTCGTGCAAACCTGTTTATATGCGTCAAAAGTGTGACACAGCCGTTTTAACTACAGTGTAGGTCCTGTGAAGCTAGTCCTAGCCTGTTTATGTGCCAGGAAAGATCTAGAAAGCAGTTTTCACCACTGCGCAGGTCCGGTGAAGCTCGTACAAGCCTGTTTAAGTTCGGGGAAGGTGTGATATCGCCGTTTTAACCGCCGTGGATGTGCTGTGAAGCACCTGTTTAAGTGCCTGGAAAGATCTAGAAAGCAGTTTTCACCACTGTTGGGTCCTGCGAGGCTCGTGCAAGCCTGTTTATGAGCGTGAAAAATCTGACACAGCCTTTTTAACCACAGTGTAGGTCCTTTGAGGCTCGTCCAAGCCTGTTTATGTGCGTGAAAGGTGTGACACAGCCCTTTTAACTCCAGTACAAGTGCTGTGAAGCTCGTGCAAGCCTGTTCATGTGCCAGGAAAGATCTAGAAAGCTGTTTTCACCACTGTGGAGGTCCAGCGAGGATCGTGAAAGTCTGTTTATGTGTCAGGAAGGATCAAGAAAGCAGTTTTCACCACTGTGCAGGTCCGGTGAATCTCGTACAAGCCTGTTTAAGTTCGGGGAAGGTGTGATATCGCCGTTTTAAACGCCGTGGATGTGCTGTGAAGCACCTGTTTAAGTGCCTGGAAAGATCTAGAAAGCAGTTTTCACCACTGTTGCGGTCCTGCGAGGCTCGTGCAAGCCTGTTTATGTGCGTGAAAGCTCTGACACAGCTGTTTTAACCACTGTATAGGTCCTTTGAGGCTCGTACAAGCCTGTTTATGTGCGTGAAATGTGTGACACACCCGTTTTAACTCCAGTACAAGTCCTGTGAAGCTCGTGTAAGCCTGTTCATGTGCCAGGAAAGATCTAGAAAGCTGTTTTCACCACTGTGGAGGTCCAGCGAGGATCGTGCAAGTCTGTTTATGTGTCAGGAAAGATCAAGAAAGCAGTTTTCACCACTGTGCAGGTCCGGTGAAGCACGTACAAGCCTGTTTAAGTTCGGGAAAGGTGTGATATCGCAGTTTTAACCGCCTTGGAGGTGCTGTGAAGCACGTGCAGGCCTGTTTAAGAGCCTGGAAAGATCTAGAAAGCAGTTTTCACCACTGTTACGGTCCTGCGAGGCTCGTGCAAGCCTGTTTATGTGCGTGAAAGCTCGGACACAGCTGTTTTACCCCCAGTTTAGGTCCTGTGAAGCACTTGCAAGCCTGTTTAAGTGTCAGGAAAGAGGTAGAAAGCAGTTTTCACCACCGTGGAGGTCATGTGAAGCTCGTGAAAGCATGTTTATCTGCCAGGAAAGATCTAGAAAGCAGTTTTCACCACTGTGCATGTCCTGTGAAGCTCGCACAAGTCTGTTTATGTGCGGGAAAGGTGTACCATTGCTGTTTTATCTGCCGTGGAAGTGCTGTGAAGGACGTGCAGGCCTGTTGAAGTGCCTGTTGAGGTCCTCTGAGGCTCGTAGAAGCCTGTTTATGTGCGTGAAATGTCTCACACAACAGTTTTATCCACAGTATAGGCCATGTGAAGCTCGTGCAAGCCTGTTCATGTGCCAGGAAAGATCTAGAAAGCGGTTTTCACCACTATGAAGGTCCAGCGATGATAGTGCAAGCCTGTTTATTTGCCAAGAAAGGTCTAGAAAGCAGTTTTCACAACTGTGGAGGTCCTGTGAAGCTCGTGCAAGCCTGTTTATATGCCAGGAAAGATCTAGAAAGCAGTTTTGACCACTGTGCAGGTTCTGTGAAGCTCGTACAAGCCTGTTTAAGTGCGGGAAAGGCCGTTTTAACCGACGTTGAGGTGCTGTGAACAATGTGCAAGCGTGTTTAAGTGCCTGGAAAGATATAGAAAGCCGTTTTAACCACTGTTGAGGTCCTGTGAGGTTCGTGGAAGCCAGTTTATGTGCGTGAAATGTCTGACAGAGCCGTTTTCACCTCAGTATAGGTCCTGTGCAGCTCGTGCAAGCCTGTTTATGTTCCCAGAAAGATCTACAAAGCAGTCTTCACCACTATGGAGGTCCTGTAAAGATGGTGCAAGCCGGTTTATGTGCCACGAAAGATCTAGAAAGCATTTTTCACCACTGTGCAGGTCCTGTGAAGCTCGTACAAGCCTGTTTAAGTGCCAGGAAAGATCTAGAAGGCAGTTTTCACAACTTCTGGGATCCGTTGAGGCTCGTACAAGCATGTTTATGTGCGTGAAATGTGTGACACAGCCGTTTTAACCACAGTATCAGTCCTGTGAAGCTCGTGCAAGCCTGTTTATGTGCCAGAAAAGATCTAGAAAGCGGTTTTCACCACACTTTAGGTCCTGTGAAGCTCGTGCAAGCATGTTTAAGTGTCAGGAAATATCTTGAAAGCGGTTTTCACCACTGTGCGGTTACTGTGAAGCGAGTGCAAGCCTGTTTAAGTGTCAGGAAATATCTTGAAAGCGGTTTTCACCACTGTGCTGGTACTGTGAAGCTCGTACACGCCTGTTTTAGTGCGTGAAATGTCTGACAGTCGTTTTAACCACAGCGTAGGTCCTGTGAAACTCGTGCAAGCCTGTTTATATGCGAGGAAAGATCTAGAAAGCAGTTTTCACCACTGTGCAGTTCCTGTGAAGCTCGTACAAGCCTGTTTAAGTGCCAGGAAAGATCTTGAAAGTGGTTTCACCACACTTTAGGTCCTGTGAAGCTCGTGCAAGCATGTTTAAGTGTCAGGAAATATCTTGAAAGCGGTTTTCACCACTGTGCGGGTACTATGAAGCTAGTGCAAGCCTGTTTAAGTGTCAGGAAATATCTTGAAAGCGGTTTTCACCACTGTGCGGGTACTATGAAGCTAGTGCAAGCCTGTTTAAGTGTCAGGAAATATCTTGAAAGCGGTTTTCACCACTGTGCGGATACTGTGAAGCTCGTACAAGCCTGTTTTAGTGCGTGAAATGTCTGACACAGTCGTTTTAACCATAGTGTAGGTCCTGTGAAACTCGTGCAAGCTAGGAAAGATCTAGAAGGCAGTTTTCACAACTTCTGGGATCCGTTGAGGCTCGTACAAGCATTTTTATGTGCGTGAAATGTGTGACACAGCCGTTTTAACCACAGTATCAGTCCTGTGAAGCTCGTGCAAGCCTGTTTATGTGCCAGAAAAGATCTAGAAAGCGGTTTTCACCACACTTTAGGTCCTGTGAAGCTCGTGCAAGCATGTTTAAGTGTCAGGAAATATCTTGAAAGCGGTTTTCACCACTGTGCGGGTACTGTGAAGCTCGTACACGCCTGTTTTAGTGCGTGAAATGTCTGACAGTCGTTTTAACCACAGCGTAGGTCCTGTGAAACTCGTGCAAGCTAGGAAAGATCTAGAATGCAGTTTTCACCACTGTGCAGTTCCTGTGAAGCTCGTGCAAGCCTGTTTAAGTGCCAGGAAAGATCTTGAAAGCGGTTTCACCACACTTTAGGTCCTGTGAAGCTTGTGCAAGCATGTTTAAGTGTCAGGAAATATCTTAAAAGCGGTTTTCACCACTGTGCGGGTACTATGAAGCTAGTGCAAGCCTGTTTAAGTGTCAGGAAATATCTTGAAAGCGGTTTTCACCACTGTGCGGATACTGTGAAGCTCGTACACGCCTGTTTTAGTGCGTGAAATGTCTGACACAGTCGTTTTAACCACAGCGTAGGTCCTGTGAAACTCGTGCAAGCTAGGAAAGATCTAGAAGGCAGTTTTCACAACTTCTGGGATCCGTTGAGGCTCGTACAAGCATGTTTATGTGCGTGAAATGTGTGACACAGCCGTTTTAACCACAGTATCAGTCCTGTGAAGCTCGTGCAAGCCTGTTTATGTGCCAGAAAAGATCTAGAAAGCGGTTTTCACCACACTTTAGGTCCTGTGAAGCTCGTGCAAGCATGTTTAAGTGTCAGGAAATATCTTGAAAGCGGTTTTCACCACTGTGCGGTTACTGTGAAGCTAGTGCAAGCCTGTTTAAGTGTCAGGAAATATCTTGAAAGCGGTTTTCACCACTGTGCTGGTACTGTGAAGCTCGTACACGCCTGTTTTAGTGCGTGAAATGTCTGACACAGTCGTTTTAACCACAGCGTAGGTCCTGTGAAACTCGTGCAAGCTAGGAAAGATCTAGAATGCAGTTTTCACCACTTTTGGGGTCCGATGAGGCTCGTGCAAGCATGTTTATGTGCGTGAAATGTGTGATACAGCCGTTTTAACCACAGTATCAGTCCTGTGAAGCTCGTGCAAGCCTGTTTATGTGCCAGAAAAGATCTAGAAAGCAGTTTTCACCACTGTGCAGGCCCTATGAAGCTCGTACAAGCCTGTTTAAGTGAGGGAAAGGCCGTTTTAAATGACGTTGAGGTGCTGTGAACAATGTGCAAGCCTGTTTAAGTGCCTGGAATGGCATAGAAAGCCGTTTTAACCAGTGTTGAGGTCCTGTGAGGTTCGTGGAAGCCAGTTTATGTGCGTGAAATGTCTGACAGAGCCGTTTTAACCCCAATATAGGTCCTGTGCAGCTCGTGCAAGCCTGTTTATGTTCCCGGAAAGATCTAGAAAGCAGTTTTCACGACTGTGCAGGTCCTGTAAAGATGGTGCAAGCCAGTTCATGTGCCACAAAAGATCTAAAAAGCATTTTTCACCACTGTGCAGGTCCTGTGAAGCTCGTACAAGCCTGTTTAAGAGCGGGAAATGTGGGACATCGCCATTTTAACCACCATGGAGGTGCTGTGAAGCACGTGCTAGCCTGTTTATGTGCCAGGAAATATCTAGAAAGCAGTTTTCACCACTGTACAGGTCCTGTGAAGCTGGTGCAAGCTTGTTTATATGCCAGGAAAGATCTAGAAAGCAGTTTACACCACTGTGGAGGTCCTGTGAAGCTGGTGCACGCCTGTTTATGTGCCAGGAAAGATCTAGAAAGCAGTTTTCACCACTGTGGTGGTCCTGTGAAGCTGGTGCAAGCTTGTTTATATGCCAGGAAAGATCTAGAAAGCAGTTTACACCACTGTACAGGTCCTGTGAAGCTAGTACAAGCCTGTTTTAGTGCGGGAAAGGTGTGACATCGCCGTTTTCACCGGCGCGGTGGAGCTGTGAAGCACGTGCACGCCTGTTTAAGTGCCTCGAAAGCAATTTTCACCACTGTTGAGGTCCTGCGAGGCTCGTACAATCCTGTTTCTGTACGTGAAAGGTCTGACACAGCCGTTTTAACCCCAGTATAGGTCCTTTCAAGCTCGTGCAAGCCTGTTTATGTGCGTGAAAAGTCTGACACAGCCGTTTTAACCCCAGTATAGGTCCTTTGAGGCTCGTGCAAGCCTGTTTATGTGCGTGAAAGGTCTGACACAGCCGTTTTAACTACAGTACAAGTCCTGTGAAGCTGGTGCAAGCCTGTTTATGTGCCAGAAAAGATCTTCAAAGTGGTTTTCACCACACTATAGGTAGTGATTCCGGAAGTTCAGTATTCATACGTAATTTCCGCTGGTAAAATTTAAACTACGGAAATGGTATCGCGTGCATGTTTACATTTTCACCTCAGCGCTTCTCACGGTAGCCACATACCCCGACAAAATATATATTTCTCGAATCCTCTTTGATCGTAGAATCGATTGGTTGGTCTTTCGTTCACTTTACTGTAACTTTGAAGTGCTTCTTTGTGAAAACCGGAGAAAACTTCCGTGTACCAGCTGATCGGTGAGATGCCCGACTTCGAAAGTGACATAATCGCATTCCTTGCACCAAGAAACCCCTTCTACCACTGCTGCTGAAACTAAATATTTCACAGTACAGGAGCGGTAATACAGTGTATGTGAACTGTAATGCTTGCAATTCCAATCATAAAGTAATTAGTGAGAATAATGTTCTGTTCTTACACAATCAAGCTTTCGGAAAATTAAGGCATGCAATGTGAACACATCCAGTCAAAAGCAGCAACTTTACATAGGTGCAGGATGACCATCACCTGTAAGGAAGGATAAACACACAATGTAATGTGAATAGCTACCCATTTTCATTCCTATACAAAATTAATATCAACGGTTTCTAACACAGATTTCAAGTGCCATCTTCAGCCTCAATGAAGACGAGGTGAAAAGTGTTGTGGACCACATCATTTGTCATTGCTAAGCAGGAATAGCCCTGTGGTGTGCTTTGTAAAAAGCCTGATTGTGCCCCTTTGTGGCTACCTCAATTGCAAAAGGCAACTTGCACAGGGTTCGACTCTTCTGAGTTAGAGTATTCCCGTCTTCTATATACATATAGGTTTGAATTGCTGAACAAAACAGTAAATAGCAGAACAACACAATAATCTCTACTATGACTTGCAGAAATGACAGACACTAGGCCAGAGGCTGCATGAAATCCCATCATAATCAGATCATCCAATCCCTCTCAAACATGCACACATGCCTAATTCCCAGGCTGTCCTGGTATACACATGTTCAATGATCAGCAGTCAAACTTAGTGGTTAGCAAGCGCTGTGTTGCTGCGTTCGGCTTGTGCTTGCGTGTTTAGCCTCATACTCAGGTTTTATCGCCACACCATTTGCCGTACCACGAAGGTTAGTAGGTGCTACAGATGGAAAACGCTAGGGTGAGAAAGCCTGGTTACGAGGCTAATAACTTTCAAGTGTTTAACAATTTCCTCAAAAAATTATAAGAAAATTAAGACTTGCTCTCATCAAAGGGACATTAGTTCTGACTTCAAAACCATCCAGAGTAGCTCACACTAATATGTAAGTACAAAAGAGACCTCGCACACGCACAAAATAAATGTGCACCTGAGGCATCTTCTCTCCAGCTACAAAACCCTGGGAATGAGGCTCATTTACGGTATCCTGTCATACAGTTGCAGGTTAGCGTAGGTACTTTGGATTCATTGAACTATGCCATCCAAACAGACCCGGGGGGAGACAGGCAACTACACTTCATTGTTGCCTACCCTACCCGGGGTACATTGGTGAAAACAGTTTGCAATAACATACCCATACTCCGTTGTTGATCACTGCTGTTGCTTCAGACTGATTTATACATTCTCAGGCTTTATTTGGATCTCATATCTTCAGATTTCTGCATGCTGTTCCTGAAGGCCATAGAGCTCTGTACACGATGATACTCTCATGAGATAGACCACTCCGTGCGCAACAGTTGGGTGTAAGTTCCATCTTCGTACGCTTAACCGTTCCCGAGATATGTGCATGTTTGTATTTTCCTTGCACGCACGTGATGATTACCGAATGTACCATTTTCTCTATTTAAAAGTAACCCAAAATTTTGTACCGACCACTTTGCAATAATGATGCACATCTCGGCTTCTACTGCACCGATTCGCGTAAAACAAAACCCGTTGTACTCAACATAGAATGCTGAATCCGATAAGTATTACTACAATAGTTTATGTAAAAGTTTGGAAAACCCTCCGGAATCACTATACACTGTAAAAAAAAGTGGGTAGTTTTAACCCATTGCAGTTACCTCAGTTTCATACCATTTTCCACATGATTGGACAATTTCATTAGCAAAGTATTCTCCCATGACATTTACTAATGTTCTGGAAAGCCTAATCAAGTTCTTAATCTGTTTGGAATCTAAAGCAGGCAGTGGGACATCACTGTGTTTAACAATGCATACAAGTAAGAGGAAACTGAGATAACCAAATTGAGTCAAAACAACCTTCCCTTTTTTACAGTGATACAGTATAGGTCCTGTGACGCTTCTGCAAGCCTGTTTAAGTGTCAGGAAATATCTTGAAAGCGGTTTTCACCACTGTCCGGGTCCTGTGAAGCTCGTACAAGCCTGTTTTAGTGCGGGAAATGTCTGACACAGTCGTTTTAACCACAGCATTGGCCCTGTGAAACTCGTGCAAGCCTGTTTATGTGTGAGGAAAGATCTAGAAAGCGGTTTTCACCACTGTGGAGGTCCAGCGAGGATGGTCCTGTGAAGCTCGTACAAGCCTGTTTAAGTGCCAGGAAAGATCTTGAAAGCGATTTTCACCACACTATAGGTCTTGTGAAGCTCGTACAAGCCCGTTTTAGTGCGGGAAATGTCTGACACAGTCGTTTCAACCACAGCATAGGTACTGTAAAACTCGTGCAAGCCTGTTTATGTGCGAGGAAAGATCTAGAAAGCAGTTTTCACCACTGTGGAGGTCCAGCGAGGATCGTGCAAGCTTGTTTAATATGTGCCAGGAAAGATCTAGAAAGCAGTTTTCACCACTGTGGAGGTCCTGTGAAGCTGGTGCATGCCTGTTTATGTGCCAGGAAAGATCTAGAAAGCAGTTTTCACCACTGTGCAGTTCCGGTGAAGCACGTACAAGCCTGTTTAAGTTCGGGAAAGGTGTGATATCGCAGTTTTAACCTCCTTGGAGGTGCTGTGAAGCACGTGCAGGCCTGTTTAAGAGCCTGGAAAGATCTAGAAAGCAGTTTTCACCACTGTTACGGTCCTGCGAGGCTCGTGCAAGCCTGTTTATGTGCGTGAAAGCTCGGACACAGCTGTTTTACCCCCAGTTTAGGTCCTGTGAAGCACTTGCAAACCTGTTTAAGTGTCAGGAAAGAGGTAGAAAGCAGTTTTCACCACCGTGGAGGTCATGTGAAGCTCGTGAAAGCCTGTTTATCTGCCAGGAAAGATCTAGAAAGCAGTTTTCACCACTGTGCATGTCCTGTGAAGCTAGCACAAGTCTGTTTATGTGCGGGAAAGGTATACCATTGCTGTTTTATCTGCCGTGGAAGTGCTGTGAAGGACGTTCAGGCCTGTTGAAGTGCCTGTTGAGGTCCTCTGAGGCTCATAGAAGCCTGTTTATGTGCGAGAAATGTCTCACACAACAGTTTTATCCACAGTATAGGCCATGTGAAGCTCGTGCAAGCCTGTTCATGTGCCAGGAAAGATCTAGAAAGCGGTTTTCACCACTATGAAGGTCCAGCGATGCTAGTGCAAGCCTGTTTATTTGCCAAGAAAGGTCTAGAAAGCAGTTTTCACAACTGTGGAGGTCCTGTGAAGCTCGTGCAAGCCTGTTTATGTGCCAGGAAAGATCTAGAAAGCAGTTTTGACCACTGTGCATGTCCTGTGAAGCTCGTACAAGCCTGTTTAAGTGAGGGAAAGGCCGTTTTAACCGACGTCGTGGTGCTGTGAACAGTGTGCAAGCCTGTTTAAGTGCCTGGAAAGATATAGAAAGCCGTTTTAACCACTGTTGAGGTCCTGTGAGGTTCGTGGAAGCCAGTTTATGTGCGTGAAATGTCTGACAGAGCCGTTTTAACCCCAGTATAGGTCCTGTGCAGCTCGTGCAAGCCTGTTTATGTTCCCAGAAAGATCTAGAAAGCAGTTTCCACCACTATGGAGGTCCTGTAAAGATGGTGCAAGCCGGTTTATGTGCCACGAAAGATCTAGAAAGCATTTTTCACCACTGTGCAGGTCCTGTGAAGCTCGTACAAGTCTGTTTAAGTGCGGGAAATGTGGGACATCGCCGTTTTACTGACCGCCGTGGAGGTGCTGTGAAGCACGTGCTAGCCTGTTTATGTCCCAGGAAATATATAGAAAGCAGTTTTCACCACTATGGGGGTCCTGTGAAGCTGGTGCACGCCTGTTTATGTGCCAGGAAAGGTCTAGAAAGCAGTTTTCACCACTGTACAGGTCCTGTGAAGCTAGTACAAGCATGTTTAAGTGCGGGAAAGGTGTGACATCGCCGTTTTCACCGGCGTGGTGGAGCTGTGAAGCACGTGCACGCCTGTTTAAGTGCTTCGAAAGGAATTTTCACCACTGTTGAGGTCCTGCGAGGCTCGTGCAATCCTGTTTCTGTACGTGAAAGTTCTGACACAGCCGTTTTAACCACAGTATAGGTCCTTTCAGGCTTGTGCAAGCCTGTTTATGTGCGTGAAAAGTCTGACACAGCCCTTTTAACCACAGTATAAGTCCTGTGAAGCTCGTGCAAGCCTGTTTATGTGCCAGGAAAGATCTTGAAAGCGGTTTTCACCACACTATAGTTCCTGTGAAGCTAGTGCAAGCCTGTTTAAGTGTCAGGAAATATCTGGAAAGCGGCTTTCACCACTGTGCGGGTCCTGTGAAGCTCGTAAAAGCCTGTTTTAGTGCGGGAAATGTCTGACACAGTCGCTTTAACCACAGCATAGGCCCTGTGAAACTCGTGCAAGCCTGTTTATGTGCGAGGAAAGATCTAGAAAGCGGTTTTCACCACTGTGGAGGTCCAGCAAGGATGGTCCTGTGAAGCACGTACAAGCCTCTTTAAGTGCCAGGTAAGATCTTGAAAGCGGTTTTCACCACACTATAGGACTTGTGAAGCTCGTGCAGGCCTGTTTAAGTGTCAGGAAATATCTTGAAAGCGGTTTTCACCACTGTACGGGTCCTGTGAAGCTCGTACAAGCCTGTTTTAGTGTGGGAAATGTCTGACACAGTCGTTTTAACCACAGCATAAGTCCTGTGAAACTCGTGCAAGCCTGTTTATGTGCGAGGAAAGATCTAGAAAGCAGTTTTCATAACTTCTGGGGTCCGTTGAGGCTCGTGCAAGCATGTTTAAGTGTCAGGAAAAATCTTGAAAGCGGTTTTCACCACTGTGCGGTTACTGTGAAGCTAGTGCAAGCCTGTTTAAGTGTCAGGAAATATCTTGAAAGTGGTTTTCACCACTGTGCGGGTACTGAGAAGCTCGTACAAGCCCGTTTTAGTGCGGGAAATGTCTGACACAGTCGTTTCAACCACAGCATAGGTACTGTAAAACTCGTGCAAGCCTGTTTATGTGCGAGGAAAGATCTAGAAAGCAGTTTTCACCACTGTGGAGGTCCAGCGAGGATCGTGCAAGCTTGTTTAATATGTGCCAGGAAAGATCTAGAAAGCAGTTTTCACCACTGTGGAGGTCCTGTGAAGCTGGTGCATGCCTGTTTATGTGCCAGGAAAGATCTAGAAAGCAGTTTTCACCACTGTGCAGTTCCGGTGAAGCACGTACAAGCCTGTTTAAGTTCGGGAAAGGTGTGATATCGCAGTTTTAACCTCCTTGGAGGTGCTGTGAAGCACGTGCAGGCCTGTTTAAGAGCCTGGAAAGATCTAGAAAGCAGTTTTCACCACTGTTACGATCCTGCGCGGCTTGTGCAAGCCTGTTTATGTGCGTGAAATCTCGGACACAGCTGTTTTACCCCCAGTTTAGGTCCTGTGAAGCACTTGCAAGCCTGTTTAAGTGTCAGGAAAGAGATAGAAAGCAGTTTTCACCACCGTGGAGGTCATGTGAAGCTCGTGAAAGCCTGTTTTATCTGCCAGGAAAGATCTAGAAAGCAGTTTTCACCACTGTGCATGTCCTGTGAAGCTAGCACAAGTCTGTTTATGTGCAGGAAAAGTGTACCATTGCTGTTTTATCTGCCGTGGATGTGCTGTGAAGGACGTGCAGGCCTATTGAAGTACCTGTTGAGGTCCTCTGAGGCTCATAGAAGCCTGTTTATGTGCGTGAAATGTCTCACACAACAGTTTTATCCACAGTATAGGCCATGTGAAGCTCGTGCAAGCCTGTTTATGTGCCAGGAAAGATCTAGAAAGCAGTTTTCACAACTGTGGAGGTCCTGTGAAGCTCGTGCAAGCCTGTTTATGTGCCAGGAAAGATCTAGAAAGCAGTTTTCACCACTGTGCAGGTCCTGTGAAGCTCGTACAAGCCTGTTTAAGTGCTGGAAAGGCCGTTTTAACCGACGTTGAGGTGCTGTGAACAATGTGCAAGCCTGTTTCAGTGCTTGGAAAGATATAGAAAGCCGTTTTAACCACTGTTGAGGTCCTGTGAGGTTCGTGGAAGCCAGTTTATGTGCATGAAATGTCTGACAGAGCCGATTTAACCCCAGTATAGGTCCTTTCAAGCTCGTGCAAGCCTGTTTATGTGCGTTAAAAGTCTGACACACCCGTTTTAACCCCAGTATAGGTCCTTTGAGGCTCGTGCAAGCCTGTTTATGTGCGTGAAAGGTCTGACACAGCCATTTTAACTACAGTACAGTCCTGTGAAGCTCGTGCAAGCCTGTTTATGTGCCAGAAAAGATCTTCAAAGCGGTTTTCACCACACTATAGGTAGTGATTCCGGAAGTTCAGTATTCATACGTAATTTCTGCTGGTAAAATTTAAACTACGGAAATGGTATGCGTGCATGTTTAAATTTTCACCTCAGCGCTTCTCACCGTAGCCACATACCCCGACAAAATATATATTTCTCGAATCCTCTTTGATCGTAGAATCGATTTGTTGGTCTTTCGTTCACTTTACTGTAACTTTGAAGTGCTTCTTTGTGAAAACCGGAGAAAACTTCCGTGTACCAGCTGAACTGTAATGCTTGCAATTCCAATCATAAAGTAATTAGTGAGAATAATGTTCTGTTCTTACACAATCATGCTTTCGGAAAATTAAGGCATGCAATGTGAACACATCCAGTCAAAAGCAGCAACTTTACATAGGTGCAGGAAGACCATCACCTGTAAGGAAGGATAAACACACAACGTAATGTGAATAGCTACCCATTTTCATTCCTATACAAAATTAATATCAACGGTTTCTAACGCAAATTTCAAGTGCCATCTTCAGCCTCAATGAAGATGAGGTGAAAAGTGTTGTGGACCACAATATCTGTCATTGCTAAGCAGGAATAGCCCTGTGGTGTGCTTTGTAAAAAGCCTGATTGTGCCCCTTTGTGGCTACCTCAATTGCAAAAGGCAACTTGCACAGGGTTCGACTCTTCTGAGTTAGAGTATTCCCGTCTTCTATATACATATAGGTTTGAATTGCTGAACAAAACAGTAAATAGCAGAACAACACAATAATCTCTACTATGACTTGCAGAAATGACAGACACTAGGCCAGAGGCTGCATGAAATCCCATCATAATCAGATCATCCAATCCCTCTCAAACATGCACACATGCCTAATTCCCAGGCTGTCCTGGTATACACATGTTCAATGTTCAGCAGTCAAACTTAGTGGTTAGCAACGCTGTGTTGCTGCGTTCGGCTTGTGCTTGCGTGTTTAGCCTCATACTCAGGTTTTATCGCCACACCATTTGCCGTACCACGAAGGTTAGTAGGTGCTACAGATGGAAAACGCTAGGGTGAGAAAGCCTGGTTACGAGGCTAATAACTTTCAAGTGTTTAACAATTTCCTCAAAAAATTATAAGAAAATTAAGACTTGCTCTCATCAAAGGGACATTAGTTCTGACTTCAAAACCATCCAGAGTAGCTCACACTAATATGTAAGTACAAAAGAGACCTCACACACGCACAAAATAAATGTGCACCTGAGGCTTCTTCTCTCCAGCTACAAAACCCTGGGAATGAGGCTCATTTACGGTATCCTGTCATACAGTTGCAGGTTAGTGTAGGTACTTTGGATTCATTGAACTATGCCATCCAAACAGACCCGGGGGGAGACAGGCAACTATACTTCATTGTTGCCTACCCTACCCGGGGTACATTGGTGAAAACAGTTTGCAATAACATACCCATACTCCGTTGTTGATCACTGCTGTTGCTTCAGACTGATTTATACATTCTCAGGCTTTATTTGGATCTCATATCTTCAGATTTCTGCATGCTGTTCCTGAAGGCCATAGAGCTCTGTACACGATGACACTCTCATGAGATAGACCACTCCGTGCGCAATAGTTGGGTGTAAGTTCCATCTTCGTACGCTTAACCGTTCCCGAGATATGTGCATGTTTGTATTTTCCTTGCACGCACGTGATGATTACCGAATGTACCATTTTCTCTATTTAAAAGTAACCCAAAATTTTGTACCGACCACTTTGCAATAATGATGCACATCTCGGCTTCTACTGCACCGATTCGCGTGAAACAAAACCCGTTGTACTCAACATACAATGCTGAATCCGATAAGTATTACTACAATAGTTTATGTAAAAGTTTGGAAAACCCTCCGGAATCACTACTATAGGTCCTGCGAAGCTTGTGCAAGCCTGTTTAAGTGTCAGGAAATATCTTGAAAGCAGTTTTCACCACTGTCCGGGTCCTGTGAAGCTCGTACAAGCCTGTTTTAGTGCGTGAAATGTCTGACACAGTCGTTTTAACCACAGCATAGGCCCTGTGAAACTCGTGCAAGCCTGTTTATGTGCGAGGAAAGAGATCTAGAAAGCGGTTTTCACCACTGTGGAGGTCCAGCGAGGATGGTCCTGTGAAGCTCGTACAAGCCTGTTCAAGTGCCAGGAAAGATCTTGAAAGCGATTTACACCACACTATAGGTCTTGTGAAGCTCGTGCAAGCCTGTTTAAGTGTCAGGAAATATCTTGAAAGCGGTTTTCACCACTGTGCGGGTACTGTGAAGCTCGTACAAGCCTGTTTTAATGCGGGAAATGTCTGACACAGTCGTTTTAACCACAGCATAGGTACTGTGAAACTCGTGCAAGCCTGTTTATGTGTGAGGAAAGATCTAGAAAGCAATTTTCACCACTGTTGAGGTCATGCGAGGCTCGTGCAATCCTGTTTCTCTACGTGAAGGGTCTGACACAGCCGTTTTAACCACAGTATAGGTCCTTTCAGGCTAGTGCAAACCTGTTTATGTGCGTGAAAAGTCTAATACAGCCGTTTTAACCAAAGTATAGGTCTTTTGAGGCTCGTGCAAGCCTGTTTATGTGCGTGAAAGGTCTGACACAGCCGTTATAACTACAGTACAAGTCCTGTGAAGCTCGTGCAAGCCTGTTTATGTGCCAGGAAAGATAATAAAAGTGGTTTTCACCACACTATAGGTCCTATGAAGCTTGTGCAAGCCTGTTTAAGTGTCAGGAAATATCTTGAAAGCGGTTTTCACCACTGTGCGGGTCCTGTGAAGCTCGTACAAGCCTGTTTTAGTGCGGGAAATGTCTGACACAGTCGTTTTAACCACAGCATAGGTCCTGTGAAACTCGTACAAGCCTCTTTATGTGCGAGGAAAGATCTAGAAAGCAGTTTTCACCACTTTTGGGGTGAGGTGAGGCTCGTGCAAGCATGTTTATGTGTGTGAAATGTGTGACACAGCCGTTTTAACCACAGTATTGGTCCTGTGAAGCTCGTGCAAGCCTGTTTATGTGCCAGGAAAATCTAGAAAGCAGTTTTCACCATTGTGCAGGTCCTGTGAAGCTCATGGAAGCCTGTTCATGTGCCAGGAAAGATCTTGAAGGCGGTTTGCACCACACTATAGGTCTTGTGAAGCTCGTGCTAGCCTGTTTAACGTGGCAGGGGAAGTCACTCGGCGGAGGGTAACGAAAACATAAAGCTTGGTTATAGTCAGGAGCAGTGTTGCTCCTAGTTTCAGGGTTAGGGTTTGGTTTAGGGCAATCTTGCATTGCCTAATTTTAAAAATGGGTTTTAGTAGGTTATTAATATATTAATGAGCCAAAATTGCCACTCGATGGATGCATCTACATGCTCACTGTAGGTAGCGTCCTAACCACCAATGTATCTCAAATCATTCTGTGCCAGCTTTTGTTCAGAGCTACTCCCAAAGCCAGGCTAGACTCATGTTTGTCACCAAAATGAATGCACATTTCAAAAAATTCACAGCTTGTCTACGGGAGGGGCTCATTCACGAGTGCAAGCAAGCATTACTAGCCCCACCTCTCCCCCTTATGTCGCTAAACAACTCACGGCTCAGTTCCACACACAAACTCCGTTCAGCTTTCCTGTCAATGGCAACGTAGTACCAACGATATATTGCACATACTAGTTAAAGCCCAGCCCAGCACTCGAAGCACCAGGCCACGATCACCTACTAGGCTTGGCATACGATCGCAAGACCTGGGCCTGCCCAATGAGTACAGTCTTGGCCACTGTGGCCTTTCTGCTGCTTCTAGACACAAGCTTGCTTTCACAAGCAGGCACTACGCACTACTAAACTCCTTTTTTTTTGTTTTTGTTTTTTTTGTTTTTAAGTCGATCTAAGCTTATCTTCAAAAGTTCCGACCACCACATGAGGGGTTCCGCCAGGCCACATCTTAACTAACTTAATTATAAACTGATTATTGGATGTCAATGCCGACAGGAAATGGGGAAAATCCCCAATTTTACGGACAGTGAACGGATGAAGACTCCCAAAACGGACTCTTCGCTACAATTTTAACAAGACAAAGAAGTCTATCAGCTTGGATTCCAGGTTTGTTGACCTTGAAAACACAGGGTTCCCTGCCACCTTAAGATGCTGCACATAACTGAACTATGAATATTCCACATGTTACATTTGTCAAGTCAACCCAATCCAGTGCTACCACAGAACAAACATGACACCACTAATCATATTCTTGAGGACCAATGAACGGAATGTTGCCTAGGGGTGCCACACAGAGCTAGCTAAATTCAACCTATTAATATGCATGAGGGGACAGATTGCCTGAATTCCAGCCGGAATTACACGCCTTTAATGAGATTCATTGATCTCAATTCGGACATTAACCCAACATTCACGAGTATCCAAGGATGGATAATGAGATTCATAGCCCTGTTCTGTTCGGGTTTGAGTCCATGAATGGCTTAGGGCATACTCATAAATATTCAACATCATTTACCCATTCCTTTCAACCCCAAGCCAAGCTGCCAATGCTTCAACAGAAGGTCAATAATGAGGTTCATGAGAGTCAACATACTCTAACCCTCCCATTGGACAGCTGACTGAACCCAGGGTTGTTCATGGGTAATGCCGAGGTCTAGTTAAAGCCAACTCATAAATATTCATGAGGTGGACAGAAACACTCCAGATTTTAGACCTCGGTTGGGTTTTAATTAGATTCATAGGCTCATCAATTGGGGTTAGGGAGATTAGGGTTAATGAGATTAGCGTTAGGGATTTTAGGGTTAAGGCAAACCAGGGTTAGGGCTAGGGCCAGACTTAGGTTTAAGTGTCAGGAAATATCTTGAAAGCGGTTTTCACCACTGTGTGGGTACTGTGAAGCTCGTACAAGCCTGTTTTAGTGCGGGAAATGTCTGACACAGTCGTTTTAACCACAGAATAGGTCCTGTGAAACTTGTGCAAGCCTGTTTACGTGCGAGGAAAGGTCTAGAAAGCAGTTTTCACCACTGTTGAGGTACTGCGAGGCTCGTGCAATCCTGTTTCTGTACATGAAAGGTCTGACACAGCCGTTTTAACCACAGTATAGGTCCTTTCAGGCTCGTGCAAGCCTGTTTGTGCGTGAAAGGTCTTACACAGCCGTTTTAACTACAGTACAGGTCCAGTGAAGCTCGTGCAAGCTGGTTTATGTGCCAAGCAGTTTTCACCACTGTGCAGGTCCTGTGAAGCTCGTGCAAGCCTGTTTAAGTGCCAGGAAAGATCTTGAAAGCGGTTTTCACCACACTATAGGTGCTGTGAAGCTCGTGCAAGCCTGTTTAAGTGTCAGGAAATATCTTGAAAGCGGTTTTCGTCTGACACAGCCGTTTTAAGTACAGTACAGGTCCTGTGAAGCTCGTGCAAGCCTGTTTAAGTGCCAGGAAAGATCTTGAAAGCAGTTTCCACCACACTAAAGGTGTTGTGAAGCTCGTGCAAGCCTGTTTAAGTGTCAGGAAATATCTTGAAAGAGGTTTTCACCACTGTGTGGGTACTGTGAAGCTCGTACAAGCCTGTTTTAGTAAGTGAAATGTCTGACACAGTCGTTTTAACAACAGCATAGGTCCTGTGAAACTCGTGCAAGCCTGTTTATGTGCGAGGAAAGATCTAGAATGCAGTTTTCACCACTGTGTGTGTACTGTGAAGCTCGTACAAGTCTGTTTTTGTGTGGGAAAGTGTTCCATTGCCATTTTATCTGCCGTGGAAGTGCAGTGAAGGACGTGAAGGCCTGTTGAAGTGCCTGTTGAAGTCCTCTGAGGCTCGTAGAAGCCTGTTTATGTGCGTGAAATGCCTCACACAACAGTTTATCCACAGTATAGGTCCTGTGAAGCTCGTGCAAGCCTGTTTATGTGCCAGGAATGATCTAGAAAGCGGTTTTCACCACTATGGAGGTTCAGCGAGGCTAGTGCAAGCCTGTTTAAGTGTCAGGAAAGAGCTAGAAAGCAGTTTTAACCACTGTACCGGTCCTGTGAAGCTCGTACAAGCCTGTTTAAGTGCGGGAAGTGTGTATCATTGCCTTTTTAAAAGCCGTGGAGTAGCTGTGAAGTACGTGCAGACCTGTTTAAGTGCCTGGAAAGATATATAAAGCAGTTTTTACCGCTGTTGAGGTCCTCTAAGGCTCGTGGAAGCCTGTTTATTAGCCAGGAAAGACCTAGAATGCAGTTTGCACCACTATGGAAGTCCTGTGAGGCTCGTGCAAGACTGTTTATGTGTGTGAAAAGTCTGACACTGCCGTTTTAACGATAGTATACGTCCTGTGAAGCTCGGTCAAGCGTGTTTAAGTGTCAGGAAAGAGCTAGAAAGCAGGTTTCACCACTGTGGAAGTCCTGTGAAACACTTGCAAGCCTGTTTATGTGCCAGGAAAGGTCTAGAAAGCAGTTTTCACCATTGTGCATATCCTGTGAAGCTCGTACAAGTCTATTTATGTGCGGGAAAGGTGTACCATTGCTGTTTTATCTACCGTGGAAGTGCAGTGAAGGACGTGCAGGCCTGTTGAAGTGCCTGTTGAGGTCCTCTGAGGCTTGTAGAAGCATGTTTATGTACGTGAAATGTCTCACACAACAGTTTTATCCACAGTATAGGTCCTGTGAAGCTCGTGCAAGCCTGTTTATGTGCCAGCAACGATCTAGAAAGCAGTTTTCACCACTGTGGAGGTCCAGGGAGGCTAGTGCAAGCCTGTTTAAGTGTCAGGAAAGAGCTAGAAAGCAGTTTTCACCACAGTTGAGGTCCTGTGAGGCTCATGCAAGCCTGTTTTAATGTTCCAAGAAACATCTAGAAAGCAGTATTTACCACTGTGCGTATCCTGTGAAGGACGTACAAGCCTGTTTAAGTGCTGGAGAGGTGTGACATCGTCGTTTCAACCGCCGTGGAGGTGCTTTGCAGCACGTGCAGGCCTGTTTAAGTGCCTGGAAAATCTAGAACGCAGTTTTCACCGCTGGTGAGGTCCTCTAAGGCTCGTGGAAGCCTGTTTATTAGCCAGGAAAGACCGTTTTATCTGCCGTGGAAGTGCAGTGAAGGACGTGCAGGCCTGTTGAAGGGCCTGTTGATGTTCTGTGAGGCTCGTGCAAGCCTGTTTATGTGCGTGAAAGGTCTGACACTGCCGTTTTAACCATAGTATACGTCCTGTGAAGCTCGTGCAAGCCTGTTTAAGTGTCAGGAAAAAGCTAGAAAGCAGGTTTCACCATTGTGGAAGTCCTGTGAAGCACTTGCAAACCAGTTTAAGAGCCAGGAAAGACCTAGAAAGCTGGTTTCACCACTGTGGAAGTCCTGTGAGGCTCGTGCAAGACTATTTTATGTGCCAGCAAAGATCTAGAAAGCAGTTTTCACCACTGTGTAGCTCCTGTGAAGCTCGTACAAGCCTGTTTAAGTGCGGGAACGGTGTGACATCGCCGTTTTAACTGACGTGGAGGTGCTGAAATGCACGTGCAAGCCTGTTTCCTTACCAGGAAAGATCTAGAAAGCAGTTTTCACCACTGTGCAGGTCCTGTGAAGCTCGTACAAGCCTGTTTATGTGCGTGAAATGTCTGACAGAGCCATTTTAACCCCAGTATAGGTCCTGTGCATCTCGTGCAAGCCGGTTTATGTTTCCGGAAAGATCTAGAAAGCAGTTTTCACAACTGTGGAGGTCCTGTGAAGCTGGTGCAAGCCGATTTATGTGCCACGAAAGATCTAGAAACCGGTTTTCACCACTGTGCAGGTCCTGTAAAGCTCGTACAAGCCTGTTTAAGTGCGGGAAATGTGGGACATCGCCGTTTTAACCGCCGTGGAGGTGCTGTGAAGCACGTGCTAGCCTGTTTATGTGCCAGGAAAGGTCTAGAAATCAGTTTTCACCACTGTGGAGGTCATGTGAAGATGGTGCACGTCTGTTTATGTGCCAGGAAAGATCTAGAAAGCAGTTTACACCACTGCACAGGTCCTGTGAAGCTCGTACAAGCCTGTTTAAGTGCGGGAAAGGTGTGACATCGCCGATTTCATCGGCGTGGTGGAGCTGTGAAGCATATCCACACCTGTTCAAGTGCCTGGAAAGATCTAGAAAGCAATTTTGACCACTGTTGAGGTCCTGCGAGGCTCGTGCAATCCTGTTTGTATATGTGAAACATCTGACACAGCAATTTTAACCACAGTATAGGTCCTTTGATGCTCGTGCAAGCCTGTTTATGTGCGTGAAAAGTCTGACAGCCGTTTTAACCACAGTATAGTTCCTTTGAGGCTAGTGCAAGCCTGTTTATGTGCGTGAAAGGTCTGACACAGCCGTTTGAACTACAGTACAGGTCCTGTGAAGCTCGTGCAAGCTTGTTTTTGTCCCAGGAAAGATCTTGAAAGCGTTTTTCACCACACTATAGCTCCTGTGAAGCTTGTGCAAGCCTGTTTAAGTGTCACAAAATATCTAGAAAGCGGTTTTCACCACTGTGCGGGTCCTGTGAAGCTCGTACAAGCCTGTTTTAGTGCGGGAAATGTGTGTCATCGCCTTTTTAAAAGCCGTGGAGTAGCTGTGAAGTGCGTGCAGACCTGTTTATGTGCCTGGAAAGATATAGAGAGCAGTTTTCACCACAGTTGAGGTCCTGTGAAGCTGGTGCAAGCCTGTTTATGTGTCAGGAAAGATATAGTAAGCTGTTTTCACCACTATGGAGGTCCAGCGAGGCTAGTGCAAGCCTGTTTATTTGCCAGGAAAGATCTAGAAAGCAGTTTTCACCACTGTGGAGGTCCTGTGAAGCTCGTGCAAGCCTGTTTATGTGCCAGGAAAGATCTAGAAAGCAGTATTTACCACTGTGCGTACCCTGTGAAGCACGTACAAGCCTGTTTAAGTGCTGGAGAAGTGTGACATCGTCGTTTCAACCGCCGTGGAGGTGCTTTGTAGCACGTGCAGGCCTGTTTAAGTGCCTGGAAAATCTAGAACGCAGTTTTCACCGCTGTTGAGGTCCTCTAAGGCTCGTGGAAGCCTGTTTATTAGCCAGGAAAGACCGTTTTATCTGCCGTGGAAGTGCAGTGAAGGACGTGCAGGCCTGTTGAAGGGCCTGTTGATGTCCTGTGAGGCTCGTGCAAGCCTGTTTATGTGCGTGAAAGGTCTGACACTGCCGTTTTAACCATAGTATACGTCCTGTGAAGCTCGTGCATGCCTGTTTAAGTGTCAGGAAAGAGCTAGAAAGCAGGTTTCACCACTGTGGAAGTCCTGTGAAGCACTTGCAAACCAGTTTATACAAGCCTGTTTATGTGCGTGAAATGTCTGACAGAGCCGTTTTAACCCGAGTATAGGTCCTGTGCATCTCGTGCAAGCCGGTTTATGTTCCCGGAAAGATCTAGAAAGCAGTTTTCACAACTGTGGAGGTCCTGTGAAGCTGGTGCAAGCCGATTTATGTGCCACGAAAGATCTAGAAACCGGTTTTCACCACTGTGCAGGTCCTGTAAAGCTCGTACAAGCCTGTTTAAGTGCAGGAAATGTGGGACATCGCCATTTTAACCGCCGTGGAGGTGCTGTGAAGCACGTGCTAGCCTGTTTATGTGCCAGGAAATATCTAGAAAGCAGTTTTCACCACTGTGGAGGTCCTGTGAAGCTGGTGCACGCCTGTTTATGTGCCAGGAAAGATCTAGAAAGCAGTTTTCACCACTGTGGTGGTCCTGTGAAGCTGGTGCAAGCTTGTTGATATGCCAGGAAAGATCTAGAAAGCAGTTTACACCACTGAACAGGACCTGTGAAGCTCATACAAGCCTGTTTAAGTGCGGGAAAGGTGTGACATCGCCATTTTCATCGGCGTGGTGGAGCTGTGAAGCATGTCCACGCCTGTTTAAGTGCCTGGAAAGATCTAGAATGCAATTTTGACCACTGTTGAGGTCCTGCGAGGCTCGTGCAATCCTGTTTCTATACGTGAAATGTCTGACACAGCAATTTTAACCACAGTATAGGTCCTTTGATGCTCGTGCAAGCCTGTTTATGTGCGTGAAAAGTCTGACAGCCGTTTTAACCACAGTATATGTCCTTTGAGGCTGTGCAAGCCTGTTTATGTGCGTAAAAGGTCTGACACAGCCGTTTGAACTACAGTACAGGTCCTGTGAAGCTCGTGCAAGCTTGTTTATGTGCCAGGAAAGATCTTGAAAGCGGGTTTCACCACACTATAGCTCCTGTGAAGCTTGTGCAAGCCTGTTTAAGTGTCACAAAATATCTAGAAAGCAGTTTTCACCACTGTGCGGGTCCTGTGAAGCTCGTACAAGCCTGTTTTAGTGCGGGAAATGTGTGTCATCGCCTTTTTAAAAGCCGTGGAGTAGCTGTGAAGTACGTGCAGACCTGTTTATGGGCCTGGAAAGAAACAGAGAGCAGTTTTCACCACAGTTGAGGTCCTGTGAAGCTGGTGCAAGCCTGTTTTGATGTGCCAGGAAAGATCTAGAAAGCAGTATTTACCACTGCACGTATCCTGTGAAGCACATGCAAGCCTGTTTAAGTGCTGGACAGGTGTGACATCGCCGTTTCAACAGCCGTGGAGGTGCTTTGTAGCACGTGCAGGCCTGTTTAAGTGCCTGGAAAAATCTAGAACGCAGTTTTCACCGCTGTTGAAGTCCTCTAAGGCTCGTGGAAGCCTGTTTATTAGCCAGGAAAGACCTAGAATGCAGTTTGAACCACTATGGAGGTCCTGTGAGGCTCGTGCAAGCCTGTTTATGTGCATGAAAGGTCTGACACTGCCGTTTTAACCATAGTATACGTCCTGTGAAGCTCGTGCAAGCCTGTTTAAGTGTCAGGAAAGAGCTAGAAAGCAGGTTTCACCACTGTGGAAGTCCTGTGAAGCACGTGCAAGCCAGTTTAAGAGCCAGGAAAGACCTAGAAAACTGGTTTCACCACTGTGGAAGTCCTGTGAGGCTCGTGCAAGCCTGTTTTATGTGTGTGAAATGTCTGACACAGGCATTTTAACCACAGTATAGCTCCGGTGAAGCTGGTGCAAGCGTGTTTGTGTCCATGAAAGCTCTGACACCAACCGTTTTAACCACAGTATAGGTCCTTTGAGCCTCGTGCAAGCCTATTTATGTGCCAGGAAAGATCTAGAAAGCACTTTTCACCACTGTTCAAGTCCTGTGAGGCTCGTGCAAGCCTGTTTATGTCCGTGAAAGCTCTGACACAGCCGTGTTAACCACAGTATAGGTCCTTTGAGCCTCGTGCAAGCCTGTTTATGTGCGTTAAAGGTGTGACACTACCGTTTTAACTACAGTGTAGGTCCAGTGAAGCTCGTGCAAGCCAGTTTATGTACCAGCAAAGATCTAGAAAGCAGTTTTCACCACTGTGGAGGTCCTGCGAGGCTCGTACAAGCCTGTTTATGTGCGTGAAAGCTCTGACACAGCCGTTTTACCCAAGTTTATGTCCTGTGAAGCACGTGCAAGCCTGTTTAAGTGTCAGGAAAGCGCTAGAAAGCAGTTTTCACCACTGTGGAATACCTGTGAAGCACGTGCAAGCCAGCTCTAAGAGCCAGGAAAGATCTAGAAAGCTGGTTTCACCACAGTGCGGTTCCTGTGAAGCTCGTGGAAGCCTGTTTTATGCGCAAGGAAAGATCTAGAAAGCACTTTTCACCGCTGTGGAGGTTGTGTGAAGCTCGTGAAAGCATGTTTATGTGCCAGTAAAGATCTAGAAAGCAGTTTTCACCAGTTTGTGTGTCCTGTGAAGCTCGTACAATTCCTTTTTGTGTGCGGGAAAGGTGTGCCATTGCCATTTTATCTGCCGTGGAAGTGCAGTGAAGGACGTACAGGCCTGTTGAAGTGCCTCTTGAAGTCCTCTGAGGCTCGTAGAAGCCTGTTTATGTGCGTAAAATGCCTCACACAACAGTTTATCCACAGTATAGGTCCTGTGAAGCTCGTGCAAGCCTGTTTATGTGCCAGGAATGATCTAGAAAGCGGTTTTCACCACTATGGAGGTTCAGCGAGGCTAGTGCAAGCCTGTTTAAGTGTCAGGAAAGAGCTAGAAAGCAGTTTTAACGTGGAAGCCTGTTTTATGTCCTGTGAAGCACGTGCAAGCCTGTTTAAGTGTCAGGAAAGCGCTAGAAAGCAGTTTTCACCACTGTGGAATACCTGTGAAGCACGTGCAAGCCAGCTCTAAGAGCCAGGAAAGATCTAGAAAGCTGGTTTCACCACAGTGCGGTTCCTGTGAAGCTCGTGGAAGCCTGTTTTATGCGCAAGGAAAGATCTAGAAAGCACTTTTCACCGCTGTGGAGGTTGTGTGAAGCTCGTGAAAGCATGTTTATGTGCCAGTAAAGATCTAGAAAGCAGTTTTCACCAGTTTGTGTGTCCTGTGAAGCTCGTACAATTCCTTTTTGTGTGCGGGAAAGGTGTGCCATTGCCATTTTATCTGCCGTGGAAGTGCAGTGAAGGACGTACAGGCCTGTTGAAGTGCCTCTTGAAGTCCTCTGAGGCTCGTAGAAGCCTGTTTATGTGCGTAAAATGCCTCACACAACAGTTTATCCACAGTATAGGTCCTGTGAAGCTCGTGCAAGCCTGTTTATGTGCCAGGAATGATCTAGAAAGCGGTTTTCACCACTATGGAGGTTCAGCGAGGCTAGTGCAAGCCTGTTTAAGTGTCAGGAAAGAGCTAGAAAGCAGTTTTAACCACTGTACCGGTCCTGTGAAGCTCGTACAAGCCTGTTTAAGTGCGGGAAGTGTGTATCATTGCCTTTTTAAAAGCCGTGGAGTAGCTGTGAAGTACGTGCAGACCTGTTTAAGTGCCTGGAAAGATATATAAAGCAGTTTTTACCGCTGTTGAGGTCCTCTAAGGCTCGTGGAAGCCTGTTTATTAGCCAGGAAAGACCTAGAATGCAGTTTGCACCACTATGGAAGTCCTGTGAGGCTCGTGCAAGACTGTTTATGTGCATGAAAGGTCTGACACTGCCGTTTTAACCATAGTATACGTCCTGTGAAGCTCGTGCAAGCCTGTTTAAGTGTCAGGAAAGAGCTAGAAAGCAGGTTTCACCACTGTGGAAGTACTGTGAAGCACATGCAAGCCAGTTTAAGAGCCAGGAAAGACCTAGAAAACTGGTTTCACCACTGTGGAAGTCCTGTGAGGCTCGTGCAAGCCTGTTTTATGTGTGTGAAATGTCTGACACAGGCATTTTAACCACAGTATAGCTCCGGTGAAGCTGGTGCAAGCCTGTTTGTGTCCATGAAAGCTCTGACACCAACCGTTTTAACCACAGTATAGGTCCTTTGAGCCTCGTGCAAGCCTATTTATGTGCCAGGAAAGATCTAGAAAGCACTTTTCACCACTGTTCAAGTCCTGTGAGGCTCGTGCAAGCCTGTTTATGTCCGTGAAAGCTCTGACACAGCACACAGAAATGTGTGACATCGCCGTTTTCACCGGCGCGGTGGTGCTGTGAAGCACGTGCACGCCTGTTTAAGTTCCTCGAAATATCTAGAAAGCAGTTTTCACCACCGTGGAGTTCCTGTGAAGCCGGTGCAAGCCTGTTTATGTGGCACGAAAGATCTAGAAAGCTGTTTTCACCACTGTGCATGTCCGGTGAAGCTCGTACAAGATTTAGAAGCTCGTACAAGATTTAGAAAGCGGTTTTCACCACTGTGAAGGTCCAGCGTGGATCGTGCAAGCCTGTTTATGTGTCAGGAAAGATCAAGAAAGCAGTTTTCACCACTGTGCATGTCCGGTGAAGCTCGTACAAGCCTGTTTAAGTGCGGAAAAGATGTGATATCGCCGTTTTAACCACCGTGGAAGTGCTGTGAAGCACATGCAGGCCTGTTTCAGTGCCTGGAAAGATCTAGAAAGCAGTTTACACCACTATTGATGTCCTGCGAGGCTCGTGCAAGCCTGTGTCTGTGCGTGAAAGGTCTGACACAGCCGTTTTAACCACAGTATAGGTCTTTTGATCCTCGTGCAAGCCAGTTTACGTTCGTGAAAAGTGTGACACAGCCGTTCTAACTACAGTGTAGGTCCTGCGAAGCTCGTGCAAGCCTGTTTATGTGCCTGAAAAGATCTAGAAAGCAGTTTTCACCACTGTGGAGGTCCTGTGAAGCTGGTGCAAGCCTGTTTATGTGCCAGGAAGGGTCTAGAAAGCAGTTTTTACCACTGAGCAGGTCCTGTGAAGCTCGTACAAGCCTGTTTAAGTGCGGGAAAGGTGTGATATCGCCGTCTTACCCGCCGTGGAGGTGCTGTGAAGCACGTGCAGGCCTGCTTAAGTGCCTGAAAAGATATAGAAAGCAGTTTTCACCGTTGTTGAGGCCCTGAGAGGCTCCTGCAAGTCTGTTTATGTGCGTTAAAGATCGGACACAGCCGTTTTCACCACAGTATATGTCCTGTGAAGCACGTGAAAGCCTGTTTAAGTGTCAGGAAAGAGCTAGAAAGCAGTTTTCACCACCGTGGAGTTCCTGTGAAGCTGGTGCAAGCCTGTTTATGTGCCACGAAAGAGCTAGAAAACAGTTTTCAACACTGTAGAAGTCCAGTGAAGCACGTTCAAGCCAATTGCAGAGCCAGGAAAGACCTAAAATACAGTTTTTACCACTATGGAGGTCCTGCGATGCTCGTGTTTATGTGCCAGAAAAGAGCTAGAAAGCAGTTTTCACGACGGTGGAGGTCCTGTGAAGCTCGTGCAAGCCTGTTTATGTGCCAGGAAAGATCTAGAAAGCAGTTTTCACCACTATGCAGGTCCTGTGAAGCTCGTACAAGCCTGTTTAAGTGTGGGAAAGGTGTGATATCGCCGTTTTAACCGACGTTGAGGTGCTGTGAAGCACGTGCAAGCGTGTTTAAGTACAAGGAAAGATATAAAAAAGCACTTTTAACCACTGTTGAGGTCCTGTGAGGTTCGTGGAAGCCTGTTTATGTGCGTGAAATGTCTGACAGAGCCGTTTTAACCACAGGATAGGTCCTGTGCAGCTCGTGCAAGCCTGTTTCATGTGCCAGGAACGATCTAGAAAGCAGTTTTCACCACTATGGAGGTCATGTGATGCTCGTGAAAGCCTGTTTATGTGCAAGGAAAGATCTAGAAACAGTTTTCACTACTGTGGAGGTCCTGTGAAGCTCGTGCAATCCTGTTTATGTGCCAGGAAAGATCTAGAAAGCAGTTTTCACCACTCTGCAGGTCCTGTGAAGATCGTACAAGCCTGTTTAAGTGCGGGAAAGGTGTGATATCGCCGTTTTAACAGACGTTGAGGTGCTGTGAAGCACGTGCAAGCCTCTTTAAGGTGGCACGGTCGTCCCTCGGCGGAGGTTAACGAAAACATAAACTTGGGTTACAGTCAGGACCAGGGTTACTCCTAGTTTCAGGGTTAGGGTTTGGTTTAGGGCAATCTTGCTTTGTCTAATTTTAAAAAGGGTTTTAGTAGCTCATTAATATATCCATAGTTGGTCCCCCTCAAAAGTGGTCCCCCCGGACCATCCACGGCGCTGTGGATGGTCCCCCCTGGGACCATCCACAGCGCTGTGAATGGTCCCCCCCTGCCGTGGTTGGTCCCCCTCCAGTTGTTAACCACAATTGTTAACTACAGAGCAAACTACTCAAACTATGAAGTGTGGCCGCTTATAACTAACTCTAACACTTAGTCTGCCTTAAGATTGGCACGATACGAAGTTTGTTTCTTCACTATTTCCCTGCGGGCATTTGTGGAGTCCGAGATTTAATTCCACGAAATCTCCCAAGCCTTCCCCTCTCCGTTCTTGTATACTTTAAGCGTTCAAAGATAACTTCATAAGTAACAAAAATATAATAAATACATGTATGTACAGTATAAATTACAACAAGTTATTAAATATAGTTATTGAGTTAACTAAACTATGTACATTTAGGACAAAACCACTCCTTCCTAGCCTGGGTAGCCTCTATAGGTACAGAAATACAAAATGGAATATGGTACCAAGTTTTACATTTGCTACACTCGATCATCTCTACACCACTGACTTCAGGCATCCTACAAACACAATGAACCTCTATGGTGTCCCAACTTTTTACTCGACATGCATTTCGTCGTGTCTTCTTCACAGGAAATGGTGTCAGCTCTCCTTCTAGCAGACACTTGAGCAGATGGTGCCTCATTTTGTCCTGGTCAAACAGGAAGCGTCCAGGCTGTTCTCTATGGACGAGTGCTGTAGTGAAGGCTATTGCAAATAGCCCACAGTCATAACCCCCACTTTGCATTTGCACGTCCATGTGTCTCAGCCTGATTCCGTTTTGACTAGTTGCAAGCAGGCTTGCGATCTGATGCTTTACGTGTGTTGACGTGGTCGGATACATACTGTCGTACACAGAAACTTCTGGGTGTGTCACACCAACGGTACTAATTGTCAGCCAATGTCCATGGCCATTGTGTAAAATTTGCACAAATTCATTCGACTGCACTTCAAAATGAAGAGTTCTTCCCAGTGTTACGCTCTGGAAGCCTGTATTACCTGGCATTTTCTGAAGCAGGAGTTTCTGGGAGGCATCGATGATCCTATCTGTAAGCCAAGCTGTTGGTGTTAACAAGATAGCTTTCTCTGATTGATCGAGCTGGAACAGATCATTATTCAACCACTTTTTCACATTGTGTGGTGGGCTTTTGGGTGTGTATGAATCCAGGTTGATGCACACAGAAGGCTTGGATGGCTCTACATGGCACTTGGCTTGGCGGTGCTTAAACATTAAGTCCTTAGCAGCAGAATTGCGACATGAATGCTTAGTTTCTTGGCCAAACCTGGATTTAAGAGGGGCAGAAAGCTCAGGTGAAAGCAGCAATACGGGCTTGGTAGGCTGTTTTTCATTTGTTGTAGGTGTACTTGAGAAAGGTGCGCCAAAATCACTGAGGTCATCAGGAATTGATGGGAGCGTGTCATTGCAGTCAATGCTGTGGTCCCCAAAGCCTTTAAGGGGTGAGGCAAACCTAGCAAGATCTTTTAGTGGTGGCATAGGAGGAGGTAGTGGTGGGATACTGTCACTATCATCTCTGGTAGGTGAGTTGGTGGTACTGTTGCCACTGTTGGAGTCGTTGCTGGAATGGGCGTCACCGTTGGAGTCGTTGATGGAATGGCTGCCATCATTGGAGTCGTTGCCGGAATGGCTGCTATTGTTGCAGTTGGCAGGAGGCTGGAACAGAATGTTGCATGTGCATGTAAATCGATGCACTAAGTAATACATGTAATGTAGTAGGTAACTGTAGATGAAGGCACTCCATATAGATGCACACAAATATAAAATCAAATAAAATTATATACATACCTGCACTGTCGGAGGAAGATACTGCTTTAAATGTACACCATTCACCCTACTGACAACTTTGGCAGGATTCTTGACGTCTTCTAGCCTATAGAGGCCTCTGCCAAGGGCACCTGAAATTCTGTAGGGCCCAAGCCATTTGTGGTCTAGCTTTCCTCCTGCACGCTTTTTGCGAGTGAAATCTTTCTTCAGCACCAGTGAACCTACTCGGAACACGTCTGGGTTGGAATGCTTGCGGTCATACTGTTCCTTCTGTCTTTCCTGTGCAGCAACAATATTCGCTTGAACTACGTCTAGTCTTGCTCTTCTCTCCTCCATCATTCTCTCCAGCTCCTCATTGTTGAAGTCCTCCATCACCAACAGCTCATCTTCACATGCTCTAGCCCCATCAAGATCTATTGGGAGCACAGCCCTCCTTCCAAACATCACCTCAAACGGACTGAACTTGGATGACTCATGCTTTGCCGAGTTGTAGGCATACACACAAGTGTCAAGGTAGTCTTCCCAGCTCTCTTTCTTGGTGTCGATAAACTTGACAAGCATATTCTGGATCGTCTGATTAAATCTTTCCACCAGACCATTTGCCTATGCACATTGAATAACAAACATAACATTTGTGTAAGCTTACAAGCTGACATAAGTAAATCACATACAAGCATTCCTGTAAATATTTGAACATGGCATGTTTAACATAAATCACCTGTGGATGGTAAGGTGTTGTCAGGCGATGGTCGATTCCCATTGTCTTCATCAGCTCAGTGTCCAGAGAATTGTTAAACTCTCCACTTTGGTCGGAGGTGATCACCTTCGGCAAGCCAAACCTCATGAAAAGCTATGAAAGTCAGGAGTAGCAAGATATAAATTGTAAGAGTTGGGTTATGCACCACCATAGTACTATATAGCTAGAGCTGTGTCTACATGTCTCCAGTCTTTGCTCAGATTCATACCTTGAATAGTGCATTGGCGACTCCTGTGGCATGTTTTGATTCCATGGCAAAAGCCTGCACAAACTTCGTGAAATAGTCGCTCACGGTAAGAATATATCGGCAACCATGTGCGGATGGAGTAAGCGGCCCAATAAAGTCGATGCCCAGATGATGCCAAGGCGAGACAACAGGTACTGGGTGAAGCTCTGGAGCTGCCTTGTTCATCTTCCTCCCAGTTCTCTGACAGACATCACAAGCTTCAACCTAAAGCACATATTGATAAGTCAACATGGATTCAAACATATGAAAAATGGCCATGACGTCTAGTAATAGCACTAGATAAAGTACTTACAAGATGGTTCACGTCCTTTGCTACTCCTGGCCATATGAACCTTTGTGTGATGCGGGCCAGAGTCTTCTTGGTGCCCATGTGGCCTGATGTTGGATCCTTATGGCACGCTTCCAGGATCTTTGTGCGTTCTTTGTTATTCATAACAAACCGAACCTGTGGAACATTGATGACTGGTTAACAAACACATTTAGTCTATGCATACATAACTATTACTATAAATGTCAGACACATAGATTCTTAACCAGGTAGTAAACTGCGCACACACACTTCGTACCTCGCTCCCATCCTTCTTCCTGTAATACAGAACTCCGTCTTTCACCACCAGTTTCTCAGACTTCCGTCGAATACTTCGCTTCTCGTTTTTAGTGCAGTCAGTTGGGTACCGCTTCTCGGTGAGGTAAAAGTACGCTTTCTCCACCAGTGCAACTTCGTCGTCGCGGTCCTGCGTCGGTGCGGGCTGATCTTCGTCCGCAGTCTCCATCGGTAGTTGATCTTCGGCGTTCTTCGAGTCCATAGTTTCAATTGCGCACAGGTGGAAAGCCCCATCGTTTTATCTCGCCTCGAAAACTCGGCTTCAAGCTGATTGGACATATCCATCTTTCCATGGAACACTTGTCCTAGGCACGAACTTTGATTCTAATTAATGACCGCCAGGGGTGGGACCATCCGCGGCAGGGGGGGACCAGGTATGGCTGCGATATTTGGTCCGGGGGGACCAAATATTCTGCTTCGGACGGTCCGGGGGGACCGATTTTGAGGGGGGACCATCCACGGCGTGACAGGACCTCAACAGCGGTGAAAACTGCGTTCTAGATTTTTCCAGGCACTTAAACAGGCCTGTACGTGCTACAAAGCACCTCCACGGCGGTTGAAATGGCGATGTCACACCTGTCTAGCACTTAAACAGGCTTGCACGTGCTTCACAGGATACCCGCAGTGGTAAATACTGCTTTCTAGATCTTTCCTGGCACATCAAAACAGGCTTGCACGAGACTCACAGGACCTCAACTGTGGTGAAAACCGCTCTCTATATCTTTCCAGGCACATAAACAGGTCTGCACGTACTTCACAGCTACTCCACGGCTTTTAAAAAGGCGATGACACACATTTCCCGCACTAAAACAGGCTTGTACCAGCTTCACATGACCCGCACAGTGGTGAAAACCGCTTTCTAGATATTTTGTGACACTTAAACAGGCTTGCACAAGCTTCACAGGAGCTATAGTGTGGTGAAAACTGCTTTCAAGATCTTTCCTGGCACATAAACAAGCCTGCACGAGCTTCACAGGACCTGTACTGTAGTTCAAACGGCTGTGTCAGACCTTTTACGCACATAAACAGGCTTGCACGAGCCTCAAAGGACCTATACTGTGGTTAAAACGGCTGTTAGACTTTTCACGCACATAAACAGGCTTGAACGAGCATCAAAGGACCTATACTGTGGTTAAAATTGCTGTGTCAGACGTTTCACGTATAGAAACAGGATTGCACGAGCCTCGCAGGACCTCAACAGTGGTCAAAATTGCTTTCTAGATCTTTCCAGGCACTTAAACAGGCGTGCACATGCTTCACAGCTCCACCGCGCCGATGAAAACGGCGATGTCACACCTTTCCCGCACTTAAACAGGCTTGTACGAGCTTCACAGGACCTGTACAGTGGTGTAAACTGCTTTCTAGATCTTTCCTGGCATATCAACAAGCTTGCACCAGCTTTACAGGACCACCACAGTGGTGAAAACTGCTTTCTAGATCTTTCCTGGCACATAAACAGGCTAGCACGCGCTTCACAGCACCTCAACTGTGGTGAAAACTGCTCTCTATATCTTTCCAGGCACATAAACAGGTCTGCACGTACTTCACAGCTACTCCACGGCTTTTAAAAAGGCGATAACACACATTTCCCGCACTAAAACAGGCTTGTACGAGCTTCACAGGACCCGCACAGTGGTGAAAACCGCTTTCTAGATATTTTGTGACACTTAAACAGGCTTGCACAAGCTTCACAGGAGCTATAGTGTGGTGAAAACCACTTTCAAGATCTTTCCTGGCACATAAACAAGCCTGCACGAGCTTCACAGGACCTGTACTGTAGTTCAAACGGCTGTATCAGACCTTTTACGTACATAAACAGGTTTGCACGAGCCTCAAAGGACCTATACTGTTGGTTAAAATGGCTGTGTCAGACATTTCACACACATAAACAGGCTTGCACGAGCCTCACCAGACTTCAACAGTGGTGAAAACTGCTTTCTAAATCTTTCCAGGCACTTAAACAGGCCTGCACGTGCATTTCAGCACCTCCTCGTCGGTTAAAACAGCGATGTCACACCGTTCCCGCACTTAAACAGGCTTGTACGAGTTTCACAGGACATCCATGGTGGTGCAAACTGTATTCTAGGTCTTTCCTGGCTAATAAACAGGCTTTCACGAGCCTTAGAGGACCTCAACAGCGGTGAAAACTGCGTTCTAGATCTTTCCTGGCACATTGAAACAGGCTTGCACGAGCCTCACAAGACCTCAACTGTGGTGAAAACTGCTTTCTAGCTCTTTCCTGACACTTAAACAGGCTTGCACTAGCCTCCCTGGACCTCCATAGTGGTGAAAACCGCTTTCTAGATCGTTGCTGGCACATAAACAGGCTTGCACGAGCTTCATAGGACCTATACTGTGGATAAAACTGTTGTGTGAGATATTTCATGCACATAAACATGCTTCTACGAGCCTCAGGGGACCTCAACAGGCACTTCAACAGGCCTGCACGTCCTTCACTGCACTTCCACGGCAGATAAAACGGCAATGGCACACCTTTCCCGCACATAAACAGACTTGTATACGAGCTTCACAGGACACGCCCAGTGGTGAAAACTGATCTTCCTTAAAACTGATCTTCCTTTTTTTTATTTTTTATTATAATTCTGCATAATTGCAAGGACACACATATAGCACTGATATAGAGGCTAATTTTTAAGTGTATCCAACACTTTATGTATGTGTGAAATTTTGAACATCGATGTGCCAGCGGTGTTTGCGCTCCCCCACTCGACACACAACTCCTGTGAAGCTCGTGCAATCCTGTTTATGTGCCAGGAAAGATCTAGAAAGCAGTTTTAAGCACTCTGCAGGTCCTGTGAAGCTCGTAAAAGACTGTTTAAGTGCGGGAAAGGTGTGATATCGCCGTTTTAACAGACGTTGAGGTGCTGTGAAGCACGAGTTAGCCTGTTTAAGTGCCTGGAAAGATATACAAAGCGGTTTTAACCACCGTTGAGGTCCTGTGAGGTTCCTTCAGGCATGTTTATGTGCGTGAATGTCTGACAGAGCCGTTGTAACCACAGTATAGGTCCTGTGCAGCTCGTTCAAGCTTGTTCATGTGCCCGGAAAGATCTAGAAAGCAGTTTTCACCACCGTGGAGTTCCTGTGAAGCCGGTGCAAGCCTGTTTATGTGGCACGAAAGATCTAGAAAGCTGTTTTCACCACTGTGCAGGTCCTCTGATGCTCGTACAAACCTGTTTAAGTGCGGGAAATGTGTGACATCGCCGTTTTCACCGGCGCGGTGGTGCTGTGAAGCACGTGCACGCCTGTTTAAGTTCCTCGAAATATCTAGAAAGCAGTTTTCACCACTGTTGAGGTCCTGCGAGGCTGGTGCAAGCCTGTTTCCGTGCGTGAAAAGTCTCACACAGCCGTTTTAACCACAGTATAGGTCCTTTGATGCTCGTGCAAGCCTGGTTATGTGGGTGAAAAGTGTGACACAGACGTTTTAACAACAGTGTAGGTCCTGCGATGCTCATGCAAGCCTGTTTATGTGCGTGAAAGGTGCGACACAGCCGTTTTAACCGCAGTACAACTTCTGTGAAGCTCGTGTAAGCCTGTTCATGTGCCACGAAAGATTTAGAAAGCGGTTTTCACCACTGTGAATGTCCAGCGTGGATCGTGCAAGCCTGTTTATGTGTCAGGAAAGATCAAGAAAGCAGTTTTCACCACTGTGCATGTCCGGTGAAGCTCGTACAAGCCTGTTTAAGTGCGGAAAAGATGTGATATCGCCGTTTTAACCGCCGTGGAAGTGCTGTGAAGCACATGCAGGCCTGTTTCAGTGCCTGGAAAGATCTAGAAAGCAGTTTACACCACTATTGATGTCCTGCGAGGCTCGTGCAAGCCTGTGTCTGTGCGTGAAAGGTCTGACACAGCCGTTTTAACCACAGTATAGGTCTCAGTGGCGGATCTAGAAATTTGGAAAGGGGGGTTCAGTCACCGGCGCGCGAAGCGCGCCGGAAATTTCTTGGGGTTGCCACGCCCACTTTCGGTCACATGAACGCATTCATACAAAATGTAGCTGGAAGCCCGAACAGAGGGGTTCGTCACAAAAGAAATCTCGTACACTGTCCGATAGTGTTGTTTTAGTTAACTATGACTTTAACTAAATACATTTTAGTATGGCCTTTTTAAAATTTAGTTAACCAAAACTACAACTAACTAAAAAATTTTGCCAAGCTGGGAACTATAACTAAAATATCCAAGAAGAAACCTGTCGGCAGAAATCCAAACTGAAATCCAGAAATCCAAACTGAAATCCAGAAATCCACTGTGAAATCCAGAAATCCAGAAATCCACTCTGAAATCCGAAATCCAGTGGATTTCGAAATCTCGTACGCCGGGCGCGCCGTGGCGGACTCCTCGGGCCGAACTGAATATCTCGAAGCAACTCTAGGCCTAGTCAAACGTCTGGAGATCAGTAAGGAACTGATACGTAAGTGTGTAACTGTGCCTGGTTGTTGTTGCTGCATGCCACTGCTGCATAATCATTTGATGGACTCGTGCAGTTATATACATTACTAGCCGCCAAAGGGGGGTGCATTTGCACCACCCTTACCCCCCCTAAATCCGCCACTGGGTCTTTTGATCCTCGTGCAAGCCAGTTTACGTTCGTGAAAAGTGTGACACAGCCGTTCTAACTACAGTGTAGGTCCTGCGAAGCTCGTGCAAGCCTGTTTATGTGCCTGAAAAGATCTAGAAAGCAGTTTTCACCACTGTGGAGGTCCTGTGAAGCTGGTGCAAGCCTGTTTATGTGCCAGGAAGGGTCTAGAAAGCAGTTTTTACCACTGAGCAGGTCCTGTGAAGCTCGTACAAGCCTGTTTAAGTGCGGGAAAGGTGTGATATCGCCGTCTTACCCGCCGTGGAGGTGCTGTGAAGCACGTGCAGGCCTGCTTAAGTGCCTGAAAAGATATAGAAAGCAGTTTTCACCGTTGTTGAGGCCCTGAGAGGCTCCTGCAAGTCTGTTTATGTGCGTTAAAGATCGGACACAGCCGTTTTCACCACAGTATATGTCCTGTGAAGCACGTGAAAGCCTGTTTAAGTGTCAGGAAAGAGCTAGAAAGCAGTTTTCACCACCGTGGAGTTCCTGTGAAGCTGGTGCAAGCCTGTTTATGTGCCACGAAAGAGCTAGAAAACAGTTTTCAACACTGTAGAAGTCCAGTGAAGCACGTTCAAGCCAATTGCAGAGCCAGGAAAGACCTAAAATACAGTTTTCACCACTATGGAGGTCCTGCGATGCTCGTGTTTATGTGCCAGAAAAGAGCTAGAAAGCAGTTTTCACGACGGTGGAGGTCCTGTGAAGCTCGTGCAAGCCTGTTTATGTGCCAGGAAAGATCTAGAAAGCAGTTTTCACCACTATGCAGGTCCTGTGAAGCTCGTACAAGCCTGTTTAAGTGTGGGAAAGGTGTGATATCGCCGTTTTAACCGACGTTGAGGTGCTGTGAAGCACGTGCAAGCGTGTTTAAGTACAAGGAAAGATATAAAAAAGCACTTTTAACCACTGTTGAGGTCCTGTGAGGTTCGTGGAAGCCTGTTTATGTGCGTGAAATGTCTGACAGAGCCGTTTTAACCACAGGATAGGTCCTGTGCAGCTCGTGCAAGCCTGTTTCATGTGCCAGGAACGATCTAGAAAGCAGTTTTCACCACTATGGAGGTCATGTGATGCTCGTGAAAGCCTGTTTATGTGCAAGGAAAGATCTAGAAACAGTTTTCACTACTGTGGAGGTCCTGTGAAGCTCGTGCAATCCTGTTTATGTGCCAGGAAAGATCTAGAAAGCAGTTTTCACCACTCTGCAGGTCCTGTGGAGATCGTACAAGCCTGTTTAAGTGCGGGAAAGGTGTGATATCGCCGTTTTAACAGACGTTGAGGTGCTGTGAAGCACGTGCAAGCCTCTTTAAGGTGGCACGGTCGTCCCTCGGCGGAGGTTAACGAAAACATAAACTTGGGTTACAGTCAGGACCAGGGTTACTCCTAGTTTCAGGGTTAGGGTTTGGTTTAGGGCAATCTTGCTTTGTCTAATTTTAAAAAGGGTTTTAGTAGCTCATTAATATATTCATGAACCCAAAATTGCCACTCGATGGACGCATCTACACGCTCACTGTAGGTAGCGTGCCAACCACCAATGTATCTCAAATCAATCTATGCCAGCTTTTGTTCAAAGCTACAGTGGAACCAGTAAAGAGAGCAAAAAGTGCTTTTTTTGACTTTACAGGCTCATATTTTTAAAAGTAAACATGACACAAGAAATACAAACATATTTTCATGATCTCCAGGAAAAACTGAGTAAGACGGGTAGGTGCAAAGGCATCATGTGACAGTCATGTGACAGTACATGGCAGGGAAACAACCCTAGGTCAAAAAGTGACTTTTAGCATGGGATTTGTCAAGCATTGCAATTTAAAGTCCCAGACTACTGCCATTGGAATCTCACCCAGGTAAGGTCCCTTGAACCGCACAAAGTATTCTTAACTGTCAGCACTTTCAGAGAGCAGGGCCAAAGTAGCCATTTTTGAGCCCTCCAAGCGTTAAGCATGGTATGCGTGCAAACATACGAGTTAAGGTCTGAACTTTCAGTTATCGAACACAAAGTCTTTATATTTTCAGGAACTAGTGACAGGGAACACTTCTCCGCGGCCAAATCCGAGAAACGCAGCCTTGTGAGCGAGAACGCGACTTTTCGACGGCCATCTTGCTGTTTTGTGACGTAGGGCTTGTCACGCGAAATAATACTAAACGTAACGAGGTCACGTGTATCGTTATTAACAATGGCGACTAACCGTGTGCTGTTGGCGTTCTTTACCTGTCACTGCCGGGGGGGTAAAGTTTTATGACTTGGCAGAGGTAGGCGCTAGGCAGGGGAGCAAAGTCAGATTCGTCAGGGACCCTGGCAATCCCTATGACACCAACTGTGTCGAAGTGTGGCTGTGTGAGGATGGTAGGAGGCAGAAGTTGGGGCATGCGGCTAAGGAAGCAGCAGAGTGGCTTTCTCCGATGCTTCTGAAAAGAACCGGTGGGTAGTGAAGAATTCGAAGTATTCATCGATAGCCGGCGCTCGAACACGAAAGATCTAGCATTACGTAATCGTATGTCGTGACGTCACAATCGCGATTATCTTAAGTACAGTGGTAACGCAGTAGCGCTAAAATGGCCATCAAAAAGTCGCGTTCGCGCTCACAAGGCTGCGTTTCTCGGATTTGGCCGCGGGGAAGTGTTCCCTGTCACTAGTTCCTGAAAATATAAAGACTTTGTGTTCGATAACTGAAAGTTCAGACCTTAACTCGTATGTTTGCACGCATACCATGCTTAACGCTTGGAGGGCTCAAAAATGGCTACTTTGGCCCTGCTCTCTGAAAGTGCTGACAGTTAAGAATACTTTGTGCGGTTCAAGGGACCTTACCTGGGTGAGATTCCAATGGCAGTAGTCTGGGACCTTAAATTGCAATGCTTGACAAATCCCATGCTAAAAGTCACTTTTTGACCTAGGGTTGTTTCCCCGCCATGTACTGTCACATGACTGTCACATGATGCCTTTGCACCTACCCGTCTTACTCAGTTTTTCCTGGAGATCATGAAAATGTGTTTGTATTTCTTGTGTCATGTTTACTTTTAAAAATATGAGCCTGTAAAGTCAAAAAAAGCACTTTTTGCTCTCTTTGCTGGTTCCACTGTACTCTCAAAGTCAGGCTAGACTCATGTTTGTCACTACTCTTGGAATGGACAACTTTGACTGCACCAAAATGAATGCACATTTCGAAAAATTCACAGCTTGTCTACGGGAGGGGCTCATTCACGAGTGGAAGCAAGCATTACTAGCCCCACCTCTCCCCCTTATGTCGCTAAACAACTCACGGCTCTGTTCCACACACAGCCACCGTTCAGCTCCCTTGTCTGTCAGACTGTAGCACAAACGATAAATTGCGTATTCTAGTTAAAGCCCAGCCCAGCACTCGAAGCACCTGGCCACGGTCACCAACTAGACTAGGCATACGGCCGCGAGACCTGGGCCTACTCAACAAATACAGTCTTGGCCACTGTGGCCTTTCTGCTGCTTCTAGACACAAGCTTGCTTTCACAAGCAGGCATCACGCACTACTCACAGCTACTGACACTACAGCACTCTACTAAACTCCTTCTCTTTTTTATTTTTTTTAAATTTTTTTTTTTAAGTCGATCTAAGCTTATCTTCAAAGTTCCGAGCACCACATGAAGGGTGCCGCCAGGCCACATCTTAACTAACTTAATTATAAACTGATTATTGGATGGCAATGCCGACAGGAAATGGGGAAAATCCCCAATTTTACGGACCGTGAACGGTTTGAGACTCCCAAAACGGACTGTGCGCTAAAATTTTAACAAGACAAAGAAGACTATCAACTTGGATTCCAGGTTTGTTGACCTTGAAAATACAGGGTACAGTGCCACCTTAAGTGCCTGGAAACATATAGAAAGCAGTTTTAACCACCGTTGAGGTCCTGTGAGGTTCGTTCAAGCCTGTTTATGTGTGTGAAATGTCTGACAGAGCCGTTTTAACCACAGTATAGGTCCTTTGAGCCTCGTGCAAGCCGGTTTATGTGCGTGAAAGGTGTGACACAGCCGTTCTAACTATAGTGTAGGTCCTGTGAAGCTCGTGCAAGCCTGTTTATGTACAAGGAAAGATCTAGAAAGCGGGTTTCACAACGGTGGAGGTCCAGCGAGGCTAGTGCAAGCCTGTTTATGTGCCAGCAAAGAACTAGAAAGCAGTTTTCACCAGTGTACCGGTCCTGTGAAGCTCGTACAAGCCTGTTTAAGTGCGGGAAATGTGTGTCATCACCTTTTTAAAAGCCGTGGAGGAGCTGTGATGTACGTGCAAGCTTGTTCAAGTGCCTGGAAAGATATAGAAAGTAGTTTTCACCACAGTTGAGGTCCTGTGAGGCTCGTGCTAGCCTGTTTTAATGTGCCAGGAAAGATCTAGAAAGCAGCATTTACCACTGTGCGTAGCCTGTGAAGCACGTACAAGCCTGTTTAAATGCTGGACAGGTGTGACATTGCCGTTTCAACCGCCGTGGAGGTGCTTTGTAGCACGTGCAGGCCTGTTTAAGTGCCTGGAAAAATCTAGAACACAGTTTTCACCGCTGTTGAGGTACTCTAAGGCTCGTGGAAGCCTGTTTATTAGCCAGGAAAGACCTAGAATGCAGTTTGCACCACTATGGAGGTCTTGTGAGGCTCGTGCAAGCCTGTTTATGTGCGTGAAAGGTCTGACACTGCGGTTTTAACCATAGTATACGTCCTGTGAAGTTCGTGCAAGCCTGTTTAAGTGTCAGGGAAGAGCTAGAACGCAGGTTTCACCACTATGGAAGTCCTGTGAAGCACGTGCAAGCCAGTTCAAGAGCCATGAAAGACCTAGAAAGCTGGTTTCACCACTGTGTAGCTCCTGTGAAGCTCGTACAAGCCTGTTTAAGTGCGAGAACGGTGTGACATCGCCGTTTTAACCGCCGTGGAGGTGCTGAAATGCACGAGCAGGCCTGTTTAAGGGCCTGGAAAGATTTAGAAAGCAGTTTTCACCACTGTTGAAGTCTTGTGAGGCTCGTGCAAGCCTGTTTATGTGTGTGAAATGTCTGACACAGCCATTTTAACCACAGTATAGGTCCTGTGAAGCTCGTGCAAGCCTGTTTATGTCCCTGGAAAGATCTAGAAAGCAGTTTTCACCACTGTTGAGATCCTGTGAGGCTCGTGCAAGCCTGTTTATGTGCGTGAAAGATCTGACACATCCGTTTTAACCACAGTATAGGTCATGTGAAGCACGTGCCGGCCTGTTTAAGTGCCAGGAAAGAGATAGAATGCAGTTTTAACCACCGTGGAAGCCCTGTGAGTTTCGTGCAAGCCTGGTTATGTGTGTGAAATGTCTGGCAAAGCCGTTTTACCACAATATAGATCCTGTGAAGCTAGTGCAAGCCTGTTTAGGTGAGGGAAAGTGTGACATCGCTGTTTTAACCGGCGTGGAGGTGCTGTGAAGGACATGCAGGCCTGTTTATGTGCCTGGAAATATCTAGAAAGCAGTTTTCACCACTGTTGAGGTCTTACGAGGCTCGTGAAAGCCTGTGTGTTTGCGTGAAACGTCTGCCACTGCCGTTTTAATCACAGTGTAAGTCCTTTGAGCCTAGTGCAAGCCTGTTTATGTGCGTCAAAGGTGTGACACAGCCGTTTTAACTACAGTGTAGGTCCAGTGAAGCTAGTCCTAGCCTGTTTATGTGCCAGGAAAGATCTAGAAAGCAGTTTTCACCACTGTGGAGGTCCTGTGAAGTTCATGCAAGCCTGTTTATGTGCGTGAAAGCACTGACACAGCCGTTTTACCCACAGTTTAGGTCCTGTGAAGGACGGGCAAGCCTGTTCAAGTGTCTGGAAAGAGCTAGAAAGCAGTTTACACCACTGTGGAATTTCTGTGAAGCACGTGCAAGCCAGCTTAAGAGCCAGGAAAGGTCTAGAAAGCTGGTTTCACCACTGTGCGGTTCCTGTGAAGATTTTTGAAGTGAACGTCAGAGCGAAGTGAAGCTATGTCTAGCAGTAAAGCTAAAACCTGTGACAGTAAAGCTAAAACCTGTGACCTATGTACTGGGGCATTCAAGGCAAGCGACGAGGTTCTTCACTGCGAAGGATATTGTAAGTCCTTACATCGCTACTGTGCTGGTATCTCCAGGCAGCACTACAAGACGCTGACTGACAATTCCACTCCGTTTGTATGCCTTGTTTGTACACAGTTGCTACATAAAGCTGAGTTACAGACGCTCCTAAGCGAGTTAGAAGCGCTAAAGTCGGAGTGCCAAGAACTGCGAGCAGAGTTACGAGCTACTAGAGCAGATACATCTGCCGCTCCTACTCCTGCAGGCAACGAAAGCACCCAACCTGCCGCTTTCCAAGCACTGAAGAAAGACGTAGAGCAGCTACAAGCCACTGTTGAAGCCCAGTCAAAGAGCTATGCAGCTGCATTAAAACAGGGGGCAGAAGCAAGGCACAGCTAAAGAAAAAGTCTCGTTATGACAAGACTAACAGAACTGTGAATAACCAGTCTGAGAGCGCTCAAACATCTGTCAAGCACAGTCCTCCCAAGCATAGTTCCTCCAAACCTAAGATACCAGTATCTGGAGCGAGAAAAGTTTGGGAGACCTCTACTTCTGCAGTCATCACAACCCTGACAAAACTGACGTCTATGAGCAGTGAGCAAGTACAAGCTAGACGTAAGTTCAAGTCAATCAATGGGAGCAGCAATCGTATAAGGTGGTGGTTTGTACTAAGGGGAGATGAAGATACTCTCTCAATATTAGAGAGTGAATGGGAACAGGTACAATTGCAAACAAATTGGAAACTCGAGCCATTACTTAAGTTCTCCGACAGTGATGAGTTGGCCGATTCAGTAATACATGTAGAAGACCACTCAAATCCAAACTCAAATTCTGAGTCTTTTTTAGACCAATAAGGCCAACAGGCTAAATGTTGGGTAGAAGCTCAAACAGCATATCAATAATGTACTTTAATTGCCGAAGCATTGTACCCAAGTTTGACGAGCTTGTTTGCCTCTGTTCGGCTAATAAACCATCCATTGTTTGTCTCACTGAAACATGGCTTTGCTCAGACATTCTCGATTCTGAACTGCATATCCCTAATTACACTATTGCTAGACAAGACAGGAATAGACATGGAGGAGGAGTAGCAATTTATATTAACAATGCATTCTCGTTCAAAGTCTTACTAAGTGGCCCATCTGGCCTGGAACTGATTATTATTTCACTGCAAAGTGGTAGACATGGTAACTTGTGTGTGGGAGTTTTTTACAGACCACCTTCATCATCTTTTTCTATTATTGATACTCTTTTGGACAGCTTATTTTCTATTAACCATTCTTATTTTTCCAATTTTGTACTGTTAGGTGATTTTAACGTAAATCTTGTAAACCCAGATGACTTTTTGTATAACAAGATTGAAGAACTAATGGACAGCTTCGTGTTTTCCCAGGTTGTAACTTCCCCAACACACACTTCACCTAATTCAGAACCTTCTATCATTGACCTTGTTTTTATATCAAACATGCACCTTTTTGAGTTTTGTAACATCATCCCACAATTAGCTAACTCTGACCATTTCGGTCTGCATGTATGCATAAAGCACATATTCTGATACCACCCAGTACACTCCCACAATACGCCGCAAAATATGGAGATATAAGCATGCAGACTTAATGACCTCCTAATGGATGTAGACTTGGAGACTATTATTGATCCTAACGACATCCAATCGACTTGGTCAAATTGGAAGAAGATATTCCTAGACATCATGGATGAATGCATACCTAAATCTATTTTGCCGAACAGAAAAAATCTTCCGTGGCTTACCAAGGACATAATCCAACTAATACGTAAAAGGAACAACCTCTTTAGAAAAGCAAAAGTCTCAAATGACCCTAAAGATCTCCAGCAATTCAAAGCTACCCGAAATAAAGTTGTCTCTAAGCTGAGATCAAGTAAACAAAGATTTTTCTCTAGCCTCGACCCTAAGCATCCCAAAGATTTCTGGAAATCGATTAAAGCCCTGAGCACATCACCTGATGACTGTTCAATCCCTTCACTGATTGACAGTGCAACAAGCAACGAGGTAAAAGATAATGGGGACAAGGCAGAACTACTGAACCATACATTTGTCAGTCACTTCAATACCGCGCAAATACCCATCAACCACACTGATATCCCACCAGTAAATCCAGAAGATTCCTGTGACAGCATTCTGTGTTCTGAAGACGAGGTCTATAACCTCCTACGTTCACTAGATACCACTAAGTCTAATGGAGACGATGATATCTCAGCGATTATGCTCAAAAACACAGCACTTAGTATCACTGAAGCAGTTACCAAGATGTTTAACATATCTATCTCGCTTGGCGAACTTCGAGATGAATGGAAAGTATCACGTATTACTCCCATCCCAAAACATGGAGACCGCACAAACCCATCCAACTACCGCCCAATTTCCCTACTTTCAATCCTAAGCAAACTTTTGGAAAAGCATATGACACAATTACTTACTGAACACGTGGTAGTACACAGTCCAATATCTCCTCATCAATGGGGGTTCTGTAAAGGAAAATCAACTGCTGGTGCTCTAGCACTGGCAGTTGATCAATGGCACAGGCATCTTGAGGAAAGTAATGATATATGTACCGTGTTCTTTGACTACAGAAAAGCCTTCGACACTGTTCCACACAGAAACTTACTGTCTAAATTGGAATCTCTTGGTATTAACTCGTATGTACTCAGATGGTTGACCCATTATCTCTGTAAGCATTCCCAATATGTATGTACTAATGGTTCAAACTCCAACAAACTACTTGTAACATCAGGAGTACCTCAGGGCTCTGTTCTGGGACCTATATTATTTATTATCTATATTAACGATATTACTCATTCCACCCTATTCGATGGCAGCATGAGACTTTTTGCTGACGACATTATGATATACAGGCCAGTTCGTACACTGGAAGACTTTACCATGTTACAGTCTGACATTGACAGCCTTACATCTTGGACTGAACAAAATTTTCTACAATTCAATGCAGACAAATGTAAGTATATGGTAATCTCCAGGAAACATCAAATAAACCTTTCCCTGGAGTCCCAGCCTCCACTCCAAATAAACGGTGTCACCATGGAAAGAGTTGACAACTACAGATACCTTGGAGTCTGGATAACATCCAACCTTTCTTGGAACAAACATATCACAGAAGTGTGTCGCAAAGCTAGGCAAAAGGTGGGCATCCTCTATCGCAAATGCTACAAAAATGCCAACAATGCCACAATGCTGAAACTCTATCTTTCCTGTATTAGACCTGAACTAGAGTACGCTGCCACTGTCTGGTCTCCTCATCAAAAGGGTCAAATTGACACTCTTGAATCTGTTCAGAAACTTGCATTGCGTGTATGTTTTAGGAATTGGGACACCAATTACCATACCCTGCTCTCCACGAATAACATTCCAAGTCTGTCCAAAAGAAGGTTCTTTTTACGTCTAAGTTTTCTATTTAATATTGTTAAAGGAGTATACAGTCTGCCACACAACGCACCTATCGAAATAAGAGAGTACCACCACTACTCCCGATCTCACAGTCTCACCTTGAAAGTTCCATATGCTAATACCAATGCATTTTACTACTCATTCTTTTGTGATTCTCTTCGCCACTGGAATGCACTTCCACATGATATTATTGACTCCCCTGATGCCGAACACTTCAAGAGTAAATTATCTGTTCACTTCAGAAACATGCATTAATTCCTACCTTAAAATAGTATTTTTAACTACCTATATCATACCTAGTATAATATCACTTCTTTAATGCACACCACTACATTTAAATATATGACTTGTAATATAATTGTAACATTGGGTCCACACTTGTATTAGCATCATGCTATTTGTGTATCCATGCTCTATATATGCAAAATTATTATAAATAAAGAAAAAAATTAAAAAGCTCGTGGAAGCCTGTTTTATGTGCAAGGAAAGATCTAGAAAGCAGTTTTCACCACTGTGCGTGTCCTGTGAAGCTCGTACAAGTCTGTTTATGTGCGGGAGAGGTGTGCCATTGCCGTTTTATCTGCCGTGGAAGTGCAGTGAAGGACGTGCAGGACTGTTGAAGTGCCTGTTGAGGTCCTCTGAGGCTCGTAGAAGCCTGTTTATGTGCGTGAAATGTCTCACACAACAGTTTTATCCACAGTATAGGTTCTGCGAAGCTCGTGCAAGCCTGTTTATGTGCCAGGAACGATCTAGAAAGCGGTTTTCACCACAATGGAGGTCCAGCAAGGCTAGTGCAAGCCTGTTTAAGTGTCAGCAAAGAGCTAGAAAGCAGTTTTCACCACTGTACCGGTCCTGTGAAGCTCATACAAGCCTGTTTAAGTGCGGGAAATGTGTGTCATCGCCTTTTAAAAAACCGTGGATGAGCTGTGAAGTACGTGCAGACTTGTTTAAGTGCCTGGAAAGATATAGAAAGCAGTTTTCACCACAGTTGAGGTCCTGTGAGACTCCTGCAAGCCTGTTTTAATGTGCCAGGAAAGATCTAGAAAGCAGTATTTACCACTGTGCGTATCCTGTGAACCACGTACAAGCCTGTTTAAGTGCGGGAACGGTGTGACATCGCCGTTCTAACCGCCGTGGGGGTGCTGAAATGCACGTGCAGGCCTGTTTAAGTGCCTGGAAAGATTTAGAAAGCAGTTTTCACCACTGTTGAAGTCTTATGAGGCTCGTGCAAGCCTGTTTATGTCTGTGAAATGTCTAACACAGCCATTATAACCGCAGTATAGGTCCTGTGAAGCTCGTGCAAGCCTGTTTATGTGCCAGGAAAGATCTAGAAAGCAGTTTTCACCACTGTGCAGGTCCTGTGAAGCTCGTACAAGCCTGTTTAAGTGCGGGAAAGGTGTGATATCGCCGTTTTAACCGACGTTGATGTGCTGCGAACAATGTGCAAGCCTGTTTAAGTGCCTGGAAAGATATAGAAAGCCGTTTTAACCACTGTTGAGGTCCTGTGAGGTTCGTAGAAGCCTGTTTATGTGTGTGAAATGTCTGACAGTGCCGTTTTAACCCCAGTATAGGTCCTGTGCAGCTCGTGCAAGCCTGTTTATGTTCCCGGAAAGATCTAGAAAGCAGTTTTCACCACTGTGGAGGTCCTGTGAAGCTGGTGCAAACCGGTTTATGTGCCACGAAAGATCTAGACAGCAGTTTTCACCACTGTGCAAGTCCTGTGAAGCTCGTACAAGCCAGTTTAAGTGCGGGAAATGTGGGACATCGCCGTTTTAACCGCCGTGGAGGTGCTGTGAAGCACGTGCACGGCTGTTTAAGTGCCTCGAAAGATCTAGAAAGCAATTTACACCATTGTTGAGGTCCTGCGAGGCTCGTGCAATCCTGTTTCTGTACGTGAAAGGTCTGACACAGCCGTTTTAACTACAGTACAGGTCCTGTGAAGCTCGTGCAAGCCTGTTTATGTGCCACGAAAGATCTTGAAAGCGGTTTTCACCACACTATTGGTCCTGTGAAGCTCGTGCAAGCCTGTTTAAGTGTCTGGAATGATCTAGAAAGCAGTTTTCACCACTGTGCGTGTCCTGTGAAGCTCGTACAAGTCTGTTTATGTGCGGGAGAGGTGTGCCATTGCCGTTTTATCTGCCGTGGAAGTGCAGTGAAGGACGTGCAGGACTGTTGAAGTGCCTGTTGAGGTCCCCTGAGGCTCGTAGAAGCCTGTTTATGTGCGTGAAATGTCTCACACAACAGTTTTATCCACAGTATAGGTTCTGTGAAGCTCGTGCAAGCCTGTTTATGTGCCAGGAACGCTCTAGAAAGCAGTTTTCACCACTATGGAGGTCCAGCGAGGCTAGTGCAAGCCAGTTTAAGCGTCAGGAAAGAGCTAGAAAGCAGTTTTCACCACTGTACCGGTCCTGTGAAGCTCGTACAAGCCGGAAAATGTGTGTCATCGCCCTTTAAAAAGCCGTGGAGGAGCTGTGAAGTACGTGCAGACCTGTTTAAGTGCCTGGAAAGATATAGAAAGCAGTTTTCACCACAGTTGAGGTCCTGTGAGGCTCCTGCAAGCCTGTTTTAATGTGCCAGGAAAGATCTAGAAAGCAGTATTTACCACTGTGCGTATCCTGTGAAGAACGTACAAGCCTGTTTAAGTGTCAGGAAAGAGCTAGAAAGCAGTTTTCACCACTGTGGAAGTCCTGTGAAGCACGTGCAGGCAAGTTTAAGAGCCAGGAAAGACCTGGAAAGCTGGTTTGACCACTGAGGAAGTCCTGTGAGGCTCGTGCAAGCCTGTTTTATGTGCCAGCAAAGATCTAGAAAGCGGCCTGTTTAAGTCAGGGGACGGTGTAACATCGCCGTTTTAACCACCGTGGAGGTGCTGAAATGCACGTGCAGGCCCGTTTAAGTACCTGGAAAGGTTTAGAAAGCAGTTTTAACCACTGTTGAAGTCTTGTGAGGCTCGTTCAAGCCTGTTTATGTGTGTGAAATGTCTAACACAGCCATTATAACCGCAGTATAGGTCCTGTGTACCTCGTGCAAGCCTGTTCATGTGCCAGGAAAGATCTAGAAAGCGGTTTTCACCACTATGGAGGTCCAGCGATGCTAGTACAAGCCTGTTTATTTGCCAGGAAAGAACTAGAAAGCAGTTTTGACCACTGTGCAGGTCCTGTGAAGCTCGTACAAGCCTGTTTAAGTACGGGAAAGGTGTGATATCGCCGTTTTATCCGACGTTGAGGTGCTGCGAACAATGTGCAAGCCTGTTTAAGTGCCTGGAAAGATATAGAAAGCCGTTTTAACCACTGTTGAGGTCCTGTGAGGTTCGTAGAAGCCTGTTTATGTGTGTGAAATGTCTGACAGAGCCGTTTTAACCCCAGTATAGGTCCTGTGCAGCTCGTGCAAGCCTGTTTATGTTCCCGGAAAGATCTAGAAAGCAGTTTTCACCACTGTGGAGGTCCTGTGAAGCTGGTGCAAACCGGTTTATGTGCCACGAAAGATCTAGAAGGCAGTTTTTACCACTGTGCAAGTCCTGTGAAGCTCGTACAAGCCAGTTTAAGTGCGGGAAATGTGGGACATCGCCGTTTTAACCGCCGTGGAGGTGCTGTGAAGCACGTGCACGGCTGTTTAAGTGCCTCGAAAGATCTAGAAAGCAATTTTCACCACTGTTGAGGTGCTGCGAGGCTCATGCAATCCTGTTTCTGTGCGTGAAAGGTCTGACACAGCCGTTTTAACAACAGTATAGGTCCTTTCAGGCTCGTGCAAGCCTGTTTATGTGCGTGAAAGGTCTGACACAGCCGTTATAACTACAGTACAAGTCCTGTGAAGCTCGTGCAAGCCTGTTTATGGGCCAGGAAAGATCTTGAAAGCGGTTTTCACCACACTATAGGTCCTATGAAGCTTGTGCAAGCCTGTTTATGTGCCAGTAAAGATCTAGAAAGCGCTTTACACCACTATGGAGGTCCAGCGAAGCTAGTGCAAGCCTGTTTATTTGGCAGGAAAGATTTGAAAGCGGTTTTCAATGCTATGGAGGTCCAGCCAGGCAAGTGGAAGCCTGTTTATTTGCCAGGAAAGATCTAGAATGCGGTTTTTACCACTGTGGAGGTCCTGTGAAGCTCGTGCAAGCCTATTTATGTGCCAGGAAAGATCTAGAAAGCAGTTTTCACCACTGTGCTGGTCTTGTGAAGCTCGTACAAGCCTGTTTAAGTGCCTGGAAAGATATAGAAAGCCGTTTTAACCACTGTTGAGGTCCTGTGATGTTTGTGGAAGCCTGTTTATGTGCGTGAAATGTCTGACAGAGCCGTTTTAACCCCAGTATAGAGCAGTTTACACCTCTGTACAGGCACTGTGAAGCTCGTACAAGCCTTTTTAAGTGCGGGAAAGGTGTGACATCGCCGTTTTCACTGGCGCGGTGGAGCTGTGAAGCACGTGCACACCTGTTTAAGTGTCTCGAAAGATCTAGAAAGCAGTTTTCACCACTGTGGAGGTCCTGTGAAGCTTGTACAAGCCTGATTAAGTGCGGGAAAGGTGTGATATCGTCGTTTTAACCGACGTTGAAGTACTGGAACAACTTGCAAGTCTGTTTAAGTGCCTGGAAAGATATAGAAAGCCGTTTTAACCACTGTTGAGTCAGTTATCAATGTAATCTAATACTACTGTAAATTCGAGATATTAAGAAGAAAACATGCATAATAATTTTTTCATATTCTTGCTAAATTCTCTAGCGTATAGTTATTTCTGAAGCCTGCAATGCATATTTTAACATGAGAACCATGTAATATATGCTTACTGCAGATCTCTGAGCTTACCTTAGAAATACTGCCAATGTGTATAATACTAAGTGTACATTAGGCACACCGTATGTTACATATTCATTGTGGAAGACACTGAGGAAATAATATACTACTAAGCAGTGAATAAAGTTTTGCCAACCCCCTTCTATACTGTCCTCATCATAAAACCTATACCACAGCGCCACAGTGATGACGTCATTTTTGAAACTACTGCACTATACTACTCGAACCCGCACTCTGAGATACACACTCCGGTCCAGGGAAATCTATACCGAGGGACCGATTGCATCCCCGGAGATACTGTCAGAGCCCCCCCAGACGCGGGATGACAGCATCAACAGCATACAAGAGTAGCCCCACTAACAGTCCAACCTCTTTCGATAACACTAGCCCCCAGCATGAAGAACCCCTACCGGGATCCCCTGAACTATTCAGCCCCACCCCCATAAGTGGCACAATCCAAAACAAGTGGCCATCACCCCCCCCTCTACCTCAACGATCCCCACGCATTAGGAAAAGACACAGGCTACATAATTATGAAAGTCTTGCCTCAACAAATGGGAGCTACGATGTGTGTAGCAGTGTTGGCACTCCCCCACCTGACACCCCAACTTCAGTCTATTCTAGGAGCACGGCAACAGTAGCAACAGTAACAACAGTATCTATATTGTTCTCTTGCAAATGTATTTGTTGTTCAGAAGGTGGCTATATCAATGGATGTGGATCCTAACCATACCACAAACAAGCGAAATGAACACAATGATGGTGAACTTTCAATGGAGACAGACGAGTTCCCATTCCCAACTTCACAAAATGTAGATGATACATTTCGAGAGGCTACCTTGGTTGCTACTTTAGCAGAAAGTTTCTCATTAACACATTTCAAAGGAATGTCATCACAGCAACACTAGAGGGACGTGACTCAATTGTGCTTCAACCTACTGGAAGTGGTAAGTCCCTTTACTTCCAATTCCCTCCCATCTATGAAAACAAGAAAGCAATTGTCATCAGCCCAACAATAAGTCTCATGCAAGATCAGGTGACTAACTTGAGAGAGAAAGCAATACCAGCAATACTTCTCGGTTCTGTCCAGTTAGATAAACAGGCAGAATCCTGTGCTTTGCAAGAAAGTGGGGAGGAAAGAATCGTTTTTGTTACACCTGAATGGATTTCCAAACCATGTAACAAATCCAAATTGCAAGCAAAAATCAGCTGAGCTTAATTGCCATTGATGAAGCTCATTTACTATACCAGTGGCAGGAATTTAGGCCTGCATACAAAGAACTCAAAACGCTGAAAGGTGAGTTTCTCCAAATACCTATTATGCTGCTAACAGCAACTGCTCCACCTGAGGTTCAGTCTCAGCTACAATCCACTGTTCGGAATGCCTACATTAGTAAAGGAAACATTGACAGGCAAAATATCTACTTTCAATGTGAAGAGGTTGAATCAGGTGACAGCAAGGACTTTGCAGACTTTGCTACACGTGTCTCCCAGTTGATCGGAAATGAGTGTGCCATTATATACACTGACTTTATCAGACATGTTGGCCCAATGATGAGCAAGTTAGAAGAGCATGGAATTGATTCAGTTGCATACTATGGCGAAATGGACCCAAAGTCACGAACTGAGAGCTATATGAGATGGAAGAGTGGTGATGTCAATGTGATGGTAGCCACAACTGCCTTTGGGATGGGCATTAATAAACCTATAATATACGTCACATTGTCAGATATGGAGTACCCGAGAGTCTCTGCGGTTGGGCTCAGGAGTTTAGACGTGGAGGTAGGGATGGTGCTGGTGCAACAGCAACAATACTGTACTCAATGGCCAACACTGACCATGCAATGGCTTGGATTCGGGAACACGTAAGGACAAATCGGACACATTGCAAACAAGTACTCAGTGAGTTCTCAAGATCTTGGCAGTTTGTAATGGCACATCTAGCTGGAAAGTGTCGCAGTGAACTGTTTTTGGATTTGTTTGGGGAAGGCTACTCAAAATCATCTGAGAATAGTCACTGTTGCGATGTATGTGATACTGAGGTCACCATGCATGACTGTAATGCAGAGCTGTGTACACTGATAAATGCAGTTGACACAGATGGGAAAAGGGTGAACTGAAAGTTGTACAGTGGATTAGAGGGTCGTCGTTGGCGTGGACAGATCAATACAATAAGAATGCCATTTCATATGGCAAATCACACCATCACAGTGAGAAATGGTGGCGTACATTTATACGTCAGTGTCATGTCCTTGGATTGGTACAAAATGAACTGCGGTCTGTGATTAAGAAAAGTGAAGACTATTCTATTCAAGGTATACTTGTTGTTCAAGACAAAGGGCGAGAAATAGCAGCCAATAGGAAAAGTGTATTATTACCAAAACCAGCAGGTAATTTCTGTTGTACAGAGTCAAGCCCTACTTTAAACACCTCAAATACAAACTTACAAGAAAAGAGCAAAAGAAAAACACGTGTTGGAAAAGGGACCCATGGACTTGCAATTGTTAGACATTTTTTAGCTGACAAAAAGAAATGGACAACCCCCAAGGATATAAAAGACTGCCACTTTCTTGGATCCTCAGGAGGGCAGAGTGCATTCTACATCGAAGACTGTCAAGCTCTGTAGTTTACATGCCCAACAGATACTCATTATTTGTGGGCCGATATTCAATTCTCGAAAGGAAAAGTCAATAACTATGAAACAACTATTAATGTAGGTGGGGAAGAACTGAAAGTCATCTACCGCTCCGCTCCATGCAATGGAGTAAAAGTATGTCCTGTTGAGGGATGTAACTACACTGTACCAGTGAAAGACCATCGATCGTACAGAGACCATCCTAATGTATCTTTGCAAAGAACAAACACAGAAGAGTCGAAGTGTCCGGTGCAGCTTGGATATGTCTGTCCAGTTGACTTCCGTAATGACAGACGAAGATGGTTGCTTGGATTTGTGCATCACCACAAAGGTGACAGTGACTATCTACATGATCATCCTGTGTATTCAGCCTCACATCCTCTCAAGAAAACACTTGAAGATATCACTAATGCTGGAGCCAGAAACAGTGCTTTAAAACCCACTGAAATTGCTCAAGGTAAAGGTGTATTGGATATGTACCTGCATGCACAAATCTCGAGAGAGTGTCTCGTATAGTGAAGAAAGCAAGAGAACCTTCTAAGGACTTTGATGTACTCAAATTTTAATCAGTGGCGGATCAAACTGATGAATGTGACATACAGCACTCATGCACACTCTCTCAAGCTCAGGTTAAGAGCCTAAAGAATATCAGTAGGCCTTACCTTGCCTCTGCTGGAATTGAGCGAGCACACTGGTTGGAATTATCAAAGGTCTTCAACCGAATGAAGCACAGTTTGTTGACAATGAGTGCGACTGGTCAGTTTGTGCTAAGCACATTGCTGCAGAAAGTGGTGTAAGTATTTCCCACAGGGACAGAAGTGAGACAGCAAGGCGTTCTGCGGCTCAAACGAGGCAAAGGCAACGTCTGGCTAAGATTTATCCTGATGATTTGAAAGCACAAAAAGGACCTCCAGACCGAGCATGTCACTTTGGCCAAGGATGTAAGAGGTACTCTGATGATGTGAGATGACAGGGGCATACTCTTTAATGACTGGACTTAATATGGTCCCATTAAATAGTGTATGGAGTACTATTACTCATGGGACCATTTTAAGTCAGTGTCTGCCAGGGACTTGGTAATTAGTAGGGACTTACTCTGATGATGTGAGATGACAGGGGCATACTCTTTAATGACTGGACTTAATATGGTCCCATTAAATAGTGTATGGAGTACTATTACTCATGGGACCATTTTAAGTCAGTGTCTGCCAGAGACTTGGTAATTAGTAGGGACTTACTCTGATGATGTGAGATGACAGGGGCATACTCTTTAATGACTGGACTTAATATGGTCCCATTACATAGTGTATGGAGTACTGTTACTCACGGGACCATTTTAAGTCAGTGTCTTCCAGACACTTGGTAATCAACAGGGACTTACTCTGACAATGTGAGATGACAGGGGCATACTTTCTAATGACTTGACTTAAAATGGTCCCATGAGAGGTAGGATGGTATAGTATATCATGGCAACTTAAAGTCAACTGTAGTGACTTAAAACATTCCCATGGGTGTCCCATGGATTTTGGTGACTTAAATCAGTCCCATGAGACACCCATGGGAAGGCTGACTTAAATCAGTCCCATGGGTAACCCATGGGATTTTTTTACCATTTTAAGTCCATTGCTGCACAACCATCTTCACAGTGATGAAAACTGCTTGCTACATCTTTCGAGGCACTTAATCAGGCCTGCACGTGCTTCACAGCACCTCCACGGCAGTTAAAACGGCGATGTCACACGTTTCCCGCACTTAAACAAGCTTGTACGAGCTTCACAGGAACAGCACAGTGGTGAAAACTGTTTTCTAGATCTTTCCTTTCACATAGACAGGCTTGCACGAGCTTCACAGGACTTTTCCTGTGGTTAAAACGGCTGTGTCTGACCTTTCACGAACATAAACAGGCTTGCACGAGCCTCACAGGACCTGCACAGTGGTGAAAACTGCTTTCTAGATCTCTCCTGTCACATAAACAGGCTTACGTGAACCTAACAGGACCTCCACAGTGGTGAAAACTGCTTTCTACATCTTTCCAGGAACTTAAACGGGCCTGCACGTGCTTCACAGCACCTCCACGGCGATTTAAATGGCGATGTCACACATTTCCCGCACTTAAACAGGCTTGTACGAGCTTCACAGGACCTTCAGAGTGGTGAAAACTGCTTTCTAGATCTTTCCTGGCACATAATCAGGCTTGCACGAGCCTCACAGGAACTCCATAGTGGCGAAGACTGCTTTCTATGTCTTTCCTGGCTCTTAAACTGGCTTGCACCTGTTTCACACTACCTCCACCGTTGTGAAACCGCTTTATAGATCATTCCTGGCCCATAAAGATGCTTGCACGAGCCTCACAGTGCTGAAAACTGTTTTCTACATCTTTCGAGGCACTTAAACAGGCCTGCACGTGCTTCACAGCACCTCCACGGCGGTTAAAACGGCGACGTCACACGTTTCCCGTGCTTAAACAGGCTTGTACCACCTTCACAGGAACAGCACAGTAGTGAAAACTGCTTTCTAGATCTTTCCTGTCTCATAAACAGACTTGCACGAACCTCACAGGACCTCTACATGCAGTGGTGAAAACTGCTTTCTAGATCTTTCCAGGCACTTAAACTGGCCTTCATGTGCTTCACAGCACCGCCACGACGGTTAAAACGGCGATGTCACATCTCTCCCGCCCTTAAACAGGCTTGTACGAGCTTCACAGGACCTGCACAGAGGTGCAAACTGCTTTCTAGATCTTTCTTGGCATAGAAACAGGCTTACACGAGCATCACAGGACCTCCACAGTGAAGAAAACTGATTTCTAGGTCTTTGCTGGCTATTAAACTGGCTTGCACGTGCTTTACAGGATTTCCACAATGATGAAAACTGCTTTCGAGCTCTTTCCTGGCACTCAAACAGGCTTGTACGAGCTTCACAGGTCCTGTACTGTGGTTAAAACGGCGGTGTCAGACTTTTCACGCACATAAACAAGCTTGCACAATCCTCAGAGGACCTCAACAGTGATGAAAACTGCTTTCTATACCTTTCCAGGCACTTGAACAGGCCTGCACGTGCTTCACAGCACCTCTACGGCAGTTGAAACGGCGATGTCACACCTTTTCCGCACTTAAACTGGCTTGTACGAGCTTCACAGGTCCTGCACAGTGGTGAAAACTGCTTTCTAGATCTTTGCTGGCACATAAAGAGGCTTGTACGAGCCTCACAGGATCTCCACAGTGGTGAAAACTGCTTTCTAAGTCTTTCCTGGCTCTTAAACTGGCTTGCACGTGCTTGACAGGAGTTCCACAGTTGTGAAAACTGCTTTCAAGCTCTGTCCTGACACTTAAACTGGCTTGCATGAGCTTCACAGGACCTATACTGTGGTTAACACGGTTGTGTCAGACCTTTCACGCGCATAAACAGGCTTGCACAATCCTCAGAGGACCTCAACAGTGATGAAAACTGCTTGCTATACCTTTCCAGGCACTTAAACAGGCCTGCACGTGCTTCACAGCAGCTCCACGGCGGTTGAAACGGCGATGTCACACCTTTTCCGCACTTAAACAGGCTTGTACGAGCTTCACAGGACCTGCACAGTGGTAAAAACTGCTTTCTAGATCTTTGCTGGCACATAAACAGGCTTGTACGAGCCTCACAGGAGTTCCACAGTTGTGAAAACTGCTTTCAAGCTCTTTCCTGGCTCTTAAACTGGCTTGCGTGAGCTTCACAGGACCTATACTGTGGTTAACACGGTTGTGTCAAACCTTTCACGCTCATAAACAGGCTTGCACGAGCCTCATAGGACCTCAACAGTGGTGAAAACTGCTTCCTAGATCTTTCGAGGCACTTAAAGGGTTAAAACACTAGCTGGCAACTTAACACTAGCTAGCAAGGACCAGGTAGTGCTTTAACCATCAAGTATACCTCGTATCTAGGTGGGTTATATGACTAGCAACTGACTAGATCACAAAATGACTTCAGCTACGGTCTAAATGGAAGTAGAAACCGCTGCACTTGCAAATTACATGTGCTGTAGTGTGGGAGTCCTCACATTATGACACATACACTTTCATTTACAGCAGCTCTAGCAATACATACCTTATAATACTTCTCCTGGAAACATGCATATCTCCTTTCTATGTTTTGCGTCATACTATATACCTGACTTTGGCTGTTGCCGTCCCAAGTTCGTCTTTCACGGTAAGTAGTCTCAGCAGGCGCGAAAAATGTGGTCTGGGAACGAGACTACACGGTAAGCTCTGAACACATGCTCAGTTAAGCTTCTGGGGTGGGGCGTAGTTTCTATGAATAATGTTATTCTAGCAAAATGGCATATAGCACTAAGCATTAACATCGGAGTGGTTGGGAATCACTGAAGAATAGTTCGAGTTCTACAATAACGATAAGTAGTGAGTGCAATACCCGGTGATTTATGCTGTTTTTTCGCGTTTGAATCGTTGTAGTAGCTTCAGCCGTTATCGTGCTAGCCTGGCTGACAGTTACACTGACAGAGGAAAGAAAGAAAGAAAGAAAGAAAGAAAGAAAGAAAGAAAGAAAGAAAGAAAGAAAGAAAGAAAGAAAGAAAGAAAGAAAGAAAGAAAGAAAGAAGAAAGTCAGAAGATAGACGATTTGCCCGTTTTAGCGACTCGCCGGTCTGGTACTTCAGTGATGCTTTCCAGCAAAGTTAACGGTCCCGTTGCTCATGGAAGCACTCGGTAATGCCTGATATGGCTCATAGAGGCCTTTGACTAATCTAACGTAGACATTTCGAGCGTGTCATTTGTGCACTTTTATTGTGGCCTCCATTTTTTTTTCGGGGTAATCCCTACATATGGCGTACTACCGTACGCCATGATAGGGGCACACCGTATGTAGTGAAGAAGTACATGTACTTAGTGTGGGTGTACATTTTTGTAGAGTAAGGGTTACTGATATTTTTGCACAACAGCATGGTGACAATAAACAATGATTATAAGCCGTACTGAATGTCAGGTCTAGTGGCAGCATGGTGTTTGAGGTAGCATCAGGTATAAAAGTAGCCTCGTTCCCAGGCTCTTGTGCGTGGGCGGGGAGAAAAGAGCCTGGTACACACTGTTTGCGCATGCTCAGTTTTCCCAGGATTTCTGGGAATTTGGAGATTTCCGTAAAATGTGCTCCGTTACACTACCGCGAGGCACGCCGACTTCTCCCGTATAAAAGATGCCTGCCACTGACCACGCTCTGTGTAGACGATGATGAGGGAGCGACGAAGGTACTCAGCTCTTCGCTTGCAGGAATTGTCCACGCGTTCGTCCATTCCAGCTAAACTCTGCGGCACGTGAATGACGCAATCTGTCCCTTTGAAGTTCACCGATCGCCTCGAACGAAGCAATGCAGCCCGTTACTGGCAAAGCGATATTGTTTTTGACTTCAAAACCCCCCGTATGTGTCCCACAGGGAGTGTAACTATGCAGTGCGGCCTTTCAGCAGGTAAACAGAAATTGACCGTAATTTTAGTGTAGCGGAGTAGTATGCAGGTTACCATGGGAACTTGGCGCATGCGCGAACAGTGTGTACCAGGCTCTCTTTCCTCCTCCCCCGCACAAGAGCCTGGGAACGAGGCTAGTATAAAAGCTGTGCATGAATGATGCTCATACACGGCAGAGATCCAGCTCATGGTTTGAGTGTGAAGCTTAGCCCATGCCTGTTAGCCATAGTAGCTGCCAGGCTGGACAATGACTACGTTCTCTGTATATATGACCACCAGGAGCTTATGAACCGCCACTAGCTACCTCTAATGAGTACTGTTATACTTACTATATATGCGCTTCTATATATTTTGGTCCATTAGCTTTGGTAAGTTGTTACTGAGTGCTATAGCCCTGTTTACACTAGCGCTTTTAAACCGGTTTCAAAGCGATTTCAAATTGGCTTAGGGCAGCTGTGTAAATGCCCCTAATACGGTTTCCAGCTTTCTGTAAACCACGTAATGATGTGGTGTGGCCAAACCAGTTAGCCACTTTAGTGGCCCAATAATTGAGAGTTAGCCCATGCGGAAGGCCACTAAAGTGGCCCGTAAAGTAGAGCTCAACGGTTACTGTGAGCTGAGTGAAAGAAAGATCAAATAGAGATGAAAGGCACTACTAAGCCTTTGATGGCAAACTTGGACATCACTCACAATGGAGGAAGTGCAGGTACTTGCTATCCGTTGAAAATCCGTGGCAAAAGTTCCAGCAAAGGTACGTTTTCAATGTTGTGTAGATGAGTAGCTAGAAACAATTCTGTAGAACCAGTTTTGCGTAGGATACAAGCTGTTATGTGACAATCCTAAGTTCAGCACGATCGACAGGCAAACTTCGAACGCGATTTCCGGGGAAAATCCTATGGGATACCCTGTCTACGGCTAATTATGCTTCAGTCGACTTCCTGTCGCTTATAATAACTATACACTAACTCAAAAACACGCAGCTGTGACGATAAATACCTGGAAGCTAACTCGGGCGCATATGGGCGCTATCGGAGTTAAAGGGATAATTATTAACTTAAGTGCTAGTGTAAACTATGGTACATACGATGACAAACCCAGCTGCTAAAGCTACATGAATAGTTTGTGTTAGGAGGGTCTGGGAACGAGACTAGGTTTGTGTTAGTCTATCAAGCTAAGACCATTTCTCACCTACGACCCTCTCTCACTTTTCTGGAGGTTGAGAGATGGTCTAGCTTGATAGACTAGGTTTGTGTGTAATGCCTGGTATTGGGCTAATGCCGTGGTCCTGCATAGTTATATGATGTGCTTCGTTTGTTATTCATGAATGTCACAGTAAAGTATGAAATCAGCAGTGTGGGTGCTCGCTCAGGCTTGCCCTATGATGATGAAGCATCTGTCTAATTTATGCATGGTGGGTGTCTTTTTCTTTATGCAGGGAAGAAGACCCAGACTATGAGCCTAACCCTGGGGTCATAATTCTGTTCTCAACTCCACATGATGTAGACCAAATCCTTTGTTTGCCAGCAGCTGCAAATGTAGTTCCACGAGTGCAGCCTGGTAAGAAGCGTTATCTACCTATAGGCGGCAATGTTGCTTTCTCTTTCTCTCTTCCTCTCCCTCACTCTTCTCCCTCCATCTCTCTCTCCTGTATAACATTATGAGGGAAGTGATCCTCTTAACCCTTTGAATGCAGAAGTAATTTATACACGGGTGGTTATTAACCCTTTGCCCCCAATGCGCATGTGCAGGAACCAATCTCGTGGATATGAGAGCAGCTATTGAAAAAATGATGATTTTGTATAATGTTGATTCATTGCATTATATCTTTTAAACTAGCTGAGTTCAGACATTGGTAGTTAGGCTTACTTTGGTTGGAAACAAACCTGCTTTACTCAGGAAGTTCAACAAGTTGACAGTCAAATCCAAATAGGATACAACGGTGGAAGTCATATGTATCGGAAAACGACTGGAAATCCGTGGCAAAACTTCCAGTCAAGGTACATTTTCACTGTTGTTAAGATGATTAGCTAGAAACAATTGGGTAGAAACAGCAGCGTGTGGGAAACTAGCTGTTCTGTGGCAATACTAAATACAACATGATAGGCAGGTAAACTTCCAACAAGATTTCCGTACAAACCTGTTTAAGTGGGGGAAATGCGTGACATCGCCGTTTTAACCGCCGTGGAGGTGCTGTGAAGCACGTGCAGGCCTGTTTAAGTGCCTGGAAGTATCTAGAAAGCAGTTTTCACCACTGTTGAGGTCCTACGAGGCTCGTGCAAGCCTGTGTATATGCAAGGAAAGATCTAAAAAGCAGTTTTCACCAGTATTAGACCTTTCACGCACAGGCACATGCTTGCACGAGAATCGCAGGACTTCCACAGTAGTGAAAACTACTTTCTAGCCATATCCAGGCATTTCAGCAGGCCTGCACGTGCTTCACAGCACCTCCAAGGCGGTTAAAACGGCGATGTCGCACCTTTCCCGCACTTAAACAGGCTTGTACGAGCTTCACAGGACCTGCACACAGCCGTTTTAACCACAATATATGTCCTTTGAGGCTCGTGCAAGCCTGTTTATGTGCTTGAAATTTCTGACATAGCCGTTTTAACCACACTATAGGTCCTTTGAGCCTCGTGCAAGCCTGTTTATGTGCGTGAAAGGTGTGACACGACCGTTTTAACTTCAGTGTAGGTCTTGTGAAGCTCGTGCAAGCCTGTTTATGTACCATGGAAGATCTAGAAAGCAGTTTTCACCACTATGGAGGTCCTGTGAAGCACGTGCAGGCCTCTTTAAGTGTCTCGAAAGAACTAGAAAGCAGTTTTCACCTCTGTTGACGTCCTGCGAGGCTCGGGCAAGCCTGTTTCTGTGCGTGAAATGTCTGACACAGCTGTTTTAACCACAGTATAGGTCCCTTGATGCTCGTACAAGCCTGTTTATGTGCGTGAAAAGTCTGACATCCGTTTTTACCACAGTATAGGTCTTTTGAGTCTCGTGCAAGCCTGTTTATGTGCGTTAAAGGTGTGACACAGCCGTTTTAACTGCAGTACAAGTTCTGTGAAGCTCGTGTAAGCCTGTTAATGTGCCAGGAAAGATCTAGAAAGAGGTTTTCATAACTGTGGAGGTCTAGCGAGGATCGTGCAAGCCTGTTTATGTGTCAGGAAAGATCAAGAAAGCAGTTTTCACCACTGTGCAGGTCCGGTGAAGCTCGTACAAGCCTGTTTAAGTGCGGGAAAGGTGAGATATCGCCGTTTTAACCGCCGTGGAGGTGTTGTGAAGCACGTGCAGGCCTGTTTAAGTGCCTGGAAAGATCTAGAAAGCAGTTTTCACCACTGTTGAGGTGCTGTGAAGCACGTGCAAGCCTGTTTAAGTGTCGGGAAAGGTATAGAAAGCAGTTTTCACCACTGTGGGCGCCAGGAAATATCTAGAAAGCAGTTTTTACCACTGTTGAAGTCCTGCGAGGCTCGTGCAAGCCTGTGTCTGTGCGTGAAAAGTCTGACACAGACGTTTTAACCACAGTATAGGTCCTTTGAGCCTCGTGCAAGCCTGTTTATGTGCATGAAAGGTTTGACAGAGCCGTTTTAACTGCAGTACAGGTCCTGTGAAGCTCGTGCAAGCCTGTTTATGCGCCAGGAAATATCAAGAAAGCAGTTTTTACCACTGTTGAAGTCCTGCGAGGCTCGTGCAAGCCTGTGTCTGTGCGTGAAAAGTCTGACACAGACGTTTTAACCACAGTATAGGTCCTTTGAGCCTCGTGCAAGCCTGTTTATGTGCATGAAAGGTTTGACAGAGCCGTTTTAACTGCAGTACAGGTCCTGTGAAGCTCGTGCAAGCCTGTTTATGCGCCAGGAAATATCAAGAAAGCAGTTTTTACCACTGTTGAAGTCCTGCGAGGCTCGTGCAAGCCTGTGTCTGTGCGTGAAAGGTCTGACACAGCGTTTTAACCACAGTATAGGTCCTGTGAAGCTCGTGCAAGCCTGTTCATGTGCCAGGAAAGATCTAGAAAGTTGTTTTCACCACTGTGGAGGTCCAGCGAGGATCGTGCAAGTCTGTTTATGTATCACGAAAGATCAAGAAAGCAGTTTTCACTACTGTGCAGATCCGGTAAATCTCGTACAAGCTGTTTAAGTGCGGGAAATGTGTGTCATCGCCTTTTTAAAAGCCGCGGAGGAGCTGTGAAGAACGTGCAGACCTGTTTAAGTGCCTGGAAAGATGTAGAAAGCAGTTTTCACAACAGTAGAGGACCTGTGAGGCTCGTGCAAGCCTGTTTTAATGTGCCATAAAAGATCTAGAAAGCAGTATTTATCACTGTGAATATCCTGTGAAGCACGTTCAAGCCTGTTTAAGTGCTGGACAGGTGTGACATCGCCCTTTCAACCGCCGTGGAGGTGCTGTGAAGCATGTGCAAGCCTGTTTATGTGCCAGGAAAGATCTAGAAAACAGTTTTCACCACTGTGGAGGTCCTGTGAAGCTGGTGCAAGCTTGTTTAAGTTCGGGAAAGGTGTGACGTCGCTGTTTCCACCTGCGCGGCTGTGCTGTGAAGCACGTGCACGCCTGTTTAAGTGCCTCGAAAGATCTAGAAAGCAATTTTCACCACTGTTGGGGTCATGCGAGGCCCGTGCAATCCTGTGTCTGTGCGTGAAAGGTCTGACCCAGCCGTTTTAATCACAGTATAGGTCCTTTAAGCCTCGTGCAAGCCTGTTTATGTGCATGAAAGGTCTGACACAGCCGTTTTAACTACAGTACAGATCCTGTGAAGCTCGTGCAAGCCTGTTTATGCACCAGGAAATATCTAGAAAGCAATTTTTACCACTGTTGAAGTACTGCGAGGTTCGTGCAAGCCTGAGTCTGTGCGTGAAAGGACTGATACAGCCGTTTTAACCACAGTATTGGTCCTGTGAAGCTCGTGCAAGCCTGTTCATGTGCCAGGAAAGATCTAGAAAACGCTTTTCGCCACTGTGGAGGTCCTGCGAGGCTCGTGCAAGCCTCTTTATTTGCCGGGAAAGAACTAGAAAGAAGTTTTTACCACTGTGGAGGTCCTGTGAAGCTCGTACAAGCCTGTTTCAGTGCTGGAAAGGTGTGACATCACCGTTTCAACCGCCGTGGAGGTGCTGTGAAGCACGTGCAAGCCTGTTTATTTGCTAGGAAATATGTAGAAAGCAGTTTACACCACTGTGGAGGTCCTGTGAAGCTGGTGAAAGCTTGTTTAAGTTCGGAAAAGGTGTGACATCGCCGTTTTCACCTGCGCGGTTGTGCTGTGAAGCACGTGCACGCCTGTTTAAGTGCCTCGAAAGATCTAGAAAGCAATTTTCACCACTGTTGGGGTCCTGCGAGGCCCGTGCAATTCGGTATCTGTGCGTGAAAGGTCTGATACAGCCGTTTTAACCACAGTATAGGTCCTTTGAGGCGCGTGCAAGCCTGTTTATGTGCGTGAAAAGTCTGACACAGCCATTTTAAGTACAGTACAGGTCCTGTGAAGCTCGTACAAGCCTGTTTAAGTGCGGGAAAGGTGTGACATCGACGTTTTAACCGCCTTGGAGGTGCTGTGAAGCTCTTGCAGGCCCGTTTAAGTGCCTGGAAATATCTAGAAAGCAGTTTTTAACACTGTTGAGATCCTACGAGGCTCATGCAAGCCTTTGTGCGTGAAAGGTCTGACCCAGCCGTTTTAACCATAGTATAGGTTCTTTGAGCCTCGTGCAAGCCTGTTTATGTGCATGAAAGGTCTGACACAGCCGTTTTCACTACAGTACAGGTCCTGCAAAGCTCGTGCAAGCCTTTTTATGTGCCAGGAAATATCTAGAAAGCAGTTTTTATCACTGTTGAAGTCCTGCGAGGCTCGTGCAAGCCTGTGTCTGTGCGTGAAAGGACGGACACAGCCGTTTTAACCACAGTATAGGTCATGTGAAGCTCGTGCAAGCCTGTTCAAGTGCCTGGAAAGATATTCAAAGCAGTTTTCACCACAGTTGAGATCCGGTGAGGCTCGTGCAAGCCTGTTTTAATGTGCCAGGAAAGATCTAGAAAGCGATTTACCACTGTGCGTATCCTGTGAAGCACGTACAAGCCTGTTTAAGTGCTGGACAGGTGTGACATCGCCGTTTCAACCGCCGTGGACGTGCTTTGTAGCACGTGCAGGCCTGTTTAAGTGCGGGAAAGGTGAGATATCACCGTTTTAACAGCCGTGGAGGTACCTTGAAGCACGTGCAGGCCTGTTTAAGTGCCTGGAAAGATCTTGAAAGCAGTTTTCTCCACTGTTGAGGTCCTGTGAGGCTCGTGCAAGCCTGTTTATGTGCATGAAAGCTCTGTTACAACCGTTTTACCCACAGTTTAGGACCTGTGAAGCACGTATAAGCCTGTTTAAGTGTCAGGAAAGAGCTAGAAAGCAGTTTTCACCACTGTGGAAGTCCTGTGAAGCACGTGCAAGCCAGTTTAAGAGCCAAGAAAGATCTATAGAACTGATTTCACCACTGTGCAGTTCCTTTGAAGCTCGTACAAGCCGGTTTATGTGCGGGAACGGTGTGCCATTGCCGTTTTCACTGCCGTGGAAGTGCAGTGAAGCACGTGCAGGCCTGTTGAAGTGCCTGGAAAGATCTAGAACCCAGTTTTCACCACTGTTGAGCTCCTCTGAGGCTGGTAGAAGCCTGTTTATGTGCGTGAAACGTCTTACACAACCGTTTTATCCACAATGTAGGTCCTGTGAAGCACGTGAAAGCCTGTTTAAGTTTGACGAAAGAGCTAGAAAACGGTTTTCTCCACTGTGGAAGTCCAGTGAAGCACGGTTCAAGCCAATTGAAGAGCCAGGAAAGAACTAAAATGCAGTTTTCACCACTATGGAGGTCCTGCGATGCTTGTATTTATGTGCCATGAAAGATCTAGAAAGCAGTTTTCAGGACTGTGGAGGTCCTGTTAAGCTGGTGCAAGCCTGTTTATGTACGGGAAAGGTGCGATATCGCCGTTTTAACCGACGTTGAGGTGCTGTGAAGCACGTGCAAGCCTGTTTAAGTGCCTGGAAAGGTATAGAAAGCAGTTTTAACCACTGTTGATGTCCTGTGAGGTTCGTGGAAGCCTGTTTATGTGCGTTAAATGTCTGACAAAGCCGTTTTAATCACAGTATAGGTCCTGTGGAAAGATCTAGAAAGCTGTTTTCACCACTGTGTAGGTCCTCTGAAGCTCGTACAAACCTGTTTAAGTTGCGGCAATGTGTGACATCGCCGTTTTAACCGCCGTGGAGGTGCTGTAAAGCACGTGCAAGCCTGTTATGTGCCAGGAAAGATCTACAATGCAGTTTGCACCACTATGGAGCTCCTGTGAAGCTCGTACAAGACTGTGTAGGTGCGGAAAATGTGGGACATCGCCGTTTTAACCGCCGTGGAGGTGCTGTGAAGCACGTGCTAGGCTGTTTATGTGCGAGGAAAGATCTAGAAAGCAGGTTTCACCACTGTGGAGGTCCTGTGAAGCTGGTGCATGCCTGTTTCTGTACGTGAAAGGTCTGACGCAGCCGTTTTAACCACAGTATAGGTCCTCTGATTCTCGTGCAAGCCTGTTTATGTGCGTGAAAAGTCTGACACAGCTGTTTTAACCACAGTATCGGTCCTGTGAAGCCCGTGCAAGCCTGTTTATGTGCCAGAAAAGATCTAGCAAACGGTTTTCACCACTGTGGAGGTCCAGCGAGGAATGTGCAAGCTTGTTTATATGCCAGGAAAGATCTAGAAACCAGTTTTCACCACTGTGCAGGTCCTGTGAAGCTCATACAAGCCTGTTTAAGTGCCAGGAAAGATCTTGAAAGCGATTTTCACCACACTATAGGTCCTGTTAAGCTCGTGCAAGCCTGTTTAAGTGTCAGGAAATATCTTGAAAGCGGTTTTCACCACTGTGCGGGTAGTGTGAAGCTCGTACAAACCTGTTTCAGTGCGGGAAATGTCTGACACAGTCGTTTTAACCACAGCTTAGGTCCTGTGAAACTCGTGCAAGCCTGTTTATGTGCGAGGAAAGATCTAGAAAGCACTTTTCACCACTTTTGGGGTCTGGTGAGGCTCGTGCAAGCATGTTTATGTGCGTGAAATGTGTGACACAGCCGTTCTAACCACAGTATCGATCCTGTGAAGCACGTGCAGGCCTGTTTAAGTGCCTGGAATGATCTAGAAAGCAGTTTTCACCACTGTTGAGGTCCTCTAAGGCTCGTGGAAGCCGGTTTGTTAGTCAGGAAAGACCTAGAATGCAGTTTGCACCACTATGGAAGTCCTGTGAAGCTCGTGCAAGCCTGTTTATGTGCGTGAATGGTCTGACACTGCCGTTTTAACCATAGTACACGTCCTGTGATGCTCGTGCAAGCTTGTTTAAGTGTCAGGAAAGAGCTAGGAAGCAGGTTTCACCACTGTGGAAGTCCTGTGAAGCACGTGCAAGCCAGTTTAAGCGCCAGGAAAGACCTAGGAAGCTGGTTTCAACACTGTGGAGCTCCTGTGAAGCTCGTGCAAGCCTGTTTTATGCGCCAGGAAAGATCTAGAAAGCAGTTTTTACCACTGTGCAGGCCCTGTGAAGCTCGTACAAGCCTGTTTAAGTGCGGGAAAGGTGTGATATCGCCGTTTTAACCGACGTTGAGGTGCTGTGAGGTTAGTGGCAGCCTGTTTATGTGCATGAAATGTCTGACAGGGCCGTTTTAATCCCAGTATAGGTGAGGCAGCCTCCATCTTTGCCTCTCTATTAAATGCCCACCTTGAGCGGCACGAGATCCTTCCTCGAAGCTCCCCTTGCGGGACAAAACCTTCCGCTCCAATACGCAGAACTAGGAGAATTGAGAAAGTGGTGGAGAGAATGAAGCAACTACTGTCCGTTTGCAGGAAAAACCGAAAGAATGCACCACGTGCTTTTCATGATGCATGTAGAGCATATAGCAAAGCTTTAAAAGCTAAGAGGAACTTAGAGAACTCCACAAACATCCGTAAACACGAAAGAACATTCAGAAACAATCCCTGGCTCTATGCAAAGAAGTGCTGTTCTGGGAAAAACACCCATGCAGAACCTGACTTCAGTGCTGAAACAGCTTATGCATATTTCCTAGATTCAACTGCTAGCAGTCATCAGACTTACCAGACACTTCCAGAGTGGGTGAAACAAGTTATGCCCTTCACCAAACGTGATGAGCCAACCGAGTTTGACCTATCTGCCATTACTCCTAGTACCATCAGAAAGGTTCTGAAAAGTCGCCCTTCTAACTCTTCTCCAGGGGAAGACGAGATTACTTACCACCATCTGAAAAAGCTACCCTCTGTCCACCACTTCCTGGCGACCTTGTTTTCAAAGATCTTACTGGAAAATCATGCTGCTCCAGAATCCTGGTGCCAGGCCAAGATTACCCTTATCCCCAAAAATCAGGATCTGTCCAATCCCGAGAACTTTCGCCCTATAGCACTGACTTCAGCAATAGGCAAACTCTTCAACAAAATCCTGGCTCTCCGACTGGAACGCTTCCTTCACGACAATGATATCATAGATACCAGTCTCCAAAAAGGTTTCTTGACCAACATTAATGGCACAATGGAACATATCTTTGCCACCTCAGCCATAATCCAAAATGCTGTTCAGAATGGCCTCCCTCTCTCAGTCACCTTTCTTGACCTCAAGAATGCCTTTGGGTCAGTACCACACCAGCTCATATATGATATGCTAGCTCACATCCAGCTTCCACTTGAAGTGAGATCATACATATCCAGTGCCTACTCTCAATTAACTGCACGAGTAGTTACAAAGAACTGGTCAACACCTAGCTTCCCAATTAGCAAAGGAGTCTTTCAGGGGGACACACTGTCACCACTGATATTCTTGATTACCTTTAATCCCATCATCCAACTTGCACAGTCGCTTTCAACCTGTGGCTTCCGACTCAAACTGTCAGACCCCACCGCACAAGAACTTCCAAAGGTGAACTCACACCTTTATGTCCAATGGGACGAGGATGACTCAGATGAACCCCAAGGCTGGTATCTAGCCAAAGTCATCTCGGTATCATCAGATGGCACAGCAACAGTACTTTATCGTAAAGGGAAAATGCTGGAAACACTCAACCTTTTCGAGACTAATTGGTTTTCAGCCCCAGGGAATGGCAAATGGTATCTTTCTAACCCCCCCTCTACAGTTACCACCACAAGCACCAAACACTCCAAGACACACAAAGTAAAAGGATTCGCTGACGACCTCTCTGTTTTCTCCTCCTCAATGAATGACCATGCAACTGCCTTACAAACCATTGACAAACACTGTTCAGATCTTGATCTGACACTGAAGCCTTCTAAATGTGTGTCCTTTGTCTATAATGGCAAGAAAGTGCTCAGCAATATAACGTTCTCACTCAAGGATGGTTCCACTAGGAACATCTCCACAGGTCCCACTAAGTTCCTAGGACACACCCTTTGCCAAACCCTGCCAGCAACAACTAAGGAGTCAGGCAAGAGATTCATGATCTCCTTCCTGGAGAAGCTGGATAGCTTGGACACATCTCCCATTCGAGGGGAATACAAACTATGGATTCTTCGCAGATTCCTTATTCCCTCATTTCACTTCGTCTTATCAGTAGATGTGATACCTGATTCAAGCATCAAGAAAGTTCAGTCTCAATGCACCAGAAAGATCAAGAGCTGGCTCGGCCTCACAAGAGGAGTTACAAATGCTGTTATACACCACCCCAATGTTATTGACATCCCAGCCATCTCAGAGTATCGTACGAAAGCAAAATTAACGTTTCCTCTATCCTTACCTCGAAGGACCCAATGATCACTGAAATCTCTGAGTTGCTATTGGATCAGGGCTTCACTAGAAGTCAACGCATACCCTCTGAAGTGAATCAGGTCTTGGCTCTGGCAAAGAACTCCATATCCACTATCACCACCAAAACTCTGTCACGTAAATGCACAAGTGTCCATCGGGAAAGTCGTGTCAAACACTGGAATGACAAACTTAGTGAATTGACAGTCCAGAGCAAATTCACCGACATCACAAAACTAGATCCCAGAACAATGTTTGGAAGCGTATCCAGAAAGGAATGCCTGCTGGACAGCTGTCATTTCTGCTGAGGGCTGGGTCAGACACGCTCCCCACTCCTCTAAACTTGCGACGATGGAGATTAAGGCCAGATGCCAAGTGCCCTCTCTGCAACAACCCATGGCCTACTGTCCAGCACATATTAAATGGTTGCCCTGTATCCCTCGCACAAGGAAGGTATACCTGGCGACATGACAGTGCCTTGAAGATCTTGGCTAATGGTCTAAGGGAGTATCTCCAACCAGGAGAAAGGCTATACGCAGATCTACCGGGATTGAGAGTTACTGATAACCCCCCATCTACCATCCCAGCTGAAATCCTGGACACCTCAGCCCGCCCGGACATTGTCATAGTCAGTGCTAGCGAAATCATCCTTATTGAACTAACTGTTCCGTATAACTCACCTGGCTGCCTCCAAAATGCAAGATCGAGAAAAGAGAGCAAGGAAATATACCAGCATGCTTTGAGCGATCTAGAAACAAAAGGAATGATATCTGAACTAGTGACTGTTGTAATTGGTGCATTAGGCCACTGGCTACCACACACTCGCTCCTCACTACGGCAGCAGGTCTCTTCACTCTCCAAGTCAGCTGCCACACACCTTCTTGATTCAGCAGCTAAAGCTGCAGTAACTGCTTCACACAGAATATTCTGTGCTCGCCTCAACCCACTATGGAACTCAACTCAACCATTCTCTTAATGTTCATACATAACATTATTGCTTTTCTCCGGTCATTGTTTTTATCTCATGTTTTTGTCTAGTTCATATTGTGCACTTTTTGCCCTTGCCAAGCCCAAGTTTTATACTTGTTTATCTTGAGTTCTGGGGTCCGTCTTCAGTAGTTGTGTGTCGAGTGGGGGAGCACCAACACCGCTGGCACATCGATGTTCAAAATTTCACACATACATAAAGTGTGAAGTTAAAACATAAAGGGAGATGGGGATGGGGCATTTATGGCTTAGATGGATGGGGCATTTTATGGCTTAAATGGGTGGGGCATTTATGGCTTAAATGGGTGGGGCATTTATGGCTCAAATGGATGGGGCGGTTAGTTACTGTTTTTGGGAGATATGCTCAAAAAAATACTGGTCTTCAGGGGAGTACCCTTTCCGGTCCTCGCATGACCACGGGTTTCGGTCCCTTTGAACTCCCGACCCGTGGCCTACTACAGAAAGGGCGGGACCACTCCCCGCCTAAGGTTTGCTTTGAGGAGCCCAGCTTTTGGTTGGCACATAGTGCTATGGGCATTCACAGTGCTATAAATATTCAAATTACTAAACAAATTGGGGGTGGGGCTTAGTGGGTGGAGTTATCATATTAACTTACAATAACTAGGGGGATGGGCGAACGGTTAACGTACGGTACGGGATTCTGGCTCGCTATCGTGTCGTCTTGGTGGAACGTCTGGGAGGCTTGTTCTTCGCTGGTAGGCGCTCCTGTACCGAAGATAATTCGGGTCTGTACTGCGGCGACCATCTCACGGTGAGTATTATTAGTTGTTTGTGTGTGATACTCGGTCGACGGGCTTTAAATAGGAGCGTGCTTCTCTTAGTAACGGCGTACCTATCCTAGTAATGCGCCTATCAATATTATGCCCCACTACCCCCCGTACGGGCAGATGGCGGGCAATATAGGGGCTTTGACCGAAGGAGGCTGCCCCTATAGTCGGGCATTTGATTACCTCTGAAGACATCTTGAATACGGCAATGGTCTCCGTATACTGCACAGTTACACTGCGTGTGTCAAATCCCCAGTAATCCCCCACCTTCTGCAAGGGGATTTGATTATAGGGTATGTCCCGCATATTGGGGCAGTTGATATTTAAATTAGTCAAATCCCCACCTTGCCCCACTATAGCCCGTACAGGGGGTAGTGGGGCGTAATATTGATAGGCGCATAACGGCATTGTTACGCTAGTTATGGCGTGTGCTTTACTATAGTAACGGTACGCCTAGGGGTGTAGTCGGTTCCATAAGGCTGAGCTAGGGCTAGGGCTGGGTTTGGGCTGCTCTGTGTTATCTGCGAGGCTCACTCACAGTGTGAAGCTCATTCACATTAAAAATTACGAGTGTGAGGCTCACTCACACTTGAGTTACTACTGTGAGGCTCACTCACAGTTACGCTACGTGTGTGAAGCTCATTCACACTTGAGTTACTACTGTGAGGCTCACTCACAGTTACGCTACGTGTGTGAAGCTCATTCACACTTGAGTTACTACTGTGAGGCTCACTCACAGTTATGCTACGGGTGTGAAGCTCATTCACACTTGAGTTACTACTGTGAAGCTCACTCACCGTTATGTTACGAGTGTGAAGCTCATTCACATTTTAAATTATGAATGTGAAGCTCATTCACACTTCAGTTACATGTACTACTGTGAGGCTCATTCACCGTTACGAGTGTGAGGCTCACTCACACTTGAGTTACTACTGTGAGGCTCACTCACAGTTATGCTACGGGTGTGAAGCTCATTCACACTTGAGTTACTACTGTGAAGCTCACTCACAGTTATGCTACGGGTGTGAAGCTCATTCACACTTGAGTTACTACTGTGAGGCTCACTCACAGTTACGCTACGGGTGTGAAGCTCATTCACACTTGAGTTACTACTGTGAAGCTCACTCACCATTATGTTACGAGTGTGAAGCTCATTCACATTTTTAAATTATGAGTGTGAAGCTCATTCACACTTTAGTTACATGTACTACTGTGAGGCTCATTCACCGTTACGAGTGTGAAGCTCATTCACACTTGAGTTACTACTGTTACGCTATGGGTGTGAAGCTCATTCGCATTTCAAATTACGAGTGTGAGTGTGTTAGGATAAGGGCTTTATACTTTATACACATGTATCTATGTGGAGATGGATAAAGACGGGGTCTTTTTGACTACAGCTGTCCTTCCTCTCGCAATTAAATACACTGTGGTAGCTAGGTGGAGATCCCCTGCGGACGGGGTTGCGGGCCTGGGTGGGTTGACTGTACAAGCACATTGCCTGAGCGGATACTCTCACTATCCACCACCTCAGCCTCTGGCTCAATTATCTCTTCACCAAGGGGGTATCCTATGGTTAACTTTGGAAAATGGGAATGGGGCTGGGGGTTGTAAAGATGTATTTGACTAAGCTGTGGAAGGCTTGCTTGTGACCTAGTTACAACAGTAAGCTCAGATACTAAAACCTCTCTGTGTGTATGCTGTAGGTTTCTCTACGGGCTGGGTCAGGCTGTGTTAGGATAAGGGCTTTATACTTTATACACATGTATCTATGTGGAGATGGATAAAGACGGGGTCTTTTTGACTACAGCTGTCCTTCCTCTCGCAATTAAATACACTGTGGTAGCTAGGTGGAGATCCCCTGCGGACGGGGTTGCGGGCCTGGGTGGGTTGACTGTACAAGCACATTGCCTGAGCGGATACTCTCACTATCCACCACCTCACCCTCCGACTCAATTATCTCTTCACCAAGGGGGTATCCTATGGTTAACTTTGGAAATGGGAATGGGGCTGGGGCAAGGAATTATTATTGGAGAGATATTCCTTCACGCACAGTGAGAAGTCTAGCCTGGTGCTTTACATCTTTACAACCCCCAGCCCCATTCCCATTTTCCAAAGTTAACCATAGGATACCCCCTTGGTGAAGAGATAATTGAGCCGGAGGCTGAGGTGGTGGATAGTGAGAGTATCCGCTCAGGCAATGTGCTTGTACAGTCAACCCACCCAGGCCCGCAACCCCGTCCGCAGGGGATCTCCACCTAGCTACCACAGTGTATTTAATTGCGAGAGGAAGGACAGCTGTAGTCAAAAAGACCCCGTCTTTATCCATCTCCACATAGATACATGTGTATAAAGTATAAAGCCCTCATCCTAACACACTCACACTCATAATTTTAAATGCGAATGAGCTTCACACCCATAACGTAACTGTAGTAACTCAAGTGTGAATGAGCTTCAGACTCGTAACGTAACTGTGAGTGAACCTCACAGTAGTAACTCAAGTGTGAATGAGCTTCACACTCGTAACGGTGAATGAGCCTCACAGTAGTACATGTAACTGAAGTGTGAATGAGCTTCACACTCATAATTTAAAAATGTGAATGAGCTTCACACTCGTAACATAACGGTGAATGAGCCTCACAGTGGTAACTCAAGTGTGAATGAGCTTCACACTCATAACGTAACTGTGAGTGAGCCTCACAGTAGTAACTCAAGTGTGAGTGAGCCTCACACTCGTAATTTTTAATGTGAATGAGCTTCACACTCGTAACATAACGGTGAATGACCCTCACAGTGGTAACTCAAGTGTGAATGAGCTTCACACCCATAGCGTAACTGTGAGTGAGCCTCACAGTAGTAACTCAAGTGTGAGTGAGCCTCACACTCGTAATTTTTTATGTGAATGAGCTTCACACTGTGAGTGAGCCTCGCAGATAACACAGAGCAGCCCCAACCCCTAGCTCAGCCTTATAGAACCGACTACAGCCCTAGGCGTACCGTTACTATAGTAAAGCACACGTCATACCTAGCGTAACAATGCCGTTACTAGGATAGGTACGCCGTTACTAAGAGAAGCACGCTCCCATTTAAAGCCCGTCGACCGAGTATCACACACAAACAACTAATAATACTCACCGTGAGATGGTCGCCGCAGTACAGACCCGAATTATCTTCGGTACAGGAGCGCCTACCAGCGAAGAACAAGCCTCCCAGACGTTCCGCCAAGACGACACGATAGCGAGCCAGAATCCCGTACCGTACGTTAACCGTTCGCCCATCCCCCTAGTTATTGTAAGTTAATATGATAACTCCACCCACTAAGCCCCACCCCCAATTTGTTTAGTAATTTGAATATTTATAGCACTGTGAATGCCCATAGCACTATGTGCCAACCAAAAGCTGGGCTCCTCAAAGCAAACCTTAGGCGGGGAGTGGTCCCGCCCTTTCTGTAGTAGGCCACGGGTCGGGAGTTCAAAGGGACCGAAACCCGTGGTCATGCGAGGACCGGAAAGGGTACTCCCCTGAAGACCAGTATTTTTTTGAGCATATCTCCCAAAAACAGTAACTAACCGCCCCATCCATTTGAGCCATAAATGCCCCACCCACCCATTTAAGCCATAAAATGCCCCATCCATCTAAGCCATAAATGCCCCATCCCCATCTCCCTTTATGTTTTAACTTCACACTTTATGTATGTGTGAAATTTTGAACATCGATGTGCCAGCGGTGTTGGTGCTCCCCCACTCGACATACAACGTCTGACACAGCCGTTTTAACCACAGTATAGGTCCTTTGATGCTCGTGCAAGCCTGTTTATGTGCGTGAAAAGTCTGACACAGCCGTTTTAACCACAGTATCGGTCCTGTGAAGCTCGTGCAAGCCTGTTTATGTGCCAGAAAATATCTAGAAAACGGTTTTCACCACTGTGGAGGTCCAGCGAGGATTGTGCAAGCTTGTTTATATGCCAGGAAAGATCTAGAAAGCAGTTTTCACCACACTATAGGTCCTGTGAAGCTCGTGCAAGCCTGTTTATGTGTCAGGAAATATCTTGAAAGCGGTTTTCACCACTGTGCGGGTACTTTGAAGCTCGTACAAACCTATTTTAGTGCGGGAAATGTCTGACACAGTCGATTTAACCACAGCTTAGGTCCTGTGAAACTCGTGCAAGCCTGTTTATGTGCAAGGAAAGATCTAGAAAGCACTTTTCACCACTTTTGGGGTCCGGTGAGGCTCATGCAAGCATGTTTATGTGCGTGAAATGTGTGACACAGCCGTTCTAACCACAGTATCGCTCCTGTGAAGCACGTGCAGGCCTGTTTAAGTGCCTGGAATGATCTAGAAAGCAGTTTTCACCACTGTTGAGGTCCTCTAAGGTACGTGGAAGCCGGTTTGTTAGTCAGGAAAGACCTGGAATGCAGTTTGCACCACTATGGAAGTCCTGTGAGGCTCGTGCAAGCCTGTTTATGTGCGTGAAAGGTCTGACACTGCCGTTTTAACCATAGTGTCAGGAAAGAGCTAGAAAGCAGGTTTCACCACTGTGGAAGTCCTGTGCACCACTGTGGTTGTCCTGTGAGCCAGGAAAGACCTAGGAAGCTGGTTTCAACACTGTGGAGCTCCTGTGAAGCTCGTGCAAGCCTATTTTCTGCGCCAGGAAAGTTCTAGAAAGCAGTTTTTACCACTGTGCAGGTCCTGTGAAGCTCGTACAAGCCTGTTTAAGTGCGGGAAAGGTGTGATATCGCCGTTTTAACCGACGTTGAGGAGCTGTGAGTTTCGTGGAAGCCTGTTTATGTGCATGAAATGTCTGACAGAGCCGTTTTAACCCCAGTATAGGTTCTGTGAAGCTGGTGCACGCCTGTTTATGTGCCAGGAAAGATCTAGAAAGCAGTTTTAATCACTGTGGTTGTCCTGTGAAGCTGGTGCAAGCTTGTTTATATGCGAGGAAAGATCTAGAAAGCAGTTTACACCACTGTACAGGTCCTGTGAAGCTCGTACAAGCCTGTGTAAGTGCGGAAAATGTGTGTCATCGCCTTTTTAAAAGCCGTGGAGGAGCTGTGAAGGACGTGCAGACCTGTTTAAGTGCCTGGAAAGATATGGAAAGCAGTTTTCACCACAGTTGAGGTCCTGTGAGGCTCGTGCAAGCCTGCTTTTCTGTGCTAAGAATGATCTAGAAAGCGCTATTTACCACTGTGCGTATCCTGTGAAGCACGTACAAGCCTGTTTAAGTGCTGGACAGGTGTGACATCGCCGTTTCAACCGCCGTGGAGGTGCTTTGTAGCACGTGCAGGCCTGTTTAAGTGCCTGGATAAATCTAGAACGCAGTTTTCACCGCTATTGAGGTCCTCTAAGGCTCGTGGAAGCCAGATTATTAGCCAGGAAATACCTAGAATGCAGTTTGCACCACTATGGAGATCCTGTGAGGCTCGTGCAAGCCTGTTTATGTGCGTGAAAGGTCTGACACTGCCGTTTTAACCATAGTACACGTCCTGTGATGCTCGTGCAAGCTTGTTTAAGTGTCAGGAAAGAGCTAGAAAGCAGGTTTCACCACTGTGGAAGTCCTGTGAAGCACGTGAAAGCCAGTTTAAGAGCCAGAAAAGACCTAGAAAGCTGGTTTCACAACTGTCGAGGTCCTGTGAAGCTCGTGCAAGCCTGTTTTATGCGCCAGGAAAGATCTAGAAAGCAGTTTTCACCAGTGTGCAAGTCCTGTGAAGCTTGTACAAGCCTGTTTGAGTGCGGGAAAGGTGTGATATCGCCGTTTTAACTGACGTTGAGGTGCTGTGAGGTTCGTTGAAGCCTGTTTATGAGCGTGAAATGTCTGACAGAGCCGTTTTAACCCCAGTATAGGTCCTGCGCAGCTTGTGCAAGCCTGTTTATGTTCCCGGAAAGATCTAGAAAGCAGTTTTCATCACTGTGGAGGTCCTGTGAAGCTGGTGCAAGCCGGTTTATGTGCCACGAAAGATCTACAAAGCAGTTTTCACCACTGTGGAGGGCCTGTGAAGCTCATGCAAGCCTGTTTAAGTGCAGGAAATGTGGGACATCGCCGTTTTAACCGCCGTGGAGGTGCTGTGAAGCACGTGCTAGCCTGTTTATGTGCCAGGAAAGATCTAGAAAGCAGTTTTCACCCCTGTGGAGGTTCTGTGAAGCTGGTGCACGCCTGTTTATGTGCCAGGAAAGGTCTAGAAAGCAGTTTTCATCAATGTGGTGGTCCTGTGAAGCTGGTGCAAGCTTGTTTATATGCCAGGAAAGATCTAGAAAGCAGTCTACACCACTGTACAGGTCCTGTGAAGCTCGTACAAGCCTGTTTAAGTGCGGGAAAGGTGTGACATCGCCGTTTTCACCGGCGCGGTGGAGCTGTGAAGCACGTGCACGCCTGTTTAAATGCCTCGAAAGATCTAGAAAGCAATTTTCACCACTGTTGAGGTCCTGCGAGGCTCGTGCAATGCTGTTTCTGTACGTGAAAGGTCTGACACAGCCGTTTTAACCACATTATAGGTCCTTTCAGGCTCGTGCAAGCCTGTTTATGTGCGTGAAAGGTGCGACACAGCCGCTTTAACTACAGTACAGGTCCTGTGAAGCTCGTGTAAGCCTGTTTATGTGCCAGGAAAGATCTTGAAAGCACTATAGGTCCTGTGAAGCTCGTGCAAGCCTGTTTAAGTGTCAGGAAATATCTTGAAAGCGGTTTTCACCAGTGTGCTGGTCCTATGTAGCTCGTACAAACCTGTTTTAGTGCGGGAAATGTCTGACAGTCGTTTTAACCACAGCATAAGTCCTGTGAAACTCGTGCAAGCCTGTTTATGTGCGAGCAAAGATCTAGAAAGCAGTTTTCACCACTGTTGGGGTCCTGTGAGGCTCGTGCAAGCATGTTTATGTGCGTGAAATGTGTGACACAGCCGTTTTAACCACAGTATCAGTCCTGTGAAGCTCGTGCAAGCCTGTTTATGTGCCAGAAAAGATGTAGAAAGCGGTTTTCACCACTGTTGAGGTCCAGCGAGGATCGTGCAAGCTTCTTTATATGCCAGGAAAGATTTAGAAAGCAGTTTTCACCACTGTGCAGTTCCTGTGAAGCTCGTACAAGCCTGTTTAAGTGCGGGAAAGATGTGACATCACCGTTTTAACCGCAGTTGAGATGCTGTGATGCACGTGCAGGCCTGTTTAAGTGCCTGGAAAAATATGGAAAGCAGTTTCCATCACTGTTGAAGTCTTGTGAGGCTCGTGAAAGCCTGTTTATGAGTGTTAAATGTGAGACACAGCCGTTTTAACCACAGTATAGGTCCTGTGAAGCTCGTACAAGCCTGTTTATGTGCCAGGAAAGATCTAGAAAACGGTTTTCGCCACTGTGGAGGTCCTGCGCGGCTCGTGCAAGCCTGTTTATTTGCCAGGAAATATCTAGACAGCAGTTTTCACCACTGTGGAAGTCCTGTGAAGCTCGTACAAGCCTGTTTAAATGCTGGAAAGGTGTGACATCGCCGTTTTAACCGCCGTGGAGGTGTTGTGAAGCACGTGCAGGCCTGTTTAAGTGCCTTGAATGATCTAGAAAGCAGTTTTCACCACTGTTGAGGTCTGTTTTAACTACAGTACAGGTCCTGTGAAGGTCGTGCAAGCCTGTTTAAGTGTCAGGAAAGAGCTAGAAAGCAGTTTTTACCACTGTACCGGTCCTGTGAAGCTCGTACAAGCCTGTTTAAGTGCGGGAAATGTGTGTCATCGCCTTTTTAAAAGCCGTGGAGGAGCTGTGAAGTACGTGCAGACCGGTTTAAGTGCCTGGAAAGATATAGAAAGCAGTTTTCACCACAGTTGAGGTCCTGTGAGGCTCGTGCAAGCCTGCTTTAATGTGCCAGGAAAGATCTAGAAAGCAGTATTTACCACTGTGCGTATCCTGTGAACCATGTACCAGCCTGTTTATGTGCAATGAAACATCTAGAAAGCAGTTTTCACCACTCTGGGGGTCCTGTGAATCTGGTGCACGCCTGCTTATGTGCGAGGAAAGATCTAGAAAGCAGTTTTCATCGCTGTGGTGATCCTGTGAAGCTGGTGCAACCTTGTTTATATGCCATGAAATATCTAGAAAGCAGTTTACACTACTGTACAGGTGCTGTGAAGCTCGTACAACACTGTTTAAGTGCGGGAATGGTGTGACATCGCCGTTTTCACCGTCGCAGTGGAGCTGTGAAGCACGTGCACGCCTGTTTAGGTGCCTCGAAAGATCTAGAAAGCAATTTTCACCACTGTTGAGGTCTTGCGAGGCTCGTGCAATCCTGTTTCTGTACGTGAAGGGTCTGACACAGTCGTTTTAACCACAGTATAGGTCCTTTCAGGCTCGTGCAAGCCTGTTTATATGCGTCAAATGTCTGACACAGCCGTTTTAACCACAGTATAGGTCCTTTGAGGGTTGTGCAAGCTTTTTCATGTGCGTGAAAGTTGTGACACTGCCGTTTTAACTACAGTACAGGTCCTGTGAAGCTCATGCAAGCCTGTTTATGTGCCAGGAAAGATCTTGAAAGCGGTTTTCACCACTGTGTGGGTCCTGTGAAGCTCGTACTACCCTGTTTTAGTGCGGGAAATGTCTGACACAGTCGTTTTAACCACAGCATAGGTCCTGTGAAACTCGTGCAAGCGTGTTTATGTGCGAGGAAAGATCTAGCAAGCAGTTTTCACCACTTTTGGGGCCCGGTGAGGCTCGTGCAAGCATGGTTATGTGCGTGAAATGTGTGACACAGCCGTTTTAACCACAATATCGGTCCTGTGAAGTTCGTGCAAGCCTGTTTATGTGCCAGGAAAGATCTAGAATGCAGTTTTCACCACTGTGCATGTCCTGTGAAGCTCGTACTAGCCTGTTTTAGTGCGGGAGATGTCTGACACAGTCGTTTTATCCACAGCATAGGTCCTGTGAAACTCGTGCAAGCATGTTTATGTGCGAGGAAAGATCTAGAAACCAGTTTTCACCACTTTTGGGGTCCGGTGAGGCTCGTGCAAGCATGGTTATGTGCGTGAAATGTGTGACACAGCAGTTTTAACCACAATATCGGTCCTGTGAAGTTCGTGCAAGCCTGTTTATGTGCCAGGAAAGATCTAGAAAGCAGTTTTCACCACTGTGCAGGTCCTGTGAAGCTCGTACAAGCCTGTTTATGTGCGGGAAAGGTGTGACATCGTCGTTTTCACCGCTGTGGAGGTGCTCTGTAGCACGTGCATGCCTGTTTAAGTGCCTGGAAAAATAAAGAACACAGTTTTCACCGCTGTTGAGTACCTCTGTGGCTCGTGGAAGCCGTTTTTTTAGGTAGGAAAATCTAGAATGCAGTTTGCACCACTATGGAGGTCCTGTGAGGCTCGTGCAAGCCTGTTTATGTGCGTGAAAGGTCTTACTCTGCCGTTTTAACCATAGTACACGTTCTGTGATGCTCGTGCAAGCTTGTTTAAGTGTCAGGAAAGAGCTAGAAAGCAGGTTTCACCACTGTGGAAGTCCTGTGAAGCACGTGCAAGCCAGTTTAAGAGCCAGGAAAGACCTAGAAAGCTGGTTTCACCACTGTGCAGGTCCTGTGAAGCTCGTGCAAGCCTGTTTTATGTGCCAGTAAAGATCTAGAAAGCAGTTTTCACCACTGTGCATATCCTGTGAAGCTCGTACAAGCCTGTTTGAGTGCGGGAAAGGTGTGATATCGCCGTTTTAACCGACGTTGAGGTGCTGTGAGGTTCGAGGAAGCCTGTTTATGTGCCCGGAAAGATCTAGAAAGCAGTTTTTACCACCGTGGAGTTCCTGTGAAGCTGGTGCAAGCCTTATTATGTGCCACGAAAGATCTAGAAAGCTGTTTTCACCACTGTACCGGTCCTCTGAAGCTCGTACAAGCCTGTTTATGTGCGTGAAAGGTGTGACACAGCCGCTTTAACTGCAGTACAGGTACTGTAAAGCTCGTGCAAGCCTGTTTATGTGCCAGGAAAGATCTTGAAAGCGGTTTTCACCACACTATGGGTCCTGTGAAGCTCGTGCAAGCCTGTTAAGTGTCAGGAAATATCTTGAAAGCGGTTTTCTCCACTGTGCTGGTCCTGTGAAGCTCGTACAAACCTGTTTTAGTGCGGGAAATGTCTGACACTGTCGTTTTAACCACAGCATACGTCCTGTGAAACTCGTGCAAACCTGTTTATGTGCGAGGAAAGATCTAGAAAGCAGTTTTCACCACTTTTGGGGTCCAGTGAGGCTCGTGCAAGCATGTCTATGTACGTGAAATGTGTGACACAGCCGTTTTAACCACAGTATCGGTCCTGTTAAGCTCGTGCAAGCCTGTTTATGTGCCAGAAAAGATCTAGAAAGCGGTTTTCACCACTGTTGAGGTCCAGCGAGGATCGTGCAAGCTTCTTTATGTGCCAGGAAAGATTTAGAAAGCAGTTTTCACCACTGTGCAGATCCTGTGAAGCTCGTACAAGCCTATTTAAGAGCGGGAAAGGTGTGACATCGCCGTTTTAACCGCAGTGGAGATGCTGTGATGCATGTGCAGGCCTGTTTAAGAGCCTGGAAAGACATGGAAAGCAGTTTCCATCACTGTTGAAGTCTGGTGATGCTCGTGAAAGCCTGTTTATGAGTGTTAAATGTCAGACACAGCCGTTTTAACCACAGTATAGGTCCTGTGAAGCTCGTGCAAGCCTGTTTGTGTGCCAGGAAAGATCTAGAACACAGTTTTCGCCACTGCGGAAGTCCTGCGAGGCTCGTGCAAACCTGTTTATTTGCCAGGAAATATCTAGAAAGCAGTTTTGACCACTGTGGAGGTCCTGTGAAGCTCGTACAAGCCTGTTTAAGTGCTGGAAAGGTGTGAAATCGCCGTTTTAACCGCCGTGGAGGTGTTGTGAAGCACGTGCAGGCCTTTTTAAGTGCCTGGAAAGGTATGGAAAGCAGTTTCCACCACTGTTGAAATTTTGTGAGGCTCGTGAAAGCCTGTTTATGAGTCTGAAATGTCAGACACTGCCGTTTTAACCACAGTATAGGTCCTGTGAAGCTCATGCAAGCCTGTTTATGTACCAGGAAAGATCTAGAAAGCAGTTTTCACCACTGTGGATGTCCTGTGAAGCTCGTACAAGCCTGTTTATGTGCTGGAAAGGTGTGATATCGCCGTTTTAACCGCCATGGAGGTGTTGTGAAGCACATGCAGGCCTGTTTAAGTGCCTGGAATAATCTAGAAAGCAGTTTTCACTACTGTTGAGGTCCGTTTTAACCACAGTACAGGTCCTGTGAAGTTCGTGCAAGCCTATTTAAGTGTCAGGAAAGAGCTAGAAAGCAGTTTTCACCACTGTACCGGTCCTGTGAAGCTCGTACAAGCCTGTTTAAGTGCGGAAAATGTGTGTCATTGCCTTTTTAAAAGCCGTGGAGGAGCTGTGAAGTACGTGCAGACCTGGTGCCTGGAAGGATATAGAAAGCAGTTTTCACCGCAGTTGAGGTCCTGTGAGGCTCGTGCAAGCCTGCTTTAATGTGCTAGGAAAGATCTAGAAAGCGGAATTTACCACTGTGCGTATCCTGTGAAGCACGTACAAGCCTGTTTAAGTGCTGGACAGGTGTGACATCGCCGTTTCAAACGCCGTGATGGTGCTTTGTACCATGTGCAGGCCAGTTTAAGTGCCTGGAAAAATCTAGAACGCAGTTTTCACCGCTGTTGATGTCCTCTAAGGCTCGTGGAAGCTAGTTAATTAGCCAGGAAAGACCTAGAATGCAGTTTGCACCACTATGGAGGTCCTATGAGGCTCGTGCAAGCCTGTTTATGTGCGTGAAAGGTCTGACACTGCCGTTTTAACCATAGTACAAGTCCTGTGATGCTCGTGCAAGCTTGTTTAAGTGTCAGGAAAGAGCTAGAAAGCAGGTTTCACCACTGTGGAAGTCCTGTGAAGCACGTGCAAGCCAGTTTAAGAGCCAGGAAAGACCTAGAAAGCTGGTTTCAACACTGTGGAGGTCCTATGAAGTTCGTGCAAGCCTGTTTTATGTGCCAGGAATGATCTAGAAAGCAGTTTTCACCACTGTGCAAGTCCTGTGAAGCTCGTACAAGCCTGTTTAAGTGCGGGAAAGGTGTGATATCGCCGTTTTAACCGACGTTGAGGTGCTGTGAGGTTCGTGGAAGCCTGTTTATGTACGTGAAATGGCTGACAGAGCCGTTTTAACCCCAGTGTAGGTCCTGTGCAGCTCGTGCAAGCCGGTTTATGTGCCACGAATGATCTAGAAAGCAGTTTTCAACACCGTGCAGCACCTGTTAAGCTCGTACAGGCCTGTTTAATTGTGGGAAAGGTGTGACATCGCAGTTTTCACCGACGCGGTGGAGCTGTGAAGCACGTGCACGCCTGTTTAAGTGCCTCGAAAGATCTAGAAAGCTATTTTCACCACTGTTGAGGTCGTGCGAGGCTCGTCCAATCATGTTTCTCTACGTGAAAGGTCTGACGCACCGTTTTAACCACAGTATAGGTCCTTTCAGGATCGTGCAAGCCTGTTTATGTGCGTGAAAGGTCTGACTCAGGCGTTTTAACTACAGTACAGGTCCTGTGAAGCTCGTGCTAGGAAAGATCTTGAAAGCGGTTTTCACCACTATAGGTCCTGTGAAGCTCGTGCAAACCTGTTTAACTTTCAGGAAATATCTTGAAAGCGGTTTTCACCACTGTGCGTGTACTGTGAAGCTCGTACAAACCTGTTTTAGTGCGGGAAATGTCTGATACAGTCCTTTTAACCACAGCATAGGTCCTGTGAAACTCGTGCAAGCGTGTTTATATGCGAGGAAAGATCTAGAAAGCAGTTTTCACCACTTTTGGTGTCTGGTGAGGCTCGTGCAAGCATGTTTATGTGCGTGAAATGTGTGACACAGCCGTTTTAACCACAGTATCAGTCCTGTGAAGCTCGTGCAAGCCTGTTTAAATGCCAGGAAAGATCTTGAAAGCGGTTTTCACCACACTATAGGTCCTGTGAAGCTCGTGCAAGCATGTTTAAGTGTCAGGAAATATTTTGAAAGCGGTTTTCACCACTGTGAAGCTCGTACAAACCTGTTTTAGTGCGGGAAATGTCTGACACAGTCGTTTTAACCACAGCATAGGTCCTGTGAAACTCGTACAAGCCTGTTTATGTGCGAGGAAAGATCTAGAATGCAGTTTTCACCACATTTGGGGTCCGGTGAGGGTCGTGTAAGCATGTTTAAGTACGTCAAATGTGTGATACAGCCGTTTTAACCACAGTGTCGGTCCTGTGAAGCTCGTGCAAGCCTGTTTATGTGCAAGAAGAGATCTAGAAAGCGGTTTTCACCACTGTGGAGGTCCAGCGAGTATCGTGCAAGCTTCTTCATGCGCCAGGAAAGATCTAGAAAGCGGTTTTCACCTCTCTGGAGGTCCAGCGAGGATCGTGCAAGCCTGTTTATGTGCGTGAAAAGTCTGACACAGCCGTTTTAACCATAGGATAGGTCCAGTGAAACTCGTGAAAGCCTGTTTATGTGCGAGGAAAGATCTAGAAAGCAGTTTGCACCACTTTTGGGGTCCGGTGAGGCTCGTACAAGCATGTTTTATGTGCCAGCAAAGATCTAGAAAGCAGTTTACACCACTGTGTAGCTCCTGTGAAGTTTGTACAAGCCTGTGTAAGTGCGTAAAATGTAGGTAATCACCGTTTTAATCGCCGTGGAGGTGCTGTGAAGCACGTACTAGCCTATTTATGTGCCAGGAAATATCTAGAAAGCAGTTTTCACCACTGTGGAGGTCCTGTGAAGCTGGTGCATGCCTGTTTATGTGCCAGGAAAGATCTAGAAAGCAGTTTACACCACTGTGTAGCTCCTGTGAAGTTTGTACAAGCCTGTGTAAGTGCGTAAAATGTAGGTAATCACCGTTTTAATCGCCGTGGAGGTGCTGTGAAGCACGTACTAGCCTATTTATGTGCCAGGAAATATCTAGAAAGCAGTTTTCACCACTGTGGAGGTCCTGTGAAGCTGGTGCATGCCTGTTTATGTGCCAGGAAAGATCTAGAAAGCAGTTTTCACCACTCTGGTGGTCCTGTGAAGCTGGTGCAAGCTTGTTTATATACCAGGAAAGCTCTAGAAAGCAGTTTACACCAGGTCCTGTGAAGCTCGTACAAGCCTGCACAGCAAAAACAACGGTATGAAGTTCATACCAAAAGAGTATGACCTTCATCCCAACGAATTTCATACCTATGGTATGAATTGAGCGAGTATGACTTTCATACTTTCAGCGGTGCGTAGTTCATACCGCGGATGGGAGAAGACGTTCGTCATACCGAAACTGCGTGTGAACTTCATACCCCGCTGCACGCGTTGTTATTAGGTCAAAGGTCAAAAGCGTTGGTGGATGAGAAATCTATTTATGCGTTTAAGATATTTTATATTCTGCATGCAGTCGATGCAACATAGCCATACAGCAGTTATCCCCGTGTCTCAAGACAGATTTCCTATGCAGGTAAGTCGATAGCTGATGAGAAATTCTGTTGAAAATTTGGATTTATCTGTGTACCTACTTAGGGGTGGATAGGAATTGTGCTTAAACATGCATGGTTAATTTGCTACACACTAGCAAATGCAATGAATGTTCCCATGCTTCCATCCTCCCACGAGGGTTGTCATTTTTATGGGCACCATAGTCACAGTAGCAACTGAAGTTAGACTAGAAACCGTATGTAAACTAGATTTTCCCGTTCCAATCCAGCACAGGTGTACATGTACCAGAGTTACAAACTAATTATGAATGTACAGGTAGAGTGGAGATGATTGATACCTAGTTTGTCCTATTTGAAATAGTCTTGGTCTCATAGGTTTGAAAAAGCTAAGGCGATTGACCATCGAGTTGATATTCGGTTGGGTGTAAACTACAATTTCCCGTTCCAGTTCAGCACACAGTGTGCCAGAGTTAGAAACCAATTTGATATTATGAATGTACAGGTAGAGTGGAGTTGATTGATACCTAGTTTGTGCTGTTTGAAGTAGTTTTGGTCTTGTAGGTTTGAAAAAGCTAAGGCAATTGAGCATCGAGTTGGTATTCGATCGGTTGGGTGTAAACTACAATTTCCCGTTCCAGTCCAGCACACAGTGTGCCAGAGTTACAAACCAATTTGATATTATGAATGTATAGGTAGAGTGGAGTTGATTGATACCTAGTTTATCCTGTTTGAAGTAGTTTTGGTCTCGTAGGTTTGAAAATGCTAAGGGGATTGACCATCGAGTTGATATTCGGTTGGGTGTAAACTACAATTTCCCGTTCCAGTCCAGCACACAGTGTGCCAGAGTTACAAACCAATTTGATATTATGAATGTACAGGTAGAGTGGAGTTGATTGATACCTACATAGTTTGTCCTATTTGAAGTAGTTTTGGTCTCGAAGGTTTGAAAAAGCTAAGGCGATTGAGCATCAAGTTGATATTCGGTAGGGTGTAAACTACAATTTCCCATTCCAGTCCAGCACACAGTGTGTCAGACTTACAAACCAATTTGATATTATGAATGTACAGGTAGAGTGGAGTTGATTGATACCTAGTTTGTCCTATTTGAAGTAGATTTGGTCTCGTAGGTTTGAAAAAGCTAAGGCAATCGACCATTGAGTTGATATTCGGTTGGGTGTAAACTACAATTTCCCGTACGTTCCAGTCCAGCACACAGTGTGCCAGAGTTACAAACCAATTTAATGTACAGGTAGAGTGGAGTTGATTGATAGCTAGTTTGTCCTATTTGAAGCAGATTTGGTCTCGAAGGTTTGAAAAAGCTAAGGGGATTGACCATCGAGTTGATATTCGCTTGGGTGTAAAATACAATTTCCCGTTCCAGTCCAACACACAGTGTGCCAGAGTTACAAACCAATTTGATATTATGAATGTACAGGTAGAGTGGAGTTGATTGATACCTAGTTTGTCCTATTTGAAGTAGTTTTGGTCTCGTAGGTTTGAAAAAGCTAAGGCGATTGACTATCGAAATGATATTCGGTTGGGTGTAAACTGCATTTTTCCGTTCCATTCCTATGGTTCCTACCATGTCTGATTTTTAATCTATTTATTCATCTTTACTGTTTCTCCTTACAGGATCAAATGGGCAAAGGTAGACAACCTGGGTGTTGTCTGTGGAAGACTGTCGTTATGGAGATATTGGACTGAGTCTATTTAGTTGTTGACAGCAGTGTTTTTGTTTTTTGTATGTTCAGTTCCTGTCATCATTTGCTCATTCTGTCATGCATTGGTAAACTCTGGGCCGAACCATAAGTTCTGGGTTACTACCACCATAGATACTATAAACGGACATGGATGGGAAACATTGCAAATTACGTATGTTAGTCCCATATAAAATTCTCACGTGATGGTACCACGCGCTTTACGCGGCAGAGTGACAGCTGTGCAGGAGAGGCGGTGGAGGGAAGGTACGTTCTAACACTTTTCTTACGTTGGTATGGCTAGAGCTATGTATCACTTGGGTAGTTTTGAGCGCTAAACTAATTGAGAGTCTCAATGGCTGACAAAAATGATAGAAGCGGGAAAGCAAGGCAACTGTTTACATATGTCCCGTCTTGGTATCGGTTGTTGTGAATTTGTGGACACATATACTTCGATACTAGTTGTGTCTGAGGTTTATGGAACTTATTGCTACCTGTGCATTGTGATAGTGTACAATAATATATGCAATGCAAGCAAACCAATGGGTTTTAATGTGTATTTTATTCAGATTTATCGTTATCGGTAGCATGATGTGATACCCTAGTTTGCGGGCACATTTACTAAATCATGAAGAGATAAATTTTGTTGTTGTTAGCATCCATGCTTAGTACAAGGATTGCTCTGTAATATTGATGAGTTGCTGCAGCATCTACGGCTCTTAGGAGTGCCTCAATGCTTGCTCTGTCCTGGCAGTTCTCACGCGGAACTCTTTCATTTTGGAAACAGACACTAGTATCTCCCGCGGAGAATCACGTCCAGACATCTCCGATGATCTCGGCATCCAACAGCGCTGCAGCTGCACTTTGCTATGCGTTGCTACGCGCTCTCGCATGAGAGGATGTCGATGTATGTGGCCCCGCCCATAAAACGGCTGCACCCGCGGAAAATTGCAATGTTTCCCATCCAAGTCCGTTTATAGTATCTATGCTACCACTGTCAGTGCATGAGACGGTCCTCAACAAGTCAGATCCACCTATTCGTGCGTGGTGCGCGTGCGCAATTGTTTGAACTTTGACCTTGAGCGAGCGCTCGCGCTCGAAGTGTGATACTTTTGAAAATGAAGCGCGAGTGAAGGAAGGAGGTGTGCCACGGAACTCGGTCTGAACAGGACAACGGTGAGCAGTGTTTCTCGCAAAATTTATCTTGCTAGTACGTAGAAAGCTGGGAAATATGTCAGAATAGTATACAGTCACTTGTAGCCCTGTGACATTCTCATATGCTGTATATGAAGCTCTTAAAAACGCTCTTCATAGTGTGGATTTTGATTTCTGTTTCAGTACATGTGGTGCTGGACTTCTGATGTCATCTCCCTCCTCGTACATATAGATGAGGTGAGCCTGGGATATTGTTACAAGTTATGACGTATGAATTCATCCTGTCATTCTTCCTCATTACGGCACTCAGACTGTGTATCACGGAACAAGAGCAAAGCAGGTACAGTACACTTTAACACACATACAGACATAAGTACACCTCCTATCTTTCCGTCTGACAGTGTACCCGCAACTTTTCTGTCGAGTCTATATCGAAGAACAAGAGCCAGTGAAGAATTAAAGGTACAGTTCCCTTTTGTCTCGTACTGCACCCTCATTTTTCTGTCGCATAGTGTAACCTCGTTCTTCTTTCTGTCCCATACTCCAATTCCACATTCTTTCTGTTTCATAGTACACTTCCTTCCTCTTTGATATTGCTCTCTCCCCACACACGTACACACAAAGGTAGACAGAAGCCAGCCTGATGTATTGCCACAGTGAATATTTGCTCCTTACATTCTTCTTCACCACTTTTACATCCAGGGTCTATCACAGAACAAAAGCCAAATAAAGAATTAGAGGTACAGTTCTTTCTCTCTCATAGTGCACCCTTGTCCTTTCTGTCCCATAACTGTACCCACATTCTTTGCACAATATTCTTACCCCTCGTATATACACACTGGGTGGATTGAAGCCAGCCTGGGTACAATCTGGAATGATAACCTCTTCCTTTCCTATTACTCCCTCGTTCAGAGTCAAACACGGAAAGTGAGCCAAGCAAAGAATTAGAGGTAGATGTTCCTTCCTCGTTTTCTCTCTTCCCTCCTCTGCACACACACACTCACACAGACACAGAACAATAACAAAGTGAAGAAGTACAGGTACGGCATGCACATGTATACTTATAGACACACATAAACTTGTGTTTTGTTTCTCCACTGTACCCTACTCTCTCCTTTCCCAGAGCCCATACATGCACTTTCCCTTTTATTAATGATATACTACTGTCTTGTTTCCCCACAGATGCAGATATCTATGCTGCAGAAAGTACAAAAGCAACAAGTGACTTTATACTTGAACTAAGTAGACTAAGGTTTACTTGCTTTTGGTGTCAGTGCATTTCCTTGTGTGCATTATAATCTGTTTTGCCACAATACTGTCATTCAACAGCAAGGACAAGCTGAATGTACAATGCATACATTATACTGCTATAAGCAGCATGACAATCATACCAATTCATGGATGAAAATCATACTATCTACTTGTGTGATGATCATACCTTTTTGGTATGAAATTCATACCGTTTTGGTATGATATTCATACCGCTTTGGTATGATATTAATACCGTTTTTGGTATGAAATTCATACCATTTTTGGTATGAAATTCACACCGTTTTTGGTATGCTCAGTGTAAAAAGCGAAATCATACCTATTTTGGTATGAACTTCATACCTTTGTTTTTGCTGTGTGTTTAAGTGCGGGAAAGGTGTGACATCGCAGTTTTCACCGGAGCGGTTGAGCAGTTTTCACCACTGTGGTGGTCCTGTGAAGCTGGTGCAAGCTTGTTTATATACCAGGAAAGATCTAGAAAGTAGTTTACACCAGGTCCTGTGAAGCTCGTACAAGCCTGTTTAAGTGCGGGAAAGGTGTGACATCGCCGTTTTCACCGGAGCGGTTGAGCTGTGAAGCACGTGCACGCCTGTTTAAGTGCCTCGAAAGGTCTAGAAAGCAATTTTCACCACGGTTGAGGTCCTGTGAGGCTCGTGCAATCCTATTTCTGTAAGTGAAAGGTCCGACACAGCCGTTTTAACCACAGCATAGTTCCTGTGAAACTCGTGCAAGGCTGTTTATGCGCGAGGAAAGATCTAGAAAGCGGTTTTCACCACTTTTGGTGTCCGGTGAGGCTCGTGCAAGCATGTTTATGTGCGTGAAATGTGTGACACAGCCGTTCTAACCACAGTATCGCTCCTGTGAAGCACGTGCAGGCCTGTTTAAGTGCCTGGAATGATCTAGAAAGCAGTTTTCACCACTGTGGAGGTCCTCTAAGGTACGTGGAAGCCGGTTTGTTAGTCAGGAAAGACCTAGAATGCAGTTTGCACCACTATGGAAGTCCTGTGAGGCTCGTGCAAACCTGTTTAAGTGCCAGGAATGGTCTTGAAAGCGGTTTTCACCACACTATAGGTCCTGTGAAGCTTGTGCAAGCCTGTTTCAGTGTGAGGAAATATCTTGGAAGCGTTTTTCACTACGGTGCGGGTACTGTGAAGCTCGTACAAGCCTGTTTTAGTGCGGGAAATGTCTGACACACTCGATTTAACCACAGCATAGGTCCTGTGAAACTCGTGCAAGCCTGTTTATGTGCGAGGAAAGATCTAGAAAGCAGTTTTCACCACTTTTGGGATCCGGTGAGGCTCGTGCAAGCATGTTTATGTGCGTGAAATGTGTGACACAGCCGTTTTAACCACGGTATTGGTCCTGTGAAGCTCGTTCAAGCCTGTTTATGTGCCAGAAAAGATCTAGAAAGCGGTTTTCACCACTGTAGAGGTCCAGCAAGGATCGTGCAAGCTTGTTTATGTGCCAGGAAAGATCTAGAAAGCAGTTTCAATCACTGTTGAAGTGTTGTGAGGCTTGTGAAAGCCTGTTTATGAGTGTTAAATGTCAGACACAGCCGTTTTAACCACAGTATAGGTCCTGTGAAGCTCGTGCAAGCCTGTTTATGTGCCAGGAAAGATCTAGAAAATGGTTTTCGCCATTGTGGAGGTCCTGCGAGGCTCTTGCAAGCCTGTTTATTTGCTAGGAAAGATCTAGAAATCAGTTTTCACCACTGTGGAGGTCCTGTGAAGCTCGTACAAGCCTGTTTCAGTGCTGGAAAGGTGTGATATCGCTGTTTTAACCTCCGTGGAGGTGTTGTGAAGCACGTGCAGGCCTGTTTAAGTGCCTTGAATGATCTAGAAAGCAGTTTTCACCACTGTTGAGGTCAGATTTAACCACAGTATAGCTCCTGTGAAGCTCGTGCAAGCTTGTTTAAGTGTCAGGAAAGAGCTAGAAAGCAGTTTTCACCACTTTTGGGGTCCGGTGAGGCTCGTGCAAGAATGTTTAAGAGCCAGGAAAGACCTAATAAGCTGGTTTCACCACTGTGGAAGTCCTGTGAGGCTTGTGCAAGCCTGTTTTATGTGCCTACAAAGATCTAGAAAGCAGTTTTCACCACTGTGTAGCTCCTGTGAATTTCGTACAAGCCTGTGTAAGTGCGGGAAATGTGGGACATCGACGTTTTAACCGCCGTGGAGGTGCTGTGAAGCACGTGCTAGCCTATTTATGTGCCAGGAAAGATCTAGAAAGCAGTTTTTACCGCTGTGGAGGTCCTGTGAAGCTGGTGCACGCCTGTTTATGTACAAGGAAAGATCTAGAAAGCAGTTTACACCAGGTCCTGTGAAGCTCGTACAAGCCTGTTTAAGTGCAGGAAAGGTGTGACATCGCCGTTTTCACCGGCGCGGTTGAGCTGTGAAGCACGTGCACGCGTGTTTAAGTGCCTCGAAAGATCTAGAAAGCAATTTTCACCACTGTTGAGGTCCTGCGAGGCTCGTGCAATCCTATTTCTGTACGTGAAAGTTCTGACATAGCCGTTTTAACCACAGCATAGGTCCTGTGAAACTCGTGCAAGGCTGTTTATGTGCGAGGAAAGATCTAGAAAGCAGTTTTCACTTTTTTTGTCCGGTGAGGGTCGTGCAAGCATGTTTTATGTGCGTGAAATGTGTGACACAGCCGTTTTAACCACAGTATCGGTCCTATGAAGCTCGTGGAAGCCTGTTTATGTGTCAGAAAAATTCTAGAAAGCGGTTTTCACCAGTGTGGAGGTCCAGCAAGCATCGTGCAAGCTTGTTTATGTGCCAGGAAAGATCTAGAAAGCAGTTTCAATCACTGTTGAAGTCCTATCAGGCTCGTACGAGCCTTATCATGTGCCAGGAAAGATCTAGAATATTTTCACCACTGTTGAGGTCATGCGAGGCTCGTGTAAGCCTGTTTATGTGCGTGAAAGGTCTTGAAAGCGGTTTTCACCACACTAGAGGTCCTGTGAAGCTCGTGCAAGCCTGTTTATGTGCCAGGAAAGATCTTGAAAGCGGTTTTCACCACACTATTGGTCCTGTGAAGCTCGTGCAAGCCTGTTTAAGTGTCAGGAAATATCTTGAAAGCGGTTTTCACCTCTGTGCGGGTACTGTGAAACTCGTTCAAGCCTGTTTATGTGCCAGGAAAGATCTAGAAAGCAGTTTTCTCCACTTTTGGGAGCCTGTGAGGCTCGTGCAAGCATGTTTGTGTGTGACACAGTCGATTTAACCACAGTATCGGTCCTGTGAAGTTCGTGCAAGCCTGTTTATGTTCCAGAAAAGATCTAGAAAGCGGTTTTCACCACTGTAGTTGACCAGCGAGGATCGTGCAAGCTTGTTTATGTGCCAGGAAAGTTCTAGAAAGCAGTTTTCACCACTCTGCAGGTCCTGTGAAGCTCGTACAAGCATGTTTAAGTGTCAGGAAATAACTTGAAAGCGTTTTTCACCACTGTGTGGGTATCTCTGAAGCTCGAACAAACCTGTTTTAGTGCGGGAAATGTCTGACACCGTCGTTTTAACCACAGCATAGGTCCTGTGAAACTCGTGCAAGGCTGTTTATGTGCGAGGAAAGATCTAGAAAGCGGTTTTCACCACTCTGGAGGTCCAGCGAGGATCGTGCAAGCCTGTTAAGTGCCAGGAAATATCTTGAAAGCGGTTTTCATCACTGTGCAGGTCCTCTGAATCTTGTACAAACCTGTTTAAGTGCGGCAAATGTGTGACATCGCATTTGTAATCGCCGTGGAGGTGCTGTGAAGCACGTGCAAGCCTGTTATGTGCCAGGAAAGATCTAGAAAGCAGTTTTCACTACTGTGCAGGTACTGTTAAGCTTGTACAAGCCTGTTTAAGTGCGGGAAAGGTGTGACACGGCCGTTTTAACCACAGTATAGCCCTTTGAGGCTCGTGGAAGCCTGTTTATGTGCGTGAAAAGTCTGACACAGCCGTTTTAACCATAGGATAGGTCCAGTGAAACTCATGCAAGCCTGTTTATGTGCGAGGAAAGATCTAGAAAGCAGTTTGCACCACTTTTGGGGTCCGGTGAGGCTCGTGCAAGCATGTTTAAGAGGCAGGAAAGACCTAGAAAGCTGGTTTCACCGCCGTGGAAGTCCTGTGAGGCTCGTGCAAGACTGTTTTATGTGCCAGCAAAGATCTAGAAAGCACTTTTCACCACTGTGTGGCTCCTGTGAAGTTCGTACAAGCCTGTGTAAGTGCGGAAAATGTGGGACATCACCGTTTTAACCGCCGTGGAGGTGCTGTGAAGCACGTGCACGCCTGTTCAAGTGCCTCGAAAGGTCTAGAAAGCAATTTTCACCACTGTTGAGGTCCTGCGAGGCTCGTGCAATCCTATTTCTGCAAGTGAAAGGTCCGACACAGCCGTTTTAACCACAGCATAGGTCCTGTGAAACTCGTGCAAGGCTGTTTATGTGCGAGGAAAGATCTAGAAAGCAGTTTGCACCACTTTTGGTGTCCGGTGAGGCTCGTGCAAGCATGTTTATGTGCGTGAAATGTGTGAACCTGCCGTTTTAAGCACAGTGTTGGTCATGTGAAGCTCGTGTAAGCCTGTTCATGTGCCAGAAAAGATGTAGAAAGTGGTTTTCTCCACTGTGGAGGTCCAGCGAGGATCGTGCAAGCTTGTTTATGTGCCAGCAAAGATCTAGAAAGCAGTTTTCACCACTGTGCAGGTCCTGTGAAGCTCGTACAAGCCAGTTTAAGTGCCAGGAATGGTCTTGAAAGCGGTTTTCACCACACTATAGGTCCTGTGAAGCTTGTGCAAGCCTGTTTAAGTGTGAGGAAATATCTTGAAAGCGTTTTTCACTACTGTGCGGGTACTGTGAAGCTCGTACAAGCCTGTTTTAGTGCGGGAAATGTCTGACACAGTCGATTTAACCACAGCATAGGTCCTGTTTATGTGCGAGGAAAGATCTAGAAAGCAGTTTTCACCACTTTTGGGATCCGGTGAGGCTTGTGCAAGCATGTTTATGTGCGTGAAATGTGTGACACAGCCGTTTTAACCGCAGTATTGGTCCTGTGAAGCTCGTTCAAGCCTGTTTATGTGCCGGAAAAGATCTAGAATGCGATTTTAACCACTGTGGAGGTCCAGCAAGAATCGTGCAAGCTTGTTTATGTGCCAGGAAAGATCTAGAAAGCAGTTTCAATCACTGTTGAAGTCTTGTGAGGCTTGTGAAAGCCTGTTTATGAGTGTTAAATGTCAGACACAGCCGTTTTACCCACAGTACAGGTGCTGTGAAGCTCGTGCAAGCCTGTTTATGTGCCAGGAAATATCTAGAAAATGTTTTTCGCCACTGTGAAGGTCCTGCGAGGCTCTTGCAAGCCTGTCTATTTGCCATGAAAGATCTAGAAATCAGTTTTCACCACTGTGGAGGTCCTGTGAAGCTCGTACAAGCCTGTTTCAGTGCTGGAAAGGTGTGACATCGCCGTTTTAACCTCCGTCGAGGTGTTGTGAAGCACGTGCAGGCCTGTTTAAGTGCCTTGAATGATCTAGAAAGCAGTTTTCACCACTGTTGAGGTCAGATTTAACCACAGTATAGCTCCTGTGAAGCTCGTGCAAGCTTGTTTAAGTGTCAGGAAAGAGCTAGAAAGCAGTTTTCACCACTTTTGGGGTCCGGTGCAAGCATGTTTATTTTCACCACTGTTGAGGTCCTGCGAGGCTCGTGTAATCCTATTTCTGTGCGTGAAAGTTCTGACACAGCCGTTTTAACCACAGCATAGGTCATGTGAAACTCGTGCAAGCCTGTTTATGTGCGAGGAAAGATCTAGAAAGCAGTTTTCACTTTTGGTGTCCGGTGAGGGTCGTGCAAGCATGTTTATGTGCGTGAAATGTGTGACACAGCCGTTTTAACCACAGAATCGGTCCTGTGAAGTTCGTGCAAGCCTGTTTATGCGCTAGAAAAGGTCTAGAAAGCGGTTTTCACCAGTGGGGAGGTCCAGCAAGCATCGTGCAAGCTTGTTTATGTGCCAGGAAAGATCTAGAAAGCAGTTTTAATCACTTTTGAAGTCTTGTGAGGCTTGTGAAAGCCTGTTTATGAGTGTTAAATGTCAGACACAGCCGTTTTAACCACAGTATAGGTCCTGTGAAGCTCGTGCAAGCCTGTTTATGTGCCAGGAAAGATCTAGTAAATGGGTTAAACCACTGTGGAGGTCCTGCGAGGCTCGTGCAAGCCTGTTTATTTGCCAGTTTTCACCACTGTGGAAGTCCTATCATGTGCCAGGAAAGATCTAGAATATTTTCACCACTGTTGAGGTCATGCGAGGCTCGTGGAAGCCTGTTTATGTGCGTGAAAGGTCTTGAAAGCGGTTTTCACCACACTATAGGTCCTGTGAAGCTTGTGCAATCCTGTTTAAGTGTCGGAAATGTCTTGAAAGCAATTTTCACCAACCAAGTACAAGGAGCACACTTCCCTGTGTAAGGTGAACCCATTAACAAGTGCTTGTGTGTACAATGCATGCTCAAGATAAGGAGAAATTTTACAGACTTAAGGTAAACCTCCGATCAAATGCAGTATACACAGCTGTAAAATGTAGCCGATATAAAATCTAGCCTTGCTTCAAGTGAAAGAACAGGCATCTGATGGACTTTGCTGTAATAAGCAGTTATTTTCTACCCTAGCCCCCCACCCTGCTATTTATCACCTGCTTTACGAATGAGGTTCGTAATCTCTACAACTGAAACAATTGGGGAAGTCAACCTTGACACGGATTGGGGAGAACCTACTTCAGGGCTCATGCAGCTGCTTTTGACCCTCTGTCACTCAATGAACTTAAGTGACACCATATGTACTTAAACAGCACAAAAATAAGTAGAAAGACCAATGAGCAAACAAAAATGTGCCTATCAACTGAAGTTCTCAAGCTACAATGGGCACACATTTTTGGATCACTGAAATGTGATACATATCTACATGGAACGACAGTGGTATGTCAGAGGAGGGAGGACATGACGTCACATCGTAGCGACAATTTATGGCATTCCAAGGGCAAGAATCGTGGATGCCAAGCTACAAGTCACAACGGGTGCATAGTGTTTTCGACTAAGCTGAAGCCATCTGGTTAGTCAAAATTGGATATTATGGCTCACCTCGCAGGCTAAGCTTGTAAGTTGCCAGTTTATTGCTAGGCAAGTCACAGGAGGCCATTTTAACTGCCAGACTTGTTCAGTTTTGTCGAAAACCTTACCGGAATTTTCAGGTTTGTTGTCCAATACCGAATACGCATGCGTACAATTGCTTGAACTTTGACCCAGATTATGTGCCGCGGTAAATCCAAACAACAAAAGCACCATCTTCTGGCTTTAGTCATGCCTATTCCGTACTCCCTCGATTTGCGATGGCGAATAATCTGGATTGTCCTCGCCTGGCATGCTTCTCCACAAGATATAGGCCAGCTACACAGTGTGTCTGAACGGACTGTGAGACGATACTTGAAGATGTTCGAGGAGACCGGTGATGTGAAGCCACGTTCACAGACCAGGTAGATAGTCACTATATTGTAAATCTAAGTCCCTCAGGCTCCTAAACTGCTTCATGCATGCAGCCAAACAGGTTTTTTAGACAGGCAGTATGCGCATGCGCAAGTTATAAACCAAAAGGGCGCGGACAACAAACCTGAAAATTCCGGTACACGCCTGTTGCACCCATCGGTACTTTCTCCATAGAACCGTTCGTTTAGCTTGTATCCACACTTCTTGATCTTTGAATGTCAGCTATTGTAGCTATCACGTGATCGCGTCCTCCCTCCTCTGGTGGTATGCCTAGCCTTCATTCCCGGGCCTCCCCATGTTTTGCTATTCGATTTTCATTCAGTATAACACACGGAAGCCGAAGAGCGGTGAAAAATCATGGGAAAGACCAGACATGACACAAGGTGGACAATGAAATGCTCAATGATGGAGTCTGGTACATTATTTGAATGTGGACCCCTCCCCCCAATATGCAATGTCCACCTCGCATCTACCTAATGCCATTCACGTGATAAGTGTTTCCAGGCCTCCCCCGTTCTTCTACTTCCGTGTATTAATACCAAAGAATTAAAATTAATACTGAAGGCGAGCCAAAGAACAAAATCGTGGGAGGCCCAGGAATGAAGCCAGTGGTAAGCCAGGTAGGTATAGTGTACATACGGCAAACAATTGCATAACTGACACACACTCTAATTGGACACTTTTGGATGGTCAATATAGGACAGCCAACTTTTAAGTTGTAAGGGACACAAAATAACCCTCTCTGCTCGTTTCGAGCATGAGGCGTGCTTCATCTGAGCCATCTCTCAGAAATCCTATTACTTCATCCACAAAATCAGACACCATTATTGATGACCCAAGAGACTTTTGCTTCAGAACATTGGTTTGATCATCTCCCCAAAAGAAAGATTGATCACAGTTCGAATAGTACGTGCTCTCGTCATGCACAACTCGAATTATTGGTCTATCTCCTTCAGGGAAGGGTAGGCGCTGGACCATCGCAAGTTATGGTCTTCTTGTCGAGTTCAGCCAATTTCGTCAAGAATTCATTTCTGTACTCGACCACATCTTCGCGATCATGACCGTCAAAGTACACGCCCTTCTGATGGTAAAGCTGACTGAAGCCGAGGTTGTGGAGCCAGCTCCGAGCAGTTTCATTGCAAACTTTTTGTCCATATGTTGTATGCTGTCAGATTGGGCTCCCAACTTCTTGCATGCATTGCTTCAGATAAAAGATCGAGCATTCAACTGAAACTCTTCATCAAAAAGGAGACTCTGGGGATGTGGTGAAGCGAGCCCTCTACCAGATGACAATTGAGCCTCAATATCCTCCATCAGTGACATTCTCTGGTGTTATCCTGATCACCTGAGAAAATGAGATGAAGTACGAGTATGCCCATCCTCGAATGACTTGTGCAGCAGCTACCTCTGTTATGTTGCATCCCCACTCAGTACCCATCACCGAAATGGGAAAAGCCTTCTGGATTTCCATTGATGTGTTTCTCTGCATGTATGAATTGATGCATCCCATCCCTGCCGAAAGAGTTGGTTTATCATCTTGAAAGATTCTGTACAAGGTACTAGGTGGCGAACCAGAGGCCTCAGCTGCTTTTGGGTTCCCCCTTGGAGAGTATTTTATGCATTGAGCATGTATACTTTGCTCAGCTCTGCTCTTCCATGCTCTCTTTGTACACCTGTCATTGTCCAGCATGTTAGCAGAATCGCACAAAATAGCAGCGAGTTTCCTGGCTCTTCAATTGGCTTGCACGTGCTTCACTGGACTTCCACAGTGGTGAAAACTTTTCAAGCTCTTTCTAGGCACTTAAACGGGCCTCCACGTGCTTCACAGCACATCCACGGCGGTTAAAACGGCGATATCACTTAACAGAAAACTGCTTTCTAGGTCTTTTCTGTCACATAAAAAGCTGCTTTCTAAACAGTTTTGCCCGAGCCTCACAGGACCTCCACAGTGGTGGAAACTGCTTTCTAGGTCTTTCCTGACACTTAAACAGGCTTGCACGAGTTGTACTGTGGTTAAAACAGCTGTGTGAGATATTTCACTCACAGAAACAAAACCGCATTCTACTTCCTGGCTAATAAACAGGCTTTCACTGTTGCCATAATAGTCTATAAAAGATGGATTAATTAAGTGTACATGTAGTGTACAACTAAAAAGCTGGTCATATGAATGATGTGTCATACATGTACATGTATCATTATCTTTGACGAAGTGCAAGCCTGGTGACAGACAAGATGACAGTTTTGGAAACAGCTTATCAGTGGAAATAGTATCCCACAGTATTTGCAAAAGATTACACTGATGTTACAAACATTACCGATTACTACTGTTAAATACGCCTATGTGACTTGTAAACTTTAACTCTCTCTTCTACAGCCTTTCCTATTAGTCCCTCCCTATATGATCCCTACATGTTCGAAAGAACTTTTGTATCATTTCAGTACTTACACTGTCACTACAATTTCTCTTAGACGTACGATCGACCCATTGGCATATGCACGTGTGTGCTTTTTGAATGGCACCACACTCGTTCTATCGCACTAAGTTCGCAGTGGAATTTTGGATAAAACAGGCATAAGTGCCCTCGTCCTTCATTGTACTCTTCCAGAATTCTTTTTTGATTTTTAAAATCCGAATAAGTTTTCAATTTGTCTCATGTCTTCTGCTCTCATCTTCTCAGTGGTAAAAACTGCTTTCTAGATCTTCCCTGGCACATAAACAAGCTTGCAGGAGCTTCTATACTGTACAAAAAGTGCTTTTTTGACTTTACAGGCTCAATACAAACACATTTTCATGATCTCCAGGAAAAACTGAGTAAGACGGGTAGGAAGGCATCATGTGACAGTCACGTGACAGTACATGGCGGGAAACAACCCTAGGTCAAAAAGTGACTTTTAGCATGGGATTTGTCAAGCATTGCAATTTAAGTTCCCAAACCACTGCCATTGGAATCTCGCCCAGGTAAGGTCCCTTGAACTGCACAAAGTATTCTTAACTGTCAGCACTTTCAGAGAGCAGGGCCAAAGTAGCCATTTTTGAGCCCTCCAAGCGTTTAGCATGGTATGCGTGCAAACATACGAGTTAAGGTCTGAACTTTCAGTTATCGAACGCAAAGTCTTTATATTTTCAGGAACTAGCGACAGGGAACACTTCTCCGCGGCCAAATCCGAGAAACGCAGCCTTGTGAGCGCGAACGCGACTTTTGGACGGCCATTTTAGCACTACTGCGTTACCACTGTACTTAAGATAATCGCGATTGTGATGTCACGACATACGATTACGTAATGCTAGATCTTTGATCGACTTCGTGTTCGAGCGCTGGCTATCGATGAATACTTCGAATTCTTCACTACCCACCGGTTCTTTTCAGAACTTCCTGTGGAGCTACCGGAGCCAAGAAGACCTAAAATGCAGTTTTTACCACTAAGGAGGTCCTGCGATGCTCGTGTTTATGTGCCAGGAAAGAGCTAGAAAGAAGTTTTCATGACTGTGGAGGCCCTGTGAAGCCTGTTTGTGCCAGGGAAAGCGGTTTTCACCACCGTGGAGGACCTGCGAAGCTCGTGCAATTCAGTTTATGTGCCAAGAAAGATCTAGAAAGCAGTTTTCACTAATGCCGCTTAACGTCATTGGATGTGCAGTACCCACCTACGCATGCGCAATACAGCGTAAGTATGACGTAATACGAGTTTTTACCTGCACCTAGTAATGGGATTTTGTGGTCTAGTAATAGCCTTGTTCCCAGGCCCGCGCCCAGCCTCCCGTCGCTTGCAGGGCCTGGAACATTTCCTCACGTGAGTGACGTCACGGACAGGGCAAATTATGCGAACGTGGGCGTCATGTAAACCACAAAAAAATTCGCTCGCACGTACGCACTGGAGCGCGACTATTCCGAGTCGAACGATAGCAGCGCACGAAGGCGCTTTTATGTCGCTATTCACGAGACACTCGGGAGGACAGAGAGCTTCACCAAGCCAAAACAGCACACACCAGCAATCATGAGCAATTTAGTCATGCTCGCCCACGTTCAATTAAAGTCTTTCTACCCGTGACGTCACTCACGTGAGGAAATGTACCAGGCCCTCTCCCGCTTAACCGTACTGCAAGCGACGGGAAGCTGGGCACGGGCCTGGGAACGAGGCTAGTCTAACCCTAAACCACTCTTCCGCTAGCCACTTCGAAGGACAGGTGTCTGCGTGAAATGGGGACCCCCCAATTTGGGGACCTCCGTCCCCATATCCCTAGTGATATGGGGACGGGGGGGGGGGGGGGTCATATCACTAGGGTAATGGGGCCCTGGGGTCCCCAGAACTCTGGTGATATGGGGATCCTTCAGTGATTTAGGGACCCCTAAGTTTTGTGTTCTATACGCAATTGGAAAAGACGTGTACGAACAAGTTGGATAAATGCAAGAGTAGAAATATGCAAGTGAAGAACAACAATATTATCATTAAAGAATATTAGTAATTAAAGAACACATTTGTTACAAAACCACAGTTCTTCTTCTGCAGGTGCTTTTGTAAGTCCCATGCACTTCAAGTGAAACCACTCTCCACATTCCTCACATTCCACCATATCATCATAAGTCTCCGGCATGTGACATAGACAGAAAAGTTCTAAAGGTGCATTCGAAATAGTTCCAACTTCTTCTTTTGGAATTACTTGAGAAGATGAGATCTCATCTGGGACTGCTCGAAGAGAATGTGCTGAGGATCATCCCCCATGGCCAAATGAAGCATGAACGCTATCGCAAGCAGCCCACAGTCACAGCTTCCAAACTGCTGTTGGACAATGGGGACATTGATCTCCAGCATTAGATCACCATCTTCGTTAGTTTGTAAAGCTCTGAAGGGTGGAGTTTGCCACTGTATCTGCTGTCGTAAACAGTGACTTTCTGTCCAAAAGAGCTGGATGCAACCCAATGGTTGCCCGCTACAAAATGAATCTGAAGGGCCTCATGCTGTTGTACATCAAAAGCACCGTTCTCTGAAAGCAAAGTACATTGCAGACCGTTGATATGGGTAAACTGGACTCTCATATGTGAATCTGTAAGCCACTTTCCTTTTTGAATCTCTTCCTTCATCTGAGCAGTAAGTGATGGAAATTTCTGAACCCTTCTCTTTTTCCTAGGTGGCTCCTCAGGTTTCTCCCTTTCAAGTTGTTCCTTTGCAGCTTGCTCTGCCTTCTTCTCTCTCTTTGTGCATACACCTGAATGATAGATAAGTATAGTAATGCATATCTGTAATTCTAGAAAACACATGAATGACCCATACAGTATAGTGAAACACCTTCATGTATTCATATACTATAAGTATATTACTAGTAGCTAGTGAGTAATGAGATGAATTATCTTCAGTCGAGAACTTTTCAGCTCATATACACCTTTTCCAAGATTACGGTTGATGGTGTATGGTCCAAGCCACCTGTTAGTGAGTTTCCCCCCTTTTTGCTCTTTCTGTTGAGTGTTTTCCACCAGTACCTTCATCCCTGGTTGCAGCTCCTACAGGAAAATGTGTGAGGGCTATATCATTATTGTGAAGTCTATGCTGAATACCTGAGGAGTTCGTCGCTTGTCATAGTACTCCTTCAGAGGAGGTTGGAAGCTAGTAATTAGCGACGCGCGCGAACACGCGAAGGTAGCAATTAGTGCTACGTAATCATACGTGCTACCATTGAGGCCCATAGTAAAAGGTAAAATCGATTTACACTACGGCGCCCTCGCTTGTTTGAAACCAAACTCGCTCAGTGGATACTGCTAGGTGAGCTCTAGATCGACTGCTATGGCATTTTATGACGTGCAAAATCTTTCACGGGGATTCCCAAGGAAACACTCAAATGCTTCGCGTATAAGGAAGAGCTATAGTGGTCGATCTAGAGCTCACCTTGCAGTATCCACTGGGCGAGGGCGCCGTAGTGTAAATCGATTTCACCTTTTACTATGGGCCTCAATGGCAGCCTGTATGATTACGTCATCACGTAGTTCTAATTGCTTACCTTCGCTTGATCGCACGCGTCGCTAATTACCAGCTTCGAACCTCCTCTGGTACTCCTTCTGGTTGTCTTGAGCCCTCTTGATACTCTTCATTGCCTCCGGTTTGAGTGGATGTAGTGATCGATGGGTTCAACGTCATCACTAACAAGGATCAGGCATCAGTTCAACGTCAATTGGTAGAAGAGCCTCTCGGTGATACAGCATGAAGAATGGAGCTGCTCGATAACCGAACAAGATTGACTCCAGCTTCTGGTCCCAGTCATCTTGAGCGGCAGAGAGTTTGGTTGAACCGTTCGGTCAATCCGTTGGTCTGTTAGTATAATATATCAATATTGTTGAATGATGAAAGAGTTAATTAATACACCTGAGAGTAGCAGTCATAAATAAAGTACCTGGGCACTGGTGATGCGGTGTTCGGTGTTTGTCTTCGACAAACTCCCTCATCGGATAGTATGATCCGTGGACAACCAAGGCGGCACATCACCTATTGCATGGTAGATGATTTGCAACATTATTAACTGAGAATTCAACCAATAGCTGTGTGATTTCAGTGAACTGTATCCAGGTGAGCAAGAATGGGAAGCATTTGCCACCGTTCTGTTGTCTCCACCACACAATCTGTATGCATTTGAGTGTATGGCCTTATCCCCAAGCTGCCCCACCAAGTCTCTCAGCTACCTCATTAAGCGTCTCGGCCTCACTCCTGGGAATGACCTGATGACGTTACAGTTATCCTGTTCAGTGGGTGACTCTTAGGGAGATGTGGTCAACTGATTGTTCATTACTTGCTTATGTGTGTGTGTCCACACTTGCGAGACTACGACGTTGCAGAGAAAATAGACACAGAAGGAGTGAAATGAACCTACACCAAATGCAGCACATTTGAGATAGCAGAAAAGATGTAGATTTCTTAATGGTGGTTGAGGCAAGACATTGAGTGGTATGTGCGGTCAGTTAGGGCACAAAGTTCTGGGCATTGGTTGTAATTTGAAGCAACAACAGAGATCCAATGATTCATTCCAACTTCAACCCATGATGTGATGTGTTTGTTGTACTGGCAAACGCATGATTGTTACTTGTGTTGCTGATGTACTGCCCACGTGTACAGTAGCAGGAAGTCCAGACCAGAAACAAAAGTACAACTTCGAATGGCATTATTGTTACTTCGGCGCACGATAAAGCTTTACCAAACAGCGATTTGCCCGGAGAAGCAGCCACACTTCAGAGCCGCACTCTCACTCATTTGCGTGAAACGAACATGAACGGTTCGTATACGTACTTAGTGTACGGTAAGTATCCATTATTTTACGAATCCCCTAAAAACTGGGGATATTACGCGCATGTGCAAACAGTGTGTACCAGGCCTCTCCTCGGGGGGGAGGGGCCTGGGGACGAGGCTACTATGCTGTGTAAAGTTAAAGTGTGAGTCAACTACAATTGTCTGGACGGAGCCGCTACAAGTTGTGTACAAAGAGAGATACCAGTAGGTGTTTTGGCTACGAACGGGCCTTTTTGATTTGTTACCTTTCTGTTTGAGAGTAAGTTTTGAAGAAGTGATACTACCACGTAGTACTCTAGTAGTACTCCTCAAGTCAAATTGCCGCTGGAGTCTATTTCGATAATCTTCCGCATACGGACAAGATAAGTGCACGAAGCTTTTTACGGAAAATATAACGGAATATATCGCGCATGCTCTCCTCGGGGGGGAGGGGCCTGGGGACGAGGCTAACAGCATAGTTGCTTTCGTCTGGGTCCACCAAATTTTGGCTTGTTAACACAAAAGAGACGTCACCACAACCTTCCACTAAACACCCTTCACACCCACTACATTTTGATATCTTCTCGCCTCATGTGCGTACATGTGACTTTCCTAATAAGCTGTAAAGCGTGTTAGTTTCACTGGCTTCCGTATATCAGCTGTTGAAGCTGCTGCCTCTATTCTGCCTCCACAATGTAAAGACACAAAGTCCCTGCCCATCGAAAGACTGCCTTTGTAAGGTAATGTAATCATAATGTAATACACTTCCGCTATCATTAGAGGCACAGGTGGCAAAATGCCAAGTGTTAGTAAATAGGACTTCCAGTGAAATAACACTTTGATGAGTTGTACTTCTGCTAGCACTTTATAAGCCGTCCCTAATTATTCTCCATTTTGGGGTCTGCCGCGTAGATTTAGGGACTACGCTGTTAATTGATGTCAATTTTGTCAACAGTGTACCGTGATTGAGTGAAGTCTAATAGCCCAAGGATATGAAATCTGTAGGCCATAGGAAAAGCTATCTTCGAAGCTACATGTATCAATTGAAGCAAAAGTGAGGGGAAATTCACTTGACTAGGAAAGACAATTTCTGCAACACTGAGACTTGTGATTGAAGACCAAGAGCAGCAGAAGAAAATCATTTCGTCCATCTATGACAAGTGTCATGGTGAACGATTCAACCCTCACCTGGTGGTAAATGTGCCAAACATCAAGCAACAGCATGGCACAAAAGATCATGGTGTATTTGCAATTGCTTATGAGTACCATGCTGCTCTGGGAGATGATGTAAGTATAATTGTGTTTGACCAGAAGATGAGACAACACCTGGAGAGGTGCTTTCGCCAGAGGAAACTATCTTTTTTCCCGCACTCCATCGGCTATAAGCCTAAACAGATACAAGTGTTTTGTACCTGTAAAACGCCCGAGACATGGGACAACATGGTATGCTTGTGACTCTTGCGGAGAGTGGTATCACCTTAGGTGCATCAATCTTAGATCTATGCTCGAACAGTGGTTTTGTAGTGCATGTAACTTATTATACCTATTGCAGTTTCTTTTCCTTTTACTCTTTGATAGCATCAATGTTTATGATTGTGAGTGACATAAATGATGCAGTTAAGCACAGCCAAAGCCATAGCACAACAAAGAAAATGGTATATAGGTAGGGGTCCCCATATCTACCATGGATATTGGGATGGGGGGTCCCCAAAATCGGGGGTCCCAATATCTACGACAGTCTTTATATAGAGCGTTTTCATGTGACATCGTTACTTTCGAGAATACGAAGGAAAACAGAAAACAGCCGCCATGTTCGTGTACAATGAGATAGGAGCATCTAAGTGATATACTTATAATGCTTCTAATATGTGTTGAATCGGACAAAATACCATTGCTACATAAGTTAAAACAGCTATATAAACGCTTACCTGTGGGTTTTTTAATCGATATTGCATATACTGCTAATAAAATACTGTACAAGTTGTACACCAAGATGGCGGTTTATTTCTAGTATACGGAATTTGTTCACGTGATGAAAACACTCTATAGGTGAACGCTTTCTGTAATTTTATGCAGGTTCACTGCTGTCCGCAACAAAGTCCGGCAAGACTACGACAATGTCACAAGATCTCTCATTACAACTTGGGGCAGGCTTGCTATTCACATGCTCAAATTGAACTTTGCCTGGTACTTATGTGTAGTGTGCACCATCGTTTTTACAAATTTCCATAGTGCAGGGCGTGCAAAGTAATATGTGTAGACAGTATGTGTATATCCAGCTGATCCATTCTATGCCCAGAGGCTTCAAAATGGCCATTTCAAAGCACCTCCCTGAACAGCCTTACCTGCTATCTCAGTGCCAGTATTGTAGCAGATGGAGAAGACCAACACATGGCAAGTGAATCTCGTTCTAGATCTGTGACTGCTGTAGCTTTCTTCATGACATTTGCTTACTCGTATCAAAGGGGTTAAACGTACTGATTAATTATTCATAAGGTTTCAAACCGGATGAATTTACTTCTTCACAGCGGACGGAGGACGTTTATACTACATTGGCGGAAAAGGGAGTGAGAAACCTCGCTTGGTGGTGGAAAGTGCGGAGGAGAGGAGGAGAATAATCGGCAGCATCCACGATCAGGCACACCTGGGCAGAGATAAAACGTTGTCAGAGATCACTGCCAGATACTACTGGTCTGAGATGTATAACGACGTTTCTTCATATGTAAGTTTACCTAAAGTACAATGTGAGCTAGTAGCTATAAGAATGGTCCGTTTCTCTGCTGTTATAATTATACATGTATAATTATAGGTGAAAACGTGACAAGTGCCAACGGAGCAATGGCAAACTCCAGAAGCAGCATGCACCACTGCATCCAGTACCTGTCAAAGATGAAGCATGGTGGCAAGTTGGAATGGATCTTGTGGGGCCACTACCAGAGACTCCTAGAGGGCATAAGTATATTATGACCCTCACCGATTACTACACCAAGTGGGCTGAAGCTGCAGCTCTGAAAGACAAAAGTGCCTCATCTGTTGCAGATGTCCTGTACTCTGTAAGTTGTTGCTAATCACCTGAGGGATGGCGTCTCACAACTGGACAGAGGGCGTGGCACGGCGCGTGCACGTTGACAGTCCTATTTAGTACAAAATTAATGATGATGTAATGATGACGCATGCGGCTTTCACCCGGCACCTTACGCGACCCTTCCAGAAATCTGTTGGTATATTTGGACCTGCTGGAAGTTTCAGGCAGATGTGAAGCCATACACTGTATCTGAGCTGGCAAACTACAGCAGAAATTAGCACAGTCACAGTGTATTTGTGTTCACTGACACAGCATCGGTTACAAGACAAATTAGCACAAAACAAGAGTAAACAAATTTTCAATCACTTTTAAAACAAAACACGAGAGAGTCTAGGTTAATTACAACCATAATGGTATGCCACGTCAGCCTATGTATAAAACCAGCAGTTATTCTGAAGCAACAAAGCACAAAACACGAGAGAAACCACCAATACGCATGGCCTATCTACAAAAAAAAAATTAGCAAGTAGCAAAAACTGACATGCTCTGCCAGCTAAGTCATCGTGAGAGTCATCTGAAGGATCATGTGGTACACCAGCAAGTAAGTCCAAGTAAAACTGCCTGAAAGGGATCATCTTTTCAAGGTCCTCTAACTTCTTGGGCTTGATAGCATTGCCATTGGGGTACTGCTACTACACGAGATGGAGGTGACCTTTTTCAACCCTTAATAAGGGTCACTTTGCTCCATGACTCGTCTGTGTTGTACGAATACCTAAGCCATACTTCATTAGGACTTCTTTAGCTCACCAGAGGTATCTTCACCTTGTCCAAAAAGTTCATCCACACAGCCTTGCTGATAAGACTTCTTATCAGCATCTGGGTGTACTGAAATCCAAAAACTTGGAAGCATCCATTGGAACGACAGTGCCTCACGTACCACCAACTCCCAGTGTTTAGGTACATAGACTCGAGCACTCGCCTTGCGTTTTCAATATGTGCAAAGTCCCGGTCATTAGGCAGGTATGACATCTGACAAGGAATTTGTGGTCAACTTGCTCAAAGCGTTCTAGCACCTGCTGATTCCGGAAACAATATCGTTTGAAAATTTTTTGTTTTGTCCAAAATCTCTGGCAGCACAAGTTGTTGTATTATAAACGCCAAAGTTGTAGACTCACAATTGCCGTGAATAGAACATTGAACCATCAGTCTACCCGCATACGAAAGCACCATGAACTTACAATAGACAGACGTCGCGTAAGTATCGTCTCGATTAAGCTTGCTAACTAGGAGATGCAGTATTTGAAAGTTCACCGTGCGTTGAGATCATTACTTATTCATACCAGATTTGATGACGTCACGCGGTCACGCGGATGGAATAAATTTCGAGGTCTGCGTGTAGACTGCATGTGTAAGATCAAATGTGAGTAGTGTGGTCTCCTGTATCCGTACGCAAAAGGCGGTACCGCTGGCTTGCTCAAGCTCAACTTGCAGTTCTGCTCTCCTGTATTGTCACGACTCGCAAGTATCGCTCCACGGGTATCCAAAGCTCAGATTGAATTCTTCGTTAAATATTTTTCTATATGCTTAGCTCCTGTCTCTTCATTCAAATACTTTTGTCAGAACGCGAGTAGTGGCTCCTTCTCCGAGGGAATGTGTTGATATGCTCTCTGATAACATGAGGCCTATTTTTGTGCTTATCAGAGGTTACAAGGACACCAGTTGTAAGTTTGTCCACTAGGTTTTCGATTCTGCGTTTCCCAATTGCGTGCACAGCGCAAAAACTGGCTTTGTACACCTGCACGTGACTGCCGTTCCGCAAACGCACGTGGTAGCTAATAGTGTGGGATTGAGGTTTTGCTGCTCGCGTTCGTCGCCGGACATCCTTCCTTCGAATCAGACCATACAGGTACTTGTATGCTAAACAAGAGCGTATGTAAAATTCCAAACCGGGCGGAATTTACCACCAGTACTAAAAATAGTAACATGTGCATAGACATAAGCCTTTGTTGCTAAGCATGTTACCGATGTTCTATTTTAGTACGGTGCAATAATTTTGCCTGGAGTACGGGCTTCTATCGGAGTTACACGGTCTTACTCAAGCCGCCCGTTCTTATGCGCTCTTGGCTGAACATATGTGTATTACTTCATCAAGTTGAATTTTTTGTCAAGTATATGTACTAAGTCTATGACGTCAATTGAACAAGTGAATATCAGTCAAATGCAAGCTTTATCCACCTTAGAGTAAAGGTGTAAATGTATATCCAGATATGCTGTCTATAGCTCAAAGAGAGGGATGCTAGGGGAAGGTTCATCAGTGCACAGTGTGTCCTGGTGCTCTGAAAGGGTGCTAGGAGAGGTAGTCTCGGAGAAGGATGTCTGTATTCACTTGCAAATTACGAACCAAAAAGCTGTGACATGAATATTATGTGGTGGCTTTCCCATTTAGCCTGTAAAGAAGTTTACCACATAATTATATTCACATGTTGCAAGGTCAAGTAAACAGCAGTATATTTGTACATGTAGTCTTTACACTGGAAGAGAAGTGTATCGTAGTCTCCTACCCAGGCTCTCTTCAGCTTGCAGTGAGAGACAAAAGTATAGAAATGAGAATTTTGCAGGATATGTAAAATAAGAAATGGTGCAATCGAACTAGGTAAGTATATTGAGAATAATTCGAATATGTGCATGCAATGTAAGGGTTGAATTTGAAGCTCTAAAGCATGCACAATTTCATAATTTCTGCTAATTTTGCAGCTAGAAATTTGTCACATGCATGGATTACACAAATATAAAGGACTTCATCACCACAGGACATCCACAGTAATAAAAACTGCATTGTAGAAGATCCTGTCACATAGACAGGCTTGCATGAGCTTCACATGACCTCCACAGAACTGAAACTGCTTCTTGATCTTTCCTGGCACATAAACAGGCTTGCACGAGTCTCACAGGACCTCCACAGTGGTGAAAACTGCTTTCTAGTTTGTCTCTTAAACTTGCTTGCACCTACTTCACAGGACCTCCACAGTGGTGAAAACTGCTTTCTAGATCTTTCCGGGAACATAAACAGGCTTGCACGGGCTGCACAGGACATATACTGTGGTTAAAACGGCTCTGTCAGACATCTCCACGAACCTCACAGGACCTCAACAGTGGTTAAAACTGCTTTCTGATTGCACGTTGTTCACAGCACATCGTCGGTAAAAACGGTGATATCACACCTTTCACGCACTTAAACAGGCTTGCACGAGCTTCACAGGACTTGCACAGTGGTGAAAACTGCCTTCTAGATCTTTCCTGGCACATAAAACAGGCTTGCACGAGCCTCACATGACTTCAACAGTGGTGAAAACTGCTTTCTAGATCTTTCCGGGCACTTAAACAGGCTTGCACGAGCCTCACATGACCTCAACAGTGGTGAAAACGGCTTTCTAGATCTTACTTGGCACAAAATCAGGACCTCCATAGTGGTGAAAACTGCTTAAACTGGCTTGCACCCTGCGTCACAGGTCTTCCACAGTGGTGGAAACTGCTTTCTAGCTCTTTCCTGACACTTCAACAGGCTTGCTCGACTACACAGGAGCTATACTGTGGTTAAAACGAATGTGTCAGACCTTTCACGCACATAAAAATGCTTGCACGTGTCTCTACACAGTGCTGAAAACTGCTTTGTAGATCTTTCCTGTCTCTTAAACTGGCTTACACCTGCATCACAGGACTTCCACAGTGGTGGAAACTGCTTTCTAGCTCTTTCCTGACACTTAAACAGGCTTCCTCGAGTCTTACAGGACCTCCACAGTGGTGAAAACTGCTTTCTAGGTCTTTCTTGTCTCTTAAACTGGCTTGCACCTGCATCACAGGACTTCCACAATGGTGGAAACTGCTTTCTAGCTATATCCTGACACTTCAACAGGCTTGCTCGAGCTTCACAGGAGCTGCACAGTGGTGAGAACTGATTTCTAGATCTTTCCTGTCACATAGACAGGCTTGCATGAGCTTCACATGACTTCCACAGAGATAAAAACTGCTTTCTAGATCTTTCCTGGCACATAAACAGGCTTGCACGAGCTTCACATGACCTCCACAGAGGTGAAACTGCTTTCTAGATCCTTCCTGGCACATAAACAGGCTTCCACGAGTCTCACAGGACCTCCACAGTGGTGAAAACTGCTTTCTAGGTCTTTCTTGTCTCTTAAATTGGCTTGCACCTGCGTCACAGGACTTCCACATTGGTGAAAACTGCTATCTAGTTCTTGTCCTGACACTTAAACACGCTTGCACGAGCTTCACAGGAGCTATACTGTAGTTAAAACGGATATGTCAGACCTTTCCCGCACAAAACAGGCTTGCACGAGCCTCACATGACCTCAACAGTGATGAACACAGCTTTCTAGATCTTTCCAGGCACACAAACAGGCTTGCACGAGCCTAACAGGACCTCAACAGTGGTGAAAACCGCTTTCTAGATATTTCCAGGCACATAAACAGACCTCCACTGTGGTGAAAACTGCTTTCTAGCTCTTTCCTGACACTTAAACACGCTTGCACGAGCTTCACAGGAGCTATACTGTGGTTAAAACGGATGTGTCGGACCTTTCATGGACATAAACAGGCTTGCACGAGCCCCACAGGACCTCAACAGTGGTGGAAACTGCTTTCTAGATCTTTTCAGGCACTTCAACAGGCTTGCACGAGCCTCACAGGACCTCCACAGTGGTGAAAACTGCTTTGTAGATCGTTCCTGTCACATAAAGAGGCTTGCACGAGACTCATAGGACCTCCACAGCGGTGAAAACCGCATTCCAGGTCTTTCCTGGCTAATAGACAGGCTTCAACAAGACTCAGAGGACTTCAACAGTGGTGAAAACTCCGTTCTAGATCTTTCCCACGTACTTAAACAGGCCTGCACGTGCTTCACAGCATCGCCACGGCCGTTAGAACGGCGATGTCACACCTTTCCCGCACTTAAACAAAGTTCCACGAGCCTCACAGGACCTGCACACAGCCGTTTTAACCACATATAATATGTCCTTTGATGCTCGTGCAAGCCTGTGTATGTGCGTGAAAGGTCTGACACAGAAGTTTTAACCACAGTATAGGTCATTTGAGGGTCGTGCAAGCCTGTTTATGTGCGTGAAAAGTGTGACACAGCTTCACAGGAATTCCAGTGGTGAAAACTGCTTTCTAGCTCTTTCCTGACACTTAAACAGGCTTGCAAGTGCTTCACAGGACCTAAACTGTGGGTAAAACGGCTGTGTCAGAGCTTTCACGCACATAAACAGGCTTACACGAGCCTCGCAGGAACTCAACAGTGGTGAAAACTGCTAAGTAGCTCATTCCAAGTACTTAAACAGGCTTGCACGAGCCTCACAGGGCCTCCGCTGTGGTGAAAACTGCTTTCTAGATCTTTCCTGGCACTTAAACAGGCCTGCGCGTGCTCCACAGCATATCCACTGCCGTTAAAACGGCGATGTCACACCTTTCACGCACTTAAACAGGCTTCTACGAGATTCACAGAACCTCCACAGTGGTAAAAACTGATTTCTAGGTCTTTCCTAGTGCATAGACAGGTTTGTACGAGCTTCACAGGAGCAGGCTTGCACGAGCCTCACAGTACCTCAACAGTGGTGAAAACTGCTTTCTAGATCTTTCCAGGCACTTAAAGAGGCTTGAATGAACCTTACAGGACCTACACAATGCTGAAAACTGCTTTGTAGGTCTTTCATGTCTCTTAAACTGGCTTGCACCTGCATCACAGGACTTCCACAGTGGTGGAAACTGCTTTCTAGCTCTTTCCTGACACTTCAACAGGCTTGCTCGAGCTTCACAGGAGCTATACCGTGGTTAAAACGGATGTGTCAGACCTTTCACGCACATAAACAGGCTTGCACGAGCCTCACAGGACCTTAACAGTGGTGAAAACTGCTTTCTAGATATTTCCTGGTTAAGAAACAGGCTTCCACGAGCCTCAGTGGACCTCAAAAGTGGTAAAAACTGTGTTCTAGATCTTTCCACGTGCTTAAACAGGCCGGCACGTGCTTCACAGCATCTCCACGGCCGTTAAAACGGCACCTTTTCTGCAGTTAAACAGGCTTTACGAGCTTCACAGGACCTGCACAGTGGTGAAAACTGATTTCTAGATCTTTCCTGTCACATAGACAGGCTTGCATGAGCTTCACATGACCTCCACAGAGGTAAAAACTGCTTTCTAGATCTTTCCTGGCACATAAACAGGCTTGTACTAGCTTCACATGACCTCCACAGAGGTGAAACTGCTTTCTAGATCTATCCTGGCACATAAACAGGCTTGCACGAGTCTCACAGGACCTCCACAGTGGTGAAAACTGCTTTCTAGGTCTTTCTAGTCTCTTAAACTGGCTTGCACCTGCGTCACAGGACTTCCACAGTGGTGAAAACTGCTTTCTAGCTCTTGTACTGACACTTAAACAAGCTTGCACGAGCTTCACAGGACCTACACGGTAGTTAAACCGGCTGTGTCACACTTTTCACGCACATAAACAGGCTTGCACGACCCTCAAATGACCTATACTGTGGTTAAAACTTCTGTGTCAGACTTTTCACGCACATACACAGGCTTGCACGAGCATCAAAGGACATATACTGTGGTTAAAACGGCTGTGTGCAGGTCCTGTGAAGCTCGTACAAGCCTGTTTAAGCGCGGGAAAGGTGTGACATCGCCGTTTTAACCGACTTGAAGGTGCTGCGAAGCACTTGCAGGCCTGCTTAAATACCTGGAAAAGTCTAGAAAGCAGTTTTCACCACTGTTGAGGTCCTGTGAGGCTCGTTCAAGCCTGTGTCTGTGCGTGAAAGGTCTGACACTGGTGAAAACTGCTTTCTAGATCTTTCTTGGCATATAAACAGGCTTGCACCAGTTTCACAGGACCTCTGCAGTGGTGAAAACTGCTTTCTAGATCTTTCCTGGCACATAAAAAGGCTTGCACCAGGTTCACAGCACCTCCGCAGTGGTGAAAACTGCTTTCTAGATCTTTCCTGGCACATAAACAGGCTTGCACCAGGTTGACAGCACCTCCGCAGTGGTGAAAACTGCTTTCTAGATCTTTCCTGGCACATAAACAGGCTTCCACGAGCTTCACTGCTGTAGTTAAAACGGCTGTGTCACACCTTTCACGCACATAAACAGGCTTGCACGAGGCTCAAAGGACCTATATTGTGGTTAAAATGGCAGTGTCAGACCTTTCACGGACATAAACAGCATTGTACGAGCCTGAAAGGACATATACTGTGGTTAAAATGGCTGTGTCAGACCTTTCACGCACACACACAGGCTTTCACGAGCGTCGTAGCACCTCAACAGTGGTGAAAACTGGTTTCTAGATATTTCCAGGCACATGAACAGACCTGCACGTGCTTCATAGCACCTCCACGCCGGTTAAAACGGCGATCTAACACCTTTCCCTCACTGAAATAGGCTTGCACTAGCTTCACAGGACCTATACTGTGGTAAAACGTCTTTGCAAGACAGTTCACATATATAAACAGGCATACAGAGGCTGACAGGACCTCCACAGTTGTTAAAACTACTTTCTAGTTCTTTCCTGGCACATAAACAGGCTTGCACGAGCTTCACTGGACCTATACTGTGGTTAAAACGGCTGTGTCAGACATTTCACCGACAGAAACAGGCTTACACGAGGCTCAAAGTACCTATATTGTGGTTAAAATGGCAGTGTCAGACCTTTCACGGACATAAACAGGACATATACTGTGGTTAAAACGGCTGTGTCAGACCTTTCACGCACACACACAGGCTTGCACGAGCCTCGTAGCACCTCAACAGTGGTGAAAACTGCTTTCTAGATATTTCCAGGCACATGAACAGGCCCGCACGTGCTTCACAGCACCTCCACGCCGGTTAAAACGGTGATGTCACACCATTCCCTCACTTAAACAGGCTTGCACTAGCTACACAGGACCTATACTGAGGTAAAACGTCTTTGCCAGACAGTTCACACACATAAACAGGCATACACGAGGCTGACAGGACCTCAACAGTTGTGAAAACTACTTTCTAGATATTTCCAGGCACATGAACAGACCTGCACGTGCTTCACAGCACCTCCACGCCGGTTAAAACGGCGATCTAACACCTTTCCCTCACTGAAATTGGCTTGCACTAGCTTCACAGGACCTATACTGTGGTAAAATGTCTTTGCAAGACAGTTCACATACATAAACAGGCATACACGAGGCTGACAGGACCTCCACAGTTGTGAAAACTACTTCCTAGTTCTTTCCTGTCACATAAACAAGCATGCACGAGCTTCACAGGAACTATAATGTGGTTAAAACGGCTGTGTCAGACATTTCATGGACATACACAGGCTTGCTCGAGCCTCACAGGATTTCCACAGTGGTGAAACCAGCTTTCTAGGTCTTTTCTGGCTCTTAAACTGGCTTGCACGTGCTTCACAGGAATTCCACAGTGGTGAAACATGCTTTCTAGCTCTTTCCTGACACTTAAACAGGCTTGCACGAGCATCACAGGACGTATACTGTGGTTAAAACGGCAGTGTCAGACCTTTCACACACATAAACAGGCTTGCATGAGCATCACAGGACCTCCATAGTGGTGCAAACTGCATCCTAGGTCTTTCCTGGCTAATAAACATGTTTCCACGGGCCTTAGAAGACCTCAACGGCGGTGAAAACTGCGTTCTAGATTTTTCCAGGCACTTAAACAGGCCAGCATGTGCTACAAAGCATCTCCACGGCGGTTTTTCTTTATTTTTTCTTTCTATAATAATTTTGTCATTAAAGACAAGGATACATGTATATATGGTGAAAACTGCTTTCTAAATCTTCCCTGACACATAAACAGGCTTGCACCAGCTTCACAGGACATGCACAGTGGTGAAAACTGCTTTCTTGATCTTTCCTGGCAGATAAACAGGCTTGCATGATCCTCGCTGGACTTCCACAGTGGTGAAAACCGCTTTCTAGATCTTTCCCGGTACATAAACAAGTTTGCAGAAGCTCCACAGGACCTGTACTGTAGTTAAAACGGCTGTGTCAGACCTTTCACGCACATAAACAGGCTTGTACGAGCCTCAAATGACCTATACTGTGGTTAAAACGGCTGTGTCCGACCTTTAACGCACACAAACAGGCTTGCACGAGCATCAAAGGACCTATACTGTAGTTAAAACGGCTGTGTGACAATTTTCACGCACAGAAACAGGCTTGCACGATCCTCACAGGACCTCAACAGTGGTGAAAACTGCTTTCAAGATGTTTCGAGGCACTCAAACAGGCCTGCACGTTCTTCATAGCACCTCCGCGCCGCAAAAACGGCGATGTCACACATTCCCCGCACTTAAACCGGTTTGTACGAGCTTCACTGGACCTGCACAGTGGTGAAAACTGCTTTATCGATCTTTCCTGGCAAATAAACAGGCTTGCACCAGCTTCACAGGGCTTCCACAGTGGTGAAAACTGCTTTATAGATCTTTCCAGGTACATAAACAGGATTGCACGAGCCGCACAGGACCTATACTGTGGTTAAACGGCTCTGTCGAACATTTCACGCACATAAACAGGCTTGAACGAACCTCAGAGGACCTCAACGGCGGTTAAAACCGCTTTCTATATCTTTCCAGGCACTTAAACAGGCTTGCACGTGCTTCACAGCATTCCAACGTCGGTTAAAATGCACTCGGTTAGAAAGCAGTTTTCACCACTGTGGAAGTCCTGTGAAGCACGTTTAAGCCAGCACCTTTCCCGCACTTAAACAGGCTTGTACGAGCTTCACAGGACCTGCAGAGTGGTGTAAACTGCTTTCTAGATCTATCCTGCCACATAAAACAGGCTTGCACGAGCTTCACAGGACATATACTGTGGATAAAACGGTTGTGTGAGACATTTCACGCACATAAACAGGCTTCTACAAGCCTCAGAGGAGCTCAACAGTGGTGAAAACTGTGTTCTAGATCTTTCCAGGGACTTCAACAGGTCTGCACGTGCTTCACTGCACATCCACGGCAGTTAAAACGGCAATGGCACACCTTTCCCGCACATAAACAGGCTTGTAAGAGCTTCACAGGACCAGCACAGTGGTAAAAATCGCTTTCTAGATCTTTCCTGGCACATAAACAAGATTGTACGATCCTCGCTGCACCTCCACAGTGGTGAAAACCGCTTTCTAGATCATTTCTGGCACATGAACAGGCTTGCACGAGCTTCACAGGACCGATACTGTAGTTAAAACGGCTGTGTCACAAACTTAACGCACATAAACATGCTTGCACGAGCCACACAGGACCCCGACAGTGGTGAAAACTGCTTTCTAGATCTTTCCAGTGTCAGACATTTCACGCACATAAACAGGCTTGTACGATCATCACAGGACCTGAACAGTGGTGAAAACTGCTTTCTATATCTATCCAGGCACATAAAAAGGCCTGCACATGCTTCACAGTACCTGCACGACGGTTAAAACGGCGATGTCACACCTTTCCCGCACTAAAACAGGCTTGTACGAGCTTCACATGACCCGCACAGTGGTGAAAACCACTTTCTAGATCTTTCCTGACACTTAAATAGGCTTACACGAGCTTCACATGACCTATAGTATGGTGAAAACCTCTTTCAAGAACTTTCCTGGCACATAAACAGGCTTGCATGAGCGTCACAAGACCGGTACTGTAGTTAAAACGGCTGTGTTAGACCATTCACGCACATAAACAGGCTTGCACGTGCATAAAAGGTCCTATCCTGCGGTTAAAACGGCTGTGTCAGAGCTTTCACGTACAGAAACAGGCTTACACGAGCTTCACAGGACCGATACTGTGGTTAAAACGGCTGTGTCACACATTGCACGCTAATAAACATGCTTGCACGAGCCTCACAGGACCCCAACAGTGGTGAAAACTGCTTTATAGATCTTTCCTCGCACATAAACAGGCTTGCACGAGTTTCACAGGACCTATGCTGTGGTTAAAACGGCTGTGTCTGACATTTCACACTCATAAACAGGCTTTCACGAGACTCACAAGACTTCAACAGTGATGAAAACTGCTTTCTATATCTTTCAAGGCACTTAAACATGCCTGCACGTGCATCACAGCATCTGCACTGCGGTTAAAACGGCGATGTTACACCTTTCCCGCACTTGAACACGCTTGTACCAACTTCACAGGACCTGCACAGTGCTGAATACTGCTTTCTAGATCTTTCTTGGCACGTAAACAAGCTTGTACGATCCTCCGTGGACCTCCACAGTGGTTAAAACCGCTTTCTAGATCTTTTCTGGCAGATAAACAAGCTTGCACGAGCTTCACAGGACCGATACTGTGATTAAAACGGCTGTGTCACACATTTCACGCACATAAACATGCTTGCACGAGCCTCACAGGACCCCAACAGTGGTGAAAACTGCTTTCTAGATCTTTCCTCGCACATAAACAGGCTTGCACGAGTTTCACAGGACCTATGCTGTGGTTAAAACGACTGTGTCAGACATTTCACGCTCATAAACAGGCTTGTACGAGCCTCACAGGACCTGAACAGTGGTGAAAACTGCTTTCTATATCCATCCAGGCACATAAAAAGGCCTGCACGTGCTTCACAGTACCTACACGGCGGTTAAAACGGCGATGACACACCTTTCCTGCACTAAAACAGGCTTGTATGAGCTTCACATCACCCGCACAGTGGTGAAAACCGCTTTCTAGATCTTTTCTCACACTTAAACAGGCTTACACGAGCTTCACAGGACCTATAGTATGGTGAAAACCGCTTTCAAGAACTTTCCTAGCACATAAACAGGCTTGCATGACCGTCACAAGACCGGTACTGTAGTTAAAACGGCTGTGTCAGAGCTTTCACGTACAGAAACAGGCTTACACGAGCTTCACAGGACCGATACTGTGGTTAAAACGGCTGTGTCAGAGCTTTCACGTACAGAAACAGGCTTACACGAGCTTCACAGGACAGATACTGTGGTTAAAACGGCTGTGTCAGAGCTTTCACATACAGAAACAGACTTGCACGAGCTTCACAGGGCCTACACAGTGGTGAAAACTGCTTTCTGTTACTTTCCAGGCACTTAAAAAGGCCTGTACGTGCTCCACAGTACCTCCACGGCAGTTAAAACGGCGATGTCACGCCTTTCCCGCACCAAAACAGGCTTGTACGATCTTCACATGACCTGCACAGTGGTGAAAACAGCTTTCCTGATCGTTCCTGGCACATAAATAGGCTTGCACGACCTTCACAGGACCTATACTGTGGTTAAAACTGCAGTGTCTGACATTTCACACTCATAAACAGGCTGTCACGAGCCTCACAAGACTTCAACAGTGTTGAAGACTGCTTTCTATATCATTCCAGGCACTTAAACATGCCTGCACGTGCATCACAGCATCTGCACTGCGGTTTAAACGGCGATGTCACACCTTTCCCGCACTTAAACACGCTTGTACGAGGTTCAGAGGACCTGCACAGTGCTGAAAACTGCTTTCTAGATCTTTCCTGGCACATAAACAAGTGTTGCACGATCCTCGCTGGACCTCCACAGTGGTAAAAACCGCTTTCTAGATCTTTTCTGGCAAATAAACAGGCTTGCACGAGCTTCACAGGACAGATACTGTGGTTAAAACGGCTGTGTCACACATTTCACGCACATAAACATGCTTGCACGAGCCTCACAAGACCCAACAGTGGTGAAAACTGCTTTATAGATCTTTCCTCGCACATAAACAGGCTTGCACGAGTTTCACAGGACCTATCCTGTGATTAAAGCGACTGTGTCAGACATTTTACGCACATAAACAGGCTTGTACGAGCCTCACAGGACCTGAACAGTGGTGAAAACTGCTTTCTATATCTATCCAGGCACTTATGAGGCATGCACGTGCTTCACAGTACCTCCACGGCCGTTAAAACGGCGATGTCACACCTTTCCCGCACTTAAACACGCTTGTACCAGCTTCACAGGACCTGCACAGTGCTGAATACTGCTTTCTAGATCTTTCCTTGCACATAAACAAGCTTGAACGATCTTCCGTGGACCTCCACAGTGGTGAAAACCCCTTTCTACATCTTTTCTGGCACATAAACAGGCTTGCACGAGCTTCACAGGACCGATACTGTGGTTAAAACGGCTGTGTCACAAATTTCACGCACATAAACATGCTTGCACGAGCCTCACAGGACCCCAACAGTGGTGAAAACTGCTTTATAGATCTTTCCTCGCACATAAACAGGCTTGCACGAGTTTCACAGGACCTATGCAGTGGTTAAAACGACTGTGTCAGACATTTCACGCTCATCAACAGGTTTGTACGAGCCTCACAGGACCTGAACAGTGGTGAAAACTGCTTTCTATATCATTCCAGGCACTTAAACATGCCTGCACGTGCATCACAGCATCTGCACTGCGGTTTAAACGGCGATGTCACACCTTTCCCGCACTTAAACACGCTTGTACGAGGTTCAGAGGACCTGCACAGTGCTGAAAACTGCTTTCTATAGATCTTTCCTGGCACATAAACAAGCTTGCACGATCCTCGCTGGACCTCCACAGTGGTGAAAACCGCTTTCTAGATCTTTTCTGGCACATAAACAGACTTGAACGAGCTTCACAGGACAGATGCTGTAGTTAAAACGGCTGTGTCACACATTTCACGCACATAAACATGCTTGCACGAGCCTCACAGGACCCCAACAGTGGTGAAAACTGCTTTATAGATCTTTCCTCGCTAGTAAACAGGCTTGCACGACTTTCACAGGACCTATGCTGTGGTTAAAACGACTGTGTCAGACATTTCACGCACATAAATAGGCTTGTACGAGCCTCACAGGACCTGAACAGTGGTGAAAACTGCTTTCTATATCTTTCCATGCACTTACAAAGGCCTGCACGTACTTCACAGCACTTCCACGGCGGTTAAAACGGCGACGTCACCTTTCCCGTACTAGCTTGTAGGAGCTTCACAGGACCCGCACAGTGGTGAAAACCGCTTTCTAGATCTTGTCTGGCACATAAACAGGCTTGCACGAGCTTCACAGGACCTATACTGAGGTTAAAACGGTTGTGTCACACATTTTACGCACATAAACATGCTTGCACGAGCCTCACAGGTCCCCAACAGTGGCGAAAACTGCTTTTTAGATCTTTCCTCGCACATAAACAGGCTTGCATGAGCATCAAAGGACCTATACTGTGGTTAAAACGGCTGTGTCAGAACTTTGACGTACAGAAACAGGATTGCACGAGCCTCGCAGGTCCTCAACAGTGGTGAAAACATTCTAGATCATTCCAGGTACCTAAACAGGCCTGCACGTACTTCACAGCACCTCCACGGCAGTTAAAACGGCGATGTCACACCATTCCAGCTCTTAAACAGGCTTGTACAAGTTTCACTCCATAGTGGTGAAAACTACTTTCTAGATCTTTCCTGACACATAAACAGGCTTGCACGAGCTTCACAGGACCTATACTGTGGTTAAAACGGCTGTATCAGACTTTTCACGCACAAAAACAGGCTTGCATGAGCATCAAAGCACCTATACTGTGGTTCAAAACGGCTGTGTCTGAACTTTCACGTACAGAAACAGGATTGCACGAGCCTCGCGGGACCTCAACAGTGGTGAAAATTGCTTTTATGATCTTTCGAGGCACTTAAACAGGCGTGCACGTGCTTCACAGCTCCTTTGCGCCAGTGAAAACAGAGATGTCACACCTTCCGCACTTAAACATGCCTGTACGAGCTTCACAGGATTTGCACAGTGGTGAAACTGCTTTCTAGATCTTTCGTGGCACATAAACCGGCTTGCACTTCACAGGACCTCCACTGTGGTGAAAACTGCTTTCTAGATGTTTCCGGGAACATAAACAGGTTTGCACGAGCTGCACAGGACCTATACTGTGGTTAAAACGGCTCTTTCAGACATCTCACGCACATACACAGGCTTCCATGAACCTCACAGGACCTCAACAGTGGATAAAACTGCTTTCTATATCTTTCCAGGCACTTAAACAGGCTTGCACGTAGTTCACAGCACCTCAACGTCGGTTAAGACGGCGATATCACACCTTTCCCGCACTTAAACAGGCTTGTACGAGCGTTACAGGACTTGCACAGTGGTAAAAACTGCAATCTAGATCTTTCCTGGCACATAAAACAGGCTTGCATGAGCCTCACAGTACCTCAACAGTGGTGAAAACTGCTTTCTAGATATTTCCATGCACATAAACAGGCTTGCACGAGCTTCACAGGACCTACACTGTGGTTAAAATGGCTGTGTCAGACATTTCACACGCATAAACAGGTTTGCACGAGCCTCACAAGACTTCAACAGTGGTGAAAAGTGCTTTCTAAATCTTTCCAAGCACTTAAACTGGCCTGCACGTGCATTTCAGCACCTCCACGGCGGTTAAAACGGCGATGTCACACCGTTCCCGCACTTAAACAGGCTTGTACGAGCTTCACAGGAGCTACACAGCGGTGAAAACTGCTTTCTAGATCTTTCCTGGCACATAAAACAGGCTTGCACAAGCCTCACAGGACTTCCACAGTGGTGAAACCAGCTTTCTAGGTCTTTCCTGGCTCTTAAACTGGCTTGCACATGCTTCACAGGACTTCCACAGTGGTGAAACCTGCTTTCTAGCTCTTTCGTGACACTTAAAAGGCTTGCACGAGCTTCACAGGACGTGTACTATGGTTAAAACGGCAGTGTCAGACCTTTCACGCATATAAACAGGCTTGCACGAGCCTCACAGGACCTCCATAGTGGTGCAAACTGCATTCTAGGTCTTTCCTGGCTAATAAACAGGCTTCCACGAGGCTTAGAGGAGGTGAAAACTGCGTTCTAGACTTTTCCAGGCACTTAAACAGGCCTTCACGTGCTACAAAGCACCTCCACGGCGGTTGAAACGGCAATGTCACACCTGTCCAGCATTTAAACAGGCTTGCACGTACTTCACAGGATACGCACAGTGGTAAATACTGCTTTCTATATCTTTCCTGGCACATTAAAACAGGCTTGGACGAGCCTAACAGGACCCCAACTGTGGTGAAAACTGCTTTCTATATCTTTCCAGGCAGTTAAACAGGTCTGCACCTACTTCACAGCTCGTCTACGGCTTTTAAGAAGGCGATGACACACATTTCCCAGACTTAAACAGGCTTGTACGAGCTTCACAGGGGTGAAAACTGCTTTCTAGCTCTTTCCTGACACTTAAACAGGCTTGCACGAGCTTCACAGGACCTTTACTGTGGATAAACTGTTGTGTGAGGCATTTCACGCACATAAACAGGCTTCTACGAGCCTCAGAGGACTTCAACAGGCACTTCAACAGGCCTTCACGTCCTTCACTGCACTTCCACGGTAGATAAAATGGCAATGGAACACCTTTCCCGCACAAAAACAGACTTGTACGAGCTTCACAGGACACGCACAGTGGTAAAAACTGCTTTCTAGATCTTTCCTGGCACATAAACAGGCTTTCACGAGCTTCACATGACCTCCACAGTGGTGAAAACTGCTTTCTAGATCTGTCCTGACACTTGAACAGGCTAGCACGTGCTTCACAGGACCTAAACTGTGGGTAAAACGGCTGTGTCAGAGCTTTCACGCACATAAACAGGCTTGCACGAGCCTCAAAGGACTTCCACAGTGGTGAAAACTGCTTTCTAGATCTGTCCTGACACTTGAACAGGCTAGCACGTGCTTCACAGGACCTAAACTGTGGGTAAAACGGCTGTGTCAGAGCTTTCACGCACATAAACAGGCTTGCACGAGCCTCAAAGGACTTCCACAGTGGTGAAAACTGCTTTCTAGATCTTTCCAGGCACTTAAACAGGCCTGCACGTGCTACAAAGCACTTTTAAAAAGGCAATGACACACATTTCTCGCACTTAAACAGGCTTGTACGAGCTTCACAGAACCGATACAGTGGTTAAAACTGCTTTCTAGCTCTTTCCTGACACTTAAACAGGCTTGCACGAGCCTCTCAGGACCTCAACAGAGGTGAAAACATTCTAGATCATTCTTGGCACATAAACAGGCTTGCACGAGCCTGATAGGACTTGCACAGTGGTGAAAACTGCCTTCTAGATCTTTCCTGGCACATAAAACAGGCTTGCACGAGCCTCACATGACTTCAACAGTGGTGAAAACTGCTTTCTAGATCTTTCCGGGCACTTAAACAAGCTTGCATGAGCATCAAAGGACCTATACTGTGGTTAAAACGGCTGTGTCAGAACTTTGACGTACAGAAACAGGATTGCACGAGCCTCGCAGGACATCAACAGTGGTGAAAACTGCTTTGTATATCATTCCAGGCACTTAAACATGCCTGCACGTGCATCACAGCATCTGCACTGCTTTTAAAACGGCGATGTCACACCTTTCCCGCACTTAAACACGCTTGTACGAGGTTCACAGGACCTGCACAGTGGTGAAAACTGCTTTCTAGATGTTTCCTGTCACATAAACAAGCTTGCACGATCCTCGCTGGACCTCCACAGTGGTGAAAACCGCTTTCTAGATCTTTACTGGCACATAAACAAGCTTGCACGATCCTCGCTGGACCTCCACAGTGGTGAAAACCGCTTTCTAGATCTTTTCTGGCACATAAACAGGCTTGCACGAGCTTCACAGGACCGATACTGTGGTTAAAACGGCTGTGTCACACATTTCACGCACATAAACATGCTTGCGCGAGCCTCAGAGGACCACAACAGTGGTGAAAACTGCTTTATAGATCTTTCCTCGCACATAAACAGGCTTTCACGAGTTTCACAGGACCTATGCTGTGGTTAAAACAACTGTGTCAGACATTTCACGCACTTAAACACGCTTGTACGAGCTTCAAAGGACCTGCACAGTGGTGAAAACTGCTTTCTAGATGTTTCCTGTCACATAAACAAGCTTGCACGATCCTCGCTGGACCTCCACAGTGGTGAAAACCGCTTTCTAGATCTTTCCTGGCACATAAACAAGCTTGCACGATCCTCGCTGGACCTCCACAGTGGTGAAAACCGCTTTCTAGATCTTTTCTGGCACATAAACAGGCTTGCACGAGCTTCACAGGACCGATACTGTGGTTAAAACGGCTGTGTCACACATTTCACGCACATAAACATGCTTGCGCGAGCCTCAGAGGACCACAACAGTGGTGAAAACTGCTTTATAGATCTTTCCTCGCACATAAACAGGCTTTCACGAGTTTCACAGGACCTATGCTGTGGTTAAAACGACTGTGTCAGACATTTCACGCTCAGAAACAGGCTTGTACGAGCCTCACAGGACCTGCACAGTGGTGAAAACTGCTTTCTGTATCTTTCCAGGCACTTAAAAAGGACTGCACGTGCTTCACAGTACCTCTGCGGTTAAAACGGCGATGTCACGCCTTTCCCCCACTAAAACAGGCTTGTACGATCTTCACATGACCCGCACAGGGGTGAAAACCGCTTTCTAGATCTTTCCTGACACTTAAACAGGCTTACACGAGCTTCACAGGACCTATAGTGCGGTGAAAACCGCTTTCAAGATCTTTCCTGGCACATAAACAGGCTTGCACGAGCTTCACAGGACCTATACTGTGGTTAAAACGGCTGTGTCTGACATTTCACACTCATAAACAGGCTGTCACGAGACTCACAAGAGTTCAACAGTGATGAAAACTGCTTTCTGTATCTTTCCAGGCACTTAAAAAGGCCTGCACGTCCTTCACAGTACCTCCACGGCGGTTAAAACGGCGATGTCACACCTTTCCCGCACTAAAACAGGCTTGTACGAGCTTCACATGACCCGCACAGTGGTGAAAACTGCTTTCAAGATCTTTCCTGGCACATAAACAGGCTTGCATGAGTGTCACAATACTGGTACTGTAGTTAAAACGGCTGTGTCAGACCTTTCACGCACATAAACAGGCTTGCACGAGCATAAAAGGACCTATCCTGTGGTTAAAACGGCTGTGTCAGAGCTTTCACGTACAGAAAGAGGCTTGCACGAGCTTCACAGGACCTCCACAGTGGTGAAAACTGTTTCTAGATCTTTCCTGGCAAATAAACAGGCTTGCACTAGCCTCGCTGAACCTCCACAGTGGTGAAAACTGCTTTTTAGCTCTTTCCTGACACTTAAACAGGCTTGCACGTCCTTTACAGGACCTAAACTGTGGGTAAAACGGCTGTGTCAGAGCTTTCACGCACATAAACAGGCTTGCACGAGCATCAAAGGACCTATACTGTGGTTACAACGGCTGTGCCAGACCTTTCACACACAGAAACAGGCTTGCACGAGCCTCGCAGGACCTCTACAGTGGTTAAAACTGCTTTTTAGCTCTTTCCTGACACTTAAACAGGCTTGCACGTCCTTTACAGGACCTAAACTGTGGGTAAAACGGCTGTGTCAGAGCTTTCACGCACATAAACAGGCTTGCACGAGCATCAAAGGACCTATACTGTGGTTACAACGGCTGTGCCAGACCTTTCACACACAGAAACAGGCTTGCACGAGCCTCGCAGGACCTCTACAGTGGTTAAAACTGCTTTCTAGATATGTCCAGGCACTTAAACATGCCTGCACGTGCATCACAGCATCTGCACTGCGGTTAAAACGGCGATGTCACACCTTTCCCGCACTTAAAAACGCTTGTACGAGCTTCAGAGGACCTGCACAGTGCTGAAAACTGCTTTCTAGATCTTTCCTGGCACATAAACAAGGTTGCACGAGCATCACAGGACCGATACTTGTGGTTAAAACGGCTGTGTCACACATTTCACGCACATAAACATGCTTGCATGAGCCTCACAGGACCCCAACAGTGGTTAAAACTGCTTTATAGATCTTTCCTCGCACATAAACAGGCTTGCACGAGTTTCACAGGACCGATGATGTAGTTAAATCGGCTGTGTCACACATTTCACGCACATAAACATTCTTGCACGAGCCTCACAGGACCCCAACAGTGGTGCAAACTGCTTTATAGATCTTTCCTCGCACATAAACAGGTTTGCACTAGTTTCACAGGACCTATGCTGTGGTGAAAACGACTGTGTCAGACATTTCACGCTCATAAACAGGCTTGTACGAGCCTCACATGACCCGCTCAAGGGTGAAAACCGCTTTCTAGATCTTTCCTAACACTTAAACAGGCTTACACGAGCTTCACAGGACCTATAGTGCGGTGAAAACCGCTTTCAAGATCTTTCCTGGCACATAAACAAGCTTGCACGAGCTTCACAGGACCTATACTGTGGTTAAAACGGTTGTGTCTGACATTTCACACTCATAAACAGGCTGTCACGAGACCCACAAGAGTTCAACAGTGATGAAAACTGCTTTCTGTATCTTTCCAGGCACTTAAAAAGGCCTGCACGTGCTTCACAGTACCTCCACGGCGGTTAAAACGGCGATGTCACACCTTTCCCGCACTAAAACAGGCTTGTACAAGCTTCACATGACCCGCACAGTGGTGAAAACCGCTTTCAAGATCTTTCCTGGCACATAAACAGGCTTGCATGAGTGTCACAATACCGGTACTGTAGTTAAAACGGTTGTGTCAGACCTTTCACGCACATAAACAGGCTTGCACGAGCATAATATATAAAAGGACCTATCCTGTGGTTAAAACGGCTGTGTCAGAGCTTTCACGTACAGAAAGAGGCTTGCACGAGCTTCACAGGACCTCCACAGTGGTGAAAACTGTTTCTAGATCTTTCCTGGCAAATAAACAGGCTTGCACTAGCCTCGCTGAACCTCCACAGTGGTGAAAACTGCTTTCTAGCTCTTTCCTGGCACACAAACAGGCTTGCACCAGCTTCACAGTACCTCCACAGTGGTGAAAACTGCTTTCTAGATCTTTCCTGGCACATTAACAGGCTTGCCCCAGCTTCACAGCACCTCCACAGTGCTGAAAACTGCTTTCTACATCTTTCCTTGCACATAAACAGGCTTGCACGAGCTTCACTGGACCTACACTGTAGTTAAAACGGCTGCGTCACACCTTTCACGCACATAAACAGGCTTGCACGAGGGTCAAAGGACCTATACCGTGGTTAAAACGGCTGTGTCAGACCTTTCACGCGCACACACAGGCTTACACGAGCCTCGTAGCACATCATAAGTGGTGAAAACTGCTTTCAAGATATTTCCAGGCACATAAACAGGCCTGCACGTGCTACACAGCACCTCCACGCCGGTGAAAACTGCGATGTCACAACTTTCCCTCACTTAAACAGGCTTGTACTAGCTCCACAGGACCTATACTGTGGTAACACGGCTTTGCCAGACATTTCACACACGTAAACAGGCTTACACGAGGCTCACATGACCTCCACAGTGGTGAAAACTACTTTCTAGATGTTTCCTGGCACATAAACAGGCTTGCACGAGCTTCACAGGACCTATACTGCTGTGTCAGACATTTCACGGACATAAACAGGTTGGCACGAGCCTCACAGGACCTGAACAGTGGTGAAAAGTGCTTTCTAGATATTTCCTGTCACATAAACAGGCTTGCACGGAACTCACAGGACTTCCACAGTGGTGAAAACTGCATTCTAGCTCTTTCCTGGCACTTAAACAGGCCGGCACGTCCTATACTGTGGTTAAAACGGATGTGTCAGACCTTTCACGCACATAAACAGGCTTGGACGAGCCTCACAGGACTTCTATAGATCTTTCCAGGCACATAAACTGGCTTCCACTAGCTTCACAGGACCTATAGTGTGGTTAAAATGGCTGTGTCAGACATTTCACACTCATAAAGAGGCTTGCACGAGCCTCACAAGACTTCAACAGTTGTGAGAACTGCTTTTTACATCTTTCTAGACTCTTAAACAGTCCTGCACGTGCATTTCCGCACCTCCACGGCTGTTAAAACGGCGATGTCACACCGTTCCCGCACATAAAACAGGATTGCACGAGCCTCACAGGAACTCCACAGTGGTGAAACCAGCTTTCTAGGTCTTTCCTGGCTCTTAAACTGGCTAACAGGACCGGTAGTTGTGTGTCGAGTGGGGGAGCACCAACACTGCTGGCACATCAATGTTCAAAATTTCACACATACATAAAGTGTGAAGTTAAAACATAAAGGGAGATGGGGAAGGGGCATTTATGGCTTAAATGGATGGGGCATTTTATGGCTTAAATGGGTGGGGCATTTATGACTTAAATGGGTGGGGCATTTATGGCTCAAATGGATGGGGCGGTTAGTTACTGTTTTTTGGGAGATATGCTCAAAACAAATACTGGTCTTCAGGGGAGTACCCTTTCCGGTCCTCGCATGACCACGGGTTTCGGTCCCTTTGAACTCCCGACCCGTGGCCTACTACAGAAAGGGCGGGACCACTCCCCGCCTAAGGCTTGCTTTGAGTGAGGAGCCCAGCTCTCGGTTGGCATTCAAACAGCTAAGAATATTCTAATTACTAAGCAAATTGGGGGTGCGGCTAAATGGGTGGAGTTATCATAACACTAACTAGGGGGATGGGCGAACCAACGTACCGTCTCTCGCTGACTTGCTGTCGTTCCGTGCGTCTGGGAGGCTTGTTCTGCGGTAGGCGTTTCTGTACTGAAGACTCTTTTGCTGGACACTCGGGTCTGTGCTGTGGCGACTTTTTCGCGGTGAGTACTATACTAGTTTGTGTGTGAGACGCGGTCGGGGGGCTTTAAATGGGAGCGTGCTTCTCTTAGTAACGGCATACTTACCCTAGTAACGGCATCTTTACGCTAGTTATAGCGTGTGCTTTGCTATAGTAACGGTACGCCTAGGGTTATAGTCGGTTCCGTAACGCTGAGCTATGGCTAGCGTTGGACTGGGGCTGTTCGGTGTTATCTTTGAGGCTCACTCATATTGACAGTGGTAAAAACTGCTTTCTAGCTCTTTCCTGACACTTAAACAGGCTTGTACGAGCTTCACAGGGCCTCAACAGTGGTGAAAACTTTCTAGATCTTTCCTGGCACATAAACAGGCTTGCACGAGCTTCACAGGACCTGTACTGTGGTTAAAACGGCTGTGTCTGACATTTCACACTGATAAACATGCTTTCACGAGCCTCACAACACTTCAACAGTGATGAAAAACTGCTTTCTATGTATTTCCAGGCACTAAAAAAGTCCTGCACGTGCTTCACAGCACCTCCACGGCGGTTAAAACGGCGATGTGACACCTTTCCTGCACTTAAACAGGCTTGTACGAGCTTCACAGGACCCGCACAGTGGTGAAAACCGCTTTCTAGATCTTTCCTGACACTTAAACAGGCTTGCACGAGCTTCACATGACCTATACTGTGGTTAAAACGGCTGTGTCAGACATTTCACGGACATAAACATGTTTGTACGAGCCTCACAGGACCCCGACAATCGTGAAAACTGCTTTCTAGATCTTTCCAGGCACTTACAAAGGCCTGCACGTGCTTCACAGCACTTCTGTTTATGTGCCAGGAAAGATCTAGAAAGCAGTTTTCACCACTGTGGAGGTGCTGTGAAGCAGGTGCAAGCCTGTTTATGCGCCAGGAAAGATCTAGAAAGCAGTTTTCCCCAATGTGGAGGTGCTGTGAAGCTGGTGCATGCCTGTTTATATGCTACGAAAGATCTAGAAAGCAGTTTTCACCACTGTGGAGGTGCTGTGAAGCTGGTGCAAGCCTGTTTATGTGCCAGGAAAGATCTAGAAAGCAGTTTTCACCACTGTGGAGGTCCTGTGAAGCTGGTGCAAGCCTGTTTATGTTTGTGAAATGTCTGACACAGCCATTTTAACCACAGTATAGGTCCTGTGAAGCTCGTGCAAGCCTGCTCCAGGCACATAAACAGGCCTGCACGTGCTTCACAGCACCTCCACGCCGGTTAAAACGGCGATGTCACACCTTTCCCTCACTTAAACAGGCTTGCACTAGCTTCACAGGTACTATACTGTGGTAACACGGCTTTGCCAGAGATTTCACACACATAAACAGGCTTACACGAGGCTCACATGTCCTCCACAGTGGTGAAAACTACTTTCTAGATCTTTCCTGGCACATAAGAAATATCTAGAAAGCAGTTTTCACCACTGTTGAGGTGGTACGAGGCTCGTGCAAGCCTGTGTGTGTGCGTGAAAGGTCTGACACAGCCGTTTTAACTACAGTACATGTCCTTTGAGGCTCGTGAAAACCTGTTTATGTGCGTGAAAAGTCTGACACAGCCGTTTTAACTACAGTACAAGTCCTGTGACGCACGTGCAAGCCTGTTTATGTGCCAGGAAAGATCTTGAAAGCGGTTTTCACCACACTATAGGTCCTGTTAAGCTCGTGCAAGCCTGTTTAAGTGTCAGGAAAGATCTAGAAAGCGGTTTTCACCACTGTGCGGGTCCTGTGAAGCTCCTACAAGCCTGTTTTAGTGCGGGAAAGGTGTGACATCGCCGTTTTAACCGCCGTGGGCTTGCACCAGCTTAACAGTGCCTCCACAGTGGTGAAAACTGCTTTCTAGATCTTTCCTGGCACATAAACAGGCTTGCACCAGCTTCACAGGACCTCCACAGCGGTGAAAACTACTTTCTAGATCTTTCCTGGCACATAAGCAGGCTTGCACGAGCTTCACAGGACCTATACTGTGGTTAAAATGGCTGTGTCAGACATTTTACAAACATAAACAGGCTTGCACCAGCTTCACAGCACCTCCACGGTGGTGAAAACTGCTTTCTAGATCTTTCCTGGCATATAAACAGGCATGCACCAGCTTCACAGCACCTCCACATTGGGGAAAACTGCTTTCTAGATCTTTCCTGGCACATAAACAGGCTTGCACCTGCTTCACAGCACCTCCACAGTGGTGAAAACTGCTTTCTAGATCTTTCCTGGCACATAAACAGGCTTGCACCAGCTTCACAGTGCCTCCACAGTGGTGAAAACTGCTTTCTAGATCTTTCCTGGCACATAAGAAATATCTAGAAAGCAGTTTTCACCACTGTTGAGGTGGTACGAGGCTCGTGCAAGCCTGTGTGTGTGCGTGAAAGGTCTGACACAGCCGTTTTAACTACAGTACATGTCCTTTGAGGCTCGTGAAAACCTGTTTATGTGCGTGAAAAGTCTGACACAGCCGTTTTAACTACAGTACAAGTCCTGTGACGCACGTGCAAGCCTGTTTATGTGCCAGGAAAGATCTTGAAAGCGGTTTTCACCACACTATAGGTCCTGTTAAGCTCGTGCAAGCCTGTTTAAGTGTCAGGAAAGATCTAGAAAGCGGTTTTCACCACTGTGCGGGTCCTGTGAAGCTCCTACAAGCCTGTTTTAGTGCGGGAAAGGTGTGACATCGCCGTTTTAACTGCCGTGGGCTTGCACCAGCTTCACAGTGCCTCCACAGTGGTGAAAACTGCTTTCTAGATCTTTCCTGGCACATAAACAGGCTTGCACCAGCTTCACAGGACCTCCACAGCGGTGAAAACTACTTTCTAGATCTTTCCTGGCACATAAGCAGGCTTGCACGAGCTTCACAGGACCTATACTGTGGTTAAAATGGCTGTGTCAGACATTTCACAAATATAGACAGGCTTGCACCAGCTTCACAGGACTCCACAGTGGTGAAAACTGCTTTCTGGATCTTTCCTGGCACATAAACAGGCTTGCACGAAACTCACAGGACTTCCACAGTGGTGAAACTGCTTTCTAGATCTTTCCTGGCACATAAACAGGCTTGCACGAGCTTCACTGGAGCTACACTGTACTTAAAACGGCTGTGTCACACCTTTCACGCACATAAACAGGCTGGCATGAGGCTCAAAGGACCTGAACAGTGGTGAAAAGTGCTTTCTAGATCTTTCCTGGCACATAAACAGGCTTGCACCAAACTCACAGGACTTCCACAGTGGTGAAACTGCATTCTAGCTCTTTCCTGGCACTTAAACAGGCCGGCACGTGCTTCACAGGACCTATACTGTGGTTAAAACGGATGTGTCAGACCTTTCACGCACATAAACAGGCTTGGATGAGCCTCACAGGACTTCTATAGATCTTTCCAGGCACATAAACAGGCTTGCACTAGCTTCACAGGACCTATAGTGTGGTTAAAATGGCTGTGTCAGACATTTCACACTCATAAAGAGGCTTGCACGAGCCTCACAAGACTTCAACAGTTGTGAAAACTGCTTTTCACATCTTTCTAGGCACTTAAACAGTCCTGCACGTGCATTTCCGCACCCCCACGGCTGTTAAAACGGCGATGTCACACCGTTCCCGCACATAAAACAGGATTGCACGAGCCTCACAGGAACTCCACAGTGGTGAAACCAGCTTTCTAGGTCTTTCCTGGCTCTTAAACTGGCAAACAGGACCGGTAGTTGTGTGTCGAGTGGGGGAGAACCAACACCGCTGGCACATCAATGTTCAAAATTTCACACATACAAAGTGTGAACTTAAAACATAAAGGGAGATGGGGAAGGGGCATTTATGGCTTAAATGGATGGGGCATTTTATGGCTTAAATGGGTGGGGCATTTATGACTTAAATGGGTGGGGCATTTATGACTTAAATGGGTGGGGCATTTATGGCTCAAATGGATGGGGCAGTTAGTTACTGTTTTTTTGTGAGATATGCTCCAAAAAAATACTGGTCTTCAGGGGAGTACCCTTTCCGGTCCTCGCATGACCACGGGTTTCGGTCCCTTTGAACTCCCGACCCGTGGCCTACTACAGACAGGGAGGGACCACTCCCCGCCTAAGGCTTGCTTTGAGTGAGGAGCCCAGCTCTCGGTTGGCATTCAAACAGCTAAGAATATTCTAATTACTAAGCAAATTGGGGGTGGGGCTAAATGGGTGGAGTTATCATAACACTAACTAGGGGGATGGGCGAACCAACGTACCGTCTCTCGCTGACTCGCTGTCGTTCCGTGCGTCTGGGAGGCTTGTTCGGCGGTAGGCGTTTCTGTACTGAAGACTCTTTTGCTGGACACTTGGGTCTGTGCTGTGGCGACTTTTTCGCGGTGAGTACTATACTAGTTTGTGTGTGAGACGCGGTCGGGGGGCTTTAAATGGGAGCGTGCTTCTCTTAGTAACGGCATACTTACCCTAGTAACGGCATCTTTACGCTAGTTATAGCGTGTGCTTTGCTCTAGTAACGGTACGCCTAGGATTATAGTCGGTTCCGTAAGGCTGAGCTATGGCTAGGGTTGGACTGGGGCTGTTCGGTGTTATCTTTGAGGCTCACTCATATTGACAGTGGTAAAAACTGCTTTCTAGCTCTTTCCTGACACTTAAACAGGCTTGTACGAGCTTCGCAGGGCCTCAACAGTGGTGAAAACATTCTAGATCTTTCCTGGCACATAAACAGGCTTGCACGAGCTTCACAGGACCTGTACTGTGGTTAAAACGGCTGTGTCAGACCTTTCACGCACATAAACAGGCTTGCACGAACCTGAAACGACATATACTATGGTTAAAACGGCTGTGTCAGACATTTCACGCACATAAACAGGCTTGCACGAGCGTCACAGGATCTCCAACGTGGTGAAAACCGCATTTTATAGGTCTTTCCTAGTTAATAAACAGGGTTTCACGAGTCTCACAGTACCTACACAGTGGTGAAAACTGCTTTCTAGATCTTCCCTGGTACATAAACAGGCTTGCACCAGATTCACAGGACGTCCACAGTGGTGAAAACTGCTTTCCAGATCTTTCCTGGCACATAAACAGGCTTGCACGAGGCTCAAAGCACCTATACTGTGGTTAAAACGGCCGTGTCAGACCTTTCATGCACATAAACAGGCTTGCACGATCCTGAAAGGACATATACTGTGCTTAAAACGGCTGTGTCAGACCTTTCACGCACAGACACGGGCTTGCACGAGTCTCGCAGGAGCTTAACAGGGGTGAAAACTTCTTTCTAGATATTTCCAAGCATTTAAGTAGGCCTGCACGTGCTTCACAGCACCTCCAAGGCGGTTAAAACGGTGATGTCACACCTTTCCCGCACTTAAACAGGCTTGTACGAGCTTCACAGGACCTGCACACTGGTGAAAACTGCTTTCTAGATCTTTATTCGCATATAAAGAGTCTTGCACCAGCTTCACAGGACCTCCACAGTGGTGAAAACTGCTTTTTAGATCTTTCCTGGCACATAAACAGGCTTGCACGAGCTTCACTGGACCTACACTGTAGTTAAAACGGCTGTGTCACCCCTTTCACGCACATAAACAGGCTTGCACGAGGCTCAAAGGACATATACTGTGGTTCAAACGGCTCTGTCAGACCTTTCACGCACACACACAGGCTTGCACGAGCCTCGTACCACCTCAACAGTGGTGAAAACTGCTTTCTAGATCTTTATTCGCATATAAAGAGTCTTGCACCAGCTTCACAGGACCTCCACAGTGGTGAAAACTGCTTTTTAGATCTTTCCTGGCACATAAACAGGCTTGCACGAGCTTCACTGGACCTACACTGTAGTTAAAACGGCTGTGTCACACCTTTCACGCACATAAACAGGCTTGCACGAGGCTCAAAGGACATATACTGTGGTTCAAACGGCTCTGTCAGACCTTTCACGCACACACACAGGCTTGCACGAGCCTCGTACCACCTCAACAGTGGTGAAAACTGCTTTCTAGATATTTCCAGGCACATAAACAGGCCTGCACGTGCTTCACAGCACCTCCACGCCGGTTAAAACAGCGATGTCTCACCTTTCCCTCACTTAAACAGGCTTGCACTAGCTTCACAGGTACTATACTGTGGTAACACGGCTTTGCCAGAGATTTCACACACATAAACAGGCTTACACGAGGCTCACATGTCCTCCACAGTGGTGAAAACTACTTTCTAGATCTTTCCTGGCACATAAGCAGGCTTGCACGAGCTTCACAGGACCTATACTGTGGTTAAAATGGCTGTGTCAGACATTTTACAAACATAAACAGGCTTGCACCAGCTTCACAGCACCTCCCCGGTGGTGAAAACTGCTTTCTAGATCTTTCCTGGCATATAAACAGGCATGCACCAGCTTCACAGCACCTCCACATTGGGGAAAACTGCTTTCTAGATCTTTCCTGGCACATAAACAGGCTTGCACCTGCTTCACAGCACCTCCACAGTGGTGAAAACTGCTTTCTAGATCTTTCCTGGCACATAAACAGGCTTGCACCAGCTTCACAGTGCCTCCACAGTGGTGAAAACTGCTTTCTAGATCTTTCCTGGCACATAAACAGGCTTGCACCAGCTTCACAGGACGTCCACAGTGGTGAAAACTGCTTTCCAGATCTTTCCTGGCACATAAACAGGCTTGCACGAGCCTCGTAGCACCTCAACAGTGGTGAAAACTGCTTTCTAGATATTTCCAGGCACATAAACAGGCCTGCACGTGCTTCACAGCACCTCCACGCCGGTTAAAACGGCGATGTCACACCTTTCCCTCACTTAAACAGGCTTGCACTAGCTTCACAGGAACTATACTGTGGTAACACGGCTTTGCCAGACATTTCACACACATAAACAGGCTTACACGAGGCTCACATGTCCTCCACAGTGGTGAAAACTTTCTAGATCTTTCCTGGCACATAAACAGGCTTGCACGAGCTTCACAGGACCTGTACTGTGGTTAAAACGGCTGTGTCAGACCTTTCACGCACATAAACAGGCTTGCACGAACCTGAAACGACATATACTATAGTTAAAACGGCTGTGTCAGACATTTCACGCACATAAACTGGCTTGCACGAGCGTCACAGGATCTCCAACGTGGTGAAAACCGCATTCTATAGGTCTTTACCGGTTAATAAACAGGCTTTCACGAGCCTCACAGGACCTACAGTGGTGAAAACTGCTTTCTAGATCTTCCCTGGTACATAAACAGGCTTGCACTGGATTCACAGGACGTCCACAGTGGTGAAAACTGCTTTCCAGATCTTTCCTTGCACATAAACAGGCTTGCACGAGGCTCAAAGCACCTATACTGTGGTTAAAACGGCTGTGTCAGACCTTTCATGCACATAAACAGGCTTGCACGAGCCTGAAAGGACATATACTGTGCTTAAAACAGCTGTGTCAGACCTTTCACGCACAGACACGGGCTTGCACGAGTCTCGCAGGTCCTTAACAGGGGTGAAGACTGCTTTCTAGATATTTCCAAACATTTAAGCAGGCCTGCACGTGCTTCACAGCACCTCCAAGGCGGTTAAAACGGCGATGTCACACCTTTCCCGCACTTAAACAGGCTTGTACGAGCTTCACAGGACCTGCACACTGGTGAAAACTGCTTTCTAGGTTTTACCTGGCTCTTAAGGTGGCTTGCACTTGCTCCGCAGGACTTCTACTGTTTCCTGGCTCTTAAACTGGCTTGCACGTACTTCACAGGACCAGTGGCGTAGCCAGAATAGGGTAGTTGCTCGTTCACAGGTAGGGCAACATTTATTATTTTATTTTTTACTTTTTTAAACTTTTTAACAAAAAAACGAGACTAGCTCAATATATACGATACTGCCTAATGTGCGGAAAGTTAGCGTGCGGAAGCATGCTCTTTCAGGGGGGTCTGGGGGTACGTCCCCACAGGAAAATTTTGGAACTTAGGACCTCCGAGATCGCATCTGCTAGGTTGTCAGGACAAGCAAGTGTTGCGAAAATAATACACATTTCCAGCATTGAGGAAGGGCTCTCGTTGCTATTCAGCTCTCAAGAAAGAGTGTAAGTTGTCCCCGGCACACTGCAGCTGCTCTCTTTGGTGGCATTATACGCTTCCAACTCACGGTGACACGTCACCACGTGGTCTTGTGGTCGAGCCAGCGCGGCGCTATATATATACATATAGGCAGGTAAGATCTTCCGATCCACGCCTCTTTCGATCGCTTGCTGACTCTTTCGCGCGCGGCGCTAATATAAAACTACGACAAGCGAATGCTTGGGCACAATCAAAAGTTGCTCGGACACGTGCCCGGGTGGGCCGGGGCTTGGCTACGACACTGCACATGACTTCCACAGTTGTGAAAACTGCTTTCTAAATCTTTCCTCGCACATTAACAGGCTTGCACGAGCTTCACAGGACCTATGCTGTGGTTAAAACGGCTGTGTCAGACATTTCACGCACATGAACAGGCTTGTACGAGCCTCACTGGACCTCAACAGTGGTGAAAACTGCTTTCTATATCTTTCCAGGCACTTAAACAGGTCTGCACGTGCTTCACAGCACCTAAACGGCTGTTTAAATAGTGATGACACACCTTTACGGCAATTAAATAGGCTTGTACGAGCTTCACAGCACCGGTACAGTGGTGAAAACTGCTTTCTAGATCTTTCCTGGCACGTAAACAGGCTTGCACGAACTCACAGGACCTCCACAGTGGTGAAAACTTCTTTCTAGGCCTTTCCTAGCCCATAAACAGGCTTGCACGAAACTCACAGGACTTCCACAGTGGTGAAAACTGCTTTCTAGGTCTTTCCTGGCTCTTAAACTTGCTTGAAGGAGCTTCACAGGACCTATACTGTGGTTAAAACGGCTGTTTCAGACGTTTCACGCTCATCAACAGGCTTGTACGAGCCTCACAGGACCTCAACAGTGGTTAAAACTGCTTTCTATATCTTTTCAGGCACTTAAACAGGCCTGCACGTGCTTCACAGCATGTTTACGGCGGTTAATACGGCGATGTCACACCTTTCCCGCACTTAAACTGGCTTGTACGAGCTTCACTGTGGTGAAAACTGCGTTCTAGATCTTTCCTGGCACATAATGAGCATTGCAAGAGCCTCGCACCACCTCCACGGTGGTGAAAACCGCTTTCTAGATCTTTCCTGGCATATGAACAGGCTTCCACGAGCTCCACAAGACCTATACTGTGGTTAAAACGTCTGTTTCCGACATTTCACACACATAAAGAGGCTTGCACGAACCTCACAGGACCTCAACAGTGGTTAAAACTGCTTTCTAGATCTTTCCTGCCACATATACAGGCTTGCACGAGCCTCACAGGAACCCCACAATGGTGAAAACTGCTTTGTAGGTCTTTCCTGTCTCTTAAACTGGCTTGCACCTGCGTCACAGGACTTCCACAGTGGTGAAAACTGCTTTCTAGCTCTTTCCTTCACTGGAGATATACTGTGGTTAAAACGGCTTTGGCAGACATTTCACACACATAAATAGGCTTGCACGAGCCTCACAGGACCTAAACAGTGGTGTAAACTGCTTTCTAGACCGTTCCTGGCACATAAACAGGCTTGCACGAGCGTCACAGGACCTCCACATTGGTGAAAACTGCTTTCTAGGTCTTTCCTGGCATATAAACCGGCTTGCACGAGCCTAACAGGACATCAACAGTGGTGAAAACTGCTTTCTAGGTCTTTCTTGTCTCTTAAACTGGCTTGCACGTGCTTAACTGGACTTCCACAGTGGTGAAAACTGCTTTCTAGCTCTTTCCTTCACAGGACATATACTGTGGTTAAAACGACTTTGTCAGACATTTCACACACATAAATAGGCTTGCACGAGCCTCACAGGACCTCAACAATGGTGTAAACTGCTTTCTAGATCTTTCCTGACACTTAAACAGGCCTTTACGTGCTTCACAGGACTTCCATAGGGGTGAAAACTGCTTTCTAGCTCTTTCCTGACACTTAAACAGGCTTGCCCGAGCTTCACAGGACCTATACTGTGGTTAAAACGGCTTTGTCAGACATTTCACGCACATAAGCAGGCTTGCACGAGCCTCACAGGACATCAACCGTGGTTAAAACTGCTTTCTAGATCTTTCCAGGCACTTAAAGAGGCCTGCACGTGCTTCACAGCACCTCCTCGGCTGTTAAAACGGCTTTATCAGGTCTTTACCGCATATAATCCGTGGATGTTGACAGTCGGCCTATGCCGCCCTCAGAGGATGAATCTTGTGGTGCCAGTATTGAAGCTCACACCATCCCAGCTGATACAGTGGGTGTTGTTGACGCTCTTGTAATTCCTGGTAACCTTTCTCCTGCTCAACCTGTCATTACTAGCCAGCTATCAGACTCGGATAGTTCTGGAACTCTGTTAAAGTCTAGCCAGTGACAGTACTGCTATACCTTTGCCCCAACCAAAGTTCGGTTTAGTTACTAAACTGGCACAAACACCTGGTCATTTCATCTGATTCGAAGGAAGACATGGAGAGACATATAACCCATGCTATTCTAATGTCTTAATACCAGTCTTACATCATGGTGCTGTGTGTGGAGGGGTTGATAAATGTGATCTGTGTCATTTTCACCTAGAGGGAAACTGTCGACGAGGTAGTCGCTGCACCTATGCACAAAGCTGGGCAGAGAGAATTGAATGGACTTGTCCTATATGTACAGTTGATGGGAAGTTGGATTGTGATCAGAAGTGGCAACATATACTGAAGTGTAGACGTGTTGGAGTATATACCGTACTTGATGGTCTAACTGTTGGAGAGTTTCTGAAATCTCATGTTACTTAATTTTGTTCTAGATACATAGTTTGTAAATACATTGTGCCTCCTGGTGGCGTGTTTGAAATAATAAACAGGCTTGCACGAGCTTCACTGGACCTCCACAGTCGTGAAAACTGCTTTCTAGCTCTTTCCTGGCACATAAACACGAGCATCGCAGGACCTCCACAGTAGTGAAAACTGCATTTTAGGTCTTTCCTGGCTCTTCAATTGGCTTGCACGTGCTTCACTGGACTTCCAGGCACTTAAACAGGCCTGCACATGCTTCACAGCACTTCCACGGCAGTTAAAACGGCGATGTCACACCTTTCCCGCACTTAAACAGACTGTATGAGCTTCACAGGACCTGCACAGTGGTGAAAACTACTTTCTAGATCGTTCCTGGCACATAAACAGGCTTGCACGAGCGTCACAGGACCTCCACAGTGGTGAAAACTGCTTTCTAGGTCTTTCCTGGCACATAAACAGGCTTGCACGAGCCTAACAGGACATCAACAGTGCTTCACTGGACTTTCAGGAAACAGCTTTCTAGCTCTTTCCTGACACTTAAACAGGCTTGCACGAGCTTCACAGGGCATATACTGTGGTTAAGAGGCAGGAAAGATCTACAAACCTGTTTTCATCACTGTGGAAGTTCTGTCAAGCTGGTGGAAGCCCGTTTATGTGCTGGACGAGACCTCGTAAAGCCGTTATAACCGCTGAGGAGGTGCTGTGGCGCACGTGCAAGCCTGTTGAAGTCCCAGGAAAGATCACGAGAGCAGTTTTTATCGCTGTGGAGGTCCTGTCAAGCTCGTGATCGCCTTTTTAAGTGCGGAAGATGTCTGAAAAAGCCGTTTGAACCACCGTGGAGGTGCTGTGAAGCACGTGCAAGCCTGTTTATGTGCCAGGAAAGATTAGAAAAGCGTTTTTAACTGCTGTGGATTTACTGTGAAGCTCGTGCAAGCCCGTTTATGTGCGGGAATGACCGGATAAAGCCGTTATAATCGCAGATGAGGTGCTGTGAAACACGTGCAAGCCTGTTCAAGTGCCAGGAAAGATCACGAAAGCAGTTTTTACCGGTGTGGAGGTCCTGTGACGCTCGTGATTGCCTTTTTAAGTGCGGAAAGGGTGCGAAAAGGCGGTTTGAACCGCCGAGGACGTGCTATGAAGCACGTGCAAACCGGTAAATGTTCCAGGAAAGAGCTAGAAAGCAGTTTTTACCAATGTGGAGGTGCTGTGAAGCTCGTGCAAGCCTGATTAAGTGCGGGAAACGTCTGACAAAGCCGTTTTATCCGCCGAGGAGGTGCGGTGGAGCACGTGGAGGCCTATTTATGTGCCAAGAAAGATCGACAAAGCGATTTTCACAACTGTGGAGGTCCTATGAAGCTCGTGCAAGCCTGTTTATGTGCGGAAAAGACCTAACAGGACTTCCACAGCTGTGAAAACTGCTTTCTAGGTATTTACTAGGGCTTAAACAGGCTTAAACGAGGTTCACAACACCTCCACGGTTGTGAAAACAGCTTTCTAGATCTTTCCTGGCACATAAACAGGCTTGCACATGCTTCACAGCACCTTCGCGGCGATTAAAACGGTTTGTCAGAAGCACGTGCAAGCCTGTTTATGTGCGAGAAAGACCTGATAAAGCCATTATAACCGCCGGGGAGGTGCTGTGAAGCACGTGCAAGCCTGTTTAAGTGCCAGGAAGGATCTAGAAAGCGGCTTTCACTACTGTGGAGGTGTTGTGAAGCTCGTACAAGCCTATTCAAGTGGGGGAAACGTCTGATAAAGCCGTTGTAACCGCCGAGGAGGTGCTGTGAAGCACGTGCAGGCCTGTTTAATTGCCAGGAAATCTTGAGAAAGCGGTTTTCACCACTGTGGAGTTCCATTGAAGCTCGTGCAAGCCTGTTGAAGAGCTAGGAAAGACCTAGAAGGCAGTTTTCACCCCTGTGGAGGTCTTGTGAGGCTCATGCAAGCGTGTTTGTGTGTGGGAAAGACCTAATGAAGACGTTATAACCTCCGAGGAGGTGCTGTGAAACACATGCAAGCCTGTTTATGTGCCAGGAGAGATCAAGAAATCGTTTCTAACTGCTGTGGAGCTCCTGTGAAGCTCGTGGAAGCCCATTTATGTGCGGGAATGACGTGATAAAGCCGTTGTAACTGCCGAGTTGGTGCTGTGACGCACGTGCAAGCCTGTTCAAGTGGCAGGAAAGATCACTAAAGCTGTTTTAAGTGCGGTAGGGGTCTGAAAAAGGCGTTTGAACAGCCGTGGAGGTGCTGTGCAGCAGGTGAAGCCTGTTTATGTGCCAGGAAAGCACTAGAAAGCGGTTTTTATCGCTGTGGAGGTCCTGTGAAGCTCGTGCAAGCCTGATTAAGTGCGGGAAACGTCTGATAAAGCCGTTTTAACGGCGCTGTGAAGCACGTGGACGCCTATTTAAGTGCCAAGAAAATCGACAAAGCGGTTTTCACCCCTGTTGAGGTCCTATGAAGCTCATGCAAGCCTGTTTATGTGCGGAAAGGACATGACAAAGCCGTTTTAACTGCCGAGGAGGTGCTGTGAAGCACGTGCAAGCCTGTTTAAGTCCACGTAAATTTAGAAAGCAGTTTTCACAGCTGTGGAAGTCCTGTGTAGCACATGCAAGCCTGTTTATGTGCGGGAAAGTCCTGATAAAGCCGTTATAACTGCCGACGGTGTGATGTGAAGCACGTGCAAGCATGTTTAAGTGCCAGGAAGGTTCTAGAAAGTGGCTTTCACTACTGTGGAGGTGTTGTGAAGCTCGTATAAGCCTATTCCAGTGCGGGAAACGACTGACAAAGCCGTTTTAACCGCCGAGGAGGTGCTGTGAAGCACGTGCAGGCCTGTTTAGTTGCCAGGAAATCTTGAGAATGCGGTTTTCACCACTGTGGTGTTCCATTGAAGCTCGTGCAAGCCTGTTGAAGAGCCAGGAAAGACCTTGAAGGCAATTTTCACCCCTGTGGAGGTCTTGTGAGGCTCATGCAAGCCTGTTCCAATGCGGGAAATGTCTGAAAAAGCCGTTTTTAACCGCCGATGTGGTGCTTTGAAGCACGTGAAGGCCTGTTTAAGTGCCAGTAAATATCTAGAAAGCAGTTTTCACAGCTGCGGAAGTCCTGTGAAGCTCGTTGAAGCCTGTTTATGTGCCGGAAAGACCTAATGAAGCCGTTATAACCGCCGAGGTGGTGCTGTGAAACACGTGCAAGCCTGTTTATGTGCCAGGAGAGATCAAGAAAACGTTTCTAACTGCTGTGGAGTTCCTGTGAAGCTCGTGCAAGCCAGTTTATGTGCGGGAATGACGTGATAAAGCCGTTGTAACTGCCGAGTTGGTGCTGTGAAGCGTGTGCAAGCCTGTTCAAGTGGCAGGAAAGATCACTAAAGCTGTTTTAAGTGCGGTAGGGGTCTGAAAAAGCCGTTTGAACAGCCGTGGAGGTGCTGTGCAGCAGGTGAAGCCTGTTTATGTGCCAGGAAAGCGCTAGAAAGGTCCTGTGAAGCTCGTGCAAGCCTGATTAAGTGCGGGAAACGTCTGACAAAGCCGTTTTAACGGTCGAGGAGGTGCTGTGAAGCACGTGGAGGCCTATTTAAGTGCCAAGAAAATCGACAAAGCGGTTGTCACCCCTGTTGAAGTCCTATGAAGCTCATGCAAGCCTGTTTATGTGCGGAAAAGACCTGACAAAGCCGTTTTAAACGCCGAGGAGGAAGCACGTGCAAGCCTGTTTAAGTCCAAGTAAATCTAGAAAGTAGTTTTCACAGCTGTGGAAGTTTTGTGTAGCACGTGCAAGCCTGTTTATGTGCGGGAAAGTCCTGATAAAGCCGTTATAACTGCCGACGGTGTGATGTGAAGCACGTGCAAGCATGCTAGAAAGTGGCTTTAACTACTGTGGAGGTGTTGTGAAGCTCGTACAAGCGTGTTTAAATTAAGTGCGGGAAACGTCTGACAAAGCCGTTTTAACCGCCGAGAAGAATTGCCAGGAAATCTTGAGAAAGCGGTTTTCACCACTGTGGATGTCCTGTAAGGCTCGTACAAGCCTGTTGAAATGCGGGAAGAGTATGAAAAAGCCGTTTTAACTGCCGATGAGGTGCTGTGAAGCACGTGAAGGCCTGTTTAAGTGCCAGTAAATATCTAGAAAGCAGTTTTTACCGCTGTGAAATTCCTGTGAAACTCGTCCAAGCCTGTTTATGTGCTGGAAAGACTTGATAAAGCCGTTATAACCCCGGAGGTGGTGCAGTGAAGCTCGTGAAAGCCTGTTTATGTGCCAGGAGCGATCTAGAAAGCAGTGTTTCACAGTTCCTGTGAAGCTCGTACAACCGTGTTTAAGTGCGGGAATGGTGTGACATCGGCTTTTTAACCCCCGTGGAGGTGCTGTGAAGTACGTGCAGGCCTGTGTAAGTGCCTGGAAAGATCTAGAAAGTAGTTTTCACCACCGTTGAGGGCCTGTGAAGCTCGTGCAAGCATGTTTAAGTGTCAGGAAAGAGCCAGAAGGAATTCCTTGTAGCCAGTTAGAAGCCAGGAGAGACCTAGAAAGCAGTTTTCACCACTGTGGAAGTCCTGTGAGGCTAATAAACGCACCCCTCGCACATGTGTGCCATTGGTTTCTGAGGACGGTCACCATGCTAGCGCTAAGAGAGTTTGTGTTGTATGGCTGGAAGCTGCTCGTACTACTAGTAACCGTCACCTTTTCACTCGTACCTACCCTTATCCAGCCGTCATTGATGACTCCTTGCTTTCCGAAGAAATAAACTCCACCCTCGAATAGTAGCCGCACAAAACGAGCAGCAAAATGAAAAAGCCGTGGCGTCTGATCGAAGAAATACGGTAACTGCAAGAATTACTCTTGGAGCTGTGTTGAGATGCAAACCAGCGCGAGAAAAATCCATTATGTGATACGGTGGTAAGGCACATACATGACGTGTTCCCAGTACACATTAGACGGAGAAGTGTTGCGTAGTCGTCCGAAGTTGCTTGTGGTCAAATGGTTATAGCTTGGTGTTAAAGTTATGTTGAGTGACAGGGAATTGACTGGGAATGGACCATGGAGATCGATAGAAACTGCCATGTAAGCTCCCATGTAAACAGGAAATATTATGTCATCACTTTTATATCATTATTAAATTATTCAGTGTAAATGTCATGTTGTTTACAACAAAAATTGATAGTGATCGCGTACACAAAGAATAGCCTCTTCCAAATCAATTCATCGTTTCTCATCCCTAAGCAGAAAACTAGATGTGGGTTGGCCAAGAACGATGTCATTCCTGTGTAAATAATGTACAATACTGACTTTGTCATTTATACACTCGGATGAGGCACAGTAAACAAAACATTTCTTTGGTCTTCAGCTCTCAGCCCAAAACAACGGACATGCATGTAGGTCACCTTTTGGGGGGTCAAAGGTCACAAATGTAGTTCTGAACATGCACTAAATGATAAATTTCCAAATGGTAAACAATTGATGCAGGTAGAAAAGAATGGGCGGTAAGAAACAATGACCTACAAATCTAAAATAAAAACAAGGAGTTGCACCTCTCCTTGTGAACGATGGGATATCCATCACAATTTTGGTTATCAAGAACTGCAATGTTTCCAAGTTCTGTGCAAGGTCACAATGGCTAACTGCTTCAAAAGACTTCAGCACAAACCCTCGGTGTTTCTGCTACTAAGCATGGCTCTCAGGTCTCAACTGTACTGGATTGGGTAGTTTGTTGTGTAGGTTGAGTTCGTTCCTGAGAGTTTCTAGGTTGCTGAAACGTCGTGCTGGCTAGAAAAGTCTATATTTGCATCATCATAATTTGTCCCTGGCAGATTATGTGGTGGAGACAACAGGACTGTGCTGGCAAATGCTTCCCATTCTTGCTCACCTGGATACAGTTCACTGAAATCACACAGCTATTGGTTGAATTCTTTGTTGTTAAAGATCACCTGAGGGATGGCATCCTTTTCATCCTTGACGATCAATCTCTCACAACTGACAAAGGTCTAAGTATGCAGAGGGCGTGGCACGGCGAGTGCACGTTCCAGAGGATGTTCCGTCCTATTTAGTACTAAATTAATGATGTATGATGACGCATGCGGCTTTCACCCGGCACCTTACGCGACCGTTTCTGGAAGGTTCTCGTAAAGTGCAGACAGAATGTCGCTAATAAATTATTCATAAGTCGTTATTTTAACCCCGTACATCCTTGTATTAGCCTCGTTCCCAGGCCCTGCCCAGCTTTCCGTCGCTTGCAGTACGGAAAAGTGGTAGAGGGTCTGGAATAAGTCATCACGTGAGTGACGTAGGGGTAGAGAGAAGGGTAGAGAGGACTTAATTGAGCGTAGGCGGATCGTCAATGTGCCCAGAATCTCGTTATGTACAGACTTGCTCATGAGAAAAAAAATTACGGGTTTACCCCAAATTTAGATTTTAACCCTCCCTTTACGAGATTGAATTTCTGCCTACAAGCATGCATTCAGCACGTCAAGGGAAAAGAGAACAAGTAAGCATGGTATCAGTATAGTATTAAAGCTAGTCAGTATTGAATATCAGAGAAGGGATGCATTTCTGGCAGCTGTGTAGGAGAAAACAGACTTAACATCTCAGAGCAGCCCTCACAACCTATGAATCAAGGTGATCAGTAAGGAGGCCTAACTTTTGTGTACTCATGGGCAGCTAAAAGTCTTGAATTGTATTTTCTATTTCTATCCATGATTGATCAACACTCTTGTGTTTGGTGCATAATTAGCAAACCTGCTGTGCACTATGTTGCTGTACACTGCAATCTAACTATGCACCAAGGGTCAAACATTTTTGAAATTGTCGACGCTGTGTGTTGAAATCAGGCTTAAAAATGAAGCTATTTTATGTCTGTTCAATGTGTTCATGCTCCTATGCTAGAGGCAAATATTTAGTCTTGGACTGATATATTTTCGGACCTCAGACTTCAAAGGTCTAAGCACGGTAGCAACTGTGCCAGTAGCCACTGGGCCTGGTAACAAGGCTACTGTGCCAGATCGTCAGAGCAACAAGACATGCTCGAGTTGGGATAGTTTTCAATACCCGAAACTATGTAGTAAGCAGGGATAGAAAATCATGTCCAAACATACATTGTAAAACAACGCATAACTTCTTTGCTGCCTCCCCCGAAAAGGAAAGACTAAAATACTTGCCCTTCCATTGGCCTCGACTATGAGCCCATACCATGCTGCAGCAGTTGTCAAATTTGGCTGCAGGCCTATTTAAGTGCGTGGAAAGATCTAGAACGCAGTTTTCACCACTTTTGAGGTCCTCTGAGGCTCGTGGAAGCCTGTTTCTTAACCAGGAAAGATCTAGAAAGCAGTTTTCACCACAGCGGAGGTCCTGTGAGGCTCATGCAAGCCTGTTTAAGTGCCTGGAAAGATCTAGAAAGCGGTTTTCACCACTGTTGAGGTCCTGTGAGGCTCGTGCAAGCCTGTTTATGTGCGTGAAAGGTCTGAGACATCCGTTTTAACCACAGTATAGCTCCTGTGAATCTCGAGCAAGCCTGTTGAAGTGTCAGGAAAGAGCTAGAAAGCAGTTTTCACCACTGTGGAGGTCATGTGACAGGCAGTCTGTGTGCCAGGAAATATCTAGAAAGCAGTTTTCACCACTGTGCAGTTCTTGTGAAGCTCGTACCAGCCTGTTCAAGTGCGGGAAAGGTGTGATATCGTTTTAACGGCCGTGGAGGTACTGTGAAGCACATGCAGGCCTGCTTAAGTGCCTGGAAAGATCTAGAACGCAGTTTTCACCACTGTTGAGGTCCTCTGAGGCTCGTGGAACCCTGTTTATTAGCCAGGAAAGACCTAGAATGCGGTTTTCACCACAGTGGATGTCCTGTGAGGCTCGTGCAAGCCTGTTTAAGTGCCCGGAAAGATCTAGAAAGCAGTTTTCACCACTGTTGAGGTCCTGTGAGGCTCGTGCAAGCCTGTTTATGTGCGTGAAAGGTCTGACACATCCGTTTTAACCACAGTATAACTCCTGAGAAGCTCGTGCAAACCTGTCTATGCACTAGGAAAGACCTAGAAAGCAGTTTTCACCTCTGTGGAGGTCATGTGAAGCTCATGCGAGCCTGTCTATGTGACAGGAAAGATCTAGAAATCAGTTTTCACCACTGTGCAGGTCTTGTGAAGCTCGTACAAGCCTGTTTAACTGCGGAAAAGGTGTTGCATCGCCGTTTAAACGGTCGTGGAGATGCTGTGAAGCACGTGCAGGCCTGTTTAAGTGCGTGGAAAGATCTAGAACGCAGTTTTCACCACTTTTGAGGTCCTCTGAGGCTCGTGGAAGCCTGTTTCTTAACCAGGAAAGATCTAGAAAGCAGTTTTTACCACAGCCGAGGTCCTGTGAGGCTCATGCAAGCCTGTTTAAGTGCCTGGAAAGATCTAGAAAGCGGTTTTCACCACTGTTGGGGTCCTGTGAGGCTCGTGCAAGCCTGTTTATGTGCGTGAAAGGTCTGACACATCCGTTTTAACCACAGTATAGCTCCTGTGAAGCTCGAGCAAGCCTGTTGAAGTGTCAGGAAAGAGCTAGAAAGCAGTTTCCACCACTGTGGAAGTCCTGTGATGCAGGTGCAAGCCAGTTTAAGAGACAGGAAAGACCTACAAAGCAGTTTTCACCACTGTGGAGGTCCTGTAAGGCTCATGCAAGCCTGTTTTTGTGCCAAGAAAGATCTAGAAAGCAGTTTTCACCACTGTGGAGGTCATGTGAAGCTCGTGCAAGGCAATCTATGTGCCAGGAAATATCTAGAAAGCAGTTTGCACCACTGTGCAGTTCTTGTGAAGCTCGTACAAGCCTGTTTAAGTGCAGGAAAGGTGTGATATCGCCGTTTTAACGGCCGTGGAGGTACTGTGAAGCACATGCAGGCCTGTTGAAGTGCCTGGAAAGATCTAGAACGCAGTTTTCACCACTGTTGAGGTCCTCTGAGGCTCGTGGAACCCTGTTTATTAGCCAGGAAAGACCTAGAATGCGGTTTTCACCACAGTGGATGTCCTGTGAGGCTCGTGCAAGCCTGTTTAAGTGCCCAGAAAGATCTAGAAAGCAGTTTTCACCACTGTTGAGGTCCTGTGAGGCTCGTGGAAGCCTGTTTATGTGCGTGAAAGGTCTGACACATCCGTTTTAACCACAGTATAGCTCCTGTGAAGCTCGAGCAAACCTGTTGAAGTGTCAGGAAAGAGCTGGAAAGCAGTTTCCACCACTGTGGAAGTCCTGTGACGCAGGTGCAAGCCAGTTTAAGAGACAGGAAAGACCTAGAAAGCAGTTTTCACCACTGTGGAGGTCCTGTAAGGATCATGCAAGCCTGTTTTTGTGCCAAGAAAGATCTAGAAAGCAGTTTTTCTCCACTGTGGAGGTCATGTGAAGCTCGTGCAAGGCAGTCTATGTGCCAGGAAATATCTAGAAAGCAGTTTTCACCACTGTGCAGTTCCTGTGAAGCTCGTGCAAGCCTGTTTAAGTGCGGGAAAGGTGTGATATCGCCGTTTTAACGGCCGTGGAGGTACTGTGAAGCACATGCAGGCCGGTTTAAGTGCCTGGAAAGATCTAGAACGCAGTTTTCACCACTGTTGAGGTCCTCTGAGGCTCGTGCAAGCCTGTTTATGTGCCTGGAAAGATCTAAAAAGCAGCTTTCACCACAGTGGAGGTCCTGTGAGGCTCGCGCAAGCCTGTTTATGTGCGTCAAATGTCTGACACATCCGCAGTATAGCTCCTCTGAAGCTCGTGTAAGCCTGCTCCAAGTTTGTTACCAACGAGAGCCTTGGCCTCCGCACTACCAGGGGCAGTAGCAACCTGTACCTAAAGAGACCAACTACTAACTTTTATCGCAACTCCTTTGAATATCAGGGTGCTTTTGACTGGAATCACCTTCCAAATAATATCAAGACTATTCGCTCAGAAACTGCCTTTAAAAGTTATGTACAGAATGTTTTTTTGGTCAGCTGTTAGAGCTCTAATTTTGGATATTTTTCCTTTTCCCTCTTTTTGTGTGTACGTTTTGTCTTCTGTTTTTTATATCCTTTTATCTTTTGCTTTGTATTAGGACCTCCGGGAAGACCGGCTATATGAGCTGATGGAGTATTCCTATTCAAAATAAAAGTTTATCTATCTATCTATCTATCTATTGCCAGGAAAGATCTAGAAATCATTTGTCACCACAGTGCAGTTCCTGTGAAGCTCTTACAAGCCTGTTTAAGTGCGGGAAAGGTGTGACATCGCCATTTAAACGGCCGTGGAGGTGCTGTGAAGCACGTGCAAGCCTGTTTAAGTGCAAGGAAAGATATAGAAAGCAGTTTTTACCACAGTGGAGGTCCTGCTGAGGCTAGTGCAAGCCTGTTTAAGTGCCTGGAAAGATATAGAAAGCAGTTTTCACTACTGTTGAGGTCCTGTGAGGCTCGTGCAAGCTTGTTTATGTGCGGGAAAGGTGTGACATCGCCGTTTTAACGGCCGTGGAGATGCTGTGAAGCACGTGCAGGCCTGTTAAGGTGGCGGCGGAAGTCACTCGGCGGAGGTTAACGAAAATATAAACCTGGGTTACAGTCAGGACCAGCGTTACTCCTAGTTTCAGGGTTAGGGTTTGGTTTAGGGCAATCTTGCTTTGCCTAATTTTAAAAAAGGGTTTTAGTAGCTTATTAATATATTCATGAGCCAAAATTGCCACTCGATGGACGCATCTACATGCTCACTGTAGGTAGCGTCCTACCCACCAAATGTATCTCAAATCAGTCTGTGCCAGCTTTTGTTCAGAGCTACTCCCAAAGTCAGGCTAGACTCATGTTTGTCACTACTCTTGGAATGGACAACTTTGACTGCTCCAAAATGAATGCACATTTCAAAAAATTCACAGCTTGTCTACGGGAGGGGCTCATTCACGAGTGCAAGCAAGCATTACTAGCCCCACCTCTCCCCCTTATGTCGCTAAACAACTCACGGTTCTGTTCCACACACAACTCCTCTTCAGCTTTCCTGTCAACGGCAACGTAATACCAACGATATATTGCGCATTCTAGTTAAAGCCCAGCCCAGCACTCGAAGCACCGGGTCACGATCACCTACTAGGCTTGGCATACGATCGCAAGACCTGGGCCTGCCCAATGAGTACAGTCTTGGCCACTGTGACCTTTCTGCTGCTTCTAGACACAAGCTTGCTTTCACAAGCAGGCACTACGCACTACTCACAGCTACTGACACTACAGCACTCTACTAAACTCCTTTATTTTTAATTATTTTTTAAGCCGATCTGAGCTTACCTTCAAAGTTCCGACCAGGTTCCGCCAGGCCACATCTTAACTAACTTAATTATAAACTGATTATTGGATGCCAATGCCGACAGGAAATGGGGAAAATCCCCAATTTTTCGGACAGTGAACGGATGAAGACTCCCAAAACGGACTATTCGCTACAATTTTAACAAGACAAAGAAGTCTATCAGCTTGGATTCCAGGTTTGTTGACCTTGAAAATGCAGGATTCCCTGCCACCTTAAGTGCCTGGAAAGATCTAGAACGCAGTTTTCACCACTGTTGTGGTCATCTGAGGCTCGTTGAAGCCTGTCTATTAGCCAGGAAAGACCTGCAGTGCAGTTTTCACCGCTGTGGAGGTCCTATGAGTCCCGTGCAAGCCTCTCTATGTGCCAGGAACGATCTAGAAAGCAGTTTTCACCACAGTATAGGTCCTGTGATGCTCGTGCAAGCCTGTTTAAGTGTCAGGAAAGAGCTAGAAAGCAGTTTTCACCACTGTGGAAGTCCTGTGACGCAGGTGCAAGCCAGTTTAAGAGACAGGAAGGTCCTAGAAAGCAGTTTTCACTATTGTGGAGGTCCTGTGAGGCTCATGCAAGCCTGTTTATGTTCCAGGAAAGATCTACAAAGCAGTTTTCACATCTGTGGAGGTCATGTGAAGCTCGTGCAAGCCTGTTTATTTGCCAGGAAAGATCTAGAAAGCAGTTTTCACCTCTGTGGAGGTCATGTGAGGCTCGTGCAAGACTGTTTAAGTGCCTGGAAGGATCTAGAAAGCAGTTTTCACCACTGTTGTGGTCATCTGAGGCTCGTGGAACCCTGTTTATTAGCCAGGAAAGACCTAGAATGCGGATTTCACCACAGTGGAGGTCCTGTGAGGCTCGTGCAAGCCTGTTTAAATGCCTGGAAAGATCTAGAAAGCAGTTTTCACCACTGTTGAGGTCCTGTGGGGCTCGTGCAAGCCTGTTTAGGTGCGTGAAAAGTCTGACACATCCGTTTTAACAACAGTATAACTCCTGTGAAGCTCGTGCAAGCCTGTTTAAGTTTGGGAAAAGTGTGACATCGCCGTTTTAACGGCCGTGGAGATGCTGTGAAGCACGTGCAGGCCAGTTTAAGTGCGTGGAAAGATCTAGAACGCCACTGTTGAGGTCCTCTGAGGCTCGTGGAAGCCTGTTTATTAGCCAGGAAAGATCTAGAAAGCAGTTTTCACCACAGCGGAGGTCCTGTGAGGCTCGTGCAAGCGTGTTTAAGTGCCTGGAAAGATCTAGAAAGCAGTTTTCACCACGGTTAAGGTCCTGTGAGGCTCGTGTAAGCCGGTTTATGTGCGTGAAAGGTCTGACACATCCGTTTTAACCACAGTATAGCTCCTGTGAAGCTCGTGCAAGCCTGTTGAAGTGTCAGGAAAGAGCTAGAAAGCAGTTTTCACCACTGTGGAAGTCCTGTGACGCAGGTGTAAGCCAGTTTAAGAGACAGGAAAGACCTAGAAAGCAGTTTTCACCACTGTGGAAGCCCTGTGACGCAGGTTCAAGCCAGTTTAAGAGCCAGGAAAGACCTAGAAAGCAGTTTTCACCACTGTGGAGGTCCTGTGAGGCTCGTGCAAGCCTGCTTATGTGCCAGTAAAGATCTCGAAAGCAGTTTCACCTCTGGAGGTCATGTGAAGCTCGTACAAGCCTGTTTATGTGCCAGGAAAGATCTAGAAAGCAGTTTTCACCTCTGTGGAAGTCATGTGAAGCTCGTGCAAGCCTGTCTATGTGCCAGGAAAGTTCTAGAAAGCAGTTTTCACCACTGTGCAGTTCCTGTGAAGTTCGTACAAGCCTGTTTCAGTGGGGGAAAGGTGTGACATCGCCGTTTTAACGGCCGTGGAGGTGCTGTGAAGCACGTGCAGGCCTGTTTAAGTGCCTGGAAAGATCTAGAACGCAGTTTTCACCACTGTTGAGATCCTCTGAGGCTCGTGGAAGCCTGTTTATGTGCGTGGAAGGTCTGACACATCCGTTTTAACCACAGTATAGCTCCTGTGAAGCTCGTGCAAACCAGTTTAAGTGTCAGGAAAGAGCTAGAAAGCAGTTTTCACCACTGTGGAAGTCCTGTGCTGCAGGTGCAAGCCAGTTCAAGAGACAGGAAAGACCTAGAAAGCAGTTTTCACCACTGTGGACATCCTGTGAGGCTCGTCCAAGCCTGTTTATGAGCCAGGAAAGATCTAGAAAGCAATTTTCACCACTGTGGAGGTCATGTGAAGCTCGAACAAGCCTGTTTAACTGCGGAAAAGGTGTTACATCGCCGTTTTAACAGCCGTGGAGATGCTGTGAAGCACGTGCAGGCCTGTTTAAGTGCCTGGAAGGATCAAGAACGCAGTTTTCACCACTGTTGAGGTCCTGTGAGGCTCGTGCAAGCCTGTTTATGTGCTTGAAATGTCGGACACATCCGTTTTAACCACAGTATAGCTCCAGTGAAGCTCTTGCAAGCCTGTCTATGTGCCCGGAAAGATCTAGAAAGCAGTTTTCATCACTGTGCAGTTCCTGTGAAGCTCGTACAAGCGTGTTTAAGTGCGGGAAAGGTGTGACATCGCCGTTTTAACGGCCGTGGACGTTGTGTGAAGCACGTGCAGGCATGTTTGAGTGCCTGGAAAAGATCTAGAACGCAGTTTTCACCACTGTTGAGGTCCTCTGAGGCTCGTGGAACCCTGTTTATTAGCCAGGAAAGACCTAGAATGCGGTTTTCACCATATTGGAGGTCCTGTGAGGCTCGTGCAAGCCTCTTTAAAGTGCATGGAACCGACTATAGTATACCCCTAGGCGCACCGTTATTATAGCAAAGCACACGCCATAACTAGCGTAAAGATGCCGTTACTAGGATTAGTACGCCGTTACCAAGAGAAGCACGCTCCCATTTAAAGCCCGCCGACCGCGCTCACACACAAACTACTAATATACTCACCGCGAGCAGTTGCTACAGCACAGACCCGAATGTCCAGCGAAAGAATCTTCGGTACAGAAACGCCTACCGCCGAACAAAGCCTCCCAGACGCCCCACCAAGACGAGACGACGAGTCTACAACAATCAGTGCGTTGGCTCGCTAGTTAATGTTGTGATAACTAACTCAACCCATTGAGCCCCACCCCCAATTTGCTTAGTAATAAATATTCATAGCTCTGTGAATGCCAACCGAGAGCTGGGCTCCTCACTCAAAGCAAGCCTTAGGCGGGGAGTGGTCCCGCCCTTTCTGTAGTAGGCCATGGGTCAGGAGTTCAAAGGGACCGAAACCCGTGGTCATGCAAGGACCGGAAAGGGTACTCCCCTGAAGACCAGTGATAACTTACTTTGCCATAACTGCCCCACCCATTTGAGCCATAAATGCCCCACCCCCATATTCCATCATGTTTTAAACTTCACACTTGATATATGTGTGGAAATTTTAACATCATGACATCGATGTGCCAGCGGTGTTGGTGCTCCCCTACTCGACACACAACTTCTCCAGTATAAACGATGCCTGCCACTGATCATGCTTGTGTAGACGATGACGAGGGAGCGACGAAGGTATTCAGCTCTTCGCTTGCAGGAGTTGTGCATGCGGTTGTCCATTCAAGCTAAACGCTGCGGCATGTAAATGACGAAATCTTTCCTTTTGAAGTTCACCGATATATAGATAGATAGATAAAATTTAATTTTTACCAGGAAATGTCCCATCAGCCATGGGGCTGGTCCACCTGGGAGTCCTGAACATATACAGTCACACAGTATTAGCTATTTTGAGTACAAAAAAGTAAATAAATTATTACGTGATAAAAAGAGTAGCTACAATTATCATTATCAGTCCTAAGTTTAGTTCTGAAAACAGCAGATGATCTCAGGGTCCTAATCTCTGATGGAAGGCTGTTCCACTCTTGGCTCCCCGATCGCCTCGAATGAAGGAATGCACACCGTTACCGTCAAAGCGATATTGTTTTTGACTTCAAAACCGCCCGTATGTGTCCCACAGGGAGTATAACCATGCAGTGCGGCCTTTCAGCAGGTAAACAGAAATTGACCGTAAGCTTAATTTTAGTGTAGCGGAGTAGTATGCAGGTTACCAAGGGAACTTGGCGCATGCGCGAACAGTGTGTACCCCTGGGAACGAGGCTAATAGGAATGGGTGACTAGAGTAAGAGCGTGTAACTCTGTAAAATTTGAACTGGACTGAATTTACCTCCAGTACTAAAAATACTAACATGTACTGTGCATGGTGCATAGACTTAAGCCATTGTTGTGACTGGGTGTTCTATTTGTAGTAGGGTTCAATAATTTTACCTGACTATGTGCTTCTATTATGCTCTTACTCAAGCTGCCCGTTCTTATGCGCTCTTGCTACAGTGCGTTACTAAAATGCATACAACAAGTACCTGAGAGTGATAAAGAGAAAAGCAATCTTCTGTAGGTGATTGAGCTCTCTGTTATCTTGTTGGGTAGGGTGAAACTCCTGTAAAGAGTGGTTTAATCTCAGAGCTGTATAGTGGTTGTTGGAAAGGCTAGCAAGTGGATGCATGCCTGATGGTGCCTGGGGTAAAAGTGGTGGTGCATGAGCGTGACAGGAGTCACTTGTTTGTTTGCTGATTTGGACTCAGTAAGTGACCTTGACCTTCTGGAAACCTTTTTGTGCTCAGGGCTGGTTGTGGTTTGTGTAGGAGATGATTCAGGCGTTGGTCATTCATGACGCTTCTGAGGCACTAACCTACCATTAACAACAGAGGTGCACATGTCACTTGTCTCTAGACTGCTACCCATTAGGGAACACACGTAACTTAAGTCTTGTCCAATGTCCTCCCGGTCCTCATCCATGGTCTCAGTTTCCTTTGCAGTGAGAGGACTTACAAAGACTGTAGCCCTATGAAATCCTCTGAGGCTTGCTGAGACGATCCAGGACCTATTGAGACATCTTGGACTTTTCTAAATTTCCCTAGAACCCATTCCGACAATACAAAGGATCTTCTAGGATACTCTGAAACCACACTTAAACCCCTTCAGTACCCTCTAAAGTATCATACAGGATCTCAGGTCTACAGAAGACCCTCTGGGGCTCAATGAGACAAAATCCAATATGGGAAATCAATTTCATCTACAAACTGCTCCTTGACAATATCAACCATTACTGGACCAGTATAAGGTTTTGTAAAACAGCTAGGACATGTCCCTGTGTTACTTGTACTGCTGCTTATAACTGCACAATCGTGCTGGATCACATGTATAGCTCCCAGCTACACTGTTGTAGACTTGTACATCTCATGTCAATTAAAAGTTAACCATCACTTATCCAGGTAACTAGTGAGAAACATTATAGTTCAGATATGACGAAACAGGCCTAAATACAATACTGCTTGAAGTGTTAACGTAACTATATGGACTTTTTATATGGTGTTCAATACATTAACAAACCCAGCAACACTGTCCTGTGATGTTCCACTGTAACTCCGCTCAAATGTGCGAAGGCAATACTCTGTTGTAACATTTTGTTGATCTGTAAAGTGTAAAGATTCATTAAAATGACTTGCCCCATCCTCACCGTAGACTCAAAATATTGTAGAAAGAAAGGTAGTGAGTGAATAAACTCATTCCTTACCACATTTCTTCGAATGTTAACCGACAATCTCCAAACCCAGTAGCAACGATTTTAATGTCTTTGCTACAATTTTTGCCATTGTATACAAAGTGTCACATAGCATGCACATAAGAGATAATGGCTTAAAATATTTTTTCATGCAAGGCAAGCGCTAACGGGCTCTCATAACTCAAGTACAAAGAACTGAGTATGGTTCCTTTCAAAATGGAAGGTGCACCTGGTACACATTGTTTGCACATATGCAAAGTTCCCTTGGAAACCTGCACTCTAGCCTGTTACACCAAAACAACATTACACTGCAGGGTTATGCTTCCTATGAAGCATACTTGAGGTCAGAACTATTATCACTTTGAATGCAAAAGTCTCCATTGTCTGGTTACACTAACCCTAATCTGTCTGTTGACTTTTCAACCTGATAAATGCATGCCATCAACTGTGCTCTGTGGGAAAGATGATGAGAAACCACTCAGCTATTTTCTTGTGAGAATTTTCAATCATTTGTCAGTTTTTCGTATATCCTATGACATCTGCACCTTTGAAGTTGGCTGATTGCCTGAAACAAAGTTGATTTTACACAAGTTTGTGATGACCAACAAAAAGTGGGGAGTCTGTACATGTACAGTGTGTACCAGAGCTGTTCTTGGGGATCTAAGTAAGAGGCAAGCATAAAGGAAAAAAGGGTTAAAGGTTAATGTCCTTGCGCAAGTGCCTGTCTCAAAGCTTCTAAATTCACAATGCTTTGTGCTTTTGTCCATTACTTTATGGCTCACCATTGTACAATGTGCATTGAGCTAGGGCTTTATTGAACCTCAAGAACTGATGTAATTGCCAGGCCAGTTGAAGCAACAAACACCATATCTAAGCACTTGTTCATCACTGGCATGGTGCACTTAACCCAGGAGTAAAGTTTTGTTCACCAACAACCATTCTTTTACCAGCTACACCACCCTCACCCCTCACAATGACTCTCCAAGCGATTTCCCTGCTTAAGTGAGATAACAGGTTCAATTTGCTAATATTAAAAAAAACATTGCTATTGCACTGAGTGCAACTACAGTGCATCATGTGTGGAGTGTAAACCAGTTAAAGGTGCACTTTGCTACTAATGACAGATAAAGTCATGTCCTTGAGAGTAAAACTTGTTTTGAGCAACTATTGTTGGTTTGCACCAGTACTGTAACAAAAGATCAGCTTGCAGTAGTAGTCAAGCAAGTATTAACACTAAGTCATCAACACAAGCACTCTTTAGCCAGGACAACACTAATCTATACGTTCTGTGTGGTGCATTTTACACTTGAAATGTGGAATTGAAGTGTTGTAGCTAGTGCCTTGGTACAAAACTTCAATCCTTCTCTTCATGAAATTAACTGTATCTTAGCTATAGCTGATGTATACATTCTGCACACTCTAGGAATCTGTGGAATCCTGGAATTACGAAGTGCTTTTTCGGAACCCTAATGATGCGCAGCAATCTTGAGAGTTCTTGTCAATCCAAGATTGAGTAGAGAAATTGTGCAATCTCAAGACTGTGCAATTACTGTACTCAATCTAGAAACTCACTGTAGAAACAGTTTGATGTCAAATTGCTTCCTATATATGGCCTGACGGTTTGGCTTGCTTGTCATTCTATCTCACACTGAGGGAAAGGCTTTCTGTGACTTTTGATACTCGCAATCCTGAGCTGCTAAAGTGTCCCCTACTCTTGTACAAATTGCTCTTACACATTCTCTATTTTGTCAATCACATGCAAGTTGTAGCATGTGCACAGCGCGATCAAGGGATTGTGCAATCTTCAGATTGGTGTGCAGTAAAAGGATTAAAAAAATGTGCAGCACAACTCTAGGACTGTGCGAATTCCTAAGTTGCGCTGAACATATATATCAGTATGCATAATACATACTTAAGTTAGTTTTGGCCTGAAAAAGGGAGCTCCAATATTGAGGGTGAGATTGAAATACAATCAGATGTACAAAAAGCCTTGTAGCTTTTTGTGACAGCTTTACACCTTCTCTTGGGAAATCAACTAACCTATTTATTAGCCCTTTAAATATATTCCCTAAAGGTCTTGTTTAGACTAGTCCCCCCTTCTTTCACCTGCATTTCCACTTCTGCCAGGAGTTAGCCCGAGAAACTTGACCCACAGCTTCCTTCGGAAGTTCTTTGCAGGTTCATGACCCTGACCACACCCACACATTACCGAGCTATCAATAGTCAGGGCCCTCCAACCAGAGAACGCTCCTCCAGACTGAAAGCTGCCTAAAAAGCCAGAAATGGAGTCCCTACAAGGTGAAAGGACTGTCCAGCGCTGACCAGGCCTTTTCTATAGACAGCTGCAACAGCCGCCATGCACTGTCACCCAGAGCGGTGCACCCACCCACCTCCCCCTGTCCCACCCTTTCTGCTAGCGCAGAACCTATCTTCAAAACGGATTGTGCCAACGGATAACATGCGGCTGAATTTCGATAACGACTATAGTCGTCATTCGTAGTTAAAGGGTTAACTGTTCAATGGGCAAAGTAACATGCACACTCCCTAGTCAAGAATGGCTATGGTGTCCACTGCTGGGTCTGGTGAAATTTTATATGGTCGGTCCAACACCTAACAGTTTAGGTGTTGGACCGACCATATAAAATTTCACCAGACCCAGCAGTGGCGGATTTAGGGGGGGGGGGGGGGGGGGGTAAGGGGGGTGCAAATGCATCCCCCTTTGGTGGCTAGTAGTGTATTTTTGCGTACATAACTGCACGAGTCCATCAAATGATTATGCAGCAGTGACATGCAGCAACAACAACCAGGCACAGTTACACACTCACGTATCAGTTCCTTACTGAGATATTCAGTTCGGACTTCCAGGTATTTTAGAACAACTCACTAGCTAGCTACCAGTACTCAATACTCAGATCAGACAATAATTACGTGTGCCACGAATGCATTCACGTAACCAGAAGTGGGCGTGGCAACCCAAAAATTTTCAGGTGCGCTTCGCGCGCCAGTGGCTGAACCCCCCTTTCTAAATTTCTAAATCCACCACTGCCCAGTCCTTAAAAGTATGAGCAGGTTCAGGTCATCACAACAAAAATTGGAACCTTCTAGAAGAAAGCATGTGTGAGCAAGAGATCCGTGAAGGTCAGCCACACACAGCAATTTTGGGCACAAAGTAGGCAAAATGTAGACATTACCAATGGTGGCCTTTTATACTTAGTATGCTGAAGTAGGATAGATTGCTTGAATATTTTATGTACTTATTTTCTTGATTACTTTACAGCCAGCTGTCATTCACTATTTGGCTGCACTAATTTCTGTATAATCTGTTTCATACTTAGATCATTCCTTTCTGTAGCAGCTCCTTCCAGCTGTTGCTGCCTTATTCGGTATTTGTGCACCCTGGTTGCTTGCATCATCTGATTGCCTTATCATCCTGGTCATCTCTCATTCCCAGGCGCTCTAAAAATTGGACGGAGCACCTGGCACACACATGCGTCTCCCCAGGTTTTTCTGGGGAACTTGAAGACTACTGTATACGTCTCCGTGTTGCACAATCGTATATCATTGGATCACTAGTCTCATTCCCAGACCGCATTTTCCGTGCCTGCCGGAAAAATGGGTCTGGTCAACTGCCTATTCCATTTTCATTCAAGTGCGACGGGATGTGTTCTTTTCTAATTTAAAGATTGATGTCATCGAAGATTGTATTCCACATTGCGTGCCAACAATGAACAAGCGAAATGGACATGGATCGGGCAACCAAAGCTGCCGCATATAGACTAGGCTATTCTACCTATCAAAAGGAGCATGATTAGACTGTCTCGGAGTTCGCTGTTTACTAGAGCACTTTTGAACTCACAATCCATTTGACGTGACGTCACGGTGGTTTCAAAATATTGGAACTAAAACAGTATAGGCATTTTACCAGACTATTTTCCTGCTCGGTGAAAAGTAGTCTGGGCACGAGACTATTCGATCACTAGAGTTGTCACACGTAATGGTAGTGAGTTCCGGGAAAGAAGTTGCGTTCAACCAAGCCGTATCGTACGCTTCGGTAAGGTCGGAAAGCCAGGAATGGTGCTGAAGGATGAACAAATGCTGGAAGCTGATCGTCTTTCGTCACTGCTACCAGAATTGTCTGTTCCAGGCGACTTGGGAGATCTTCCAGCTCACCTTGAATAGTGAACAACCCACTAGCGTGTCTTACATCCACTTCGGAAAGGCAGAAACGGTACAGCAAAGTTGTCGCCATCGCGCGTTGCCGACTATGTTCTACACTCGTGCCAGTTGTATATTTACCGAATATTTCTCCGTGTTACTATCTGTAAGCTCAACTTACGTTTCACGATAAATTTTAGGGAAAGTATTATGGAATTCTTCGCGCATGCGCAAACAGTGTGTACCAGGTGCTCCCTCCGATTTTTTGAGCGCTTGGGAACCAGGCTACTTATATACTTAGATCATTTCTTTCAGTTCAATCGGTTTTATTTAAGTACTAGGTTTCCTATCTTTTGCTACAGCCTAATTTGAGCCCATTGGTGGACATTGTACAGCTTATGATTTTAGGCCATTCTTTACATCACCCCCACAAACCCACAAACTTGGAACAGATCCAAAGTTCGAACTTGCCCTAGAGCCGCATAGGAGCTGCATACTGAAGATGAATGATAGTGGATGCTACACATTTGCTAAAAGTGTCATAGCTAGTGGCAAGTAATTTGTTGTGGTCTAGTAAGCTATATTTTCATCACATGACAACCACATATCCATATGGCATGATAATTGGCTGTGAGAGCACCTCTGGGCTGGCCTAAGCCAACCGAAGCCTTAAGGTTACTGGATACAGTTTATCCATTAATATTCATAAACAATATTACCTTCCCATTTCTCCGTGCAGGAACCAGTTACAGCACGCAATAGAAACGACATATAACAGTACTATGAGTGCCTTTTAACCAATATAGTATTAATTGTTATGTACAGCGTACTAAGGCGAGTGGCGACGACAAAGTTCGTGACTTTTGGCGTCAGATTTTGTCTTCAGAGAGGATGGCAGGTACAACTTTTCAACACCTACGGGTAAAACTCAACTTACTTGAGGGCGGCTTGGAGCAACTTCGTCGCTGTGTGCCAGGGGAAGTGAGTGACACGCGTTTCTATCCAAAACCCAGGTGGTTTTCGACCGATCAAGCGACTAAATCTAGGCGTATATCAAAAACGGTAAGTCGTCTCAGCGAAAACTCTTCGAGCCGCCCTGTGCCTGTCTTCGTAGAATTCAAATACAGTGTAATACACGGTAAGATGTTCTTCCCACAGGAAATAACTGACGCCGAATTCAGTACTTCGTACGCGGATTGTTAACCGCAGGCACTGCTATCAAATTGCATGCTCCGCCCACCCAACCGGCACAGCTATTACAGGCTAATGCAACTTTTTTAGCGGTATAGTTAAACGGATGCATGTCTGGATCCTGCACGGAGAAAAGAGGAAGGTAATATTTTTTCATAAGCAAACTGTATCCCGTAACCTTAAGTTCACTGACAAAGTAGATGTTATATCTCCTACTTTGATCCAGTCTTGACTTATGTGGGATAGAATTGTTTCCTAAACTCCTAAGCAGAGGGAGTATGCGGTCACTTAATAGCCACAAATAACTGATATTCCAAGTTCAAGAAGCATGAATACAAGCTATGAGAACAACTTTATGGATGAAGCTATGATGGGTGCAATGTGTCCAGCCTAGTTATCCACTACCTAAGTAAACCATGTGACTAGCACTGCCCAAGGATAGAGTTTTCTCTTCACTACTCTTGCAGAAATCATACTCTAGTGACTTAACTTCTGATAATGAATTCATTGGCCATCCAATGTTCTAAATGAAAAAGGCATCTGAACTGATACACAACAATTTTGAATTCATTTCTTTGGCAAACTTCATGAGGGGGTGTAGATAGCCGAGTATGAGATCAGCTTGTTCATAATGCACAATGGTATATATATGCCTATATATCCATGGTAACTGTACAAGTAACATAACAGTTAGCGGTAGCAGTAAAATTACCATGGAATTCCAAAGTAATTGAGCACGCATGCAAATGGTTCTCTAACTTCTTTGACCTCCTGTTAACTCATGCCTGTAATGAGGCTAAACTAGCTTTAGTTACAGTACACTTTCCTTCTAGACACAAGTGTTCTACTGACAATGTAGTAGTAACTATATAGTCACCTTGGTTATCTTCCATAGCTTCGACTCCATCTGCTAACTCAGAAGTTCTCTGCAGTGAAGAAAATGATTAATACTGTAAACTCGGAAGCATAAGTGCCAGTAATAGTATTTCAAAATTGCGCATTTTTGCGATGTCAATCACTTAGGGTACTTATAATCATTGGCTACCATACTATGGGGCTAAAGTAGACTGCTTGACTAGTCTGTGCTTACGAACCGACCTACTGCCGTCTGCTGTTAATCTTTGGCATCTCTTGTTGACCGAAAACGGCCACAAGACCAACCTCCAAAAGTGCTACACGCAGCTCGTCACACAACGTTGTCGGTATCCCGATTGTAGCCAGCTTCCATGAAGTAGTATCCTTCTATTGTTGCCCAAGCTCCAGAGTTGCTGCTGCTGCTCCTGGGACAGCTAAAGTTAGCAACTGCTATCTACGTTTGGTCTTCGATGAAACTCTGCCCACAGGGCCGGTTACTGGCTGATTGCATGGGTAGTAATATTTATAAATTTGTCATTTCTTGCTGTGTTGTCTCCAAACAAGTTGAAGTCTGCACAATATTGGTATCAGTAGAATCTACAGGCCCTTGGCTACATGCTGGTACTTGTCTGGTGTTTGTGCGTTATGTAGTTCGAGATATATCTGTATTCCATGTTACTTTCCGTAAAATACGCTACTTGATTTATGTGCAGTATAAATAGGTGAGTTCGAATGATATCGTGCAATATCTCAAGAACTACATAATGCACTAACACCTGACAAGTACCAGCATGTAGCCAAGGGTCTGTAGATTCTACTGATACCAATATTGTGGAGACTTCAACTTGTTTGGAGACAACAGAGTAAGAAACGGCAAATTTCACGGTTTGATTATCGATCAGATGACCCCGGTCCATGTTCAGCCGCACCCCCGAGTGCTCAAAGCAGCTACTGCGAAAAAAAACTGATTGCGAAATGGGGGGGTCTTGGGGCATCGTATCCATGCTAAAACCTCTCAAAAAGCAGCTTCAGAGAAGGCACTAACAATGGTGTCTGAAAATAGATACACTTATCCGATGATTGATGTTTTTCGGACAGTCATTTTATCGCTCCTAGCTTCAACTGGAAACAATGTGCAGGTGTCATTTTTGGTACACCAGGTACTGTGTACCTCAGCTACAGGCTCGTGGTATCGCCGAGTGTTTACACAGTTTTCTCTCCACGTTTGAGTGCCCGATTATACCTGTCGCCCGATGACTTACCATTGTTGGTGTCTCTGTTGTGTGCAGCTCATTGCTTCTTGATGGTCCCACTTAGTCCCTTTGAATAAAGGATGAATACTGTATTTCCTCGATTTCTTTCCACCCTCGAATAGATCCTGCACTACACGCATGAGTGCTGCTAAGCAAAATTAACCCCGCCCTCGAATAGTTCCCGCACTGTTACGCAGCCACACTCATTGTGGGCAATGAGGATGACTTGGATGACTTAGATCGCTTGTCTAGCCGGTCTGTACTCACGTACTGTACTGCACTGTACGTACCTAGTATTTGTGCCGTGCAAAGACGTCAGTCGTGTGCCTTTCGATGGCGCACGCACGACTGGAGTGCACGCCGGACTAGGCTGAGATAATTGAACCCGCCCTCGTATTGTACCCGCAGGTAAGTACAGTCTGAAATTAATAGTATCCGTGGGAAGAAATCGAGGAAATACGGTAAGTTCTTTGATTTCCCACTATATCACCAGATGGAATGTTTGGGGATTGACCATTAGACAGCAAGTTACATCCTGAACTTGGACCCAGGACTCACGGCAGCTAGAAGAGGTCTCTATCAGACAACATTTCTGTTACCTCAATTCAAGACTACGGTATATTAATACATTATGTAGTAAGCCACATTTTGTATTATTGCACCAATGAAGGTCCTTCAATCAAAAAATTTGAACAAATCATTACAGCTACTGACTGGCTAGTTATTAAAAATGGGCAAGTTTATTGAATTCAACTATAGTCTGGAATGTAGGCTTGTAAATCAACATTGGAATGGCATCATGACATGTTTCATTTTGTGGTTAAGCAATACAAACTTTAACTCATTGCACAGGTGGAAGGCATTGTTGCCCCATAATAAAAATTCTGTGTATTTTAGAGGCCACTTCAGTGGCTTGCAAGGTACCTACAGTAGGAAATATGTTGGGAACAGAGGGTGTTCAGATAACTGAAATGTTTGGATAACTGAAATATGATCCTAGCCCACATGACGCAAACTGTACACAGAGTGAGCAGCAGTGCTAGCACTGAGTTGTTGACATGCCTCTGTCACCGGTGTGATATACCGTCATTATACTAATAGAACAGTAGGAAATTAAACAATTTCAAATCTGGCTTCTGCTAGATTAGATTCACAAAAACTTCCAGGAACCCAATTTCTTCTGCTGGATTAGATCTACTACTGTAATGGAAGCACATTTTCCAAGAAAAGCACTAGCCACGCACTGAGGCCTCTTGCCCATGGGAGTGTTGCTTGCAGTACTAATTTACCATAGGCTTTCCCAGAAGTGTATAGGCTCTGGGAACTTTGATTATTGGTCTGTCTGCCAGCAACTATTGTCAGTTCTTGTTTTAATAAGAACACAAGGTAAGCCTCAATCTGCAGTGACTTCACAGTGTTGTTTAGATAAGAACTTCCTGGTGCACTAAACAGACTCGTTATGCCCATGACTTCACCGTTTTCTTATGCTAAGAACACTTCGTGGTGTCTACTACTGGCTCTTCTGCTAAATTGATTCACTCAATAATACTACCTTCCGCATAATTGGATTAGCAAAAATCGCAACAATTGAATTTCTTCCGCTGGATTGGATCGACCGTTCTATTAGAATAATGACAGTATCCCTGATTTTAATGAGTTTCCTGCACATGCAGTAGCGGTACCCAGTCTCTTTCTTTGACAGTTACTCTTTCCTTTGTTGCGAAGCCTGCCTTGCCTGTAGAAGTTATCGTTTTGTCTTCAGCTGCCATCTAATGGGTGGAGTGAGCCCCAAAACCCTTAATATCAGCCATTTGAATAGCTAAAGCCAACTTCCTGTCGACAAAACTAGCTGGAAAGTGGGTGTAGCTTGGCTAAAAGCATTTGGATAACTGATGTATTCAAGTTTGGGTAAGTGACTTCCTATTGAGCTTCCAGAAGCTAAGAAGCCTACAAAGACTAGGATGTATGACCTGATTCATAATAAGACTAGGTAAAACCTTTTGACTGATCTCATCATGCTAGGAAGTGGCAGTACTTGAGCACAGTGAGCAAACAGCCATTAGCTTTCACATTAGTTAAAAATTTGATGTATCTTGCCAAGTGCCTTAGCATGAGGTTACTAATTTGCAGTGTCTGTTCTTAGGTTGGTGGGGTATGGCTCACATAAATATGCACTAACATCCATCATGCTTAGCAATGCAAACCTCCACTATGCTTAGGAATACTAACAACTTCAGGCTTAGGATTTCAATTCAGGGTGCAGCTAGCACATGCCAGTGCCAACAAAGCAAAGACAGAGAGCTAGGTAGAGTGAATAGATTACAGAAGCTCAAAAAAGTGGAGTGTGAAAGGCTAGCAGAGTGCAGTGAATGCCTTGTAGCACTAAGGAAGGAAAGACAGGCAGAGTGAAGTTAAAAGACAGAGATGGTGAAGCTGTTAATGCCATGCAATTTTGGTGCTAGGCAAAATATGCAACACCTCGCTAATTCGGCAAACTTCTAAAGCATGCTTTGCCACCCTTTCTGTATGCTATGACTCTGTCCTTCTCTTTATGCTATGACTCTTCTCCTTCTCGGTTTTTGACCACAATCGTGTATGCACCTTTCGTGTGCAAGGTTTACTCTGTGTATTATAGCTTGGAAATCATTTGATTTTTAGTGGCAGTATTAAACCAGGAAAGATTTTGATGCAACATTTTATGCGTGTAATGACAGCGAACGTGAACGCTACATGTGAGTGATTTATCAGCGGATGAGCGCTTTTGCCAAAGGTTTGCCACGTTTGGGGCTACATTAATGTGACAATCCATCACTTGTGTGAGGGGAGATGAGTGAAAACAGGTAGCCAATGATGATAGCATTGAATTGACACAGTGAAAGGAACATGCTACATAGCACTGTAGCTACACGCTCACTTGTATACAGGCATAACTGGTGCATTTGTTGCTCACAGTACTTTTTTACCAATATACGTTAGTTCAGCCTAGTCGCACAATATCTACACAAAATTTCGCCACTGACAATGTCTTGAAACTTGCTAGCATGCTGGTTACTAGACATTGTAATGCTAATAACGTGTTATCTATAAAATATTTCTTTGTGCAATGAGTTGAGTGACACAATGCTGTATCACAACTCACATCATTAAACTCATACTACTTTCAATAACAGGCGATAAAATACAATGTGCCATGTTCTTATGAAATTGGGACTCTTAATGACATTTCAATAGAGCTCAGTATTGTGGTCATACTAGCTGATTAGAAATCGGTGCACATAAGTACGATCTAATGTAAAGTGAACAGTGATGCCAACGTACATTGGAAATGTCTTTGATAATATCTTTTCTCTCCATTCCAGCCACAGGTACAAAGCACTTGAAACATCTTAGAGTTTCACGTACCTAAATAGAGATGAAAATCATAGTGCAAATCAGGCAAGTGATCAGTGAAAGGAGGTAGCCAATGATGATAGCATTGAATCAAGGAGACTATGCAGAGAAGCTTACTAAACATTGGGAGAATTTAGCATCATAAATCGCTATACAAATAAAGTAGTTTGAACTCACAATGTATAGCAAAATGTCCCAGCACATGTATTGTCATTGTTGTAGAGGCTCATTGATACATGCATATGTAACTCAAAATCAATCAACTTTAATTTTGCAAAATATCAAATGCTCTGTTTATGGACCTTCTTCTGCTGAACTGACACTAACAGGAAAGAACTGGAAGTAGAGTGTCTAATGGTGTACAATAAGACCGAGGAAAAATCGATGATTGAAAAGGTGGGGGAGTCAAATGTCTATGTTCAGGGATGGCGACCATACACAATTTAGTGAGAGGGCAAAGTCAAAACGAATGGTTGGTACTCTGGTCTGTACGTGTATGGCCTCCAAGTCCCTCCTCTTCCTCTAGTGGGGTTCTTGCTCTGGGATCCGTGCTGGTTCCCAGTCCATTCTGTGGTACTGACTGTCACCTCTCCTTACAGATGTATTTTCTGTAAGTTCCTCCCTTGACAGTGGCCTCTCCCTAAACTCCTTACAGTTGCCATTCCTGAACCTGTATGTCATAAGCCACTCTATGTATTTTCAGTTCTTTCCTGTATGTACCAGTTCAGTTGAAGGTCCATAGACTGAGTTGTTCTAAACTGATGTGAGGTATTGCTGCAACAGATTGTTCTGAAGAAAACACTAAACATTAACAGGCTTCTGGTGGGCATGAATATCAATGTAAATTTATCACGTTTCTGTAGCTATAAGTATAAGCATGTTTTTGACCATCTACTGTAAGAACAGCTGCAGCCATTTCCAGCATAACGCATCTTTCATGCACATCAACTTGCACTACAGACTCAGTACTGCTCAGAGCCTTCTACATTCTGACAATTGATAGATTCCATGCTCAGAAGCATAATAATTGCAGCTGTTCACAACGTAACTCACTCTCCGTGCACATCAACCTGCACTACAGACCCAGAACTGCTCACTCCACAGCTTTCCAGATACAAGACATTTTGTATTGACCATGCTCAACAATCCTCCTGTGTACCCAAGTTACAAACACAAACATAGTTGCCAAAATGGCACAAGATGTGGGAACGGTGTAAAAGTATTGTGGTGTTAGCTTTTCGGATGCATATGAGATATTGTCTGGAGCTGGTATAATAACTAAGTAGTACTTGTACACTGCGGGTTTACAAGAAAACTAACGGTCGTTGTACATAAGGCTTGCAACACATACAACTACTCAATTCAGGTAGGACAATAAGGACACTAGTAACAATATGCTTGTTTCCCGTGCACGAAAGCCTACTCTTCATACAAGAACAATCAGGACCTTGTGACACTATTATGAGATCGTTGTTTAGTAATAGATGAGCAGCCTTAACCATGACAGTTTCAACTAATTTTGAAGTTGTAAGACCAAACAGTTTTTACTTAATAACACATTCACATCCAGCCTTCGATTCTCAACATAGTGATATTTTTAGATATCACATCATTATCAGCAGTTGGGTTGCCAATGCGGCTTGCCAATGAAATTTTGGTAACAATTATCTAACCTTTTCATTTCGAAGGACATGGAAGACAAAGATAAAAAATCCCTGGATGGGTGACAAAATGCAAGAGTAAAAACATGCAGCAACTATTAGGCATTTCTGAACCCAGCATGTTAGTTTTGCACATGAAGTATACCTGTAATGAATTGCATACAGTGAACAGCCATGCAAACACAGTGGTGTTTTCATTGACAGCCAACAGCCCAAACACCCAGGTGATTCCAAGAAGTGGCAGCAGGATTACTGTACTCTTCACTGCAGTTCTGGGTAGAAGAGCATCATGTTGTATGTTACTACAAGATCAAAATTTTCTCCAAAGCAACTGAGAAGGGCTGATGTATGGCAGAAAAAAATTGGTGGATATTTCTAGCAAGGATAGGTTGAAATCATTAGCTAGTGACATTTGTTAGAACACAACAATCTGCAAGCATGTGGGGAACGTTCAGCAGTTAATCATTAATTGCTACTGACGCATATGCCATTTGACTTTGATATTGTGATGTCACTTGGTTCAATGGAGAAAGAGCTGCATTTATAAAAAAAAACAAGAGCAAAAAAGCACAGGGTAGCTACTGTGGTTACAATATTACCCTAAGAAAGTTCACTATTGAGTGGGCATGGTTAGTCACAAACATGGCTAAAAGCAACCGAGTTACTAGTGCCAAGGGGAGGGAAATCCACTGCCTGGTATACATTGTGTATGCACGTGTGTCAATTTCCAACAATTCTTGGGAAACTGTATCAACACTGGCTAGCTGATAAAATCATCTGAGAGATGCCAGTCACTAACCACGGTCTGTGAAAATGATAATGACAAAGCGCTGAGCTCTTCACTTCCACAAGTTAAACATACATCCATTGCAGCAAAACACCATGCCAAGTGAATGATGCAATCTGTCCTTCCGATGGCTCTGAATGAGCCAATACAGACATTATCGAAGTTAAAATGATAGCAGTTCTGACTTCAATATGACCTGAATGCCTGAATGTGTCAATACAAAGGGAGCACAAGTTTTTCCATGGCCTTTCCACAGGTAAATTAAAATTTGCTGTAACTTCTCCCGTATGTGATTAGAGTCCCCCTGGGTGATAGTGTTGGATAACAGCAGAAGTCAAGAAATATACGACACTAACTCTTGTAGAATTATACATTCATGTAAAGAGTTAATAGTCATTAGTACAGCCAGCCAAGACAGTCACCATGTGCACGGAATGTCAGGGGTGGATCCAGGATTTTGAAAAGGGGGAGCTGGTACATGGTAAGCTTAGGCGGGCCGATATTGCGCGTGCAGGGGCGGGGGGGGGGGGGGGTTGTGATGAACATGCTCCAGACCTGACAGTCAGACCTTAACCTGGTCAAAGTCATTGAGAGAGAAAGGTGAGAAATAAAGACAAGAAAGAAAGAGGGACAGTGACTCAGGGAGGGACTCGAACCCGCGACCTGGCAAATGGCTCTAACAAACTGAGCTACAGAGTCACTCGGCATTCCAGTGGCTGAGTTTGAGTACTTAAGGCTGAGCTGCCAGGGATCCAGCTGAAGCAGATACCAAGCTGGCATGTTCGATGGGTGGGTGCGACGAGCGCGAAGCGTGAGGTGCAGGATCGGTTGTTAACATGCTCCAGACCTGACAGTCAGACCTTAACCTGGTCAAAGTCATTGAGAGAGAAAGGTGAGAAATAAAGACAAGAAAGAAAGAGGGACAGTGACTCAGGGAGGGACTCGAACCCGCGACCTGGCAAATGGCTCTAACAAACTGAGCTACAGAGTCACTCGGCATTCCAGTGGCTGAGTTTGAGTACTTAAGGCTGAGCTGCCAGGGATCCAGCTGAAGCAGATACCAAGCTGGCATGTTCGATGGGTGGGTGCGACGAGCGCGAAGCGTGAGGTGCAGGATCGGTTGTTAACATGCTCCAGACATGACAGTCAGACCTTAACCTGGTCAAAGTCATTGAGAGAGAAAGAAGACAAGAAAGAAAGAGGGAAAAAAAGACAGCGACTCAGGGAGGGACTCGAACCAGTGAGCTGGCAAATGGCCTGCCATGCTCTAACCAAGTAAGCTACCGAGTCACTCGGCAACTCAGTGGCTGAGCTCGGGTACTTTTTGAAAAAGCTGTTTCTGTGTTTGGAAACTCGTAAAAGGACGAAATAATGGTACCAAGTCGAACGTGAATGAGTCATTAAAAACCCAAAGCTAGTGTTTGAACGCGTACGTCTACAACATTTTTGGTCATCCCGCACGAAGTGCGGAAGCTCCGAATATTGAAACCCCTTGAAACAGCTATTTCTGAACTTGGACCCTCATCACAGGGCTCAACATGGTGCTTAACGTCCATGAGACGTCACATCTAATACCTTCGGCATCGTTCACTATCAATGACAATATAAAATGTGCCGTGCCACCTTGGAGAAGTCTAAAGAGGGGGAAGAAGACGTATCCCGAAGTCGAAATATTGACATGCAAGAGCGGATCCAGGGTGGGGGCCGAGCGCGAAGCGCGAGGCGGAGAGATGCTTCTGATGCTAGTGGGAGGCTGGCGAGCTTCAGCGTTGAGGAGCGAGGAAGCAGGGCGCTTCCGCGAAGTAGCTGGCATGTCCATCGTTGCTGCGGGCGGTCCACGTTCGCGGTAGACACTTTAACAGTAGACAGCCGAGTGGCTTAAATAAACTTAATCTGGTGACAATGTCCACCCACCTCCCCCTGTCCCACCCTGTTTGCTAGTGCAAATCCATCTTCAAAACGGATTGCACCAACTGAGAACATGTGGCCAAAATCAAACGATACCAAATGGTGTCAGAGTGATTCTCTAAGACTTAAGTAACAATATTGTAATTCCAGTATAAAAATAATAAATATTAACTTACTTGACCAGCTGTACATTTTTCACATGAGGTTCTGCTCCACCAAGTTTCTTTGCTCTGACAAGACTCACAATTGTTAAAACTAGTACAGTTGTGTTGATCTGCAAAACGTAAAGTGTAAAGATTAGTAATACAACAGAGGTCTATACAGAAATACACAAACTTTCTTTGCCAAAGTAAATCACATTGTGCACTTACTAACCAGGATAATAAACAACATTGGTCCAACAAATGCCCATATCGTACCAGATCTTGTAGAAAGCCAACAGCTGAAAACAAAGGGGAAAATTGGGAGCATTAACAAGTATTCATGGTATGCCTTAGACTAACAGTAAAATTGAAATTTGTATGTGCTAAGCAGATTCATTTGTGCCACAGGCATGTAAAATTTAATGAAAGTACATACTTACAAGTCATCAGTCCCATAGTCTTGGTGCCTAACTCCCACGGAAACTCCAACAACTGCAATAGGTAGACCTACGTATAGAGAAAGAAACTAAATGGAATGAAATCAACCCCAAGCTTAGGAATAAATTAACACTGCGTGAACACAAGTATTACAAAGCTTTTTCCAGTGCTGTTTTAGTAAAGAGTTTATACCCTTTGTTTAGTTATAGTTAGTGTATAGATTTGGAAAACACTTTTGGTTATAGTTTTCTACTTTTTCAACTATTTTAGTTAGTTACATTTTCAGTTTCAGTAGCTACTTTAGTTATAATTTTCGTTTTGGGCAATCCTTTTAGCTATTTGTAGCTTGAGTAACTAAATTTGTAAAAGGCCATATTAAAAGGTATTTAGTTAAAGTTAACTAAAAACAACACTGCTCTGTTCCAAGGATTACAGCGCTGGAGAGTAAAAGAAGGAACTAAGAAAGCCTCTATGAGGTTACTTTGCAACCTAGCCACATGCAGACAGGGTACCAAGCTCTTGTAGCTATTTGCTTTCAGCCGTGATCAAGCTTACGTATCTGTAGCAATGATGTCTTAGGCAATGTTCGTAACTAAGCACATGGTTTGACATCTTTAGTCACCTTTTGTTGAATGAAGGATATCTATCAGGCTATCTGTCTTCTTAGCATAGAGAGCCTGGGAATGAAGCTATGTAGAAGCGTGTTAATCACATGTGTGACATCAAGGGTAGACATGAGGTTGATACGACTGTGCATAGGTATTCACTACAGGCAGCTCAGAGCTATTGAGTGGGACAAGTACATACACTGCTATGATGGTACAAAAACCATTTGCTACGACGGCTGTAATTTCCCAATAAAGATGGAGCAGTCTAAGTAGATCCTCAGTGTGTCAAACTGACTTGACCACAGAGATAGAAGTGGAATTGACTAATGGATGAGAGGACTAATAGCACGCTGAAAGATAGATAATTTTGATATGGCACTAAACCTAGCTACCTCACATGGCTAATTTCTACAGATCAATAATACCCCAATGTAATGTTACCTGTGATATGTCAACTAATTAAGTCATGCCTCAATACATCTGAGTATGTTCATTTCTGTACCACCAACAAGTAGTGCTTATTCTTGGAGGAAATTGGCACTTCAGGAATATCATATGCTATCATTTTCCAAGGGCGCCCAATTGGGATGTTCGCCAGTGGTGCATGCTGTGGAGATAGCACTTCTGATTTACGTCTGCCGCAATGCCGATCCAGTATGCTTTTTGGCAGATTTGATGCAGGATTTTTTTCAGCACCTTGATGACCAGCACTGGGGGCATCATGATTGCTGCAGAGAGCTTTGTAGCAAAAGCTAGTGGGAAGAATCAGAACCAACACTAAATCTAAAGAAGGATCCGGAGTGTAGTGCCTGCAGAGTACATCCTTGACAATCTTGAGCTGTGACCACAGATGGTGATAACGCAGCAAAGGATGTCTGTTCCATTCTAGTGTTTGCAGTCTTGGTTTGGGTATGGAGCAGGCGTGTAGAAGTTTTGAGGTGACTGCATCTGCCTCTTGAGCTTTACGGAGCTCTTCAATGGAGTAATGTGGCATGACGACGGTGGCAGCACCCAATTTGTCACCCAAAGATGTGCAACGAGAAAGTGCATCTGCATTAGTGTTGAGTGATCTATTTCAGTGTATAATTTTAAAATCATATTCCTTTATGGCTAATGCCCACCAGCACAGGATGCCCTATGTGTTGCGAGGACTACCACTCGTAGCAAACTACATAGATGACACCCTGGTTCACTCAGCAAATGAAGATGGACACAAACACCATCTTTGCGAAGTCTTCCAACAACTGAAGACTGCTGTGCTGACCTTGACATGTCTTCTCTGGTTCAGGTCTGGCTAGTCTTCCAAAACACAACAGCTGTCTGACAATTTTGGGGCCTTGCCTTGTACTACAGGCGGCATGTTCATCATTTCTCTGAAATTGCTGCACCGCTGCATGCCCTAACACAAAAAGGAGTTCCATTGCCTTGAAAGGCCGCTTGACACCAGCACCAGTTTTGGCCTATCCGTGGTTTGACCACAATGCAGGTACATTCCAGTTGCAAACAAATGCTAGTGCAGTTGGCTTGGGCACTGTGTTAGAACAGAATGGCCGTCCAGTGGCTTATGCAAGTCATTCACTTATATCGCCAGAGAAACAAGACGCTGTCATACACAAAGGGAGTGTCTTGCAATAGTAGAGTAAGTTAGCAATCATCGGACGACAGGTATATTCGGACACTCAAACGCGGAGGGAAAACTCGGCGATACCACAAGACTGTAGCTGAGGTACGTGGTACCTGGTGTACCAAAAATGACGCCCGCGCATTGTTTCCTGTTGGCGCTAGAAGCGATAAAATGGCCATCCGAAAAACATCAATATTCGGAAAAGTGTATGTATTTTCAGACACTGTTGTTTGTGCCTTCTCTGAAGCTGCTTTTGGAGAGATTTTAGCATCGATACGATGCCCCAAGACCTCCCCAATTCGCAATATATTTTGGTAGCGGTAGCTGCTTTGAACACTCAGGGGCGCAGCTGAACATGGACCAGTCCGATTTGATCGATATCGGACGGTGAAATTTGTCATTTCTTGCTGTGTTGTCTCCAAACAAGTTGAAGTCTCCACCATATTAGCATCAGTAGAATCTACAGGCTCTTGGCTACATGCTGGTATTTGTCCGGTGTTTGTGCGTTGAGTAGTTCTCGAGATATTGCACGATATCGTTTGAACTCACCTATTTATGCTGCACATAAATCAACCAGCGTAGTTTATGGAAAGAAACATGAAATATATTTATATCTCGAGAACTACTCAACGCACAAACTCTGGACAAGTACCAGCATGTAGCCAAGAGCCTGTAGATTCTACTGATGCTAATATGGTGGAGACTTCAACTTGTTTGGAGACAACACAGCAAGAAATGACAAATTTCACCGTCCGATATCAATCGAATCGGACTGGTCCATGTTCAGCTGCGCCCCTGAGTGTTCAAAGCAGCTACCGCTACCAAAATATATTGCAAATTGGGGAGGTCTTGGGGCATCGTATCGATGCTAAAATCTCTCCAAAAGCAGCTTCAGAGAAGGCACAAACAACAGTGTCTGAAAATACATACACTTTTCCGAATATTGATGTTTTTCGGACGGCCATTTTATCGCTTCTAGTGCCAACAGGAAACAATGCGCGGGCGTCATTTTTGGTACACCAGGTACCACGTACCTCAGCTACAGTCTTGTGGTATCGCCGAATGTTTACGCAGTTTTCCCTCCGCGTTTAAGTGTCCGAATATACCTGTCGTCCGATGATTGCTAACTTACTCTATTTGCCCTCAAGCAATTCCTACACTATCTATTGGGTGGCCATTTCGAAATCCTGACAGATCATGCCCCACTGCAGTGGCTATCTGCACAAAAGATGGAGTCCATCATGCATTGAAAAGAGATAGGAGCTCCTGCCATACCAAAAGGCATTCTGCAAAACTGGAACAGACCCATTCCTCGCCCAAGACAAAATGCTGTTTTCTTGCGATGGTCTGGATGAACTGGCATCTGGCAGTACCCACTGTGAAGATCCAGTTTAGAGAAAATTGTTGCATGCGAAAGCGGGTTCTGAGCTTTGTCTGGCAATGGCAGTGGATAGGCATCTTTCTTTGTCATTTTGTGTAATGACCTATAATTGATGCAAATGTGCAGGTCACCCTGATTTCTTTGGTACGAACACTGTTGGTGCCATCCAAGAGTTGCTGCTTTCTTTACTAATGCCCCGATCCAGCATGTCTTGAAGCTGGGATTCCACGTTTCGCGGTAGCAAGCTGGAATTTGATGACGTGGAAGCTTGACAGGAATTCCTATGGTGGGAATGAAATGTTGTGCCACATCTGTTGACCCAGGAATACTCTGAAACAGCTCTTTATATTCATGTACTACTTCTGCTAGACCAGGACTTGCACATTCAGGATGGTCAATGTCTGGTGGCTCCTTGAATTTTGGAACCATACATTCTTCCACAGCGTCCCTGGTCAACTCGTCAATTGCTGTTATCATGCATGCCTTTGCTTGCAGCTTGATACACAGGACGCAATTGTTCAGTTTCTATGCTTTCCTCCAAATGGGTTGTTGAGGCTACATATGTCAGGGCATCTGATTGCCACAGGTGCTGGAGTGAAATCTAACACAAGGCCATTGTCATGGAGAAAATCAACACTCAGAACAGCAGGGGCTGCAAGCCTTTCACAAAATTATGGAGGACTTCATGCACACCTGATTGGACTGGAACTTGAATATGATCCACCATTGGTAGCTGTCCTCCAGATGTGGTCACCAGTTGCACTCATTTCACTGTTGGGACTCGCTCGACGTGACTTGCATACCCATCCAGCACCTAATGTGTGACCAGTGATACGGATGATCCCAAACCATGCAACTTCATCTCCACTGCGACACTGCTGATCTTCCCGAAAGTAACTGACATCATGGACTTGACGCTACTGCTGTGATTATGCTAACATCAGGAAGAGGGCTCACTGTTGCCAGGGGCGCCTGCTGCACTTGACAGATGCCCCTTGGTTGTTTCCATGACGACAATTCACTGTGATGTGTCCTAGCTGACTGCATGAAAAACAGCAATCACGGAATGGGCAGTCTCTCTGAAGGTGCCTGGTACGTCTACACTGGTAACACCGTCTCTTCATAACTTCAGTCAAGGGTCACAGTGCATCCCAGGAGTTGTTACACAGACTCAGGGTCCAGTGTCGTATATGATGATGCTAGACAATGGTCAAGCTGAACGACGGGATGTAGATCATCTTCAGGTGTCGTTCACTCATGAGAACCCAGTTACAGTTTCAGAGCTTGATGAGGATGATCTAATTTCTGTTCAGACTACCATTGACAGTGACAGTGCATTCACTGTTTCAGGTCCTGCATGATCTCATAATGGTAGCACATCACCTGGATCAACCAGGCATCATACATTGTTCTGAATGCAACCAGAAACCACTCGATTGATATGTAGGTAGGCTGATCTGTTTTCTAGTTTGTAGTTTTAATTAGTGGTGGATGAATATAGTATGTATGCGTATGTTGTAGCTCATTGTATGTAGTGTTATGCAACATACAATGTACCACATGAGCTGGTATCACAATCACTTTTCCTTGCCTTGTGCTATCGAACTAACCACTCTATGCATCCAATGGCATCCGCAACTACCTATACAGCTTGTTCACTGTCCTATACATGAGTTATAAGGAAAGACGAAGTCTGTTGTTCTCTAAGTTGTAGTTGGGCAAGCCTGCATGAGCAAGAGTCTGCAAATAGATACTATAGGCAGTCAAGTTGCTATTCGGAGTGCAAAACTTTCATAAATATTAGAGAGCCTACAAAATACAATCTGTCTAGGCCTTGCACTGACAGCAAGAGATTCAGGTGATATATGACCACGACACAGTCATGACAAGCTGTACAATGTGGACAAAGATGGAAAAATGGTAGATAGGATATAGCTCTATGTTACACAGAAAGACAATTAAATGCAGCAAACATGCTGTTAGACACCCTTTTGTTGTTGCCTGGTATGCGTGGAAATTGAATCATCCTGTGTTGTACTCTCTTTGCTTCTTGAGAATCGACTGACAGAATGAGCTACCTCCACGTTCGTTACGCCATTCAGTCTTTAGAATTTAGCTCTGCATTGCAATTCATTCCATGTTTACATTAATCAATAGAAATGAGTTCAAAATGTATTACAAGTAGGAAAGTCCTCAATTTAGTCCATGCTGGTGATGTCACTTCACACAAAGAAGTTGGCCCAGTCCCGACATTTGTGATATTGGTATTAATGGAGAGAGGATTCTCTGTAGAAGTTAGAAGATCTGCCTTGGAATTATTAATACAGAAATTCTTGCTTGAACTACTGAAGTTGTATGTCGAGTGGGGGAGCACCAACACCGCTGGCACATCGATGTTCAAAATTTCACACATACATAAAGTGTGAAGTTAAAACATAAAGGGAGATGGGGATGGGGCATTTATGGCTTAGATGGATGGGGCATTTTATGGCTTAAATGGGTGGGTGTGGCATTTATGGCTTAATTAAATGGGTGGGGCATTTTATGGCTTAAATGGGTGTGGTATTTATGACTTAAATGGGTGGGGCATTTATGGCTCAAATGGATGGGGCGGTTAGTTACTGTTTTTGGGAGATATGCTCAAAAAATACTGGTCTTCAGGGGAGTACCCTTTCCGGTCCTCGCATGACCACGGGTTTCGGTCCCTTTGAACTCCCGACCCGTGGCCTACTACAGAAAGGGCGGGACCACTCCCCGCCTAAGGTTTGCTTTGAGGAGCCCAGCTTTTGGTTGGCACATAGTGCTATGGGCATTCACAGTGCTATAAATATTCAAATTCAGTTAGTTACTTGCTACCATATTTCTTTATACATTCCTGAATGCCTTTTGTAGGTAAAAATATTAATGATGCAAATGATCAAGTATTTCTCCATATATTCATACATAGCATCAACAGCAGAAACAAGAAGCTTTTCTAGAGCTTAAGTGGAGCATTTTATGTGATTGGATAGTAGAAATTGTCTTGTCCACAAACGTTTTCTTGTTGCAAAATCAATTAGTACTGGTTTTAAAGTTTTCGTACTATGCATTTTATTTGATTAAGCATGGAGCCACCATTGCCTGCCACCAATGGGTGGTCGCATGAGCCCATCACTGCATTTTGTGTTAAAGTAGCGTAGTTTATAGCTGCTTAATTAAGCCATCACCTTGTGGTAACTACATGTATTAATAGTTCTACGATGAGAGAATACTGCTATGTAAATTCTTCTCTTCATCCTTGTTTCTATAGTAACACGTGGATACTATTCTCCATATACTGACAGGAAGTTGTAGATTCTGTTTTTTATACCACAGGAAGTTGTACAATGATCTTTTATGTTTACTACCTTGTTTACAGTTTAAACTACATTGTAATAACAAGAAGAACCAATTGGGTTGGAGAATATAACACGTAATGCATGCTAGTCTGGGATTTGTGGTTTACAATAACCACCCTTGTCCTTGGGCTCCATCCTCGGAGTCAGGTGGTTATTGGCCATGAATCTTATAGGCTACCATGCATTATTATAAGCTTACCCCATCCCAGTATGAGGAAGTAGTACCACTTTCTTGCTCCCTGTCCAAATACCCTCACCACAAGCAAATAGAGCATGATGCCTTCAGCCAGCATCCAGCAGAACACACACAGAAAGAAGTAGTGAAGTAGGACTGCTACTGTCGTACATAGCCACTATAAAATGGACAATTTGAAGATGGAAGACAAAAAAGTCATTTGTGTTTTTTAAATATGTAGCAACAAGTCTATCACTGTTTATAGCCATTTCCTTGATAAAATTGTGGAACTAAGCACTGGACTTTTGTAATTAACGGGGACTTATAATTGTGGGGTGCTTATATCCATGGGTGTTAATAAATGCGAATGGTAGCATACAGTTGTATGGAAACATATTAGCTGTGATATAAATATGCAGAAGGCTGCTGCACTACCTATTCTTGAATAAATCAGGTACTACAAAGTGTTGTCAAAAAACAACAAGAGGAAGCGCATAGGCAGAAAGAGGCCCTTTAGTGCACCAGAAAGCGTTCTTGTCAAAATGACAGTTGCGAATTCATTGGCAAAGGCATTGTAGTGCAAGCAGACCACGTTCATATCAAAACAAGCACAGACAAATGTGGCTGACAGTCTGAGAGATGATTGGGACCTGTACCTGCATTTATTCAGGGAAGTCTTGTTACTGCAAGCAGTTGAAGCAACAAATATTGAGCTTAAAAGGTCTCTGTGAGTGAATTGTGCTTTATTTTGGAAAATGTGCTTCTGTTACAATGATGGATCTATTTTAGTAGAAACATTTAATCATTGTCATTTTCATCATTTAATCATTATCAACTGTCATTTTGACAAGAATGCTTTCTGGTGGGAAAGACCTGTGTAGCTCTTTTCATTTTTATAAATCTAATCTAACAGGGGCCAGATTTGAAACCATTTAATTCACTTCATGTACTTACCCATATATCCCACCTAGTATAGTCTTGCCATACAATAGGTGGGGTTTAATTGTGATATTTACCCTCCTTGAGGGGTAGCTACAAGGGAAAGTACGGCTCATAATTCCCCCTCCATGTATTTACAGTCCACTATATTGCCATACCATAGTCCAGATTTTATACACAGTTGTGTGTAAATAATATGTACAGATGTGTTAACTGTAAAAAGTTGCACACATACAGACAATAATAACAGCAAAGGACCAATCAGGTGGGATATATAATAGTTATAGCACAGGTGGCCAGAGATTTATGGCTGTTACTGAACAAACCTTGTCCTCGGGCTACGCCCTTGGACTTGGTCTGTTTACTGCCATAAATCTCTGCCACTGTGCTATAACTATACCGTGGACTCTGGTTAATAAGCGCATGCACTTACAAGTGTAAGTGGTAAGCAAATATGCGCCTAATAGAGGATATGTGCTAAATAATGGATGCAATGAAAGCCACGCCCTACAGGCCGACAACCGACATGCATGACTGTAATACGCAGCGCTATGGTACAGTAGATCGTTAGACGCGTTCACAAGGTGAGTATCGACGTAAAATCAGAAGACTCCATCCTCGTCAAGGAGACCATGATTCGCAGCTATTGTAGATGTGCAGGGCTCAACGCAGCCTCCGTACAGGCCCAGTATATAACTACTCTCGTAATCCGTGAGGGATATGGCTTGTGACTTTGTGTTAACCAAAAGTGGGAAAGACCTGTGTAGCTCTTTTCATGTTTGACTTCAAGATGACCATCGAGTGTATTGTGTGCTCTTAATGCCATGATTTTCACTAGATCTCTCGCTGCCGTCGTGTACTCTATTTAATGCATATGTGCTTAATAAATGATGCCATGTACCAGGAAGGAAGCGTGTGCCTAATAAATAATATGCGCCTAATAACCAGAGTTTATGGTAACTTAAACAGATTTTCCAATAGTAAATGTATCATACTTTAGGAAATAGCTTTATAATGGCCTTCTAAAGACAGTTTATTTACAGACAGTGCCACATATTCATTTGCCTATAGTAAACTTCTACATTGCACAATCTGTATTAGGAGGTGTGCTATATGTATGTAAAACATAGGGAGCACCCACCAGTATCATTAGGGCAGTTAGAACGCAACAAAGTTGTACCCTATAATGTAGTGAATTTTAAAACCTACACAAGGCACTTAATGTCCTTCTCTGCCATTAACCACCATAGGACATCCACTAGTAGCCTTGTTCTCAGGCTCTTGTGTGGGGGAGGAGGAAAGAGAGCCTGGTACACACTGTTCGTGGATGTGCCAAGTTGGTAACCTGCATACTACTCCGCTGCACTAAAATTAACGGAAATCTCTGTTTACCTGCTGAAAGGCCACACTGTAGAGTTATACTGCCTGTGAGACACCTTCGGGCAGTTTTGAAGTCAGAAACAATATCGCTTTGACAGTAACTGTCTGCACTGCTTCGTTCAAGACGATCGGTAAACCTCAAAGGGAAAGATTGAGTTAGTCACGTGCTGTAGTATTTAGCTGGAAAGGAGGACGCATGGATAATTCCTGTAAGCGAAGAGCTTATTGCCTTTGTCGCTCCTTCGTCATTGTTCATGCAGAGTGTGGTCAGTGGCAGGCTCTTTCACGCGGGAGAAATTGGCATGTCTCGCAGAGGTTAGTGTAATGGAGCAGATTTTACGGAAGTTTCAAAATTCCCAGAAATCCTGGGGAACCGAGCATGCGCAAACAGTGTGTACCAGGCTCTTTTTTCTCCGTCCATGCACGAGAGCCTAGGAACGAGGCTATGTTTGCGAATGCGCCAAGTTCCCTTGGTAACCCGCACACTACTCTGCTACACTAAAATTAACGGAAATTTCTGTTTACCTTCTGAAAGGCCACACTGCAGAGTTGCCTGTGAGACAGATTTGGGCGGTTTTGACGTTAGAAACAATATCGTTTTGACGGTAACTGTCTGCACTGCTTTGTTCAAGATGATCGGTAAACTTCAAAGGGAAAGATTGCGTCAGTCATGTGCCAAAGCATTTAGCTGGAATAGATGGACCAACGGATAGGAGAGGAGCTTATTGCCTTCATTGCTCCTTTGTCATCATCCACACACTGTGGACAGTGGGAGGCATCTTTCACACAAAGGAAGTCAGCACGTTGCGCGGAGGTTACTGTAACGGAGCATATTTTACAGAGATTTCCAAAATTCCCAGAAATCCTGGGGGAACTGAGCATGTGCAAACAGTGTGTACCAGGTTCTTTTTTCGCCACCCACTCACGAGAGCATGGGAACGAGGATAATCCAATAGGAGCCTTTAATAGTCTATGAATACCTTCTTTGGTCTGTACTTCCACTTCTGCTTTGAGCTAGCACTGGAAACCGAGGTTGGCGCAAAACCTGGACTCTGGACTCTTCACTGGACTATGCACTGGACTACGGACTGAGTTTTGGACCGGTGTGGAGCTTTACAACGACCAAGAATCATTGCCCAGAGCAACAGAAGCCTTGTATGGTTTGTACACTAGCCCATAGGTGGAGTATTTCAGACTTAGTAGTGGTAGCTAGGAAGAATGAATGGCTGCGTTGTCTGCAACTACCTCTCAACAGTGTTAAAGACAGTAGAGTTTATAACTAGGTATACGCATGTGCATCATGTGCCTCACGCAGAGCATGTGGAACGATCGGACAAAAGGCGAAGCGTGGTTGAGATGATGTCGAGGACTTTGAGGACGTGAGTGGGACGCCATGCTGTCCTCTGCCTGTCGTGTTCACAGATCAGCGAGCGAAGTTAAAAGCCGCGTTTGTAAATGGTACCTCTAGCTGCTACATGGTTTTCATTGCCCTTGGCATCATTCCAACCTGTTTATGCAAGCTCACCTTTGTTGTATAGTCTGCCTACTACATGGCGTGCTGTTCTCTGCCTATCCCGTTCGTGGGCCGTCAGGGAGCGAAGTGACTCACTTTGTTGCTGGCGCGCAGGTCTTCTCCTTTCACTGTCGTACTGTCGTCTTTCATCACTTAAACGTTTTCTGTTACAGTACCTCTGGACGCGTTCTCCGGCCTGGCGTCGTTGTCTCTCCTCTAAGTCTTCCATCGTATTGTGAGCTCTAGCGCACCAAGAGGGGCATGTGCCGGAGGGTACGTACACTATACGTAAACTCGTATACTTACATACATACAAGCACAACCTCAGACTAAGGCCCCATAAGTGCCCGCTGCGCCCGCATGATTATGTGCCTCACGCTAAGGCGTTCAGCAATAAGCATGGTTTCTTACACCAAAAGCATACCTCATGTGAGGTTCTGCTGCTGTTGACAGAAGGACATGCCATTTGTGACAGAATTTTATCATCAACATGCTGTACTGTATTTATGCAGCCATAACCATATCCTAAACTGTAACATAGGTGTATAGTTTATGGATGGTAACATTCTGTCAGTGTACTATACTGGATAGTGACAAAATGTAGATGTGACTTGTTAGAGACTGATGCTGTCCCACTGAGCACATTCGCATTAGCTGGTGTCCAAATAGTGTATCTTGGCATATATATCTACGTAGTAGATATTGAATTTCTTGAAATATAAATGTTAGGACAATCACTGGCTCCTGAAGAACAACCATGATGAAGATCTGGGTCTTGCTGGTGCTCTTAGGTAAGAACTACTAGTGAGATGATTCGTCATCATGGGGCGAGCCTGAGCAAGCAGCAAACTGCTGATTTACTACTTTGTCATGGCACACAGCAGGATTCGTCACTGTCGACTGTTTAAGCCAAATTAAATAACGCATATAAGGGCTAAGTCCGATATAAGTATCACATATGCCAGCCATTTCTCCAGCCAAGGCAGCTAATGTGCTACACATAAGCTTTACACTGAAATCATGAGCTAAATCTCTGGCATTTGTGAGTGCATGTTGTTTATGCATGGCCCGCCGTACCTCAGTGAAGTGACCCAGCAACCACCGTCCATATTAAATTTGTACCGCCAGTGAGCGGACTGTCTTCATCGGTAGAAACACAAACCAGTGCCACACATGCTTCTGACAATAGCCCTTAACATGCTTCACGCGCATCTTCGAGAAATATTTAAAATTTACGGTAAGTAGTCGGTCCATAGATAGCTAGCTACATACACACACACGTGCGCAATGCAGTCACGCTAGTGTGGGGCTCGCTCAGGCTCGCCCCAATTAAACTTGGAGGTGTCTCAAACCTTGCAAAGCTGAGCCACAGTAGTGGTATTGGCTATTGCTACATGCAATGCTATGCTGCACAAAATGTTTCTTTCCTGCATGGCCAAGGGACACAAAATACTACACTCAAGCAGCACATCAAGCTCCACATCAGTCCGAAATTCAGTCCAAAAATTAGTTCATAGTCCAGTCAAGAGTCTAGAGTCCAGGTTTTGTACCAATCTGGGAAGAGTGGTTTCTACGCCTGTTTATGACAACAAGGTCAGCCCAGTGCCGGCCAAGGCCAACCAGCTAAGGCAGCTAGCTACAATGTGCACGGCATGTTGTGAGTATTCCTGCCCACCTCTTCTTATCCCGCCTTTTTGCTGCACAAAATCTATTTTCAAAACGAATTGTGCTAACTGGTACCACGTTTAAAACATAATTGTCTTGTCAAGCCCGTAGGCAGGGAGGGTTTGAGGGGGTTTGCTTGAACACCCCTTTTGTCCTCCAAACAGTTTTATGCATCGCCTGGATATATGTTTTCAATGTCCTACCGCTACAATGTATAAACTGCTCTACCACTAGCCTCACTGCCATAGCATTGTGATAACTGCCCTCCAAACACATTGCTGCTATGCACTGTGTTTGTTTTTGAGGTTTTGAGATGCCCCTAGTCTTGCATGCTTATGCATACGTACATGCACAATCAGATATCTAGGTACCCCCCTTCTGAAAATCCTGGCTACGGGCCTGCTTGTGTATACCCTGCAACCCATTTATAAATGTACCTCTATGTTTCTTGCGGTTTCCAGTCCCGAGACAAACAGGAGAAGTGCAAGCGCAAGTGCTATGGAAAAGTTAAGGTGGATGGGAAGCAGCACACCTTTGTTGAGGTATTTGCTGTGTAAGGATAAAATGGCATGAGCATAAATAGCAACATTTCAGAAATTATAAGAAATATAGTCATAAACCAAATGAAATCCCACTGTGAGAAGAGTGAGTCCATGTATGTCTGCTTGTTTGAGATTCCATGAGTACTACCACACCATAATCCAGAGGAAGTATGTACAAATCCAAATTGTGGTAGTTATTTGTATCTTCGGTACACATCCTGTCAAGGGTATATACTTACAAATGTTGGACATATCCTGTGACAGGTGTACCTAGAAATGCCACAGGTAAGTTTAATGCCCCTTTGATCCTACGTATACATGTATGCACAATCATTCTTTAAGTGCTGAGGCTAATTATTTTTGCACATGGTACTGTATTATAGCTTCGGACTATTATGAGAGTTTGCATAACTGCGAATACTCTTTAAGAAGTGAAAGGTAGGGGACGTTCAGGTGTATGCTTGTATGAAGATTGACAGAGTGTAATTGCAAATGAAATTTGCCAACTAGACTACGTAATGTTAGCTACCATGATAACCCCAAAACTAGGCTTTTGAATATTGGTTTACACAGTAACATGACATTCTAGTAGTACGTACTCCCATAGATTATGTATCAAGCACCCACTCCCCTCTTTTTGCTCAAGTTTCTGCACAGGGTCGCAAAGAAATGTAGTAAGGCCCTACCTACCCCAAGGAATGACCAGTAATTTATTGTGCAATCGTCAATGGCTAAATTTTGCTAGTAATGATTTATCTCTGAATTTGAATTACATGTACCTGTCAGTGCGCATGAAAGCCTGTAGCTAAAGCCTCGATAGTACATAGCCACTAATCAGCAAAAACTCCCCAAAAATACGCAAGTTCCAAGGGTCGTATCTAATCACTGGACTGGATTGTGGACTGGACTGCTGGACTGATGGACTAGATTGTTGAAGAGAAAACTAAACAGCAAGAAACTGATGCTTATCACAGTGCGGAGCTCTACGACCACTCAGCGTCTTCATAGCTTCAAATTCACCCTGGTCAACAAAAGCCATTCACAACACTCTGAGGCTGCTGTCCGTTACTTAGGACGCCATTTTCTAATTTTGTACGCATGCACACACGAAGTCTCGTTCCCAGACCAAAGACCACAGCCATTGGTCTGGAAGCGAGACTAGTACACAAGCGAAATCGCCAGCGGGCAATACGCATGGCTGGCACAGTCTTTTCCCCCTGAGGGTTATTGTCCCTATCCCTGTCCCTCTCTCCCTGTTTGTGTCACCATGTCCATGTTGCTGTCCTTTGTCACTATTCCTCTGTCCCTGTCCCTATGTCTGTCCTTGTTTCTCTGTCCCTGTCTGACTATTCCTGTCGCTGTCCCTCTGTCCCTGTCCTGTCCCTGTCCCTGTCCCTCTGCTGCATTGGGCAAGGCTTATGAACAGCATGTAGGTAAGGCGCTGCATTCAGCTGCCTACTTGTAGCTACACTAAAAATAGCCTACTCACAGCTTTAGTGAACTGTAAAGCTAGGATTGTCAGTTGTCAGTATGATAGTTTTCTGTGCTGCAGCTGGTCAGTCGTCATGTGATTGACAACTGAATCATGAAATTGGTTTCACAAAGTTTGGTAGGGAGAGTGGTTTGCCCTTCATCAGGTTCTAGCAGGCTATATTACACATAATTATTACATGCCTGGAACCACTACTAAACTGTCAATGCCGTTTTAAGTTCTGGTGTTGTGGTTACACTTGAAATATTCTTCTTAGGCTTAGGTCTGACTGTAACTGATCAAAAAAGTACAGAAACAAGACTTAAAAACATTAAAAATGTAAAGAGATGTAGGAATAGCATGCCAAAAAGTATGCAAACAAGGTAGGGATAATGCATGAAAGCAAAGGTCAACATATTGGCAAAGCCCGATGCAATACTGCTAGATCATATTAGCCTTGTTCCTGAGCCGGCATGTGGGAGAAGGAAAGTGTCCTGGGGACGAGGCTAAAACCATGCCATGTACTTAAACGACACTATCATAAGTCTGCAGTCTACTCCAACTCACTGCTTAAGTTGTTGAAGAAATTCCGTATAACATAATGCTACCAAGAGGGTCATACTAGCCTTGTTCCCAGGCCACGTGGGAGAAGGAAGTGGCCTGAGAACGAGGTTCAGCCATGAATTGCCAGTAAAGGTTGTGAACTTGTGGTACGTTTTAGGAAGACCCCCATGCACTGTCTAACTGTAGTGTGAAAAAGATGTAGGGATGGGGCTTTGCCAATATGTTGACCTTTGCTTTCATGCATTATCCCTACCTTGCTTGCATACTTTTTGGCATGCCATCCCTACTTCTTTTTACATTTTTAATGTTTTTTAAGTCTTGTGTTAAATAGTTGTAAGGTATAGTTTATGGGTCCAAAATATTAAAAGGACCAAAACTCGCTGTCATGCAATGATAAAAAAGGGTAATCCCCTGAACAGCAGTGCTTTTTTTTTGGGGCATATCACTAGTAATTACATGTTTAGCTATGAATGTCCCACTCATTTGGCAGCAAGTTTTCCACACACTAACCATAACTGTCCCACCCATTTATTCATAACTAGCTCACTCCCAGAGTAACTTAACTCCACCGTTTTTAGTACCATACCAAATTCGTGTATAGAAAATTCCACACCTATAGAAACAATAATGTGCTTGTTGGTGTTGGTGCTTCCCCATGTGACACGACAACAATACTACATGTATGAGCAATCAATGAACCACATCTCCCTAGAAAATAATCATGCTACTTACCCAAATATCATGAAGGTAAATACTACATGTATGAGCAATCAATGAACCACATCTCCCTAAAAAATAATCATGCTACTTACCCAAATATCATGAAGGTAAATACTACATGTATGAGCAATCAATGAACCACATCTCCCTAAAAAATAATCATGCTACTTACCCAAATATCATGAAGGTAAATACTACATGTATGAGCAATCAATGAACCACATCTCCCTAGAAAATAATCATGCTACTTACCCAAATATCATGAAGGTAAAGATTGTGAGGAGCAGGCAGATAAGGGAAACACAACACCCTATGTATGTCACAATTTGTAGAGACAACTGCTCCTCTCTAGTTGTAATCTGAAATAAAGAAAGAAACAATTATAAGCAGTAAAGTTGTATCACTCCCAGGTGTGTACACAGTAATGTCACACAGCCTCATATAAAAATTTTACAACCTAGAGTTATAGTAGCATTACCTTAAGTTCCCGAGAATACACCCCCTTCAAGTAAATGCCCTCTCCCCTCTTTAACCCTCAAGTTCGTACATAGATATTTTCCCCTCGCTTAAATGCCCCATATCGAGCATCTTCTGGGCATGCTTTTAGTAAGCTCTTGGTTTTATTAGCTACTCATTGACTGTGTTTGTAAACACATACACACAAAATTACTACAGCCTCAATCGCTGGCCATTGCTAAGGTTTTTGTTGCTTGCACTGGGAATGTGAGCTTACTGCGGGGTTGTCTCCTGTCCTCACTGACGATGCAAGTTCCTTCAATGCCTCTTGGTTTAGTGTCTACACAAGCGCTGCTAATTTCCTGTAGTACATGTTCAGCAAAGTTGCCTATCTTCCAGAAAGTCACAGCAGTGGTTGTGATTGTCAACCTCATGCACATTAAAGATTGTAAGGAACGGAAGGAGGGGGCAAACGCATGAGACGAATTGAATATTCAAGATAACACTCCCTCCCCACTTTTGCCTTAAATAGTGTGCAAAAAGGATGGGGGCATATTTTCGGGAGCTTATTAGCATATACAACAGATAATGGAAAATACTGAAAATTTGTTTCACGCGATTCCCAAATGCCAGGCAACAAGCTGCTCTCATGTATTGCACACGGGAACTGGTGGGGGAGACTCCTCTACCATTTTAGGACTCATATTCATTTAGAATGTTTCTCTATGTGGTATGGCTGCTGACAACTGGGTCTATGTGTAGCAGTCCCTACTTTGCCTTATGGTGCTAGTGCTAAACCTCGGGTGTATGCCCTGGCAGTTATTTGTAATGATTACTATTCTAGGCAGGAAGAAGTGGGATGCAAGGGGTAGAGCCATCACCGAAGTCACCATGCGAGGAATGTGCAGGTTGCAGCTTTGTAAAGCTTTTAGTAATGGTAATGAGTAATGGTGTAAGAGATTAGTGGGTTGAAGGACAACGTTGCACCAACCTTGCTGTGGAGTAACCTACGTATACATGCCAGATGTTTGTAGTGTAGTGAACTGCAGGTGTGTTGCAATTTAGGCGGATGTGGTAAGCTTTCGGTAGGAGTAATGATACGTAGTTGTGGTGTTGCCTCCTGCAGAGTAGTAAGGGAGCCTTCTGAAGTTGATGGCACTGGCAGCACGTTGCCATGAGATTAGATGTGCTAGCTATAGGTGCATATTTGGCTTTGTTGTGTACTGCTTGAAGTGGACTAGGGAAGGGACAACGTTTAGAGCTGTGGCTGCAGTTGGAAGCACAAGTTATTCTTCTTTGCAGGCAAGAAGAATAACTTTGTACAAGTGCCATGATAGTAAGGGATTTGGAGGATTTATGACCCCAGACATCCATCACCACTAGATTTTCACACTGGAGAAGTATGCGGCATTCAAATTCCAGGTTGGTAGGAGGTGATTCAGCAACAAATGTCTGCTCTAGCTTCTTGATTGTGGTGTTACGTAGGTAGTGGTGCGAGGTCTTGGTCCCGGTGGAGAGTTTCATTAGATGGGGACAAGAGCTGGCGTTTTGTGCACTTCTTGGTTAGCCAATCAGTGAGTAGCGACAAGAGGTTGCTCAGCTTGTCATCAGGGAGGTGCAGTTACGTACCACTTGCCTTGGAATGTTAGTGATGTAAATGGTTCTTCGTCCAGTTCATTGACAGAGGGAAGTAAAAAGGGTGAATGAATGCATACTTGGTGGAGCCAATGGGTAGGAAGTCAACAAGGTAGTGAATCAGATCATTAGAGCAATGTTTGGTGATAGTCCAGTATAGTGCATTAGCTACAAGGGGGCCTGGTGCAGCCAAATGGGAGCTGATTGTCCATGTAAGTAGGAGATCCTCCAGTAAATTTCGAGGAGCTTCCAATCCTGTCTGTTCACTGGTAACAATCCAGGCCCAGCTATCAGCTGAATGTCATTGTTAATCGTGCTATAGTAGGGCGAATAGGACTCTTTGACAGTTCTATCATTAATGCTGCTAAGTGCTTAGCTGACAGGTGTACCCTCTTGAGCACTGGAAGTTGGGAAAGTAAGCTGTAAGTTCCTGCCAAGTGGCACTTTTAATCTCCATTCTGCAAGACTAGTGCGTGTTGGTAGGTCTGCCACGTGAGACTACTGTGTTGGAGGGTGTGGAAGTAAGTATATATGTTACTGCCTGATTTCAAACCCTCTACCAGTTTGTAAACCATCCAACTGGATTATAAGCTGATCAGCTGAATTTAAAACTGGTCTGGTCTACACAAAGTCAGAAAATGGGTTAATAAATTGGCATACATGGTTGAAATAAAAGCTCGTAGAAAGAAGCTGCGAAACACAATCTTGTGTTGTTCATACTTGATCCCAAAGATCTGGGAACCAAACGATGCCTGGTGTAGTTACCAACACAAGTGAGCACCACTAGCATGTCTTAACTTGGAATGAGGCAAGTCATTTTTTTTGTATGTTAGTTTTAGCCATACTTGTTAGTCTCACAAGCCAGACCCAACTAACACCATTGTGGATTGTTTGGGTCTGGCTTGCTTGCTTATATGCTTCTGTAAATCATTTGGCCAGCTTTCATGCTATTTGGGCTGCAAGCTGCTTGTTTGGCCAGCTTTCTAGCTGTCCAGCAAGCCTGTGCAGCTTTCATGTTGTTTGGGCTGCTTGTAAACCATTCAGCCAGCTTCCACGTCGTTTGGCTAGCTTTCAAACCGTAATGCAAGCCAGTCCTGAGAATGAACTGTTTCCATCAAAAGACCGATTTTCCAGAATTGCTACCCCAGTAACAGCTAGGTACTTAGGTAGGACAACGGTACTTTGTGTGAAATGTCTGGCAAGAACTGTGTTTGGCTAGACCGTCTTTGGGGAGTTGGTAAAACGTGGAATACCTGGTTTCCGAACGGCACCACTTTGATTTGTATAATGAAAGCGGGCCAATCGGTTTAAAACTGGATGACCAGTTTATGAACCAGTGGCCTGTTTACAAACTGGTCAAGTTTGCAATCAGTTTGCAATGTAGTTCAGACTCAGGATGAGCTATGTCAGTGGGGTATGAGGGTAGTGGCCCTCAAGTGGTGTAACTGCTGCCAGTGCTGGTTGAGGAGGGATGCTTCCCCTCACATTTGATGGACATGTGGGCGTACTTACATTGGGAGGCATATGGACAGGAAGAGTAGCTAAAGCATAGGCATGATATTGTGGCTGTCTTTGTCCTGTTGCTGGTACAATAGGAAAAGCAATTCCTGGCGGGACAGGCTACCATATATCATACTGTGACCATATTTGTGGCATTTGGAACAGAATGGCCTAGCATGTATATATACGCCAAAGTGTCCATAGCTCCTGGTCCAGCAAGTCCAAACAGAGGCTGAAGTTGTGACTCAGCTTTAGGCTGAATGCTAGCCTTTACAGGCTTTAAAAGTGATACTGTTTTAACTGCTAATATAATGCGGTCTTGATAAGTGTTTATTTGGATTTGCCTGTTTGGGTTGTTAGTGTTCTGTTGTAAGGAGGTAGAGGGACAAAACCTGATTCTTTGGCTTGCAAAGTGGAAACCCATCACATGTACCAGTATTCTATGGCTCAAGTTATAGTGTAGTACATAACTTTTCTCTCCCTGAATGGTTCACCTGTGGCAGAGTTCTCGCTAGGCCTTTAGCGGATGGTTTTGCACCATTTGGTTAATTGCAGCACCATTTGGATGTGGCGAATTTAGGTAAGAGCACCATTTGGATCACTTCCTAAACCCTGCCCCTAGCAGTTACTATCCTGGGCTTCCACTTAACATTTCAATAGCGGTGTGCAGAGAGGGTGTTTCATACCAGTCACGTGCGCTATGCATTAATGATAATTCCAGGACTGAAAATCATCAATACAACAATTGGAAATGGTGTGCGGCAAAGATCATAATGGGTTTAGAGGGGTTTTCGTGATGCTGAAAGTGTCTCGCCAGTCAGAAGTAACATTACATGCCTTTGTGACCTCCAAATGGCATTTATGTGGCTGTTGAGAGCTAGATGAACGGCAATGATCGATCTCGACCTAATAGACAGCTTCAGTATGGTTGAAAATATCCCCCAACCCAAGTGAACCCAGCACGCTAGAAGCTTCTGATGCCGAGAAATTGTTCTTGAAGCAATGGAATGCAGGAGGTTAGCAAGTAACTTGACAATCAGGATCACGTGTTGATGTATACGACATCACGAGTGTCGGACCTCCTCTGGTTTCATATGTGCCTATTGTACTATGCACCATTTGGAAGTAGATTTCTAGCGAGAACCCTGACCTGTGGTCCATTGACATCCACTAGCACTGCAAAAGATGTAAGATGTGTTGTAGTACATGTGACACTTCTTCCGTTCTCCAAAGTAGTTTTAATACCAACAGAAGACCAGTTACTGCAGTGAACAATGCACAAATGCTAAGTGAAGTACTTCATTAACATGCACCTACAAAAGCATCTTGATGCCTACACATTCTAGTGCAAATTGGCTGTCTCCAAAGTTGGATTAGTATATACATAACATCAGGCTTTGTTGTGTACTAGCATTTACAAAGGAGCAAAACGTTGAAACAGCAGAATGTAAGTGTGACCAGGTATTGCGTAATCAACCATTGACCATTGGTCCTTTTTGTATTTTAGGGTAGGGTTCTGGTTCATCCTGTCCCAGAAAATATAGACTGCCCTGTACTCGGTTTTTCAAGTCTGTTTTCAGAATAATGCTGAATGAAACAATGCATTCGCAGTGTGGTTGACACAACTTGTTTTACTTAGACACTCTAAGCCTCATTCAAAGGCAATTCGTATTTCCCGAAATGGCAGAGAACATAGAGGAGAACAAAGCGAGACAGAGCGGAACGTCACACAAAATATGGAACAGCTAGACCAGTGGTCAAATGTTGATCACGATGCATGCGTAACCCAGCTCAGTGACACTTCTAAGCAAGTTTAGTTTGGTCTTGAAACGGCCTTGTTAGGGCACCTGCCACATTAAGATGAAGAGACAAAAATATATAATAGCATTACTTTTAAGGAGATTACAGCATGTTGAGGATACATATGCAGGAACTGTTCTTCTTGAACTTTCATATATGATAGGGAAAGCAGTGAATTTGCTTACCTAATAGAGAAGTTCCAGAATACACACATGGAGGTGTTGGTAAAATTATAAACCTGTGGAAGTCAACATTTACTGTTGTTTAAGTGTAGCAGTTATATATCTCTACAGCAGATTCTTAGTTACAATGTACTGCTAGGCTTACTGACTCACTGTTTCAGTGGGGGCAAAGTGCAACTGGACAGGATGAGTAGTGATTTGCTCTTCCAAATGGGGTGCATTCTGAACTGTAGCAGTCAGAATCACTGTGTTGGCCTTGAGTTCAGTGCTGTGTGAAAATTGCAGCACAAATTTCTATGTAGTTGAATGATACACTGTATGGGTTAGGAAACTACTCTCACTGGTCCGTACCAACATCTATACCTTGTGATAGTTTGGTCCAGATATCCTGGAAGGTTATGTATCACAGCAGAGGATATCACGGATGGACAGTCTGGGAGAGATCAAGAAATAAATTTACAAATGCCACACAACAGACGCCCACATGCATAAATATCTACCGTTCTACCCATTGCACCACACAGCAATGGTTTTGGCTTCCTCATCATTTGCTTGAAGAGTGTGAAGAAGTTGTTGGGAGCATGGAATTCCTCAGGGAGAGTTGGAAGAGACTCTCACACTGTTCACAGCTATCTTGCCACTTTGCCAAGTATCAAGATCATAGTACGAATCCATTGTGATCAATACTGCCTCGAAGTTTTAAGTATACGGTAGTCATGCCTTAATGCACCTGAAATCCAGCGCTCTGCTCCCACTGAACAAAAGTTGTGCAAAAGTAGTAAGCAATTGGTAGAACTTGGAATGTAACTAATGATGTTAGGTACCCAAGTTGATTCATACGCCTAATTTTTGGCTCTTAAAAAATCGGGTTGTAGTTGTACTGCGTAACTTTATTGTGGAGGTTAGGCCGAGTGAGTACATACACAGACTCGCCTAGTCGCCTCATACCACACAAAGGCCTTAGCTGATCTTAGAAGTCTGCTTGGGACAGCAACTAAAATGGTTGCATGGCTTCCACTGACTTACTAAAGTTTACACACAGTAGTAGGTGCCATGCTTCACTTGCTCCTCCATGCCACTCATTGACAAGCGTATGCAGTTTGTGTATATGCATGTGTATGTGTTACGCTGTTTCCTTATTTTCGTGCCCAGCTGTCCACGCCCCCCTGGTAGAGAACGTATGGTGGTTTGATGCAAATTTCTTGTCACTAACACCTTTCTCATCTGGAATGTGACATGAGCAATGAAACCTGAGTGCAACAATTAAGAGTTGTTATATCATAGAAGTGATTGAAGTGCAAAAAGGCCGCCTTGATTGTATTCCGAGGTTTGCAATTATTGTGCGGAAGAGAGAACTCTGTGCATCAGCACTCCCTTCTTTTAAGAACTGGGTTACAACAAACCTACTTACAAAGTCAGGCAGTTTGCAAGTTTGTGTGAAGGAAAGGTATCAACATGCTTGATCAGAACACTGTGTAAAAAGGTGTCATCAAGATATGTATGATGTGCGATATTTTCTCAAAAAAAAAAAGCCTCCTCAAATAAACACTAGCGTTGCTTATACGCCAGGTGTATGTTCGGCTGTATAAAGCTTATAAACTCCAGGTCTCAAATGAACATTGAGTTCCAGCTAAAGGTGTGGCACATTTGTCCATGTGTACATGTACAGCATAGTCCAGTGTCTTATAAGGTGCTACAAATGCAGGCTTGGAAATACTTTGTCTCACAAGCCAGACAATTTTTGTTCCGCAGCACTGATCATTTCTAGTACCTGGCATGCTGGAAGTGATTGGTGCTGTGGAAAAAGAATTCTGGTTTGTGAGACTAGCTAGGAAACTAGTGGCCACCAAAAAAGTACTGTCAATACAAGTAGTTCCACAAATGTGGGCCCACTTTGCTTTGATGCCTGGTCTACATAGTTGAATAGAATTTGCATACATGTAGCACTTAATGTTCACAACTATTTCAGTAGTACCACCGTAAGGTGATACAATGTTTGACAGTGAGGAAAGGTTATTTAGGAGTGCATATGCAAGCCTTACCTAAGTTGTCCGGAGCAGCTTCTTCGCCAGAATAGGTATGGTCTTCACACAGCAACTGTATTGGTATCTCCATCATGGTTGAGATATTACCTGGGACACAGAAGTTGCATGCAACAGTTATCTAATGGGGAAGCTCTCTAGCTTAGCCTCATTCACAGACCTTGCCCCTGAAAACCTTGACTGTAGCCTACAAACGAAGCTAGTGAATCTACGTATATGTATGTATTTACAAAAACACTATATAACTGAGCCAAACCAGAAACTCACTAAAAGTACGCCCAGAAGACACTTACTATAATGAGTGAAAATAAGGACTTGGGGGGGGGGGGGGGGGGGAATTAAAAGGGGGAAGGGTTTTTGGTCAAAGGGGGTGAATTATTGGGAGCTTACAGTATGAGCACAACTAGGCTTTAGTGCTGTTGTGCGGATAAAGATGCCATGCACGTAGGAGAACTAACCAGCTTTTGGAAACCGGTAGGACCCTATGAGGAAATCCTGCAGCTGGACCCTCTCCACTGTCAGTACTGATGGGAAGGAATAAATGAGAATGAGGCTTATTAAATTGGCACATTCACAGAAAATTTAGATATTGCTCTGCAAATTTTACACTGTGAGCAGCCTGGGTTGGCTCCCATTCACAGTAGGTGCTCAAGCTCCAGGTGCTCCTTCCTGTCTTCAATTCATTCATGCTGAAAGATTCAAGTGGCTGATTGGCAACTTGTTCATCAGTACACAGCAAGTGTATGTTGATACAGTAAATTGGAGCGTTAGAGACACATAGAACGACAAACGTAACATACATGGCATTACATACGACAGTACAGACACCACCACAACCCACTGTAAACTGATTAGCAGTTGGTATGTAACTCCACAAAACAGCCCCCTTCTCTCACTCGACTACGTATCAAAGTTAGTGCATTGTTGAACCATAACTGTAGTGACTGGTTGTTGCAAAAACCCAGTAGTTTTTCATAGGGGAAGTGTTACACAGGCAAGGGTGACATACTAATCTCATCCATGAACATTTATCTGTATCTTTAAGGTTCTATACACTGAAAGTAGATTCAGCAGTTAACCAGAGGTGCTCAATCAGCAGATCACTTACTCCATTTTGATCATGTAGCATAGCATAGCAGGAGTTCATAAGCTGTCATAGCTATAAACTTATAGTATGAGAATACGGCAGATTGACCAAACCAGTTATGTACTGAGTATATACGGCCAAAGAGCAAGACATCAACCAGCAGCTAGCAAATCAATCTTCCCATCATACCACACAACTACACCAAGGTCTTGTTTAGTGAATGGTTTAGTTTTCTCCACTGTAAGAAGTTGAAAAGCATTGGAAATGGAGCAAAATGTCATGGATAATCTTCAGACAAAAGCAGGGGTGAGAAAACAAGGGTAAAATTGGTACTGGTAACAAAAATGAACTCTGGCAAGAAGAGCCAAATGCTAAGAAGAGTCCTCGGAAGAGAAGCAGCAGTACAGTGCACATCTGCATGTACCAAGGCTTCACTCTCAACCACAAAGCTAGCGGAAGCCTTTATATGAGCATCCTGGCCTGTCTGCAGAACTGCCAGATAGCTCTTGTACAGTAGAAGCTCCCCCTCCAGCTCCCCCTCCTACATCTCTATCATAAATGTCTTCATAACAGTATTAAAAATTAGCGCAAAAGCTGGTTATTGTTCATATGTGACTGTGCATTTCTGTAGAGTGCAGTAGACATGCTTGTGTTTGCATATCCCACTCCAGACTCATCCCCTACTTTTAATGATTTCTGTAAGCAAATTTGCTGTAACTTTGTGTGAGACAGTTTATCCAATGAGTGCTTAGATGAAAAGAAGCAGCAGAAAACTGGATACCTAAGCAGAAATAAAGTACTGGCTGATGGTTACTTCATGGTACAAAATGAAATGCAGTTAGCTATTGTCATCTATCTATCACAGTAGATACACAAAAATTTGCTCCTGGTCATAATTCAATGAGCTGTTACTTCTGCATACCATCGGCTAATTACGCTGAAATTTGCCCCCAATTTTCATGTGTTCCCTGGGTACCGTAGACACTGTTGCATCAGCTGTGTCTTTTTGCAGTGCATGGTCTGGTGGTGTTAAGTTGTACATGAAGTGGAGCTTGTTAGTGGGTGTGTTGGCTTGCGAAACCTAGCTGCACTATGTGGGTGTGTGTGCCATTGAGTGTGGTTGGCGGGGGACAATACCGCTGTTTCACTTTGTTGATATTGCGCACCGTTTGAGCACAGAGTCACTCAACAGTCTGCCAAAGTCCATCGTTTTCAGAGATTGTGTGTCATACCTACAGTTTTCACTGTACTCTAAATAAGCCAGATGCCTCAACCAATGGGAACTACGTAATTCATGGAAACCCTTGGGCCCTTAGTAGTGTCCTCACTACACTCGGGATGCTACAGCTTGGGTTTCTAAATTGTGTAATTCTCTTGGCATCACATCTAACTATTATGTATAGTGGAAAATTGTTGTAGGTACTGATTCTAAGGACAAAAAAAATCTTCATCAGGCTTCGACCGAACCCCTTACATTGAGCATGGCACAAAATAGCAATTACTGAAAACATTTCTTCAACAATTTGTGGAGGGCTGGTGTACTGCAATGTAGCAAAGTGATCTTGTTCACCAAACCCTTGAGCATTGCGCACCTACGTAATAGGTCTCTAGCCTAGAATTGTAGAGACCTTGTACCATGTGTTCAGCTCTTTATTAACAGGTAACTGATGGCAGTTGAGGGTCTTAGGGTGATTTCAGTGAATAGTAGAAGTATCAATGAAGTGATATGTATATACCCAACTACACAGTAGTTAGGCAATGAATAACAGTATAGCCCATGGTTGGCAGTTTGGATTTGTGTGAACCAAACTTTCACAGGAAGAAATTTTGTAAGTTAATCGGCAGTTGATTGTAACAATCACAAAATTTTGTGCTTCGTAAAAAAAACCCTTATAGACACACTGTGTACTTTTCACACTGCAAGTGAAAAAGCAGTGGTGAGGTCTGAGAACAGAAATGGGGAAGAATTTTCAAATATGCAGTGTTTGATGGACCACATGATGCACCCCACAATTAGGCCACTCGTAAGGCAAGTGGAGGTTAGGGCATATGCCTTTAGATAGGAATGCTTTTGCCATGTGCTTTACACTTAAAAACAGTAGTGTACCAGCAAAACTTATGGACACACAGTATGCTTTTATTATAAGCTGGCTATTTAAGAGCTACCAAAATGTGTCTGAGCCAGAAAGGACATTGGATGCTGTACAAATTTCAGAAAATGTGTGACAGAAGCAATACTTCCAAAGTTGTTAGATACAGTATATGGTAGTCTTCATGCCTTTAGCAACAACCGCAGAAAAGAGCTATGTTATTCTTACCCATAATGTTTTCTCCAGTGTACTGAAATGGTTCCCCATCAAGTGCTAGTGCCGTAGACAGTAGAGACTCAGTTTCTTCTAAACTCTTCAGCAGTCTGGGTCCTAGATTACTTTCCTGAAAAGAAAATTATTCACACTAATGTACAACATCTGTACTTGATACTTTTTCAGGTGCCTGGTATTGTGTGTTGCATACACAATTTCATACCGGTTCATTGTCTGAAAGGTATGCCAGTAACAAAGATTACATTCATTGTCTTTGCCTCAACCCAGTAAAATGTTCAGGTAGACTTCTGCTGGGGTCTAGAACTTCACTCCAGGTTTCTTCCAGTCATGCTGTGCAGATTTGCGACTTTTAAACTATATCCACTAGTCAGATGATTCATCATCATGGGGCGGGGCTGAGGCAGCAGCATACTGCTTATTTGTTACTTTTAAATGGCACACAGCAAGATTTGCTACTATCTACTATAAGCTTGACTCCATAAGTAGTAAATTCCTCACCAGAGGTAGCTAGGTATCACATTAGCCTTGTACCCAGGTCATTTAATGAACGGCCTAGGTACAAAGCTAGGTATCACATATGCCAACAAATTGCAGCCATTTCTCCAGCCAGGGCAGCTACTGTGGCTACACATGCATGGGCTAAGCTTCATGCTCAAATCATGAGCTGAATTTCCGGTGTTTATGGGTGCTGTTTATGCATGGCCCTTACCTGAAGCTGGACTTCAACCACTGTCTGTAATTTGCACTGTTGTGAATAGCCTGCTATTGAAGGTTCATAGCTGTACAAACCAAAAAGTAAATTGCCATGCATGCTTCATCTTCAGTCATCTCTGCTTCAGGTTGCTGATGCTGCAGTCTGGCAGTAGCCTTCACCTACTGAGTAGTACACGAGGATGTGCAAGCTTCTTGAAATACCTAAATGTGCTCACTTAAAATTGATGGTATACGGCCACAAGCAATCAAACCAACATACACACGTGCTTTTGCAATGTAGCCTTGCTAGGGTGGGGCTCGCTCAGGCTCACCCCAATTAGAGGTTTTGACCAGTACACACTTGTTCAGACTGAAAACTGCACCAGTGCCCCTACAAGATGAGAGGAGCATTGGCTAGATAAAGGCAGCGAGAAGTGACCCACCTGGTGCTAACCAAGGCCTTTTCACAGCCAGCGACAACAGTTGCCATGTGCCAAGATACAATGTGCACAGCCTAAACCTGTCCACTTACCCCTCTCTCTCTCCCACCCTTTCTGCTAGCACACTCCAAGGTGCATTGTGTCAAGTGATCTCCTGTTAGTAACTTGTCAATGTCCTAATACTCATAGTCATGGAATAGCAAACGGTGCTTTTCACATATGCTTTATCTATTATGGTTAATACTTACCTCTTGCAGTAGTGTCCATTCATGTTGCTTTTCATCAGCAAGGACAGCATCAAACACACCTATCAGACGCTGCAGGATTTAAAAAGAGAAGAGTGACAAATCTATTATGCAGTTTAACGCCAGTTAAACCAAGTTAACCCTTTAAATCCTATAGTGCACTTTTGGTTACATCATACTGCGCACTGCGCACCGCACACCTGCAGGGTGACATGCACATGGTGGCTGCTAGGCTTGGCTGTCAAAATGCCATGGTGGGACTGGGTGGGCCAACTCTTACCCTAGCTGCATGGACAGACTTAGAAAACGCTACTCTCACCTTGTAGGGGGTTTAATTTCTGGCAAGGAAGGCTGCTTGTGCTCTGAGCGGGTGTTTGACAACCGAGAGTGCTGACTATTGCATGCTCGTTAATGAGTGGGTGTGATTAAGGTCATGAGTCTGCTTGCTAAGGCTGGAAGTGGACTTGGGTTCAGTTTTGGAGTCAGAGCTTGGACAGAAATGGAGATACGGTGCGTTAAAGGTATGTATAGGCTAAAACTAGTCTCAAGCAAAAAAAATTCAGGGTTTAAAGGGCTAACGTGCATAGCAAAGCTGAGGTCAGGGGTCAAGTCAGAATATGTCACATGTGCAGACCTTAGGTGGGGAGCTCTACCTAGTAACGGTTGCTGCAGCTGACTACAAGCTGAGATGTGGATGTGCGGTGAAGAGTGGGTGAAACAGCAGCTTACCACCTAACCACCCACCCAGTATCCAGAAGTGGAAGATCTTCGATCTATTTCGTTTATGATGCAAATATTTCCTGATGTGATCAGAGGCAGGTATGCATGCTATGTAATTCATGGGCGGGTGTTGGGTGTTTGCCAACACCTCCCCCCAGAGCACTTGTTAAGGTACGTAAGGTCTGGAGATAATATCATGGGATATGGAAACTGAGTATAAGGAATTGAGTATAAGGAGTTGAGTATAGCAGTACAAATGTTACTGCATGAGGTGTACCTCGCTATTCGCCAACCCCTGAGAAAAGAAGCTAGTGGTGTTTATTAAGTATAGGAATTACATGTCATTTGTTGAAGGATGTCTAACAGCTATTTTTCATGAACCTATTGAAGTGTGATCGTGAAGGTCTATGGAATGGTAAAGTTGTCACAGCAAGTAAAAATCACTGTAGTTATCCTTTGACCAAATACTGTATGTTAAATAATCAAACCTCCCTTATTTCAAGTGCTAATTACCTATATCTACCCATCTATCTTTCCATTGGGGTGAGCCTGAGGAGCCTCACTCTAGCGAGTTAAATTTTCTCTCTTTATATATTTAGTATCTTCTTCCATATGTCATTGACACTGAAAATTAACTTGACAGTCATGCACCATGTATGGACAGTACACTTTTCATTCTGCTACTGCTCATATGAGACACAATTAATGCAAACATTCAAGAGCTTCAGTGAGAGTGAAGGCAGTTACAAGAGATGTTCAGACCTCATGCAGCAAATATATCAGCTCCAGTATAATGTGCAAAAATATGCTCCATACTGTGTGTGCACTCAGTTGGAGTGGCTGACTTGGCAAGATAAGTGGCAAAATTATGTGGTATCTTTTTGTGGTGAGTGTTCCTTGCAGCTGTCTCATGTTGGGGCAAGCACATGTGCATCGGTTTCTTAGAGATAGTATACAGAATGTCAATCACTGCCAGTTACAGACATGCATGATCTGTATGTTGTGGTCTAGCAATGGTAATGCCACTAGCTCAGGCTGACCCACACACAATGTTCAAGAACATTCCCTAATATGTAAGTAATTGCTAGCATAGTGTCTTGAGAGGAAGACGCATTGTCTAATACGTACTTCCATAATTGGGCATTGTCCAAAAGAAGAACAAAAACAAGTGGGACACAATTATCTCACATTAGAAGACAATAAGATAGTAATTGAATCATGAATACTCAGCAATAAACACCTGTGGGTAGGCCTACATCAGTAAGTTTTGGAATGTAGGGTTCTTGGTTATATGCATTGATGCCCACTTAAGGAGAGAGCTATCACAGACATCAAATGAAGGAAGAATGTTTTGTTACTGGTGATACTATGTATCTACTTGCAACTTTCTTTTGTGTCAATAAGGTATCACATCCACTGTAAGAAGCTACAGCATTGTAACCTACGTACACTGGATGCAATTAGAAAGAAACACAGTGCCGCAGTGGTTGGTGAAACCAGCTTGAATTAAATTTTAACAACTTCCACACCTGGTATGGCATCAACAATTTCATAGCTCTGTTACAACCTTGCTCTTGCTCTGTTTAGTTTGCCCTTGAGCAAATATTTAAGAAGATACAACTCTTGTAAGGTATCCCACACTGTGTGTAGTCTACAGTGCTCATCTATACGTCATTCACAGACGATATATTGTGACTACTGGATGAAGTTTATTGCACACAACAAGATTTGTCAATGGGCATGGGAATTAAGGAAAAGTTGCCAGTTTTATAGTTTTGCGTTAGCACAAGTCCATTGTTGCTATAAGAATTAGAGATTGTTTGCTGCTATGAGAACGAAAGATCGTTTGACAGAAGCTGATAGATCTATATGTGCATGTATCAGCTGCTTGTTAAACAATCTCTCATTCTCATAGGAACAAATCTGCAATGGACTTGCAGCTAGTTGTACTAACAGAACCGTGCAAATGGCAAGTTCTTTAGTTTATGCTCCAGCACCTATTCTAGTAACTAGGGGAATGCAGAATGTAATGGAGTAAGCCTGAGCCACCTACAGCTTCACCTATGTATTACCAGGTCACACAGCACACAAATCATGCATGTAGCTAGCAGCTTTGTTTCTCCTTCCCTGTAACAGTCGTTAAGCCAGCGGTCCAGATAATTGGATTTTAAAGCAAGTACAGGAAGTGCCCGGGAGGCTTCATTCCAACGTGTAATTAGCGTGCCGCTTACTTCCTGCCTTTTCCAACAGACAGCTCTCTCAAACCATGGCCGATTCAAGCTGGACTTGCGCTCGTTTTTATACAATGGTACTTTAACTTCACGAAAATCCACTTTTGGTCGGCGTCAGGCAAGGTTAGGCGGCGTACGAACGGCTTTTGTCAACATTGTCGCGCGCGACTCGATCGACATCCCCGCACGAAATTTTGTCACATTTTGTTACGCCTGGACCGATCTGCACGATCTATATATCGGCGGATAGCCCGGAAAAAAAGGCACAAAATATGTGAAAATGGGCCTGTCTTACCGTAAACATTTTGCACTACCCGAGCTAAAAGCAAGCCAAAAATTTCGCGTTCACGTGTATGTAGACAGGCCTCAGACACAACTCAGGGAGCTGGAAGAAGTGAAAGACTGTTGATACAAGCTAAAAGAAGCAAAAAGAAGGTAACAGCAAGTTGAAATAAAGTGGGCAATAGCCATATAGCCAAGATAATACCATCTATAGGCCTATAATGCAAAGTACCACCAGTAATTCACTGAACAAGAGAGTGCCGTACCATAGCAAGTGTGTTGCTGTGTCTGTCAATCTGTATGCCAGTGTTGTCTCATTACTACCAACCAGTGTGCCTGAATGGACCTGAAAATACAATGCTAGTGAATGTGGTATTTTCAGATGCTGAACCGGTAGGTGATATAGTGACAGAGCGAGACAACACTGGCATATAGCTACAGGGTGTGCAGTTACATCATTGTGCCATGGCTATGTCACCATCTTGAGAGACCAACAGGATGGTTTTGATTATGAATTTATGCACTAGTGCATCAACTGCCCATACCAGCATTGCTTCCAGTAGAAACCTTGTATACTGTATGAGGTACATGTACCTCGAATGCCTTTACTAGCTCCCTGCGTAAAACAGAATGCTGTTTAAGTTAGTGCATTGTTGTTGATTGAGTTCTCAAAGGCTAGTTTTCAAAAGAAGAAATAAGAGTTGCCAGTTTTTTAAGACGCATTTCTATTTTTCTGTGACTGGTTCTGAACCAAAATGGCTTAGGCAGTTCACAAGTATCTTCCCCTTTGTAGCCTGGGTGGTGGCCTGATTGTGAGGCTATAAAAATAGCATAGCTAAATGCATGTGATGGGGACACTACCTGTGCAACTATGTTGATATGCGAAGCAGTGTCATATCAATGCATTAAAGATCAGTGATACCGGCAAGGCACGAATTGATGCGATATTTCCATGGTATGTCAACAGGATAAATTATGATGCCAAGCAATACCAGTGGCAAGGGAAACTAAAATCTGAGGTGTACTTTGTCACTACCAAAAGTACTTTCAAGTGTTGGCTAACTGTTCTTCATCCTCGCTCACAACACTTTGTACTTTGTAGATAAAGAATGCATAATTATGCTTTGCTGCTTGCCAGTTTACACATCTTGGTGTATATTGGAATAGCCTTGTACCCAGGGTACTGGGTATGAGACTAGTCATTAGTGCATGTAGGATACTAAACTTGTAGGGAGAATGCTTACACACATTTGTTCAATGAATTTATACTGGCTGGTACTTTATAGATGGCATTATCTTAGTTATATGGTTGGAATATGCTACTGCCCACTTTATTTCAACTTGCTGTTACCTTCTTTTTGCTTCTTTCAGCTTGTATCAACAGTCTTTCACTTCTTCCAGCTCCCTGAGTTGTGTCTGAGGCCTGTCTACATACACGTGAACGCGAAATTTTTGGCTTGCTTTTAGCTCGGGTAGTGCAAAAGTTTACGGTAAGACAGGCCCATTTTCACATATTTTGTGCCTTTTTTTCCGGGCTATCCGCCGATATATAGATCGTGCAGATCGGTCCAGGCGTAACAAAATGTGACAAAATTTCGTGCGGGGATGTCGATCGAGTGGCGCGCGACAATGTTGACAAAAGCCGTTCGTACGCCGCCTAACCTTGCCTGATGCCGACCAAAAGTGGATTTTCGTGAAGTTAAGGTACCATTGTATAAAAACGAGTGCAAGTCCGGCTTGAATCAGCCATGGTTTGAGAGAGCTGTCTGTTGGAAAAGGCAGGAAGTAAGCGGCACGCTAATTACACGTTGGAATGAAGCCTCCCGGGCACTTCCTGTTCTTGCTTTAAAATCCAATTATTTGGACCGCTGGCTTAACGACTGGTAAGTCTGTGAGCAATCCATGAACAAATTCGTGCGTGAGATGGCTTAGAGAATTGTCCCAGATGCAGTGCATAGCTCGCAATGAAGAGATACCACACAATGGAGCTGTTCGTATTGCGAAAGCAGTTAGGCTGGTGAATGTTGACAGAGGCTATCTGCTAACTGACTATTCAAGTCATTAGTATGGGGTTTTACTCAGGCTCACCTGAATAACACTGTATGTAAACCTTAACACTGTCTGTCATCCTTACCTTTGCAGATCCATCAGTAACCACAAGAGGGTTCTCTTGAAGGGTGCCCACTAGGTCCTCAGTGATCTGCAATGAAACCTCTAGGTACTCGACCCCAGCAGTCATAGTTAAGGCGTCCAAGATGTCTAGCACTGTACTGAAGTTATCAGCAGTTAGATCATCACCATCTAGAATACTGTTGACCACCTGCTCCTGCAGGAAGAACAAAGCACAGACTTGTTCAGCCACCAACAGAAAATACTTTTTAATCTTGAATTTTCTACAATGAAACTTTAATTTATGTTTGAGCTATCAAGTGAGTGGTATTTGCTTATCACCAACTCACCCTAACAACTTTGTTTTGGTTACTATCCTATAAAGGACAAAGTGACTGAATGGTTGTGTACTTTTGAGTACAATAAACCTTTGGCTCAAACTTGCCACATGGTTAGGGTTAGGGATGAACAACACTCACATGCCCACACAATTCTTTGCACACTTGTTAGAATGTACTCTTTCACGGTTGATCTTGACTTGAGAGGATGCCACACTGAACTTACATTGTCTTGGCTACTGGTTACTGAGATCTTGCTCCTCACTTCGACTGGAAGTTCCCTCACTTACCATGTCAACGGCCACACATCTCCTTGACCTGGCAGTTCAAACCATCATTATGGCCTCTCATCTGCTATTCTGTGCTTGCCTCAACCCCTCATGGAACTATCTTGAGTTTGCTTGTTGTTTACTTGCACTGTATTACTTGCATATACTGTGGTTTATCCCTTTGACCTTGCCAAGTCCAAGTTATACCTTGGCACCTTAAGTTCTGGGGTTTGTAATTGCACATATATATCTCACTCAAAAATGAAGTTGGTTTCCCACCTTTTGTAGCCATGTTCCCCTTCATGTTCTGACGTTGCTAAGGCCATGAACAGAAGGCTAACATGCTTCACTAACACAGTAAATGGCAGTGTAGGCTTCCTGGTCACAATACACTGAGGAATTACGCCCACTGATAAGTAATATTAATGCTAACATGACTTCAAATTTACATGGTACAAATTGATGCAACTCAACATTCCTTTAGTGAGTCTTATTGAATTTACTGACTTAGAAAAAACATAACAGACTGCTTCAAGCCCGCCCAAAAAACCACAACCAACTACGTACATGGCTTCATAAGTGCCGTACCAGACAATTTAGGCTGCACCTACTAAGGAAGAGTCTATGTAACCTGGCTCCCATCCAGCACACAACACAATTAGTTGTAGCCCAACTATGTGCTTACACAGATCTCAATAGCCTCTGTGCTGTAGTTTGCCTGGCTAATACATACAGCAGAGCAATTGCCTAAGTTGGCAGCAGTAACACGCTCACAGGTGTTGTTTGGAGAGAAATCTGGGGAGAGGGGAAGTAAGATCTTATATACAATACTAAAATATGCTTTGCTAGCATAAGAGTCATCAATACAAAACTCAAGTTGTTCAGTAATTCATAGCAGCAACCAAAACGTTCATCATGACCAAACCTTTTTGGTTTGTAACCTTGTTCCCACAAGTGAGAGCCATGGGATTGAGGCAAGATATACACATACATATGCACTTTTCAAGTCTATGCACACGCAGGTGAGGATGCAATCAAGATGATGTGCTTTGTGAGTTGGAATAACCGAGAAAAAAAACAACTCTGCACGTGGTAACGGAAAATGATGATATGAAACCCACTCCCGTAACAAATGTTCAGCATAGAGCTAATGCTGCTAGTTTACCTGAATGCCTCCAGTAGATTTGAAAGCCAGAATAGTAGCTGACAAATGGTACAGAGGGAGTGAGTGCTTGACATCCAGCACTTAAGTTTGATGTAAGATTTCTTTCAAACACTATTGTAGCTGGTCCTTCAGGAATCAAGGTGGCATCACCAGGACACCGAAAATGTGCAAAGTAACCCCCTGTTTTGGCATCAGCTGCACTTGCATTTGAGGTGTGAACCTCTGCTTCACATAGTATGACATCACTTGTGTTACCATTCAGAGTTTCCCTGCCACAGAAGTAGTTATTGGCACTAAGAAGGACTGCACTGCCAATTGACTCTATCCCATTTAAATTCACAGTAAACAAGGTAGTGTTTGTTCCAAAATTAGGAGAATCATCAAGTATCCCAGAGCATGGGTCAAGAGGTTCATGAAATTCCTCAACTACGCACTCTGCATTGGGAATATAATGCAACATAGTCACTTTCATTTTTGCTATAACTACATGAGCATGAAACGTGTAGTGTTAAGTGGAGCCAGTAATCTTTTATTCATTGCCTGACAACAGGACAAAAATGGAAGTTTCATTTGGTTCAAGTGGGAATTTGTCTTAAACTATGATATATTCTCAATGGCTGCTGGAGGAGCTTGGTAATTTGTGTGATGTAAATATGTTTGGTGGATCAAGATAGTATAGGCAAGTGAGCAGAGCATATTTGAAGTGATTCTGAGCATGAGACTAATACAGGGTTAGCGTATACAAGTGAGTTGATAATCAAGGTGCTGGTCATTTATTGGCTTTCTGATCCATCAATCACAATGTCAATTCAAACTGGCTTTTACAAGGTACTGTCCATGCACCACATGCTACATTAACTTATGGAATTACAGAACGTTCATGAATCATTCAGTGAAACATAGAACTGGTTGTCTTCACAATCACTTGACAACACCAAGGCAACAAGATGTGACACAAATTATTACTTCCTCTCACATACTATAAAATGATTTTCAATACAAACGAAAAATTGAAGTTTAAGATCAATTAACGTGGGTCTGGTCACGCAGTGTGAGTGCATGTCGGTTAACATGAAAGTGGCCAATATTATTGTACATGTATACTCAACTCACAACACACCCGTCTGTTTCCACAAGACATCTATGAATGCAATACACTCAGGCGCTTGTGCTTTCTCAAAATCCGTTGCTTCCATATAAATTGGTAGCACAGCTTGACCGGAGGGAAGAGTATTGTTCTCATCAATACATTCAACAATTATACTGGATTTCGTGCAGTTGTTCGAGCTGGCTAGCATTCCCTCCGTGGAGTAACGACACGCATATCCATCAATGTAGTTGTCTCCATCACCGAAACTCTCACAGGAAGAAAACACTGCGATTGACTGCTGTGAAATCGGTTGCATGTAAGACAGGTCCAAGCAGAGTGCACGATTCAGGCCAGGATGGAGGGGAATCGGGTTGGCGTATTGATCAAAGTAACAGCTACGCGCACTGTTACTGCTAGGGCAGACAGATCGACAGCGGTAAACCAGCCCAATGCCTAGTATTAACAAAATAGGCAGTAGCGGGTTACTGTACAGCCTCATGTTGGTCCACCGTCAACGTTCACTTCGCCTGAGGCACAATGTAACGCGGACTCCAATGTCTATTTTTAGCTCCGCCTATTTATCGCGGGTAGGCTTAAATTATGCAAAGTTCAAGGTTCATGTATCTGGAACCATGATCACAACACAGCCTCGTACCGCAACAGAAACCTGTCAGCTCACACTATATACAAAGTCCGTGGGTGCATGTGAAAGCTGCAGGCCTTTAGCCTTAGACTTAATTTAGCACATGGCATATCCAACAACAGCTTCCTGTGAGCTGAATAGCTTCATTAGCCACCTCCACTAAACCAAAGGATCTGAATGACACACAGACATGTATACAAAGAACTTGTTATAGGTCCTCAAACAGCTTGAAAGCAGTGAAGCCCTCAATCTCCAGAAATATGTAGGCCACAGGGTATTCCAATTGCATGAATTTGTTTAGAACATGACTATGAGCTGCAAGAGCAATGAAGAGCATCTGCTGGCAAGTAGTGACACAAGTTCTAGCACACAGTAAGTGATGCTTGTGATCTCGGTATCTCTGAGGATGTCACTGAATTGACTTGTATAGGATTTGGGCTGAACATGAGTGAAGGGTGAAATCTTGGACCTTTGCTAATATAAATAGGGCCTACATTCAGAAGTAGCTAGCTACACCCAAAATGGCATAGAGACCATTGAAGCAAAATAGCCATGAACTATTTGATCTTCCTACATGGACATCTTCAGCTCTAGCTAAACTTCACTTTTTTAAAATTGTCTTACATCAGTCACCAAAGAATGAAGCTTGATCTTTGGTGCATGTGATTCATCTCGTTGACTGTTAATTTCAAGGGAGTTTTGCAGTGTTGTTCAGCAACAAATATACAACAGCAACAAAATTACAACAATATTGGCTATTTTTGCTGTTGTTGTTTTTTCTTTGAGGCTAGCCGCACCCCAAGTGGAAAGAAAATGGTGACTTGAATGCAGGTGGACCAACCAGCTTGTTCTGTCTATTTGCACATTATGATTTAATTGAGTAGTTGAGCCCATTAGGGCCATCACGTGTACGAGCATGGTAGTTAGGCTAATATAGCTAAGTGATAGCTACATGGATAAAAACAGAGATAAAAAAACAACAAGAAAAATGAGTATATAAAGTAAATAAATATGGCTACCATGACCCGGTACAGTTAATAACTGTTGCATATAAGGGGGGTGTCGGGTTTGGGGGTTATAGGGGTCCAGGTTCATGGGGACTTACACCGTAAACCAGCACCTAAACTCTTCACACCTAAGCAGAAAGTGCTCCACATTTTCTATCTCCCCACTGTTGCACAATACACACCTGTCATCCTTGCACATCCTACACCGCTTTTTGTCCTCGAAGAGCCCTGCTGACCCTGTTCTCAGTCAGAGCTTTATCCCTTCATGACCTACTACAGACCTTGTGTACCCCTACAATCCTGCCTCTTCCTTCACCAACTGATACCACTTCAGACTGCTTTTTCCAATCCCTTCGGTTTCTCTCATGAACCCTCTCTTTCCACTCCTGCGTTGACCCTCTCTCATTACCTTCCATTTTAGGAAAACAAAGTTCACTGCGACTTAGCTACAAGACCTGAAGTAGAAGGCTTTAGAGATCAGGATTTGACCCTCCCCCCCCCCCCCCCCCCCCCCCCCCCCCCCCTGGCGAAGCCTCCCCCTTGGACATTTTCTAGGCTTTGAGCGTCCAAAGTTGCGATAGGTCCGCCTTTCTCACACCATTCGGACGCGAGACAAGTCCGCGAAATGTGGGTGGTGCTAACGTGCGCAACATTGCTCACGATGCTCGCGAATGAAGACAACCTTCAAAAAGAGGCCAGACCAAGCCTTTTAACCAACCCACATCACATTTCAGCGTTTGGAAAAAAAACTGTTTCTGTGAGACAGTTGTTTCTGGCAGCTTGGTTTCAATTGGTTCAAGTGACTTTCCTAGCTGCAGTAACCACAGGTAGGACTGAATTGAAGATTCTAGTAGGCCTGAACATAGCCGTAAAAGCGATTTCAGGGCACCTAAGTTAAAAATTTTCCTTGGGGAGCATGTCCCCAGACCTCCCTACTTTGTGGTGCTTTGGTGCTTTCACATGCACTCATCAATAGATATACCAGACTAAAATAGCTGCCTCTGGCCCTGGTGTAGAGTGATGCTGAATGCCTCCTCAGGATGTCTTGGGGGATGCTAATTGGTGATAATTGAAGCCACATAGAGGTGAGATGATGAACAAAGCCAGCCAACTTCTATATTTGGATATGCCCGTGGTTTGACCCGCTGGGCAGAAGGTTGATGTGCTACTGCTGTCTCAATCTGAGTTGTGTAAGAGCTAAGAACACCATGCAAAGCCTTTGAGAGGTGTCAGTTGGTGTTCTGAACTTATCTGAAAAAGCAATGTTCGGTGAAATACGCACTTATAGCTTTTGATGGCATGCCATCAAAAGCTATAAGTGCGTATTTCACCGAACTGTCAAAGTGACTTGTAGCTTGGTCTTATCTAATCACTGGACTGGATTGCTGGACTGGACTGATTGACCGGATTACTGGATCAACTAAATTTGTTCATATCACCTGACCTCTAGCCAATCAGAAGAGTCGACAGTCACATGTTTGTGCTAGCAGCTGTAACCGTCATGGTTGCCCTACTTAAAAAGATTACTTAGGTGTGCTCTGCACAACATTCACAATACAAACACATGCTGCAAAAGTCACTGGTGAAGTTTTCCATTGTTTTTGAAGTAGCTGCAATTGTCTAAGAGTGGTGAGGCCATGACCAGTTCATGCATAAAATAAGGAGATCAAGACTTTCCACCTCCCCAACACACACACACAAGATTTGGTACAACAATTATAGTTGCCAAATACACCTAGACAGATAAATGATTGTTGTTTTTTTTGTTGTCACATTGGTCAACTGATAGTCAGTCATTAGTGTAACTAGCAGTACTGTACCTGCTCATACTTGGCAAGTTTGGTCATGCCAGTTGTCATCTCTGACAAGGATTGGGAGTTTGCCAACAGGATCAAACTGAGTAATGCCATAACTGACTCATGAATGTTTAACCAAACAGTGAAGAACTATATATATATGGAAAGCTGCCTATGCTCGAAACTTCTCTACTTATGTTGCTGCACATGATTGTGACAAGCTACCATCATCAGCAGCTGATTTATAGGAAGAGGCTATGATCCACACCCCTTTCTGTTATTGGTCAGGCTTTGCTATCACCAAACTGTGCAAAGCACCTGTCTGTACATCTTTGAATGTGTCGACTATATGTTCAACGCACTTGGGTGGGACTGTTGGTTTCATTTTATATACACTTAGTAGCGATGTCAGAGTCTCCAGAAGTATGCCAGTTTTCGTCTACAGAGGCTATATCTACACATTGCTGCAACGCATCTGCATCAAATTGAGTACAGAGGTTTCTTAGATGCTTAGGTACATTTGCACTTACTAATTTTGTGAAAATGTCTGCCTTAGTCAAGAATGCATGCACTTTTTTCGTCATATTTCATCCCTTTTCTGTGTATTTTTGAGGTAATAACAGACTTTGTACTCCTGCTCACAATGACTTTCAATATTCAACGATGAACAACTATATTTGTATACCGGACTGGTTGCCCAAGGGGACAGTGCAGGTTTTTGATTGCAACTTTGATCCAACTCCTGCGGAAATGCTACTATTTACAACCGGAAAACGCCGTTTTTTAAGCGTTTATCAAGCCTAGTGCAGGCATTACACTAGGTATTCAAAATGAACAACCTCCACTGGACTGAATAGGTACTGACTAACCTTCACAGCGAGTTTCATCTCAATTGGACTAGCAGTCGCTTGCGGAACGTGTACCGGACGCATAATCACGCAAAAACAACGTATAAATTTTCTGCAAATCACTTGCATTTCTAAGCTCATACAACCTGCTATATGGACTCAAAGTTAATGATATTGGTACCGTTAGAATCGCCGTTTCATGCTCTTTTCAAAAATCATAGCTGTTAATGTGATAAATTAATTTCAATTTTTACTCCGATATCGCTACACTTAGCACTGCATGCACTTCAAAACAAAAGCAGGTAGTAAGTATAGGTTTAATGAAGCGTAGCTATTCTAATGTACTTGTGTTGGGGTCATTGTGTGGAGTCCTCAATGTTTATGTGCCCCTTTTGTCAATGCTGCACTTGTTGTCATAGGCGTGCACAGCAGTAGAGGCTTGGGGGGGAGAAGCATGCACAAAATTTATGATGTGCGGCACCACCACTCAGAGTAGAAGCTGAACGTCCGCTTGACGAAGGGACTGAGTGGGTTGTTGCATGGTCGTTCGACGGAATCGGTGGACTCCTGGGCTGTTGCTCCTTCGACTGAATCAATGGACTCCTGGGCTGCTGCTCCTTCGACTGGATGAGTGGACTTCTTTCTATCTTGAGTTACAAAGAATGTCTGATCTACGTACCTAGCCAGAGGAGGTTGGAAGCTGGTAATTAGTGGTATGCGTGAGGTAGCAATTATTGCTACGTGAATGACGTAATCATACGGGCTGCCATAGAGCCCCATTGTGAAAGGTGAAATCGATTTACACAAACAGCTCTCGTTTGTTTGGGACGAAACTTGCTCAGTGGATACTGCCAGGTGAGCTCTAGATCGACAGCTATGGCATTTTATGGTGCGCAAAATCTTTCACGGGGATTCCCAAGGAAACACTCAAATACTTCGCATATCAGGAAGAGCTATAGCGCTTGCAGTACTCTCCCGCTTAACCGTACTGCAAGCGACGGGAAGCTGGGCGCGGGCCTGGGAACGAGGCTACTATTAGCGTTTAAATGTTTCAACTTTGTCCATTGCCCTGATAAGTGCATGTCCTAATTCTAAACAGTAGCTAAGTACAAAACAGGGCCTAAAACTTTCTGCTGTTGCTACCAGCCCTCTTCGTGACATGCAGAAACTTGGACACTGTGTAGCTATACATACATACAAACTAGCCTTGTTCCGTGCTTAATCACTTTTAGGTACCTAAACTCACCAACTTACTCTACCTACCATTTAGATACCTCAACAGTATCACCTACTGTCGATAACCACTCATCACCCTGCACGCCGAATGCTACAACCATCTTAAATGTCTTGCTGATACCTAATGAGCAATATCACCTAATGGTCCACCACTTCAACTAAACACACTGACCCTAGCAACCAAGCAGTATGACCTAAAAACACAAAAAGTAGATGGCACTGTTGAGGTGAAGAAATCGAGAGAGAGAAATAACTGAGGCAATGCAAGACACCATAAAGAGTGACAAATAAAAATCACATGAGAGGGAAAATGATCAACAAGGCGACAAGAAACCATGGAACAGTGTCAACAACTTTTAGACACATGCAGACCAAGGTATATATGCTCAAAACGCTGGTCTTTAGTGGAGTTCCTTATGAGATTTTGGAGTTTTGGTGTAGTCCACTACGGAATGATTAGGACCACTCCCCGCCTAACACTTGCTTTGAGAAATCCAGCCTTCATGTTGTATCGTTTGGGGTTGGGACTTAACAGTCAGGGTTAGCATAATTCTAAATAACTTGGGGGGTGGGCAATCATCAAACTAAAATATATGGACTCTTGCAGTTAAGTTACTAACATAACGTCAGGGTCACTCACAGTTAAGTTAGTGGCTATGACATCCACACCAAGTAGCTGAGCAAGGACTTTAGTTAGTTCGTACATTACACCAATAGTAGAAGGAAAAGCGCAAAGCTGAATACGAATCAGCTGATTGTAAAATCTTTGATCTTAAGTGGGTGGAAGTCCCACCTAAAAAGATTTCCTGCCTTTACTAGGGCTTCTTTGGCTTTTTGATTCGCTTGATGCTAAAACAACTGTATTATAACTAAACAGCACTTGGAAGCCAATTCAAGGTTAAGGTTATTTAGGTAGGTTGAGGGGGAGTGGTTTAGAGTAGGCCATAAGGCATGATTTGCGTATAACCTAGGTGCCAGTATGATGGTATAGGCTGGGAGACTAAAGCCACTCATGTGCATATTACAGGTTGCTCTATGGTCAGGGTTAGGATTGTGTCAGGGGTTGGGATGGGGTTGAGTTAGTATTACAGCTCAGTTAGGGGTAGGGTAAGGGCTTTATATATGGACAGAGGAAAGGACAGGCTAGAGTCTTTAACTCCAGCTGTGTTTCCTCTCACAATTAGGGAAGCTACATGTAGTTGAAGATTTCCTGTGGATGGATTACAGACTGGGTAGCTTGACTGTACAAACATGGTGCCTGAATGGATTCAGTCATAAAGTTTCCCAGTAACAATTGGTGGCAACAATAATGTGCTACTGTGCAAATGTCAGTTTTGCTCTTCTTTCTTGTTTGTGTTCAACACCCAACCTGTCACTGTGGTTTTTGCATCTGACTATCCATATCTCAGTGTACAGTTCAACAAGCACTCCTCTTCATAACTTATAACTGAAGCTATGCTATAGTGCTCATGCATTGCATGGGGGGATGACGTTCTCAACACGCACACAGCCTTTGAAACTTGGCATCTTGGTTGTGCTTTGTGGTTGCTAAAATGTAGAGTAGTAGGACACTGCTGTACTGTCTATTCTACAACTACTCCATGGATGAATGTATACTAGTAAACTAGAACTCACTGCTGTTTGCTACAACGTAAAGTAGTAGGACACTGCTGTTGGAACATTATATCTAGGTAAGATGCTGCCTTTTTAGATCTGCACTTCCTGTAGTTCCAGCTTTAGCATTGCAAGTCACAAAAGGTGGGGTGAAGGCCTGGAAAGTAGATACTGTAAGGTGCAAGAAGGTGTACTAAAGCAAGCCTGTATAATTTGTTGTGCTATTTCCTTCTAGTGTTGCTGGCAGCTCAATACTCAGGAGCTATTGTGAAATTTATGAGTTAAAGGCTGCAGCTGTAGGCTGTACTCAATTTATGCAACTAGATAATTATGCCGTCGGATTGTTTCTGGCAACATTACATGGCCAATGACTGCTTTGATGTAGATGTGAATTCGAAGCTAGGCTTTCTGTTTCAGGCCTTGTCTTGCAGCTCTAGAGAAAGATGAAAGGAAAGTCTGGAAGGTGATACCATGCCACTGTGATCTCAACAGTACATCAGTCACAACACCAATAACACCACATAGCATGAGTTCGGAGAACCAGAAAGATGCAAGACTGTGCTGACTTGGCATTCATGGAGAAGGACACACAAAGCTACCAGTGTCATCATGGTGCCACCGTATCATGTGAAAACCAGGCTTTGCTTCCCAAATCTGGGAGACAAAATCTGCAAGCGACGGGAAGCTGGGCGCGGGCCTGGGAATGAGGCTACGCTAATAGTGTATGGTCAAAAACTGGAGCCAAGGAAGGCATGGGAATGAGTATAGTACTGTCTTTCTTATTGGAAGGTACCTTTCTACTCAGGACACAGTTTGTTCACAAATAGCAAGATAAGAAGCAGGATGTAGTAATATAACTTTATACACTATAGTGAATGTTGGCTACCATCAAGTGGGAGAGTTTGGCAAGTTACATGGTTGTAAACCAAATGTTTGAACACTTCACACACTGTATGGATTGGACATGACTACTTTTCCTCTAAACTGTGCATGCATCAAGAATGTTGTTCTCCAACCACCACCTCTTTGACCACCTCCACCAAATGGATTGCACAAACCATGCAGTACATGAATGAAAATCTTCGTACTGATACTTAAATAGGTTTGTTATGATGTTGGGGTCAGCTTTGATATTAAGAATGGAGGCAAATTCACTGTGCATATTATATGTGTGTGTTCTTCAAGATTATGTACAACAGGAATTTGGTTGGTGTCTCATGTGTACAATTAATCTGTTGAACCCTATGTAGCACCACCACATTCTATTTCAGTGCAAGTCAGAGTACTGTAGTGACAATACACTCATGTAGACTTATTTCACATCCACATTCTCCATACTATCACTATCACTTTGTTAATCACCAGCATGCAGCACTGTTTTAAATATAGCCAGTTGTCACGTGAAGGTGCTCTTCTAAAATACCTTCCAATCCCAGAACCAACAAACAAGGTAGCATTAAAGGTTTCATTAGATGAATTGGACACAACTGGCAAAAAGGGAAGGGTTAGGTACCTAAACTCACCAACTTGGTTCCAAAAGATCTGGATACTTCCGTAACACTCCCCATTGATATCATTCCCATCCTCATTCATCTCATTCTCGTTGCTTTCATTCTTGTTGCTAACATTCTTGTTGATTTCATTCTCGTTATTTTCATTCTCATCGCTTTCATTCTCGTCGCTTTCATTCTCGTCGTCTTCATTCTCGTCGTTTTCATTCTCGTCGTTTTCATTCTCGTCGCTTTCATTCTCGTTGCTTTCATTCTTGCTGCTAACAATCTTGTTGCTAACATTCTTGTTGATTTCATTCTCGTTATTTTCATTCTCGTTGATCTCGACCTTCTCGTCTGGTTGTCCAAAGCTAAGGGTGAGACTGAGCAAAGCATAACTCAGTAGGTTCTTCAGCTTGACGGCATTGTCTTCGCAACGCACCTGCTGAACGCAATATGCGTTAGTACAGTTTACGCTCAGTAGTATACATCTGTATCCATTGTCAAAGTCCTCCCTTCCACAGAAATTATAGGTAGCATTAAAAATCGCGACTTTTTGAACTTGTCGCGGAGTTGTGACAGTAAACTCCCGACCCGAAGAAAGCGATGGAGGATCAACCGATACTCCGTCACTGCAATAATTCTGCAGGCAAAGTTCGCCTTGAAGTAAAGCAAGGAGGGATAACAGCGAAACGATAAAAATAATGCACTTCATTTTTAGGCGTCGTTGCAGGTGACCGAGTTTCACATCTCTACGTAAACCGTTATCAAGTGGGAAGGGCTATCCTAGTCTCGTTCCCAGGCCTTCACGCGCGCGCAGATCGCATCCTGGATTATGTGTGCGCGCGATAGGTACCATGCACGCTGCTATAAGCACGCTACTTCTCGACACTCGCGCTTGCTGAGCCAGTAAAGCTATACTCACCCTCTATACGACACGGTCAGGCTCTACATCGTGACCAGCGAAGTATTTCCTTTGCTGAAAATTTTTTACAAGTCTAAACCGCACCTCAAGATGGTCTAGAGACTCTTTAGTGCAGATTTACCTTCGCTTTAGAGTTCAGTGGTACGTTTTATCGCTACAAAACTGTGGACACTCCTGGACATCATCATGGATGGCAAGACATGGATGGCAAGACACGTCTTCGCCTTAGTCGCTATTAGGAGTGATGGTGATGTAGCTGGTCATAGTCGCTTCTTCAACTATGCAATTACAAATTCATGTATCGGATCTCACTGCGCATAGAACTTTGCGTAAAACTAGCCAGCACAGCAATTTGAATGATGACTAGTCCGTGAGTTGTTGTCTACCAGATATTGTAGTTGCCTGTATCCATGCAGGCAGCTGCACAATCCGGAAAGAAGCTCTCCTGGACCCTAAAGGAGAATGCTCTGGGAACATTGGTGCAACTTGTCTGGAAACACAGACACCAAGAATTTGCCAGCCCCGAGGTGGTGTGCATACTCCTCCAGTTGGCGACACTCTTCCTGCCTGCAAGACTTCTGCTGCTGGCGATACTCCTCACACTTGTGACCTTCTTCCTGCTTGTGAGAAATAAACCTCAAGAGACGCTCATGACTCCTCCTCTGTCTCGAAGGGGAATAGTTCTTTCTCTTTTTGGGTATACAATTCTTACTAATCTCACAGCAGAAGTCTTGCAGGCAGGAGCTAGGAGTGTCGCCAACTGGAGGAGTCTCACAGTCAGGAGGAGTCTAACCAGCGGGAGGTGTCTCATATGCACAAGGAGTCTCACCCGCCAGAGGAGCAGTCTGACAGGCAGGAGGAGCCTCGTAGGCAGGAGGAATCTTATAAGCAGAAGACTTCCCTGCTGGACTCTGGTGCTGCTGGTATGTCAGGTAGTCCAGACATACAGACTATTGTACCTGAGATACAAGTTGAGAATTCTACACCTGAACCAGCTGCTGTAGCCAAGCGAGTAGACCTAGGTTCCATCACAAAGGTATTGGACAACCCTGGATGTTTTATACGATATGAAGGCAAAAGTGGTGAGACAATTAACTGGAACTCCAGCTACACTGATGTCTTGATTCCAGTCCTACACCATGGAGCCATTGCTAGTGGAGTTGATAAATGTGACCTGTGCCGATTCCATTTGGAGGGCAGCTGTCGACGTGGCCTACGGTGTACTTACGCTCGCATGCTACATCCCGACCAGCCATACACATGGTAATAGCTATAATAGCTACCATCAGAACAAGATCTGGAAAATTTGCAATTGCTGTGAGTTGGGCTGCCAGTGGATTGACTACCACTCTGACAACCAGCTAGTTCTCAGAATTATCCTTGCACAGGTGTAAGACTGGAACTTTTAGTGTGAACTGTGCAAAATACACATAACTGTGATGAAAGGCTGCATGGCGGTTGCATGTTATATGTGCCCAACAAATAGAGAACTGTATCACATTCAAGAAACCATATAACAGAATGACAGTAACATCAGAAGACAAAACTTACAAAACATCTGCTTTTTCTTACATCATAAAAGACGTGTGGTCTGCAGTATGTCAGAGAACACCCTGCACATTGAGATAATGGACATCACTCTGACATCAGGACAAGACAGATTAGCATGCAAGTCACTAGCTATTCTATGGAAGACCTGGCCTGAAGTGCAAGGGATTAAGAAGAGCGGCACACAATTGGATTTTTTCCCTCATAACCGTGTCCACAGATATAGTAAGTAGCTCGACATAGATTGAGCAGCACCAGTTACAATGAGTAGTCTCGTTCCAGCAAGAAGTAGTTTTTCTTTGTCACTGAAGCACTTTGACAGTGTTTATGCTGTCTGTTTACGCAAGTTTGTTTTGCACCCAACCCATCTACGCGGACAACAGTGGTAAGTTCATGGCAGCAGGTCACCTTATTGAGTCATGCTTCTACTTTTAATTCTGTGAGTACTTTAATATTATTGCAAAGCCTTTCAAGTTAAATCGTTATGAGATTATCTTGTGATGCGATCTCAAATAGCAGTGCCAAGAGTACTATTATGGGGTGGTTTTACGCGAGTTCAAAGGTCATGGTTTGCTACAGTTGTCTGGCGCGTAAAATCTTGTTCCGAGAAGAGCTCTATTATGTGGGAGGATTTTACGTGAGTTAGCCCCTCAATTATAGCATAATTACCAACTGGGCACATAAAATCTTCCCTTATAAGAGACCTACCTGTGTCTGCTGAAGGCTGCATGTACGCGTGAAGCTACTCACATAAAACCGCACCATGAGTATGTCGTGGCTGTGCTCACGTAAAATGAGCCCATGAGTAACTCCAGGTAGGTCTCACGTAAAACCATCCCATGAGTTACTCTTGGTTTGTTTATTATTATTTGAAACATGCCAACAGGAGGCACAATCTTAAAGTACAAAGCTCTGGCAGTAGTAGATTATGTGTTACGTAATACTGTCCAGGAACTCAGCAACTGTACGACCATCTGCCACACTGTATATACCAACACGTTGGTACTGGAGTAGCTATATGCTCCCACTTTTGTTGACATTCAAACTCATCCTGCTTGGAGCAAATGGGACAAATCCATTCTGATCTTTCACTCCAGCTGGCTAGGAGATATACCAGTTAATAACACATCCATTATAACATGGTTTACAATTTGGGGCAAACCATGATCATGCATTGGTTCTACTTATGGCAGACATATTTCAAGCCTTGCAGGTGACAGTGGTTGCAGCCATTGTGATGAGTTGTTTACTGACAAGGAGAAGTGGCACAGGACTGTTTGCTGTACATCTTTCATGTTTTAAAGCAGATATTGACATGCAGAGACCCCCCTACAAAGACTGGTGATGTCCTGTAACAGTGTGGTGACCAGTGGCACAGTCCCTAACATTGTTATCCCAGGGACAAGGATGGTTTACTGCAACTGTTGACCTTGATTTGTGGTGAACTTAAATACAGTGATACAATTGAACTTATACACACAATATCAGATAATGCAGGTGTTGAGGTACAAGATTCTGTGTACAGATAATTATTCAGCACAACGTTCACAGGAGACAATCATGCATGGTACTGCGGCTGGGTCTATCACTGCATGGCCAAATATGGACACAAAGTATTGTCTGATAAATCCCATGCATGGCACCATGCTATATGTGTCTACCTGATTTGTCTTTGCACACACAACTGGACATGTGCAGGAGTTTATAACAACTTGACATCAGACTTCTATACACATGCTAATTAATAACACAGTATCCTCTAAACATAACTACATGCATGACAATTAAAGGAATGCATGTACATATAAGCGGAAGGGGGAGGGCAATACCTTAAGTAAGCCATGGCTGTTACATGGGATACAATGGTGATATAGGGTACCATGAATCTATAGTAAACTGATCCTCTGCCGAAACGAATGTATCAAAGGAAGAATTTGCAAGTTTGCATGTAGATGCTAATGTACAAGGTTCAGTATGTACAGAATGAATGAAATTGTAGCAAACCAATGCCTACAAACTATTGTTCTTTATAGCAAAACATTTGTACATGTAGCTAATGAGTAAAATGTTAACAAAAGACATCAACCTGAATTCTATGAATTATAATTTCATATTCTACTCATTCACGAGCCATTGCCAGTGGAGCAGGAGCTTTCACCTCCTGTATATGTGATAGAGGACAGAAAGGAGGGAGGGAGCGGCTGACAGTCAATCACAGTATAAAAAGCAACAACATGTAAGCAAATGGCATGTATACAAACAGATTGCAGTGCAACTGTGAGGTAAATGATATGGTTGGTGCTTTTTCCCTTCCATGTTGAATATTTCTTTGCATGCCATTCTTACTTTTGTACAGATTTCTACATGTTTAAATCCTACTCTTGTTTCTGCACTTTTTCCCTTACAACATGAACTAAGAATTTCATTTAGTGTACTCGCACAAGAGTTTAGCACAGTGGTTTATACCTTGCCTTGAACCCATGGTTTTTGTTTCCAGATTTTGTCTCCCAGATTTGGGAAGCAAAGCCTGGTTTTCACATGATACGGTGGCACCATGATGACACTGGTAGCTTTGTGTGTCCTTCTCCATGAATGCCAAGTCAGCACAGTCTTGCATCTTTCTGGTTCTCCGAACTCATGCTATGTGGTGTTATTGGTGTTGTGACTGATGTACTGTTGAGATCACAGTGGCATGGTATCACCTTCCAGACTTTCCTTTCATCTTTCTCTAGAGCTGCAAGACAAGGCCTGAAACAGAAAGCCTAGCTTCGAATTCACATCTACATCAAAGCAGTCATTGGCCATGTAATGTTGCCAGAAACAATCCGATGGCATAATTATCTAGTTGCATAAATTGAGTACAGCCTACAGCTGCAGCCTTTAACTCATAAATTTCACAATAGCTCCTGAGTATTGAGCTGCCAGCAACACTAGAAGGAAATAGCACAACAAATTATACAGGCTTGCTTTAGTACACCTTCTTGCACCTTACAGTATCTACTTTCCAGGCCTTCACCCCACCTTTTGTGACTTGCAATGCTAAAGCTGGAACTACAGGAAGTGCAGATCTAAAAAGGCAGCATCTTACCTAGATATAATGTTCCAACAGCAGTGTCCTACTACTTTACGTTGTAGCAAACAGCAGTGAGTTCTAGTTTACTAGTATACATTCATCCATGGAGTAGTTGTAGAATAGACAGTACAGCAGTGTCCTACTACTCTACATTTTAGCAACCACAAAGCACAACCAAGATGCCAAGTTTCAAAGGCTGTGTGCGTGTTGAGAACGTCATCCCCCCATGCAATGCATGAGCACTATAGCATAGCTTCAGTTATAAGTTATGAAGAGGAGTGCTTGTTGAACTGTACACTGAGATATGGATAGTCAGATGCAAAAACCACAGTGACAGGTTGGGTGTTGAACACAAACAAGAAAGAAGAGCAAAACTGACATTTGCACAGTAGCACATTTTTGTTGCCACCAATTGTTACTGGGAAACTTTATGACTGAATCCATTCAGGCACCATGTTTGTACAGTCAGCTACCCAGTCTGTGATCCATCCACAGGAAATCTTCAACTACATGTAGCTTCCCTAATTGTGAGAGGAAACACAGCTGGAGTTAAAGACTCTAGCCTGTCCTTTCCTCTGTCCATATATAAAGCCCTTACCCTACCCCTAACTGAGCTGTAATACTAACTCAACCCCATCCCAACCCCTGACACAATCCTAACCCTGACCATAGAGCAACCTGTAATATGCACATGAGTGGCTTTAGTCTCCCAGCCTATACCATCATACTGGCACCTAGGTTATACGCAAATCATGCCTTATGGCCTACTCTAAACCACTCCCCCTCAACCTACCTAAATAACCTTAACCTTGAATTGGCTTCCAAGTGCTGTTTAGTTATAATACAGTTGTTTTAGCATCAAGCGAATCAAAAAGCCAAAGAAGCCCTAGTAAAGGCAGGAAATCTTTTTAGGTGGGACTTCCACCCACTTAAGATCAAAGATTTTACAATCAGCTGATTCATATTCAGCTTTGCGCTTTTCCTTCTACTATTGGTGTAATGTACGAACTAACTAAAGTCCTTGCTCAGCTACTTGGTGTGGATGTCATAGCCACTAACTTAACTGTGAGTGACCCTGACGTTATGTTAGTAACTTAACTGCAAGAGTCCATATATTTTAGTTTGATGATTGCCCACCCCCCAAGTTATTTAGAATTATGCTAACCCTGACTGTTAAGTCCCAACCCCAAACGATACAACATGAAGGCTGGATTTCTCAAAGCAAGTGTTAGGCGGGGAGTGGTCCTAATCATTCCGTAGTGGACTACACCAAAACTCCAAAATCTCATAAGGAACTCCACTAAAGACCAGCGTTTTGAGCATATATACCTTGGTCTGCATGTGTCTAAAAGTTGTTGACACTGTTCCATGGTTTCTTGTCGCCTTGTTGATCATTTTCCCTCTCATGTGATTTTTATTTGTCACTCTTTATGGTGTCTTGCATTGCCTCAGTTATTTCTCTCTCTCGATTTCTTCACCTCAACAGTGCCATCTACTTTTTGTGTTTTTAGGTCATACTGCTTGGTTGCTAGGGTCAGTGTGTTTAGTTGAAGTGGTGGAGCATTAGGTGATATTGCTCATTAGGTATCAGCAAGACATTTAAGATGGTTGTAGCATTCGGCGTGCAGGGTGATGAGTGGTTATCGACAGTAGGTGATACTGTTGAGGTATCTAAATGGTAGGTAGAGTAACTTGCCAGTAACAGCTTGTATTGGTATTTTGTTGCAGCAGTCGAGAGATAGGAGATTTACTAACAGCTGTTGGTGGGTTTCTTTGACAGTTATGAGTATGTGTGTGTTCTGTATGCAGTTGTGGTTAACAGTTGATGGCTGTAATGAAGCCATGATGAAGGCGCTAGTGTTTGAGATAAGCTACTTTCTGGGTGTGTTACAGTGTCTTTAGGTATAAACCTAAGGAGGAGTGCATTGGTAGGCTTACCTCAGCTTAGGGATGGTGGAGATAGCAGTTGTAATGAGGTGATAATATGTAGTTCACTCAATTAGCAATGCAGGCATCATATACTTTGAGGGGAATTAAGCAAAGAAAGCTGCTGCCTGTCCACAAAACTGGATTCCTATTACTCTTGTAATGCAACTCTCTGCTATGACATTTTCAGAGGCAAGAAATACATCTCAGACTCTGGGCAGCCTCAGGCTCTGGGTAGCCTGTTTCAAGTGCTCCTTTAGATTTGTTACTTGGGTGTGGTCAAAGGGGAGCACAACCAAGGGGGACGTTCAAGTGAGGGAAATGTGACACTGGACCATACATCAGCCTAACACTAGTGTAAGTCTGCATTAAGGCATCAAAAAGAGACCCCTTCTGGGGTGGTTATTTACTTGGAAACTCATACTGTAACTGCATCTGTAGTGGTAGTGGCATGTGGTAATTGCCAATGGAAACAGTTGTAGTGGCAGCTCCTATCTAGAGGCTGTGGCCACAGTATGTACTTGGACCATCCACCAGTGATGGTCCCAAGGCTGCCCCCATCCTGCTAACCAATGCTACCTTTGACAGGGGTGTGTCTGCTGCAAAGAAGGGCCCAGCTCTCGTTGAGGATTCACTGAGTGTGGTGTGCAAGACTGTCCTTCAAGCTACCTCCTTGCAGACAAATAATATGGATGAGGGTGTTGGTGTGGTTACAGAAGGCTGGGAGGCAGGATGCAAAAGTAAGGAATTTGAGTAACTTACTGGTCTGGTACTTTAGTGATGCTCTCCAGCAGAAGTTAACGATTCTGTTACTCATGAAAACACTCAATAATGACAGATAGCTCATAGAGGCCATTGACTAATCCAGAGCAAACATTTCAAGTGTGTCATTTGTGCACCTTTAATGTGGAGACCATTCTATTTCGAGACCATTCTATTTCGAGACCATTCCTACGTATGGTGTACCACCATACACCATAATTATAATGATTACCATGTTGTGTAATTACTCCACAGGAATCGGTTGAAGTTGTCATGGACAGTCATGAATTGAAGTCGGTATTCTACATAGTGAGTGACTTAGTATTGGGGATTATAATCTTTGTCCTCCACTGGGTGCTTACAAGTCCCTGGCGAGACTGGTACTTGAGGCTTTTGATTTGGATTTCACAGACTGCTGGGTAGCCAGGTGGGTATTTACAGAGGCTCCTGGCATTGTTCCCCAAATTCAAGTCCGTTAGGACTTCCTGCAACCTAAGACAATAGCCAGGGGTCATGCTAGTAGAATTGGAAGATAGGCTTGCACACACAGAGTGTAGTGTGTGAGAATGTGCTTCAAGTTACCTTGTGGCTAATGCATAGGGGTATAGTGATCGGTCATGTCCGTCTGTCGTCGTTGTCCATCTGTCTGCCTGTCTGTCTGTCTGTCGGCACCAAAAACGCCATTTCTCCAGATCCAGACTGTTATATTAGTGCTAGATACCTTCAAACTGTGAAAAACTGCTTTGTCTGTGCTTCTGTTCGTTAGATACACTCTACAAGTGTTTAAAACTCTGTGTTTTAAGTTGGCATCATGGGTATGCCCATCGACCACACCTGGATACCTAGTCACCCGTACAATGTGAGACAACGGTTTCAGTGCCTCTAGGGTTCACTATACAGTGTGCATTTGTGAGGTGACGGTTTGTTCCTACCCTCAATCACAGAAGCACATGCATAGCTACGTGGCTCGCGGGGTATGTGCTCTACAGAGCTCTAGTTTTCTAGGTTAGCATGCTCCAAGACCCCCTTATCACTGCTGAAAAAACACTCAGGGTATGGCACTGTCTGCAGTTGCACTTAGTCCAGCATATATTAATATTATGTATAGCCTCATACCCAAGGGGCCACCCACCTCCCTGCTAACTAGTTAGAGTAAGTTAGCAATTATCGGACGACATCTATATTCGGACGCTCAAACGCGGAGGGAAAACTGCGTAAACATTCGGTGATACCACAAGACTGTAGCTGAGGTATGTGGTACCTGGTGTACCAAAAATGACACCTGTGCATTGTTTCCTGTTGGCGCTAGAAGCGATAAAATGGCCGTCCGAAAAACATCAATATTCGGAGAAGTGTATGTATTTTCAGACACTGTTGTTTGTGCCTTCTCTGAAGCTGCTTTTGGAGAGATTTTAGTATCGATACGATGCCCCAAGACCTCCCCAATTCGCAATATATTTTCGTAGTGGTAGCTGCTTTGAACACTCAGGGGCGCAGCTGAACATGGGCCAGTCCGATTCGATCAATAATCGGACGGTGAAATTTGTCGTTTCTTACCGTGTTGTCTTCAAACAAGTTGAAGTCTCCACCATATTAGCATCAGTACAATCTACAGGCTCTTGGCTACATGCTGGTACTTGTCCGGTGTTTGTGTGTTGAGTAGTTCTCGAGATATTGCACAATATCGTTTGAACTCACCTATTTATACTGCACATAAATCAACCAGCGTACTTTATGGAAAGAAACATGAAATATATTTATATCTCGAGAACTACTCAACACACAAACACCGGACAAGTACCAGCATGTAGCCAAGAGCCTGTAGATTGTACTGATGCTAATATGGTGGAGACTTCAACTTGTTTGAAGACAACACGGTAAGAAGCGACAAATTTCACCGTCCGATTATTGATCGAATTGGACTGGTCCATGTTCAGCTGCGCCCCTGAGTGTTCAAAGCAGCTACTGCTACCAAAATATATTGTGAATTGGGGAGGTCTTGAGGCATCGTATCGATGCTAAAATCTCTCCAAAAGCAGCTTCAGAGAAGGCACAAACAACAGTGTCTGAAAATACATACACTTCTCAGAATATTGATGTTTTTCATACGGCCATTTTATCGCTTCTAGCGCCAACAGGAAACAATGAGCGGGTGTCATTTTTGGTACACCAGGTACCGCGTACCTCCGCTACAGTCTTGCGGTATTGCCGAATGTTTACGCAGTTTTCCCTCCGCGTTTGAGTGTCCGAATATACCTGTCGTCCGATGATTGCTAACTTACTCTAGTGTTACAGCACCAAATATTTGTTGCACAAGCTTTCCACAAATCTTATCAATCTGTCTTAGACAACAAAAGTCAAGCTTGTGAAATTTATTCAACAGCTAGCCAAACTATGCCCGTTGTTTGAAAATTCATGATACTCTTTGTTGCTACAAAGTGTACATTGACTTTTGGCGTCTTGATAAGCACTTACTGGTCCCTACTTCAAGCTGCACTCAACATAAAGCAGCCAGATTACATGTCTGCTTTCAAGTGAAGTATTTTGGTCTCCACTGTGTCTGCTAATAGGAAGGTGAGACATATATTTCAGCTCCAGGAAGCAAAAGGGGACCTGTCTACCTCTGGACAGAAAGCCAAGATAGTGAAGCAAGTAGCGGTGTTACTGCAACTACTGTAACAGCGGAACCCCTCTATAGCGGACACCATTGGGAGCCAACATTTTTGTCTCTTATAGCGAGGGGTCCCTAACTCAGGTGTTTCTGGTACATTTCTGGTAGGTGTAGTACTGTGTAATTGGGCTGTTAAGGATAGCGTGGCCATGTTTTCAGAGTTTTCCCATGCTGTACACTGGCAAGGAAGGCTAACTAGAGACTTGTACTATGAGTAGCAGCACTAATCTAACTTGAAGTTGTTAACTCCAGTGCAGTGGTGGACAATCTTGTGGAAAAGGTCAATGCTGTTCAATACTGAAGAGAGGGAAGGATAGTCTGGATTTTTGTAAGCGTTATATAGTAGATGTCCACTATTGAGGGGTCCCATTAAATGAGGTTCCACTGCATCCACTATTACAGGTATGTGCAGTTGCAAAGCATTTTTGAATCAGCATGGCTGAAATGAAGTCGTCATTTTAGGATATTGATTTTTGTAAACATTTGCAAGAGCAACTTTGTGAACACGTTGCCCCTAAAGATTTGGTGTTGTACAGTGTACGACCTTCCATTTCTGACATTTGTCCACCACATAGAAGATGACACATAACAGGTTCAATGGTACATGTGGTTTAACTTGGAATAAGGTTGCCTCACACAATTATATAGTGCATGTACCTGTGCTTCCTGGATTAGAGCACACCAAAAGCAGAAGAGGGATAGAACCAGGTCATTAAAAAATGTGCCCTACAATGGACGAAATTCCACAAGTGATGCAACTGCTAATAACACTAAATGTTGCACATAAATGGCACATTTGTCACACTCTTATAGAAGTAGTGGTAGTAGTAGAAGAAGAAGAGGAGGAGGAGGTGGTGGAGGAGGTGGTGGAGGTGGTGGAGGAGGAGAAGGAGGAGGAGGAGGAGGAGGTGGAGGAGGAGGAGGAGGAGGAGGAGGAGGAGGAGGAGGAGGAGGAGGAGGAGGAGGAGGAGGAAAAGGAGGAGGGGGAAGAGGGGGAGAAGGGCAAGGAGGGGGAGGAGGGGGAGGAGGAGGAGGAGGAGGAGGAAAAGGAGGAGGAGGAGGAGGAGGAGGAAAAGGAGGAGGGGGAAGAGGGGGAGAAGGGCAAGGAGGGGGAGGAGGGGGAGGAGGAGAAGAGAGGGAAGGGGGAAGATAAAAAGGAGGAGAAGAGGGGGAGGAGAAAAAGGAGGAGGAGGGGGAAGAGGGGAAGGAGGGAGAAGTGAAGGAGAGGAGAAGGAATGAAGGAGGGGGAGGGAAGAGGAGGAAGAGGAGGAGGAGGAGGAGGAGGAGGAAGAGGAGGAGGAGGGAGTTGTTTGGGAATCAGAACAAAGTGTTTGTAAGAACGATTCTTGGTAAAGAGTGGGTGAGACTTCAACACAGTGTCAATTCTGATGATGTTTGCACTATACCGTTGCTTTAGGCATAAGTGCCTCACAATGCTATGTAGTATGCAGAGCCGTAGCCATCAGGTTTGGAGGGGTAAGGTTACCAGTGCGTGCGTAAGCATGCCCCCCCCCCCCCCCACCCCCCCCAGGAAATTTTTGGAATTTAGAGGCTATGAGATTGATTCTGAGACAATTTTCAAGCCAAAACGATGCTTCTTGGAGGCCACGCGACAGAGTTTTACATGCTTCGCAGATGAGGCTTGCGAGACTAATCATTTGCTTGGAAGAATGAAAAAAGAGAGGGAGAAGGAATGAAGGAAGGGGAGGGGAAAGGAGGACAAGGGGGAGGAGGGGAAGGAGGAGGAGGAGGGGAAGGAGGAGGAGGAGGGGAAGGAGGAGGAGGAGGAGGAGGAGGAGGGGAAGGAGGAGGAGGAGGAGGAGCAGGAGGAGGAGGGGAAGGAGGAGGAGGAGGAGGAGGAGGAGGGGAGGAGGAGGAGGAGGGGAAGGAGGAGGAGAAGGGGAGGAGGAGGAGAAGGGGAGGAGGAGGAGAAGGAGGAGGAAGGAGGAAGCATCCATCTAGCAATGTACAATAAGGTAGTACTCAAGAGACAGTTTGTTATGTACCACTTTAAGATCATTGCCAAGCACTGTAGTTATATCTACTGGATTATGCAACATTCATGCATCTCTGTAGCTTATGGAGTGGTTTACTTCACATACCTCAATGGATTTCAGTTCCCTGATTTTGCCTCTAGTGGTCGCACAGAAGTAAATGTTGACAATGGGGATGATGCTGTAGATGGCATGTGCCATACAGTTTTGTCCAACTGCCTCTGCATTCTTACCTGCTGTATAGCAGGGCAGTAAGATCGTTATAATGCCTGTGAGAACAAGAAGGAAGAGGAAAGATGTGTGCATGAAGGGTAAGGAGTGCACGTCACAGTAGCTAACATGGATTTTGTGACATAACAGACTGTGACACATAAGGAAATTCATACACTGTTATGGCAGCAATATTACTGTAGACTTGGGGTTGACACATAAACTGCAAATTTTAATTGCAATTGAAGGGGCTACCAATTTCTAACAAATCATCATCATCATCATATCATTGTCCATTTTACAGACACAGCCAATGATACTTAAATTAGCTCTCCTTCATATGGGAAAGAACTTGTGCACCAAACGTGTTCTTGTTATTAGGTTCACCACTTGGAAGTGGCTTGAGAACAAGCACAGAGCAAATGTCAGTACCATAGGCACCTTGTTCTTCATACAGGTTTATCTTCTCTTTTTACGACCAAAACAGTTATCCACAACAAGTCTATCTATTTGTCATTTGTATTCCCTTGGATGAAAACACTTTCAATATGGTGAAGTCCCAAGATTAACAGATGTGGTGATGTTCTCAGATGCATGTATGCAAGATCTTATCTCTTGTACCACTGTGAACTCTAAAGTTGGGAGTATAAGTACCCATTGGTTACAAGAACCCTATCAATAATTCTTCTTGAATACCATGCTAACTCCCTATGAATATTAGTACCAAACAGGAACTTCATCATGCAGTTGAGAATGTAAAAGTGCTGGCACATTTGAGACAATACCAAGTTGATGGTAGTGCAATCAGACACCTTCTTCGGTTGTTGTTTCTTTTTAACAGTGGTCACTGCCAGATAACAGTTCAATGCTGACTGCAATTTGACACAGATAGTAGCGCAATTGTTTGGCTGCTGTACATAACTTTGTGGTAGGAAGACCATATACCCATAAGTTCAGCACTATGATGGGCATAGATGATGAAGAGATAAAAAAAAATCTCCAGACCAAAATGAAACTATTTGATACTGCCGTATTTTCCTCATTGTAAAATACCCTATGATTCTACACATTCTCTACAAGTCACTTTTAGCCTACTTGTACCTCCAGCGTATTGTATTTCGATTTGCGCTAAGAGCTAGAAACTTGAGTCAAGTGTACGTAGTTTCAGCCATTCTGCGCAGATGTGTGACCCTAACCACACATACCATTATTAAGCTTTCTAAAGTCAGAGCATTTAAGGAAAATATGGCCTAGCCAGTGCTGACCAAGGCCTTTTACTTGAACAGTCACAATCTTCCCAGCATCCATGCCACCTCCCCTGTCCCACCTTTTTGTATGTGCAGAACACATCTCCATAGCGCATTGGGGCAGTTCAAAGTTGGATGATGCTAATTAGCGTCAAAAGCGCTTAAAGCCTACTAGAAGGAATGTGTTTTTACATACTTATGCTGGGTCAGTGTTTGATCGATCCTCATAAGGGTAGTGCTCTACACTCTGCTTGAGTCTTCTAACTGTATAAAACAGTTGTCTGTTATTGTGGCTACTGCAGCCCTGAAGAAGGGAAAACAAGCTGCCCTACATGAGCAACACACTTGGCTCTTTGCCATGAACAGGTGCATATGTGGATATGTTTGCAGAGCTGAGTAATAACACTTGTTACATGTGCAAACTGTGGATAATTAACTGACCACGATTCACAATGGAGTTCATACTCACAACAGGAAATATGAAGCTACAAGTAGGTCCTCAGCCAGTGATGTTACAATGACGGTATTTTTCAGGGACTTGCCAAGAGGCAGCAAAGTTGAGTGGACAAGAGCAAGTGGGCATCCACCTGATGAAGCTAAGATAGCAAGCAGCCTGTAAAGCTTCAGAGGTAGTGAAGCAGAAGATGAAGGAGATCGCTGGCTCCGTACTAGCAATCTACCAGCAGCAGTCGTGAGAAATAACACTTAGAGCGGATCTTGACACAGTGGCTGGACAATTGTGTGCCCTCGAGTATTTCTTTTACAGGATAATAGAAGCAACTTCCACCTTTTCATAAGTCTGGGGATGATGTACTCTTGGAAAGAGAGTGAACATATGCAGGGAAGTAGTTCATGATGGCAAAAGATGGTGACGGGACAGACAAGTCCATTATCTAATCTGACATCCCTCAGAAGCTGAAAAAAGTTTCATATATCAGGGCCGGAGGCAGCTATTTTGGTCTGGTACGGCCATGTGAAAGTGCCAAAGCACTACAAAGTAGGGGGGTCTGGGGGCATGCTCCCCCAGGAAAATTTATAAAATTAAGTGCTCTGAGATCGCTTCTAAGGCTATGTTCAGGCCAAAATGATACTAGAATCTTTACTCCAGTCCTGGCTGTAGTTACTGCAGCTAGTGAAGCAATTGAAACCAAGCTGCCTGAAAAAATCTCACAGGAGTAGTTTTCCAAACTATCGACGCTGAAATGTGATGTGGGTTAGCTAAAAGGCTTGATCTGGTCTCTTTGTTGAAGGTTGCCATCATTCGCAAGCATGCAACACTGAACTTCGCGCACGTTAGCCCCGCCCACATTTTGCGCACTGGTCTCGCGTCCAAATGGTGTGAGAAAGCCCCAGTCCTCTCGTCGCAACTTTGGACGCTCGAAACCTCGCAAATGTCCTGAGAAAGCTTCGTCATACTTTGGCATCCGGAGCTACGACAAACGCTCGCTCGAGGAGAATACGCACATAGATTGGAATCTAAGCGACGCCATTTTTTTGCCCTCAAAAACCGGTACGGCCATGGCCGTACCGGCCGTATCATTGCCGCCGGCCCTGTATATGAAACCATTCAGACATGTCTGAGACTGTTTTATCAATACATGCTGGCAATCATCCAAGAGTGTCTTTCTACAAAGGTGAAGAGGGGATTTTGTACTTGGCTCAAGCCTTAAACCAAAACATATCCATGTTTGGGCTTCAGCCCTTAGACCATATATATCTTGCCCACAAACTAATAGAATTTTTCCTATATAGGATTATGGGACACGAAATCATCTAAGTCGACATGGATTAGTTGACAAGCATACAGTCCTAGGGCCAACACTCTTGGCAAAATGTGAACTTAAATGAGTTATAAGAAAAGCTCAACCAAATTAATGTATTTAAACAAGCAAAGAATGTTACTGAAGGCAAAAAGATTGAAAAACCAGTAAAGAACATGGTATTACAGGCTAATAAGTACAATAACTTATGAATCTAAGTGGTTAGCAAACATGTGCAAAACGGAGTATGTGTGCTACATAAGCAGAGCTGTATTTAGAAAAATTGTCAAGAGGATGTGAAGTTATGCACTAAAGGTTTTTGGGGACACCAGCCTCGTTCCCAGTCCTCACACAGCATACTTGCACTACAAAATTTGCACCATTTGGACTAGGGGTGATGGGTGCTATGTGAGGATTGCTAGGGTAACTCCATGTTGATGTAGTAACTCTACTATACATAGGTGATCTCACTGATCTGAGGGAACCCCTCCCAAAAAGTTCTGAGTTTTAGACCTTCTGAGTTCGCTTTTTGAAGTTATGAATGGATCTGGTTACTGCATAAATTACCAGTACTGATAAGGCCTTTTGTCTTGAAGTTCCAAGGGGGGAAAAGATTCTGGCAAGGGGAAGGGAGGGAAAGGGAATACCCACACCGAGCTCTCTTTCTTACATAAGTGATGCTAGCCTAGTATCCAATGTTTTCCTGCGTGGTGGATACAAGGCTTAAAGCGGTGCAATTAAAGCCATACCCAGCAGGTACTCGCATTATAATATTTTCTCTAACAACAAAGAAATTCAAACAACAGCTGTATGTGTTGTCCGTGAACTAAACACAGGTGAGCAAGAATGGGAAGCATAATATATTACCATCGTTCTGCCATGGAGTGCTGTTTGTGTCAAAACTATCAATTCAGTCGACGTATGTACGTATTACAAAACTATCAATTCAGTTGACGTATGTATTACAAGTCGATGTGCAGTTTCATGGCGACAGTCATGTCAAGCAGCATTAGAGGCACTAATTGATGCTCGGACACTTAAGATACATTGCGCTCTTGTTGCGCGCGCAGAGGTCCAGCAGCCATAAGAACTGTAGGATAGGTGGGCTAATGTTTGATAATCAACATACTTGAAACTCAACTCCAAGCAGTCTTCTACCCGGGATTTAGCAAACGAAATATTACATCTGTTCAAACACCTGTCCTCGGAAAAAAGAATCTATTAGCGGACAAGTCTGATAATCATATATTATACCGTGTTGCTAGCCAAATTCGGCAACTGCTGCAACATGGTATGGGCTCGTAGGCCAGGCCAATGGAAGTATAGTCTTTCCTTTTCGGAGAAGGCAGAAAAAACCTTATGCGTGGTTTTACAATGTATTTTCGGACGTGATTTTCTATCCCCGCGTACTACAATAGTTTCGGGTATCGAAAACTATCCCAGTGCCTGCATGCCTTGTTGCTCTGATGATCTAGCACAGTTGCTACTGTGCTTAGACCAGGTCTCCCCTGTTTTTTGTTCTTCAGTTACGTTCAGTATAATACACACAAAAGCGGAAAGTGGCAAGAAACGTGGAAGGCCTGGGCCTATTCATCACGTGAATGACAGGTGAACGTAGGGGGGGAGGGGCCCAACCACAAAAACGCTGCACTGGATCATCTGTTTGAGCACTGTACCGCAGTTCTGGACTTCAGACATTAGCATGGTCGAAAACTACTCATTTGACCGATAAGAAACTCTAGAATCACAGTGGTGATTGGTGCATCGCGTGCTCGAGCATGGCAAACCAGGTGTAGAGAGTTTTTCTACGTCATCTGCTTTTCTCGTGCATTTCCTCTTACAATCCACTCCAGAGTGTTCTCTGCTGCGTCCTGCTTAAGCTCATCTTTCTGACAAGAATCTTAGAGATCATTGACTGCGAACAACCAAACTGCTGAGAAAGTTCAGTTTGGAACACCTTCTCTGAAGCGAGCTGAATGATCTCAATCTTCTGACTCAGTGACAAATCCTTAGGCTTACACTTACAATTCATCGTAACATTAACAGCCTTCTACAATTAACACAATTAACTGCATGTCCACCCCTGGACAGCTAATCAAATGAGTTGTAATGCCCCCCTGACACAATTAACTGCATGTCCACCCCCCTGGACAGCTAATCAAATGGGTTGTAATGCCCCCCCTGACACAATTAACTACATGTCCACCCCCCTGGACAGCTAATCAAATGAGTTGTAATGCCCCCCTGACACAATTAACTACATGTCCACCCCCCTGGACAGCTAATCAAATGGTTTGTAATGCCCCCCTGACATAATTAACTGTATGACCACCCCCCTGGACAGCTAATCAAATGGTTTGTAATGCCCCCCTGACATAATTAACTGTATGACCACCCCCCTGGACAGCTAATCGAATGGAATGTTGTGCCCCCTGACACAATTAACTGCATGTCCACCCCCCTGGACAGCTAATCGAATGGGATGTTGTGCCCCCTGACACAATTAACTGCATGTCCACCCCCCTGGACAGCTAATCGAATGGGACGTTGTGCCCCCTGACACAATTAACTGCATGTCCACCCCCCTGGACAGCTAATCGAATGGGATGTTGTGCCCCCTGACACAATTAACTGCATGTCCACCCCCCTGGACAGCTAATCAAATGAGTTGTAATGCCCCCCTGACACAATTAACTGCATGTCCACCCCCCTGGACAGCTAATCAAATGAGTTGTAATGCCCCCCTGACACAATTAACTGCATGTCCACCCCCCTGGACAGCTAATCAAATGGGTTGTAATGCCCCCCTGACACAATTAACTGCATGTCCACCCCCCTGGACAGCTAATCAAATGAGTTGTAATGCCCCCCTGACATAATTAACTGCATGTCCACCCCCCTGGACAGCTAATCAAATGGGTTGTAATGCCCCCCTGACACAATTAACTGCATGTCCACCCCCCTGGACAGCTAATCAAATGAGTTGTAATGCCCCCCTGACACAATTAACTGCATGTCCACCCCCCTGGACAGCTAATCAAATGAGTTGTAATGCCCCCTGACACTATTAACTGCATGTCCACCCCCCTGGACAGCTAATCAAATGAGTTGTAATGCCCCCTGACACTATTAACTGCATGTCCACCCCCCTGGACAGCTAATCAAAATGCCCCCTTGATACAATTAACTGCATGACCACCCCCCTGGACAGCCAATCAGATGGGATGTAATGTCCCCCTGACACAATCAAATGCACAAACAATGCACTGTGTATCCCTGAAATATTTAGTGTCACTAGTTGACTGGTGACTCAAGACTACCTAGGCTGAACATATACAGAAGCCTTAGCATCAACTAGGCCGCAGAATAATGACACTTTTTTACAGTTTACAAACTTTGTATATAATATTGAATTTGTGTTCAGTAACTGCCCAAGTTCAAGGAGGACAAATAGGTGAAGTACGCAATGCTGCTAGTTTAAAAAATGCTTTTATATCCACACTTTTAATTTGTAAGTTTAACTTCAATATTAGCTTCTTTGTCATCTTGTTTGTTTATGACTTTGTAACTGGGGTGCTTTTCATTAGCTATGCTATCTTGTATCCTTTAACTTTCATAGGAAAAAGAAAGGTTGGTTATAGCTAGTAAACTACGTATAAATCCCATGCATGGCTACCAAGCTGTAAGTGCACTGTGTATCCTACTAACCCTTGTATCCTTGGTAATAAACCAGTGCATTGCTAAGATCTTCCCAGCTTTATCCTTGTTTCCAAGCAACAGATGGGGAACAGCCTGAGTAGAGGATCGAAATGATGTTTTCTTTTTCTATAGTAACAGGTGGGGAACAGCCTGAATAGAGGATAGAAATGATGTTCTTGTTTCTATGGTTAAAAGGTGGGAACAGGATAGGAATGATGTTCTTGTTTCTATGGTAACAGGTGGGTAACAGCCTGAGTAGAGCTGGGATAGGAATGATGTTCTTGTTTCTATGGTAACAAGTGGGGAACAGCCTGTGTGGCGGTAGGAATGATGTTTCATACAAACCACCTTGTTTACAGTGTAAACTATCTTGTATGAATAACAACAAAGACCAATCCTTTGAGGTATATATAGCCACGTAGCTTGCAAACTTGTTCTCAGCTTTGCCCTTGGACTTGGTGATCCTAAATCCTAAGCTACCATGCAATAATCAGTAAATCATTGTTTTGCTTACATGTAGACAGAAAAGAAATCAAAAACTTACAGCTGTATAAAAAAGGCGATAAGAACCTATGATAAGTGAAGTACACAATGCTTAGCTATAACATGGTAGCCATGGGAGTTGTGCAGCAACCCTTGTCCTCAGATTAAAATTACCATACAATAACTTGACCTGATTTGCCCTTGGTGTTATTAACATACACACAATTGTACATTGGTCTTTTGATATTGTAAATCTGAATCTAAACTCTTGCAAGACTTGTAAGACTACAAGTAGCCCCTTGGAAATGTAGCACATGACTGAGATGTAGCCCTTAATTCACTGAAAAAAACAAGTTGATTGTTTTAACCACAGAGTGGTTACCATGGTTGCATACAAGCTGAAGAGACAGTGGTTATGAGAGGTTTGCTTTGATATTGAAGACTTATTGCATAAGGCAACCAGAGAGGCAGCTGCCCAGTTCATCTTACAACCACAAGAGGTTGCTTTTGATATTGAAGACCAATTGCATAAGGCACCCATGCAAGGGGCAGCTTCCCAGTTCATGTTACAACCACAATACACTGAAAACCCTCACGTGGTTACATTAAGAACATGAAAGTGACGTATACTACAACTTTGAAGTGCATTTGTAATGACTCCTTCACAGATGTTCTGAGGGTTGTCAGTGCATCATAACCACTGTCTCTCCACTTTGTCTGCAACCAGGGTAACCACTCGGGTGGTTAAAACCACCAACTCGTTTTTTCAGTGAATTTGCTACAATCCTATACATGCATAGTATAGGGACATGACCTCTAGTAGCTATAGAAAGAGTACATAAGAATGGCTATATACATCGTACAGAAGCATGGTGTATATCTGTTGGTTGGGCCTGCACAAAATGTATGTATAGCCAGGTGTATGCTAGACCACTCAAAGGATCCACTAATTGCAAGAAGACTTTCCATGCATGTGGATGATGTTGGTGCATCCTTGTTCTGAGGCTTGCGCTATCAATGATGGCATAAAGAACAACATAATACCAAAGATCCGTTGCCAATCCCACCCTGCTCTGTTATCCATGATGATACCTACTGCATAGACAAGTAACTATAGAGACTTGTGCAAGTAGGGCTATATTATCTACACTTATAGCCACTAGGTGTTTATATAAAACAGAGATTCTTGATGACAGGTAACAGCTCTGTAGCATGCTTTTGTATGTCTAGGTACCAGTCACTCCAGAGTATATACTAGCCTCGTACCCAGGCCGTTAATTAGGAAAAACGGCCTGGCAACTTCTCCGAGTTCAAACTGTTGACTTCCGCTGCACTGGAGTTGTCAGTACCAATCAGATTTCAGAACGCTTCACGTGACAGTTGTACAGAATTTTAATTGCGTCATAAATGCATCACAGTATTAATATACCCGTCCCGTGGTACCGCTAGCGCTTGGAATGACGCTTTTGTTCGAACTCCTTCCGTTGACTTGTGTGCAACAACTACAGTGCCTGCGGACAAAACGGATTCTTTATAAAAAAGGACCAGTTCGAGAGTAGCAGTGTCAGGTACTAGTTTAGTACTTACTGTCAGTCGGACACATCGACATCGGTGAGCAAGAGCGAGTCTACTGCAAGCAGTTCGTCTACAGATGACAAGTAAGACAGTAACCATCCAATATAAGCCTGTAACGAGTCCACTGGCAACAACAACGCGCTTGCACAATTACGAACAGTCACGTGGCTACGATTAAATATCACATGCATTATCCAATATTCATGGCTTGTATGGGTGCAGCTGTAATCTTTTTCACGTCACATCCGTATACAGTTTGAACCCGGGTAAGTTGCCAGGCCGTTTTTCCTAATTAACGGCCTGGGTACGAGGCTAGAGTATATACATGTACACGACCCTTTTGTGCAAGCAGATATGCCAAGTATCAGTCAAATCTTGTACAGTGCTACAGGTACATAATCCGTGAACTATTACTAAATTAGATTTGTACTTGTTAGCATGTAGGCTAGACCAGTTGGTTTACTTATCTAAGTGGCTTCAATTATCACTACATGCTTAGGCGCTCGCAATCTCTATGTGGCAAGTGGCAACTTTACCCCCTCGCTGCAGTAAATACAAGCAGCAAAATCAAAAATCATCCCAAAAATTAGAATGAGACAGCAGTAGTAGATGTAGATGTAATGGGTTTATAAATATGATTGCAAAAAAATGCTGTTGACATACTTTCATTTTGCAAGCTATTGAGCTCAGCAATAGGTTGGAAAACTTGGAGATGGTTCAACAAGCTTCTGCTGCCTCTTTCAACAAGTAACTGGCACTTATCCTCAAACACTAATAATTACTGTTGTCTCCGTAATGCATGTGGTGACAATAACTGGCATATGAAATAATGTGAGCCAGTGGCGTAGCCAGAGTTCATTGATTACCTGGGCACTTGGTGGGCGTAAGCCCACCACACTCTAGGGGGGTCTGGGGGCATGCCCCCCCAGAAAATTTTGAAATTTTAGGTGCTCTGAGGTGCATTCTGGGGCCTTCTGAGGCTTATTATTTAGCACTTGCATGTCAAAGGAAGTTTATTTTCAGCACCAAATTTCATCTGGATCTGGACCAACCCCATCCTATGAAACATCTAGGCAAAACTAAATTCTCTGGTCAAGTAAATTCTATACATATATATATATATATACACACACGCTTTATAACAGAGATATTCTTCTGTTCCTGTCTGAAGCTGCAAATTTGTCCACAACTGCTTCAAGCGATAGTTGACATGAAACACTGTGCTCTATAGATAAAGAGGCTAAATCCACCAATCGACTTTCTGTCATGGTAGAACGCAAGTAGGATTTAATACGCTTTAAGGCAGAAAAGCATCGCTCACACTGGGCAGAGCTCACACAAATCGTTAGAGCAATTTGCAGAAGTTTCACCAGTGTAGGAAATGCTTCTTGGAGGGGCTGGAGTTCAAGGAGGACATCACTAATTGTTTCCATCTGTTCACTCTTGCCAGCTATGGTGCGTTTTGCTAACTTTGCTTCCATGGTCAATGATGAGTGATCCATACTATAATTCTCACTTAGTGAATGAAGGGAATCAGGATCCAAAAAGTCTCTT